>OY759261.1:49077349-49157349 GCA_963662155.1 Lamellibrachia columna
GAGAGCAGTTATAACCATGTTACATGCGATGCAATCTAGATATCTGAGAGCAGTTATAACCATGTTACATGCGATGTAATCTAGATATCTGAGAGCAGTTATAACCATGTTACATGCGATGTAATCTAGATATCTGAGAGCAGTTATAACCATGTTACATGCGATGTAATCTAGATATCTGAGAGCAATTATAACCATGTTACATGCGATGCAATCTAGATATCTGAGAGCAGTTATAACCATGTTACATGCGATGTAATCTAGATATCTGAGAGCAGTTATAACCATGTTACATGCGATGTAATCTAGATATCTGAGAGCAGTTATAACCATGTTACATGCGATGCTATCTAGATATCTGAGAGCAGTTATAACCATGTTACATGCGATGCAATCTAGATATCTGAGAGCAGTTATAACCATGTTACATGCGATGTAATCTAGATATCTGAGAGCAGTTATAACCATGTTACATGCGATGTAATCTAGATATCTGAGAGCAGTTATAACCATGTTATATGCGATTCAATCTAGATATCTGAGAGCAGTTATAACCATGTTACATGCGATGTAATCTAGATATCTGAGAGCAGTTATAACCATGTTACATGCGATGTAATCTAGATTTCTGAGAGCAGTTATAACCATGTTACATGCGATGTAACCATGATTTCTGAGAGCAGTTATAACTTATCTATTTGGTTTTGTAGTATACAGAACTGAAGGAATATTTTGTATGTGATTATTCTAATAAACAGCTTATTGTGCGACGAAGGATTGAAAAACGTACACATACACTTCTTGCATACAAGAACTATGTAGGACACCTGCACTCATTAACACCGGAACCGATCGACTACTTACCGACTGTACGAGTTGATGTCCATTCAAATCTTCTTTCTCGTGGCGTACTTTCAAATCTACGTATTTCTGTAACACGAAAGCAACAGCATCTGAAACTTGCAATTTGAAAGAATAAAGCATATTGTTATTATTATTTGACATATTGCAAGTTATATAATACGTCAAACACATTGACAACGTATCTGTACCAATATAAACCGATGTGAAAGCTTTGATTAAATGTAATCATAATTTATTTCATGTGCAATCATAGAACTGAATGGAAGCACATTAGATATAAAATATACGTTTCTAAGATTAAACGAGTATATCTAGGTTACGAAATAAAGATATTAAATCATCAAATCATCGTTACAATAATGATTATTTGTTAAATAAATCATAATATATATATATATATATATATATATATATATATATATATATATATATATATATATATATATATATATATATATATATATATATATATATATATATATATATATATATGGATACAAAACACGACATTTCACGTAATGGGGTCTTGTACATACATGTACGTCCTGACCTCGCAGAATTAGTTAATATTCCAAATGGTTGGCAATTACGTGCAGCTCGATCATATAAAAATATTTGAATGTTTTTCGCATAATTCTTACTTCGCTTGCTATTTTGGATGATGAGTGAGACTGCTAAACGGGAAACATATTTTACGTTGTATTCAGTAAAATTATGTGGTTTGATACCAATAAATTCTATATACTTAGTTTATCGAAGCTGGTGTAAATTTATGAGGTAAGAGCACAAGAAGTACAAAAGTAAGTAATCAACAAGAGTGGAGGCAAAGAAGAAGACGTCAAAGCACGGATACAAAAAGCTAGAGTAGCATTCCTCATATTGAGAAAAATTTGGAAGACAAAACAAATCAAACCTAACTCCAAAATGAGGATATTTAACTCAAATGTCAAACCAGTGTTACTCTACGGCTCGGAGACATGGCGAATTACACAGAAAACACTAAAAAGAATACAGACCTTCATAAACAAATGCCTGAGCAGAATCTTGGACTTAAAATGGTCAGACAAGGTACCCGTCACTACGCTGTGGGAAAGGACCAAGCAAATGCTCGTAGAAAACGAAATAAAGAAGAGAAAATTGAGGTAGATAGAACACACACTGAGGAAATCAGCAACAAACATCACACGACAATCACTTACATGGAACCCCCATGGGAAGAGAAAAAGAGGAAGGCCAAGAAACACCTGGCAGAGAGACACCGAAAACGAAAGAAAGAAGATGGGATACACCGGGAACGAAATGGAGAAAATGGCCACAAACAGACAAGAGTGGAGGACCACGGTCGATGGTCTATGCGAGCAAACAGACCAAAGTAAGTAAGTAAGAACTTAACACCTCCTTTAATATGTAGTAGTTTTTTGTTGGAGCGATGTCTATTGAATAAAGTAACCACGACGTGTCCATTTTGGATAATATCTACTACTTACATACCTGATATTCGTCCACGCCCAATCCATCATTGGTCAGGGTGTGTACCACCGCTGCAAACTTTTTGCCGTCCAATGATTGGCTGAAACCTGTGCAGACCTGATGCAGTATGCACGCAATGATCAACCCGGAAGTCAGCTCCGTGATACATATACGAATCATTCTTTTTTCGTTCCGTGCTGTAAATGAAGAAAAGAAAGTTTAGATATCCGGAACAAAAAGTTCTAATGTGGAATCAGGACGGGAGACGGTGGCCCGGGGTGGGGTAGCACAGTGGTAAAGTGTTACACCCTCGACCGATTAGGATATCATGTTTTTGTCGTTTGTGACAAAGACAGTTCCGATAATCCTATATTCCTAATTCATCAAGCTTAAGTAGATTTTATTAATATCGACACACTGATGTACGGACCTGAAAACATAAAATAAATGTAAGCTTCTTTAAGAACAAATGCCTTCGAAATATAAGTGGAATACATTTGAGAGAACACAAAAGCAACAAAGAAGTAAGAGAAGACAATCCAGAAAGAAGAGAACGTGCTGAGAATGACACCAGAAATACTATCTAAAGCAGCACTTCAGTGGAATCCACCTTGAAAACGAGGCCTTCTTAAGAGAGGGAAAACCTAGAAACACTAGACAATATGGCTGCTGTGGCTCCAGGCACAAGAAGGTGGCGGGCGATGGGTCCCTTCTGTGCGACGCCCTCGACGCAAGCGAATAGAAAAAGAAGAATAGCTGCTAATTGCGAACAGTTTCCATATAATCAAGCATCAACGGCTATAGTGTTGAGTCACTCAGTACTCGATGTCTTCAATACATGTTAACAATTGGTCGCCCCATGTCCGGGGGGATGGGGGGGGGCACTCAATACTTTGGCAGTATACCATCATTGAGAATTTAACTAACTGATCCCATCTGTCAAAAAAAATCCCTTTCTAGTTGAGTAGATTGTAAAGTACACTCTTTTGTGTGGACTCAGTGGGGTAGTTGGGAGGAGCATTGGGCCATGCCTCCCCTTTGGTTTATTTTTGTTTTGTTTTTTATTTAACCTGCAGCGCCACTGCACGGTAGCATGGTCAACTAATTGGTGACTAAGCTTGCCTCTTTGGTATCCACCCGTTGATAAATTCTAATTGCGCCGCTGCGTGGATGGATGGCAGTCACATTCCACATGCTATGGAAAAGTATTCCTTTTTTAAGTTGATTGAATAAAAACAAATAATTTTTAATACCCATTAAATTATAAAATGCGCATTGTCCAATTGTATGTGACATGGTATAATTCACTAGCATGGGTTGGTCATATAATGAATGTTACCCAAATTACACAAATCCCCCTTAATTGAGATACCGGGGGTATATAAAACTATATCTATATTAATACGCTAACTTTGTGGGCCGTCTGGCAGCATCTAATTTCAGGCGTCGACGTCGCCTCTTTCTATGTTCCTTCGCATGTTTGCACCACTGGCCTCTGATCTACCAATTGGTGATGTATTTAAAAAGCAACAAAGGTAGTTATATAGAGTTATTTATTGATATGCTTGTATCAATAAATAGTAGTTGCTTTTGTTGGGATTACTGGTTGGAGTTCTATAATACCAACTCATCTCCAAGCACAAATACACTGATATTAGGTAGCCCCAGTGGGTCATTCATCGTAAATAGCGCATCTACATTTGAATGCATTGGAATATGAATACACTACACCATGTACACATGCAGTGTGGCGGTGCACGTTGAAAAGACGGCACATATCACCGGCGTGTGCAAGGAAGTGTGACTGCCTAACTGCGAGTGTCAAATGTAGTTGCCGGTGAGGTGAGGAGGGGGGGGCACTCAATACATTGCCAGTACTACATTCTTCATACTTGATCTAATTCTGACCCCCCAAACAAGCTTTACACTTCTCTCCAAAAGATAGGATTGTATGATTAATGTATGATTTTTACATGTATCATTGTATTAACTGTCACATTTTATAAATTTGGTAAAATTATACCTTTTTTCAAGTTGACGGGTAAAACAAAATACGCATACTTTAATGTGTAAAGCATGCATTGATCCATGAGAGACGAAAAATATTAATTCATAACATATTCCATATTACTCAAATTTAACCCTTTATTTTAAAACCGTGTTTTGAAATGTAAACATAAATACCCTTAATTACCCAATCAGTGTAATTTAAAATCCCAGCCACGGTTCGTGTCTTAACAGATAAGATAAGATACGTTTTATTACCAAGTAGCAAGTACAAGGAATTCGTAGTGTTGTGGCGTTAGCACAAACATACACTCATGCACCCAATAACACACGGAACTAAACATTACATATCCCAATCGTAATACTAAAAACAGTTGAAAACAAACGAGAGTAATATAATAGGTTGCAAGATTAAAAAAAAAAAAACCAGTTAGCCAGAAATAAAATTTGGCCAGTCTTGAACTTTCTAAAAAGTGTAACCTTAAGCGCTCGAACGGCTTCTGTGTTCGCGTCTATGACAGCCATTATTGGCCCATTTGTTTTTTCACTGGCAAGCCATTATTGGCCATTTTGGTTTGTCACTGGTAAGCCAAATTAGCCAATGCTACTTGAGTCAATGACAGCCATTATTGGCCGAATTGGTTTTTTTTCAATGACAGGCCAAGTCCAGTTGAACGTAATACATTGAGGCATAACAAAATGGTTACGTATTTGATTAAAAAAAACACCATCATCCAGATCCAGTATTGCCTATTGGACAAAAATAATATGAATTTATTAGACTGAGCACAGCCTAATTGTTCGTGGTTTGACTGCCGTTTGAGTTTCCTTTCAGCAACCGGGAAACTGCTGAGGACAGTACACGTCGATTATGTCTGTGATTCGGAATTATAATTCGACTCGATTTCGACGTCGACCGTGGTCGCGCATGGGCTACTGCAAAGAGTGCCAGCGGTGGGCGACAATACAGTAGCATCTTGGTTACTATGGCCAAGCACATCATAGCGTCCATTATCCAGGCTCTGCATTGTTGCACCACCGTTTGTCGCATACATCTTTGCCTGGACGCAAAGTGGTGTTTTCATTGTGACGGAAATGATGTATGCGCCCACACTCTGGACGGATACATAAGTAGTTAATTAAGATATCATCCGGGCATATAGATTTCGATAATGACGCTTATTGGCTGCTGGTGCTTCACCCGGTAACGCCTACTGAAATGAAGTCCTTACGACATGGCAAAAGAGTCGTTAAAATTAGAGTTTGCACTGAAAGAAAAACAGTTTGCCTGCATCCAGAACATTGCTGATGGACGTTATGTGATGGGAATACTTCCTACAAGGTACGGAAAAACCCTCATATACACAATTCTCCCTCGTGTACTTGATACGTTACACGACAAGCATCTCGGCAGGCACATGGTGTTGGTCAGGCCACCTGACGACGGTAACATTCAAACCATGCATCTGCGGCCAGATTCTTTTCTCGGCGCATTCACGAAGCCGAAAGAGAGTTGGATAAGCGAGAATAGGCACATCAATATTGTGGATCTCCATCTCTATCCAACCAATGTTTAAAAGTTAAATGGGGCTTCAACTGATTAACTCACATTGGACACTTTGGAATGCATTGTTATTCTGCTTGTCTAAGTTTAGACATAAGGATTTCCCATTGGGCTTGGACATCTCCCTGGTGATTAGAAAATTCTGCCTCCCAGTCTATGTTTAGTAAGTCTTCCATTTTGGTATAATCTCCTTTGTCGTATTTATAAACCGTTTTGCTGATTGGTTCATAGGTTGGAGTGCAGTTAAGAAACACCTTGATTACAGAGTGGTAACTTTTACCTAGTCCTGGGGCTGTCTCGATTGTTGATATCGCTGTATCGTCATTTGTGAGGGCTATGTCCAGGAGCGATGGTTCGTTTGTACCTCTGCCTCTAGTGGGTTCTGTAAAGTGTAGCATCAAGTAACAATCTCGAAGGTTTCTAAAAAATTTAATTCCTTATCATCAGTACTTGTTGCTGTAGTTGATTTTGTTTCCCAATTAATCCTAGGCTAGTTGAAGTCTCCAAGTAGCAGAACATGGGAACAAAATTTCTCATTGATTTTGTCAAGTAGTTTGCTAAGGATGTCATTTGTGCTTCATTAAAGTCGCTTGAAACGGCAATGATTTGTTAATAAATAAAATCATCCCTCTACCTTTGCCCTCATCAATGTTCACTGCTTCGTTAGAGTACCCTTCCAGGTTGTATTCCTGCATGGTCAGTTTTCTTTTATAATTTTTAGGCTTTACTTCTGATATTGCTACAACATGTGGAGGAGTTGAATGGTTTTTATTCTGCATTTTAGTTCAGTTAATTTTTCCTTAGTTAGTACGTCAGCATTGGTAGACCATATGACTATTTCTCCAGTTCTAGCACTAGCAGTGCTCGAGTTTGGCTGGTTATTTCTCCCCTTTTCTTTACCTTGATGATTTGCCTTTCTCCTGGGCGTCCTCTAACCAGGTAGACACAATTTGTTGTCTGTTCCTGCTGTGTTCTTTCTCTTGCCTCCTTCTGCAGTAGTCGCTCCTTCTCTCTATCTTCCCTGCTCATGTCGTGCTTTATGGTCATTCCACTGAATGGCTCACTTTGTTTTTCAGTTTGTATAGGTTTTTCATAACTATGGTTTTTTTGCCCTCTTCTGGAAAGGTTAAAGTAAAGGATGATTTTTTGTTTCCTCTGTTTCTGTCTCCTTTGTCTGCCCACTCCCCAGTCTCTTTACATGTAGATCTTCTGGCTGATATTTACCACCTGTAGTGTGTCCCAGTAGTTCCTTCATTATATTCGTGTCATGGATTGCGTGTTGTTGAAGCTACTACCAGCAGTGACCGCAACGGCCACTCAAGGTTGTCCATTGTCCAGGTTCGGTTAGGCGAAACGGCGGTTCTATTTTGGTGCTGAGCAACGTATTCAGTAGTGGCAAAAAACGGCACTGCAGACGCCAAATGACCTGCATTTGCAATCCGAATTTTGCGCACGCCGAATTTGTAGCAGATAATCGCTGTGCACATACATTTTTACATGTGCACGAACGAAGCAGGGTGGACTTAAGCCTGTGTGTTGGTGTGTGTGCTGCGTGCGTGCGTGCGTGCGTGCGTGCGTGCGTGAGTGTGTGTGTGTGTGTGTGTGTGTGTGTGTGTGTGTGTGTGTGTGTGTGTGTGTGTGTGTGTGTGTGTGTGTGTGTGTGTGTGTGTGTGTGTCTTGCGATAGTCTAACGCATACAAACTGCTACAATTTCGGATGCAATGCACGAAACACGAAAAGCCGTCTCCTCTAGCCGGTGTATATGTCAGAGGAAGCAAACGATCCCACACAGGGAAATGGAAAAGACCTGCCGATGACTCAATACGCCTCACGGAGCCGGTGATCTCGATCTCTAAGCTCACTGTACTACCTCCCAGTTTAGGCTGCGATCAGCTGTCAAGCATCAAGCAAGCCACTAAACAAATAAATTATGATCTGACCCCGTCAATATTTCATCGATCTCTCTCTTAATATTTGACAACTCGTCTAGTGGTATTCGAATCCAAAGCTCCAAACCTACCTGTGTGTTTGCGTTGTCGCGGTGACCGTCCAACTCTCAACACCCCATTGGCGGCTTCGTGTCAACTACCGAACAAACTAGGCCGTGTTCAACTTACCGACAAGTGATTAGTAAATAGTGCCGATGTTTCGGCCCATACCGGTTTCGGCACGTGAGCAGAACCAACCGTTTTCGCAACCGATGAAAAGTGTAATGTTTTCGCTCGCATGGTAAATCTTAATCAATAGGGCAGTAGTGTAGCATTGTCACCAATGCTCACACAAAAATACACGTTGTTCGACACAGGCTGTGTTTAAATCAACAACATTATGGGCCGAAACATATGGCACCCGTTTTAACTGTCCCCCGCACTATTCCCTGACCACTAGCAGGCAAGTTGAACTCGGCCAAGTTAGTTCAGTAGTTGACACTATGCCGTGAATAGGACCTTTATTATTCTTAATATATATCAAAGACTTGGACGATAATATAACAAGCAACGTATAGAAATTTGAGGATGACTCAAACGTGTTTAGAAAGGTTAACGATGGTGGTGATAAACAACATTTACAAAACGATCTATACAAATTAGTTAAATGGTCTGAAAAATGGCAGATGTTGTTCACTTTTGGGAAATGTAAATGCCTACATACAGGTCACGGGAACTTGGGGGTAAATTATAAAATGGGAGATAATTCTACGTACTACTGAAAAAGAACATGACTTAGGAGAAACAATAAATGCTTATACGAAAGTTTCAGAGCTGTGTGGTATTGTAGCTTCAAAGGGTCATCAGATTATTTGGTTGATTAGGACAACATACAGGAAAAAAGTTAATTATACCTCTGTATAAAGCAATATGCCTCTTTTAGAATCTTGTATGCAAACGTGGAGTACATATCGTAAGAAGGATATAGATACGCTTGAACGAAATCAGAGGAGAGCAACTAAAATGATTCCAGGACTGAGAAAAAAAAACTTAGTTATGGAGAACGCCTAAAAGAATGTGGTTTGACAACTCTAGAGGCAATGAGGTGAAGAGTAGATCAAACTGAAGTTTTTAAGGTATTAAATGGATATGAAAATATTGATACAAATATTTTTCTCACTCAAGAAAGACAGTAGAACTAGAGGACATGAAGTAACATTAGTGAAAGATCAGGGTATATCGGATATATCGGGACAATAAATGAATGGAACAAATTAGTATTATTATGTGAGTGTGTGTGTGTGTGTGTGTGTGTGTGTGTGTGTGTGTGTGTGTGTGTGTGTGTGTGTGTGTGTGTGTGTGGGTGTGTGTGTGTGTGTGTGTGTGTGTGTGTGTGTGTGTGTGTGTGTGTGTGTGTGTGTGTGTCTTGCGATAGTCTAACGCATACAAACTGCTACAATTTCGGATGCAATGCACGAAACACGAAAAGCCGTCTCCTCTAGCCGGTGTATATGTCAGGGGAAGCAAACGATCCCACACAGGGAAATGGAAAAGACCTGCCGATGACTCAATACGCCTCACGGAGCCGGTGATCTCGATCTCTAAGCTCACTGTACTACCTCCCAGTTTAGGCTGCGATCAGCTGTCAAGCATCAAGCAAGCCACTAAACAAATAAATTATGATCTGACCCCGTCAATATTTCATCGATCTCTCTCTTAATATTTGACAACTCGTCTAGTGGTATTCGAATCCAAAGCTCCAAACCTACCTGTGTGTTTGCGTTGTCGCGGTGACCGTCCAACTCTTAACACCCCATTGGTGGTTTCGTGTCAACTACCGAACAAACTAGGCCGTGTTCAACTTACCGACAAGTGATTAGTAAATAGTGCCGATGTTTCGGCCCATACCGGTTTCGGCACGTGAGCAGAACCAACCGTTTTCGCAACCGATGAAAAGTGTAATGTTTTCGCTCGCATGGTAAATCTTAATCAATAGGGCAGTAGTGTAGCATTGTCACCAATGCTCACACAAAAATACACGTTGTTCGACACAGGCTGTGTTTAAATCAACAACATTATGGGCCGAAACATATGGCACCCGTTTTAACTGTCCCCCGCACTATTCCCTGACCACTAGCCGGCAAGTTGAACTCGGCCAAGTTAGTTCAGTAGTTGACACTATGCCGTGAATAGGACCTTTATTATTCTTAATATATATCAAAGACTTGGACGATAATATAACAAGCAACGTATAGAAATTTGAGGATGACTCAAACGTGTTTAGAAAGGTTAACGATGGTGGTGATAAACAACATTTACAAAACGATCTATACAAATTAGTTAAATGGTCTGAAAAATGGCAGATGTTATTCACTTTTGGGAAATGTAAATGCCTACATACAGGACACGGGAACTTGGGGGTAAATTATAAAATGGGAGATAGTTCTACGTACTACTGAAAAAGAACATGACTTAGGAGAAACAATAAATGCTTATACGAAAGTTTCAGAGCTGTGTGGTATTGTAGCTTCAAAGGGTCATCAGATTATTTGGTTGATTAGGACAACATACAGGAAAAAAGTTAATTATACCTCTGTATAAAGCAATATGCCTCTTTTAGAATCTTGTATGCAAACGTGGAGTACATATCGTAAGAAGGATATAGATACGCTTGAACGAAATCAGAGGAGAGCAACTAAAATGATTCCAGGACTGAGAAAACTTAGTTATGGAGAACGCCTAAAAGAATATGGTTTGACAACTCTAGAGGCAATGAGGGGAAGAGTAGATCAAACTGAAGTTTTTAAGGTATTAAATGGGTATGAAAATATTGATACAAATATTTTTCTCACTCAAGAAAGACAGTAGAACTAGAGGACTTGAAGTAACATTAGTGAAAGATCAGGGTATATCGGATATATCGGGACAATAAATGAATGGAACAAATTATTATTATTATGTGTGTGTGTGTGTGTGTGTGTGTGTGTGTGTGTGTGTGTGTGTGTGTGTGTGTGTGTGTGTGTGTGTGTGTGTGTGTGTGTGTGTGTGTGTGTGTGTGTGTGTGTGTGTGTGTGTGTGTGTGTGTGTGTGTGTGTGTGTGTGTGTGTGTGTGTGTGTGTGTGTGTGTGTGTGTGTGTGTGTGTGTGTGTGTGTGTGTGTGTGTGTGTGTGTGTGTGTGTAACTACTGGCAGCGTTAATATGTTTAAAACAAGGTTGACTCATATCTCAGGAGGGCGTGTTACACATAGATGTAAAATGTTGGACTCTCGATAAGCCCATGACTTCCTTGTCCACTTGCTATCTGGACCTTTGCATTGGGTGGAAATCTTGTTAAAAAATCTTGTAGTATTTATTAAATTGACTGCAAAATAACATAAATCGTCATAGTATGAACTGTTCTCATTTACCGTATGCAGCACAAACTTGTATATTCTGCCTTCTGTTGTAGGAACACGTGTGTCTGGTCGCACCTTCGCCTGGTAAACAACCTAGCTGCGTCGTGGCCTCGGTGTCCCAGACCCGCCCTCGAAGCGGTCCAGGTAAAGAAAGATTGATTGGTTCCCGTGTAGCCGAGACTAGACGGCAAGCCTGCAAGAACCAGCACGGTCACACTTCAATGCTTTTCTACTGCAGGTTTTAGAGACGCCACCTAGTGGTTTCACTGATAACTGAATTTACCATGGAGGATTCTACGGATTTACAATAGGACGTGCTTCTCTGGAAAATTATATCTCCAATGCCAGGAAATATATATATATATATATATATATATATATATATATATATATATATATATATATATATCAAGTTATCTCAACATTCTTATTTTGGAGTCTTATGGCTAGATGGAGGGGTAGCAATAGGCGCGCATTAACTCATCATACCCTATGATGTACATGTCTGTCGCAAGGGCCCCCGGGTCACCGTGTGAAGTCTCGTACGGATCGGCCCACACATGCGGCGGTGCATAGACATAACATAACAACGCGGCTTGGCTCCCAGGGAAACAGCCTAGTCTAGCGCTGCACTCCTCTATTCATCCCGGAATTGATGGGGTTTGGCGGCAAAGTGCACAAGACATTCGGCAATCGGACGATCGAATTCCGCTAGCAGCGAACCTGGGTCGCTACTAGTAGCGCACGTTATCTTCGTTCATTCTTAGAATGTGGCCAAGCCACCCCCATCTCATGGCTCCCGCGACTTCGAATGATGGTGATGACGCTTCATTGTGGACAGAACGGCCGGTGATGACTGCGGACGTTGGTTCCATTCAACTTTCATTGAGCTCTCTCGTCAAAGTACCAACCTTCACAGCCATGGGTCATCGTTGACTGGACCGCGACCTCATACAGGCGTGCCTTCGTGTTGCGCTGAAGTCCAGCGTCTTTTCATGTACACCATAGCCAGGTGAACCTCCCGACCTCGATATCTGTACGATATTTGATGTCTGTAGCGTACTCACTTTCGCCTTGCGCCCGTAACCCAAGGTAATTGAGAACTGTCTCTTCGTGATTTGCGTTTACATACCGCACTCCGGTCGACACCTACCGTGAACTGGAAGATGTACTAAAGAAGGTGCATTTTACTAGGTGATTTCAACTTTAAGCTACCGTGTATAGATACATTGCGCTTTATAGGTAATAATTTATAACGACATGACATATAGTTATCCACATTTCTGCAGGATATATACGTACTCAAGCACGCACAAATGCACACATTATTTACGCACTCACGCGCTCGCACGCGCGCACACACAACACACACAAGCACGCACGCAGGCGCACGTATGCGTACTCAAGCACGCACTCACGCACGCAAGCACGCATACACACGCACGCATAATAGTTCCCCTCTTATAAGGCCACCCTTTCTGCAAATGTACATTGTCCTTATAAAGACAGTGACCATTTGTGAGGAGGAAACATTATTTGCTGCATGGCGATTGGCACCTTATTAGAATCAGGATTAGAATCAGAATTAGTTTATTATTGACAACTTCTAATTTGGATTGTACGTACAGTCACGATAAAATACACAAGCCACGCAAATATAATTAAATTAATCATTGAACATTTTATACATAAAACGGTAATGCACTAAAATTATATTTATATACATTCACTAAAACGAACCGTGAACGCAACACACTCAGTAGGAGGCACTTTATATTAAAACTGACTGTATCATTATAATTACACTAGTAAACTTCATTCTAATCAACATAATTAAATTACATTAAAATGAAAATAAATAAATAACTTTGGATATTAAAATTGTATGCTAAAACATACATGATAAACAATTTAAGTGTTTCGACAGTGTACCAAACACCATGGTATTAACAAGTTTTTGTAGCGATTTGTTTTAGCCTTTGGAACGGGGAATCACGGTTTTGTTTCTAAAAATCACAGTTTTGTTTAAAATATCTAATATATTTTACCAATTCATGTTTTTGCAAAATCATAGCATGTGCACCATCCATCGTCTTGAAAATTCAATAAATATTGGTGTGAACTTGTGTGATCGTGTTGAACACCTCCACACCACCAGGTAGAGTTGAACGAACACTTCTAGTGCATCACAGCGATTAACTCGTCGTGTCCTGCAGAGGTCCAGACATTTATTGCACCAACGCTGCGATCATGTTTTGGAGTTTCTCTTAAACATTTGGGGAGAAATTAAAGAAGTTCGCCACTGCCATAGCTGACGAAATCATGGTAGAGACAGAGCTCTATATCACATAGCGATGCAAACATTGAATACGTTGCAAGCATGATCATGCTGCATCTTAATAATGATGATGTAGAATATCAGGATGATGTTGACGATGAGGAGGATGAGTAGGATGATGAGGCTGAAGGTGTCATTGTCTTCGTCCTCATAATCGTAATAATGATCACCCTCATTGTCATCATCTTCGTCATCATCATCATCATCACTAAGACCGCTTAATTGTCTTAATCTTCTTCTTCTCATCATCATAACCATTTATCACCCTCATCATCACCATCGTTATCATCATTATCATCATCGTCATAATAATAATCATCATCATTATCATCGTCACTAAGATCGCCCCTTAATTGTCATCATCATCATAATCGTTTATCACCCTCATCATTACCTTCTACATCATCATTATTAACATCATAATCATCATCATCATCATCATCATCAGCATAATGATTATCTTCATAATTGTTGTTACATTACTGGTTGATTTATTACATTACCGGTAGATTATTATATTACCGGTCGATTATTACATTACCGGTCGATTTAGTACATTACCGGTCGATTATTACATTACCAGTCGATTATTACATTACTGGTTATACAAATCGACCGGTAATGTAATAAATCGACCGGTAATGTAATAAACGACCTGTAATGTAAGAAAAACGATGAAGATGATTATGATGACGATGATGATGAAAATGATCAACAGTAATGATGATGATGAATAGGAAGAGAAAGATGAAGATAATTAAGGGTTTTTCTTAGCGCAACCTTGGAGGTAATATGAACGGCATTCCATATGTCCTCCCAGAAAACATGCGGCTCACTCGTTCTGAGATGCCTATGGTAATCATACGTTTATGAACGTCGAGTGGGTGTCAGCATGGCTAGCTGATATAAGGGTGAACATGAGGATGATGATGACGATGAGGAGGAGGAGCAGGATGATGAGGCTGAAGGTGTCATTGTCTTCGTCCTCATAATTGTACTAATGATCACCCTCATTGTCATCATCTTCGTCATTATCATCACTAAGACCGCTTAATTGTCTTCATCTTCTTCCTCTCATCACCATAGCCATTTATCACCCTCATTATCACCATCGCTATCGTCATCACCATTATCATTATCATCATCATCATCATCATCATCATCATCATCATCATGTGTGTGTGTGTGTGTGTGTGTGTGTGTGTGTGTGTGTGTGTGTGTGTGTGTGTGTGTGTGCGTGTGCGTGTGCGTGTGTGCGTGTGCGCGTGCGTGTGCGTGTGCGTTTGTGTGTGTGTGTGCGCGCGCGCGCGCGTGTGTGTGTGTGCGTGTGTGTGCGCGCGTGTGTGTGTGCTTGTGCGTGTGCGTATGCGTGTGTGCGTGTGCGTTTGCGTATGCGAATGCGTATGCGTGTGTGCGTTTGCGTTTGCGTATGCGTGTGCGTCTAAAGCGATGCCTGCTGCCGGACTTATCTCTGTCGTTGTTTGCACGAGTGGTATCTAATACATACTCCTATGCAGCGAACGCTTTTAAAACGCATCTATATAACAAACATGGATAAACATTAGGAGTTATGGGTAAATTGTAGGAGTTATGGGTAAAGTGTAAGAGCGCATTATTTTCAAATATTGACATATAACGACAATATGCTGATGATGCACTTTCCGCGACGCGTTTGGTGCGGATTACGTCAGCTGCATGTCCTTATTTGGTATTGTTCTGTGTGCGTCTAAAGTCAGCTGCATGTCCTGACACGTTTATAGCTTTCCTTAGCTGTACGTCGGTATGGCAAGAGACTTTAGAGTCCTCTGTCTAACGTTTGTGGACAATATTGTGTCATTATTTTCAAATATTTAATAACATTTGCTTGTACTCTTATTGAATAGGGGAATTATGGGTAAATTGTAGGAATTGTGGGTAAACTGTAGGAGTTATGTGTCCTGACGCTTTTATAGCTTACTTCAGCTGTATGTCGGTATGTCAATTAAAACATAGTTTAACTTGAAGAGACATCTTTTATGCGACTGTGGCCTATTTCACAACGCCTGCTAGCCGGTTGCTAGAAGTCTACTCATAAATAACACACGAGCCAGGCTGGGTCATAGGGTCACTGTTATCGTCTGTGCGTGGCCTACTTCCACACGCCGCTTGCTAATCGGCTGCCGCTGCCGGCCTAGCGATAAAAAAACCACGAGCCGAGCCGGGTCGTCAGGTCACTGATATCGTCTGTGCGTGACCTACTTCCACAGGCTAGTCGGTTGCCACCGGCCTAGCGATAAAAACCATCAAGCCGACTTCACTAGCGGGCCGGGTCTAAAGTACGCCTTTTGTCGCTCTCGGGTTTCCCATAGCTTATTAACACACGCATGTGTTATTTAAGAAACGATATAGCATACTTTTAACAAAGTCTCGACTGTGCCTTGAACAATTTTCATGTGTCTTTTGCTCTGGTTTTCAGCTTCCATCGACGAGAGTGGGCAGCTGTGATGAAGCAGTTGCGCGAGTGTATACCGCGCATAGAAAAGGGTTGCGGATAGGGTTACGGGCCAGGGGGCGCTCGGGCTATCCAGAAGGTTGTGAGGCTGCGCACGCAGTTAAAATTAAAATTCAATTAAATCGCAAGGGGGCGTTCTAGGGTTACGGATAGGGTTACGGACCAGGGGGCGCTCGGGCTACCCAGAAGGCTGTGCGGCTGCGCGCGCATGAAATTGAAATTGAAATTGAAATTGAAATTGAAATTAAAATTAAAATTAAAATTAAAATTAAAATTAAAATTAAAATTAAAATTGAAATTGAAATTGAAATTGAAATTGAAATTGAAATTGAAATTGAAATTGAAATTGAAATTGAAATTGAAATTGAAATTGAAATTGAAATTGAAATTGAAATTGAAATAGAAATTGAAATTAAAATTAAAATTAAAATTAAAATTAAAATTAAATTAAAATTAAAATTAAAATTAAAATTAAAATTAAAATTAAAATTAAAATTAAAATTAAAATTAAAATTAAAATTAAAATTAAAATTAAAATTAAATTCAGTCGCCAGGGGGCGCTCTAGACGGTTAGGGTTAGCTCCAGTCGCCAGGAGGCACTCTAGGGTTATGCATAGGGATATAGGTCGCCGCTAGGGGGCGCTCACGATACCCAGAAGGCTGTGAGGCTGCGCGCGCATGAAATTAAAATTATATTAAACAATTTTTTTTTTTTTTATTTTAATTAAAATTAAAATTTTATTTAAATAAAAAAATTAAAATTAAAATTTAATTCAGTCGCCAGGGGGCGCTCTAGACAGTTACGGATAGGGTTACGGGTCCCGCCAGGGGGGGCTCGGGCTACCCAGAAGGGTGTGAGGCTGCGCGCGCATAAATTTTTAATTAAAATTAAAATTAAATTTAAATTTTTTTTTATTAAAATTAAATTTTAATTTTTTAAAATTAAAATTAAAATTAAAATTTAAATTAAAATTAAAATTTTAATTAAAATTAAAAATTAAAATTAAAATTAAATTCAGTCGCCAGGGGGCGCTCTAGACGGTTACGGATAGGGTTACGAGTCCCGCCAGGGGGCGCTCGGGCTATCCAGAAGGGTGTGAGGTTGCGCGCGCATGAATTTGAAATGAAAATGAAAATTAAAATTAAATTAAAATTAAATTTTGTTTAAATTTTTATTAAATTAAAATTTAAAAATTAAAATTAAAATTAAAATTAAATTCAGTCGCCAGGGAGCGCTCTAGACGGTTAGGGTTAGCTCCAGTCGCCAGGGGGCGCTCTAGGGGTATATAGGTCGCCGCTAGGGGGCGCTTAGGTTACCCAGAAGGCTCTGCGACCGGAAGTCACTGGGATCCTCCCTACTGGGCCACTCTTTTGATCGGTCAAAAGAGCACTATAACTACTCGCGTCTCTTGCGCACACATCACGAACCACCAGAGAATATCCCGGAAAACCTGTCGAAAGGCCAAATACACATACATTATGTTGCATATGTTACTAATAGTACATTCCTTTTCAACGATACGTCATCTTTTGTAAAGTTCAAGTGCGTTGTCGATACTGAAGACAAACCGGGCCGCGAGTACCAGAGAACAGTCAACGTCACGTGCGCCGTGCCGTGTGACGTCACACCGACCATCGCCATTCCGCTGCACGTGGCGGTGAAGAGAGGGCGCCACGAGTCGGTTGCGGTGCTGCTCGAAGCTAACGCCAACGTGAACGCCGCCGACAGCGACGGCCGACGACCGCTCCACCTGGCGGTCAAGAATGCTGATTGTCGAGTCGCCCGGATGTTGCTCGGTCGCGGCGCACGCGCAGACGTGCCGGACAGCCACGGCATTGTGCCGCTGCAGATCGCTGCCAAGTACGGACACGTAGAGGTGGTGCGCATGCTCCTTGAGCACGACGCGAGCGTCTTCCACGAGGGACAGACGGGACCCAGTCCCCTGCACATCGCCGCCATGGAAGGTCACGTGCCTCTCATCGATATGTTCCTAAACTTTGTCGATGTCAACACAAATGACATGAGCGGAGATGACGTCAAGGAGAAGACACCGCTCCACCTAGCGGCAGAACGCGGACTTGTTGAGACGGCCACCTTCCTCCTGGAGCGCTTCCGGGCTGACGTCAACGCGCTTGACTCCGAACGACAGACGGCGTTGCAGTGCGTAGTTGCAGAGCGTCACAGCTCCCGGAGCGTGCGCCGCAAAGACGACTACAACCTCCTGGCTGACCTTCTCATCCGGAAATGCGTCAACGTTAACCAGCAGAACGTGCGCGGCGACACGGCGCTCCACCTGGCGGCGAGAAACCAGTACTACAAGGTGGTCGAGAAGTTGCTGTTGTCAGGCGCCGACACTGCTCAACTGACGCCGGCCAGAGATGCCGTACCCGAGTTCGACGTTCCCATGAGACAACTGTTCACCAAATACGCCGTTGCCTCCGCCTCCTACATCATAGTCAGGCCTTCCCCTACTGGCCTCACGCTGCCGGCGCCTGAGGCGCCCAGCACGTGATGGCGTCTCATCGGACGCCAACCTTCCACTGACGTCTGATTCGTGAATGATCGTAGTTTTGGTATCGAATTCCCTCGTATGGTATTCCTGATGCTATATAAATATTTTACACGAGGGACGTTTTAATTTGTATTTATACGTTCCATATGTTTCGTCGGTGATCTTGTATATTACAGTAACAATAATGCCCACCTCTGGAAGTCACAATTGTCATTTCCAGACGAGGTGACTAGGTGATTGGTTTCTGTAATAATGAAGCTGCGTAATAGTCTAGCTCATCATTTGGTGGCAGGTCACATATGCTTTCGATGCCATTGATGCCAATATAAAATGGATTCCGGTTATTTTCACATGTTTAATGTGTTTTAATGTGTGTAAGTACTACATCAATGGTTGAAGGAAGGTTATTCTTCAGTGCTGAACGACTTTGTGCGTCAAAGAAAGCGTAACATTGTGCTCACTGGTAAATGTAAGTATGTTCGAATTTATATTAGTATCTTTGTATTTAGAAAAACATAATGTTTATGCGTTGATAGTGGTTCTATTTCGTTTTTTTTGCAAAGTTGATATGTTGCAGGATATTACATATTATGCTGTATGTCAACGCTTTTCAGTACAAATAAATTAACTGTTATTAATAATACGTATTCAAGTTGATGAGTGATAAATAACACAAATAGGCAGACAGCTATCGCGCTACGTTAACCACTGAACTCGCAGGCTTCGTCCGGACTGTGAACGACGACTGGGCCGCCGATTGTACTGCAGTGTTACAACTTGTGCGTTCTGTATCTGTAGTTATGTGTGGTGAAGAGGACGGCCTGGGGTAAAGTTTCGTTAGCCGTGTATTGCAAATGGCCTGAGGGGGTAATTTCTATTTTATTATTTTGTTGTTGCTCTCCTCTTTATCCATGAAATCGGTCGTCGATTTTTGTTTTTATTCTTCTTCGTCACTGATCCCGTTTCAGTGCCGTCTCCCCCACCCGTCTCCACCACCCATCTCCACTCCCCCATCCCTCGCTCTCATTATCCACTCCCCTCCCACTCCCGCCAAATCTTTCTTCACACATTCCTCCCATCTCAGTTTCGGTCTTCCTCTTCTCCTTCTACCCCACACTATGAGTGCACCCGCTCTCTTCGTCGCTCAACTTCGTTATCAGCTTCCTCCTGAAACTCTTTTTACACCAACTTCCTCCCTCAGCTCCTTCATTCTTCGCTTATCAATTGCACAAACAGCTTTACGCCGGATCTCTGTCAATGTCCTTGTCATAGAGAAATAATAATAACGTATGTCAGTAATTGGACCCAACCACTACGGTGGCGCCATTAAGTGCACAGTAGAGCACACTGCCTACTATGGTAGCAGATCGTGCAAAGGGAGTCACGCATAGTTCTAAGGTAACAACCATTAGCAGACATGCCGTGTCGTACCGATTACCCGTATATTATACGGATTTGGTTGGTCTTTGGAGATGTACGACCGTATGTCTTTTGCATATGGATTATTTTTAAATCTACAGAACCATCACCAGGCTGATTTCCTGCGAAACGTAGTGAATTTCGTTTGATGTAGGTATATTTTTAGCTTGATAGATGGCGACACTCGATAGGAATCTTACTTAGCCTATGTCAAACGTCATACTGATTTCTACTGTTTTAGAGAGAATTGTTAGTAAACAAATACGGATTTCAACAACAAAGCAGCAAGTCTACATTAGTGGCGCGTTGTAATAAGATAAAAAAGGCCTAATCCTCAGTACTCAGGTGTATTGCCCTGGGTACCAGTTTCCATTGATGGAATCATGGGGGGGGGCGGAACACGATGCACAATAAGCCAAACGTCTCCGCGTCTCCATCATATATACGATATAGCTCGTGTAAGAACGAATAAGTGGACATGAACAACAGTTTGTTTTACAATAATATCTGTGTATTTAATTATTAATACATGACATACCAATATTACATTGTGTTTGAATATTACCACGAGGATGTTCGCGTTACCAAAGTGAAGCACGTGTGTTTCGCTTATGCCATTCCAACTAGAATCACATAATGAACAAATTAGACATTTCTATATAAACAAATTGTATCACATTTAAATAAATTGTTCTGAGGCGTTCAACTCATACGTCATATATATATATATATATATATATATATATATATATATATATATATATATATATATATATATATATATATATATATATATATATATATATATATCACAAGTCTTCACAGTCATCAAGTGTGTAGTTTACTTTACTTTATGGGAGTCAATGTGCATGATAGATCAGCAACAACAAAAACATATAGAAACGAATGCGACGTTTCGACCCGTCTACTGCGGACCTTGTTAGTGCACTGATGACCTGTGTTGTGGCTCAGATTCTGGCGGAATAATCTGGTTGTAGATGGCGGATAGGTGGTTTCTCTAGTGTCGATTCATGGTGGGGCCTCTTTTCTTGATGTAGATTGCCTCCTTCATTTTTCTCTTGTGCTAGTTTTGTTCCCTGGCCAGGATCTTGGTGTTGACCATGGACACTGAGTGTCCTGTGGCCAAGCAGTGGTTTCCTACCCATGTATGTTTATCTAGGGTCGTATGTTCCTTGAACCTCTGGCTGAGTGTTCGTTTAGTCTCACCGATGTATGTGTGTCTGCTGTTATTGCCACATGTGATGTGGTAGATAGTCCCACACTGGTGTTCTTTCTGTATCTTATCTTTCGGGTGAACTACCATGGAACGAAGGGTATTTGAGAGCTTACGGTACAGGTGCACATTGTGTGACTTGAAGACTCGTCCGAGTTGTTCTGATAGCCCTGCTACACGTGGTAGTCCCAACATGGGTCGGTTTGTGTTCATTGGTTTAGAACTATTATTGTTTGTGGATGCTTCTCTGTCTTCAGCGGTGGTTGCGTATCGCGGTGCCCTGTTGGTGAGTGTGTGCACAACTGATCTTTTGTGCATTAAGGGGTGATGTGATTCAAAACTCAGATATTGGTCGGTGCGTGTACGCTTATTATATTTTGTAAGCCTCTTGGATGCGTCGTCGACAATGTGCTGAGATCCAGGAATGGTAGTTTTTGGTCTTTCCCTGGCTCGATGGTGAATTTAGTTATTCCGCGAGAATCTGACACAACACAGGTCACCAGTGCGTGAACAAGGTCCGCACTAGACTGGTCGAAACGTCGCATTCGTTTCAATTTCTGCTCCAAAGTAAGTGTTAATTATTACTCTCTAATTGAATCTTGGAGCCACGAACAATATATTTCGCAACAAATATATATTTCAGCATCATATAAAATATGTCACGCACAAGACAATACAAACGAAGAGGTGCTACAAAAAAAGGACAAATAAAAATGACAATAAGGACACGACAATTTCTGTGACATATCATTAGATATAGTCAAACTGAGAAAAGAAAATCACAATTGAAGATCACACGGAACGTGGCAGATGAAGACTAAAACGATTGTTTGAACAATATTAAATGACTAGAGGGACCAGCGAGAGTGAGTTGTTCATAGTAACCAAGAACAAAGTTGCATGGAAGAGAGTAGCAGCAGACGTTGTTAGGTCTGAAGAATAATGATTAAAACGGTTAAAATGCATTTCAATTAAATATATTTACACTTAATACGTGCAAATTATATTTATACAATATATTTACACTTAAAGAATATCGCGGAAATACGCAGTTACCTTTAGTCATTATAGATTAACACTTCAGTCCAGTTATTCTAAATTAAAACTTTTCTGGGGCACGAACTTCCACACTACTGTGTCCTCCTTGTAAATTGCGCAGACTGATTATGAATATCTTGTGAATATATCTTTATATTAAAATTAAGACATTCCAAGTATGACTCATCAACATTATAACCAAGACATTCCGTGTATGATACATCAACATTATAACCATAAAATCCCGTTTACACGGGCGATTTCTGTTCCTATTTGTCGGGCGAGACTGTGTAGCACGATACCGTGCAACTGCGCTTAGACGCGCTTAGACGAACGACATGTCTTGACATTGCAATCTAAATCTTGCCTAGCGTCATTCCCGATTTGAGATTTACTGACAGGTCACGACGAGTGCCGATATCTACACCACCGATTCTTTCGGTCGGCCGACAAATTGGACAACCATCGCTCGTGTCAACCGGGCTTTGGCCTTATACATTTAGTAAATCGGCAACAATAAAGCAGTATTCAAGCTATATTTTCGTACACATCGGTGTAGATGTTGGGCGGATCCCGTTCTGCATGATTGATAAATGTGTACGCTGGTTTTGCGACAAAGGTCGGAGCTGTCGGTGGGGGGCGGGCCTCGTCCATCTGAAAGGCGGTGTTGGTATTCGCCGCTGTCTCCGTCGCAGTCGCCTCCGGGTTCGTGGCCGCCTGTGGTGGCACGTTGCGGGGCCGCCGCCGCCACCACCAACACCCGACGCCGGCAATGACGAAGACGATGGCCAGTGGAATAAGTATCGCTGGTAATACCGTACTGCTTCCACCTGAGTCATCTACAACAATAAAGTTGCTTCTTTAAAATCTATATTCGGTGCTCGAATATACCATCCGCCCCCAATATGTTGCCAATGTTTGCTAGAGTTCAGGCGCGGACTTGGTGGAGGCACGTTGGTCTCACCTCCATGCGGAGCCACGGCTCACAGCCATCAATTACCCCCCACCACCACCACACACACACACGTATATGCGTGTGTGTGTGTGTGTGTGTGTGTGTGTGTGTGTGTGTGTGTGTGTGTGTGTGTGTGTGTGTGTGTGTGTGTGTGTGTGTGTGTGTGTGTGTGTGTGTGTGTGTGTGTGTGTGTGTGTGTGTGTGTGTGTGTGTGTGTGTGTGTGTGTGTGTTTGGCTGTTTATCCGTGTGTTTGTGTACATATGAATGGTGCCTGCGTATGCCCATGTTGAAGCCACACATTGGCGGCAGAACACTGTGTGTTTTTGTGTAAACGTTGAGAAAATTGTTGTAAGCCGGTTTAACAAGATTGCCATCCAATGCAAAGGCCCAGATGGCAAGTGGACAAGGAAGCCATTGGCATATCGAGAGTCCAATTTTTCCATTTATTTGTAACCTGCCCTCCTGAAATATGTGTCAACCTTGTTTTAAACATATTCATGCTGCTAGCAGTTACACAATTTGTGGATAATATGTTCCATTCATTCATGGTCCTCTGTGAGAAAGAGTACTTCCTGATATCCAATCTTCACCGATCATTTACTAATGTTACCTCATGTCCTCTAGTTCTATTGTCTTTCTTGAGTTAGAAACATATTTCTACCAATATCTTCATAACCATTCAATATCTTAAAAACTTCAATTTGATCTCCTCTTAACCTTCTTGACTCCACGGTTGTTAAGCCACATTCTTTCCGGTGTTCTTCATAACTAAGGTCTCGTCCAAGCGTATATATATATATATATATCCTTCTTACGATATGGTATCCACGTTTGTATACAGTATTCTAAATGAGGTCTAACTATTGCTTTATACAGAGGTATAATTAGCGTGTTATCCTTGTATGTCATATTTCTCCTAATCAACCCTAGAATTTGATTAACCTTTTAGCTGCAATACCACACTGCACTGAAACTTTCATACCAGCACTTATTGTTACTCCTATGTCCTTTTGGTTTACAGTAGTACCTAGAACAGTATCTCCCATTTGTTTACATCCAATTTCTCGTGTACTGTGTGTAGGCATTTACATTCCCCAAAATTAAATAACACATATCATTTTTCAAATCACTTTATCTTATATATACTCAACAATGTAAACGATAGTTTTATACACCAAACTAAATTCGTCAATTTGTACCAATACTAAGTTTCTGGGACTAAGTTACTCTAAAATTCTGCCTCTGATTTACTTTTTACATCTTTGATGAATGGGTATGTGTATGGCAAGCTTTAGCTGCAACAGTTCCATCAGGTCAGTCGGCGCCAAACCATGGACATATATGTTTGACAACACCAACACATTGAACGTGTCACGGTTCCCTATCCATAGCCATTGCTACCCTATTGACAAAGGTGTGATGTGCTCGTGTCTTTTGGCGTGTATAGCTGTTCTGGCGGCATTGTTCTGTACTCGTTGTAGGCAAGCTGTCTGAAATGACAATATATTGAGCAGGAGTGAACGGCACTATTCCAGACGAGATGTGACCAGTGCGCTGACAGCACTTTTGGTGGCTTCAGTTGTAAGATAACGAAGTTTAGATGACAGTCTTAGCATATGATAGTTACAAGCAGCACACACAGTTGTCACGTGATGTGTCGTCGTCAGATGTTGATTCATATGAATTCCTCAAGTTTCGTACACTGTCTACTGGTGAAATTGCGCCGTCTCCAATGGCCGTGGAGCAAACGACATATAACTTGAGATTATGTTTTGATGGAAGATATTGTTAAATGTATAATGGATAATTAAAGTAAAATCTTAATAAAGTGCTTAGTTAATGCATGTTTAATATCGCTAGTAGTTAATATGTTATCAGGCCACTGCGTTGCTTCCATCCGTGTGTAATGTGTTAAGGTGTTACATAACACACGTCAGTATGTTTTGTTTAAAGTCAGAGCTACCTGCAATTACAGATGAAACAGAATGATTAGGCAAAGAACTTCACCAGAAGCGAATTATGATTTTCTTCAACCGCAACTATTTTGATTACTTACTCAACGTTTCGAGCCTTCATCAGGAATTCTGGGACGGCAAATTCTTCCTCTGCTCGGCATTTGTCTTGGTAAGCATGCCATCCCATACGTGACTCAATCTATATGCCTCTCGTCTCGATTCATGACTGGAGTTGGCTTTCGGATCCATATGGCCTCTTTGATCCATCTTGCGTTTCTGTTACACGCTCTGTCAATCACTTTTGCCCCCTCCCAGTCTATGATGCAATTGTTTCTGTCTGCATGGTCTGTTATTGCAGATTTATGCTCTATCACCATTGACACTCTCTTCTGTTCTCTGGTAAATCGTCTGGTTGTGATGTTTTCAACCTCCTTCTTGTGTTCTTCTAGTTTTGTTCCAAATGTTCTCCCTGTTTTGCCGATATATTCACCAGAAGCATACCACTATCTTGTGTTTGCAGTGGAATGTTATTTCTGTTGACCGAATTAACAAACCTCTTAAATTTCACCTGCGATGCCTGCACGTGCATCCCACGTGCACACGCAGGCCCTGAACTAATCTAGCTGGACCTACGTCATATTGATGTTGATAAAAGTTGGTGGCGAGTTCATAGTGTCGTAATACAAACTTTTGCGAACATATTCGCCTTTCTTTTGTTATTCAGAATATATTTTTATTTAACAATAATTATATTCCAAGTAATTATTTATTAATATGCTGTGAAGCGCAACGAACCAAACTTGGATCTGGTGTTATAGCAAATAAAATATATATTGCTATGTTGCAACTTTGCTTTTCTGTCCGTTGTTTGCTTAAGCAGAAAAGCTGACGTAATTACAATAATAAGTTGTTTTTAAGCATAAAATACTATTACTGACCTAACTACTGTATATTTAAGTGCAATAATATGTTGAACTTTTGTAATGACACAAATAATATTGTACACAACGTGTAGTATTAGGTCGACATTATATAATGGTTTACTCACCTTTCGCATAGTCCTGTTGTGTGGTCACTGTGGTGTGGTCATCTGCTTTTGTAATATCCCTGCATGCGCCCTGACCATTGCAGTACGGGTATTGCAACGTCTCGCCAGTGGCGCCATCCCGTGTGCACCACGTGCAACTGGACGTGGAAATGCAGACACTGCAACGCAGATTGAACAACTCACTGCTCACAGGGAAAAGTGAACCAGGGTGACAGGCTGGAAGCAAAGGTATGTAAAGGATATATGGAATGGGAGGGAGGACATGCTGGGTGAAAAAGGAGGGAGGGATATAGACATACCGTTATCGAGAGAGCGATAGTGCTGTAGAACGTGGGAGAGAGAGAGAGAGAGAGAGAGAGAGAGAGATGAGAGAGAGATGAGAGAAAGAGAGAGAGATGAGAGAGAGAGGAGGTAGGGAGGGGGGGGAGAGAGGGAGAGAGGGGGAGAGGGAGAGAGGGAGAGAGGGAGAGAGGGAGAGAGGGAGAGAGGGAGAGAGGTAGAGAGGGAGAGAGGGAGAGAGGGAGAGAGGGAGAGAGGGAGAGAGGGAGAGAGAGAAAGAGAAAGAGAGTGTACCAACTGAACCGGAAAACTGCGCCAAATCGCCAGACACTTGGCGTAGACTGTTTTGTTACTCGCAAGACATGCACGGATAATAACACGAACTTCAATTTTTTTAATTATCAGCCGCGGGCGACGATTAACTGGCTCACGTTGTTTTTGGCTATTCGACAGTAGTTTTGCATGATAGATATTACCGGTATATCGCGGTATTTTTTTCTGCGCAATACGTATCGCGATACGCCTTCGATATGGTATATACCATATCATTTATTTTTGCACTACCAACTTGTCAAAAGTTAGTTATTATGAGTTATGATTGAACAAGATCTTTATTATTATTTGTTCATGGTTCAGGTCTTAGCAATGTATTATTAGAGTGTAAATTCATAAATACCTATATCACACGCCAAAATGCATTATACTCATAGCCAATAGCTTCAACAAACAAACCTGTGAATATGCTTGCTTAATTACACCTATGTCATGTCATGTGAATGTCGTGTTTTCACATATCATAATTTAATACGCTCTACATTCGTGAAACAATAAACAGGAAGTTCAAAGAGAGAGAGAGAAAGAGAGAGAGAGGGGGAGGGAGAGAGAGAAAGAGAGAGAGAGAGAGAGAGAGAGAGAGAGGGAGGGAGGGAGGGAGGGAGGGAGGGAGGGAGGGAGGGAGGGAGAGGGAGGGAGAGGGCGAAGGAGAGGGAGAGAGAGAGAGAGAGAGAGAGAGAGAGAGAGAGAGAGAGAACGAAACACACAGACAGACAGACAAACATACAAACAGACAGAGAGACTGAGACAGACACACTTCCAGCAATCAAACATATCTTTATTCGCCAGAGATGGCAGCATTCTTCACCGATGCAAGTGCAACTCATCCCGAATTGTTTAATAGTAAGAGGCATATTTCTATTGGTTGTTCACATAACCTATGGTAAGACCACTAAATAAACATCTA
Organism: Lamellibrachia columna; assembly: GCA_963662155.1. Taxonomy (NCBI): domain Eukaryota; kingdom Metazoa; phylum Annelida; class Polychaeta; order Sabellida; family Siboglinidae; genus Lamellibrachia; species Lamellibrachia columna. Next base: position 49,105,089 of record OY759261.1, read on the forward strand.
ACATAAAAACATAATACACGTACAAGCAAACACGCACACTAACAATGTATACACACACGCCGTCTATACATCAATGGCACTTCTTTCGAATACCATGACCCCGGAAGTAAGATAATTATTTGTCCCCAGCTATTCTGGCAGACGATACAATATGTGGTGATCTAACCAACGCGGCCTTTAACTGGTCGTCGCGCGACTACCTCTACACGCACCTCATGGACATGTTCGCGTGACACGAATAGTTAAAACAGGCGGCTAGATGGGCGACTTGACCGCTCTCTTCAGCCCGCAAGTCTTCCAGACTGACCACTGCAGGCTGTGGCACACAGACCGGCCATCCATCACTGCAAACGAACAGTACAGAGTGACCTGGTCAATACCACTGGAACATATGGTCGACAAAAGGTTATATACGGCTGACAGACAACGACATGTCCGTCTTGGTTAAGTTCATTTAAAGTGACACCAAAGGCATTGTTTTGAGCCTTTGCCCTTGTAAGAGTGCCTAAAAACTAACAATTTGCAAATATAATCAAGAATATCACGCAAGTGGTTAACTGGGAATCTATTCTAAAAGTGCGAAATTCTGGCATAATGTCATTTTTCGGGGAGGCTGACAATTTTGACCAATCAGCGGCGAGCAGCCCCTTAACCCCCGACGCGGCTGTGACGTAGGGTGTGCGTATCGCGAGTATTTTTAACGTGTTTGAGGTGTGCGGTTACATTTTTATTTGCTTTTATATCGAATTTACACTCAGCAAAAAATATTACAATGCCGTACTGTGCAGTATTTTGAAGTGAGCATCATTCAGCGAAGAATAGAGAGTTGTTGTTAAAGCCTGAAACTGTACCGACAATCTTCCAGCATGTACCTCAGCCGAAGGCTTCGACAACACGCAAACACACGATTAAAAGAACTGTCAAATCGGAAGGCAAGGAGGTTAGTAAACAATTAATGAATAGACTATCTTGCCGACTAAGTTGATTTTAGACGCAAACAGCATGTCCAAACATATTGGCAAGTATTGACTAAAATCGTCTACGTCTACGATCAAGCGTATAAAGTTGGAGTTGTGTGAAACCTAGTCAGCACTTCTGACGTAGGATTCTGAACAAACATGGCACTGCCCATGCAAAACAGATTTTCGGTGTTCAACGAGGTATATTCAGTTAACCACTTGCGTGATATTCTTGATTATAGTTGCAAATGATTAGGTACTCGTATAGGTTCAAAGGCCAAAAAATGCCTTTAGTTTCACTTTAAATCTTAAAATGTATTGAAGCGAAGCACGTAAACAAATAGGCCACACACACGACTGTGACCCTTTGTCGTTCTCGCTACAAGGTTATGCTGACGCGAAAGCACAATAGAAGATTCTAATTGTAGTAATTCGCAAGGAGCCAATTGTGGCCATAGTGACAGGGTGAGTGCGCATGAAGTCTATTGGCTATGCAGGCCGCAGGATAGGCGGCTGAATTCGCCTATTTTTCCAGCCCGAACTAGAGGCTCGCTGAGTTTGTTCCATTCATCTATTGTCTTTACACAATTGGAATTATTTAATTGGTCTGTGTTGGCTGCAGGCGCTACAAAGTCATTGGGTTGGTGTCTTTCAACGACAGTAACGGTCATGACGATATGCTCAGCGTTTGTCTACTTACACCTGTAAAGAGAACGAGTCCTTGCAGTACCCGTATATGTCTGTCGGGCTGAAGCAGGGACAACTGCATTCGGTAGACTTGCATTGTGGTAAGTCTTTGCTCTGCAGAACACGAAATATGCATAATTATGTTTTGTAGCAACGGACAACACCCATGCCAACGATGATGAAAACATATCAAATGGGTGATGATTTCTTTTCAAGAAACAAATCTCGACTTATCACCAGAATGTACACATCTTGAAAAAATAAAATCATACTACAATACAAATAATGTAATCTATTGGAAGTAACTTGCCACGGTATCCGTGTCAGGGCAACTACCTGGCGGCATGGTAACGACACAGACATATGCATAGGGCCAATTCATAAGCCCATGGGATGCCACCATAATTTGTTACGTACGTACCATATTTGTTACGTTTTACATCGATTAATGAAAGTATGATACGATAGTGGTAATACAATCCCTACTTACAAACACTTGTAATTCATGTATCTACCAAATGAAAACGTAATACATAAGAAAGAATACACGCATCAAACACAGCAACTCCCTAGACCAGCTATACTATGATAACACAAATTTGACACATGTTCTCCTCCCCGTTCATATCAATTTGTAAGTGCGACATGGTTAATCAATATTCCTTTGTAAATGGACATTTTCGATTTTTTTACGAATGAATAAAAATTAAGTCGGGCAAGAATCGTATATTTCCATTTCCAATAGGATGTATGTTTGATTTCATTTCATAATTATCTATGTTCTACAAAGGTGTTTGCGTTTTGTCGTAACGGTTTTTAATTACCTTCACTATTTCGAAGTTGGTAAAGCTGTTTACGGTTAATTGTTTTATTTAATAATAAATGAAATCGCATACTCACCCCGTGACACCATGTGCATTCACGTGGAGGGCCTGATGATGATCCTGTTGCTATGACGACGAATACGTTACTTCCGGGTACTTCGGATAACGTGTAGGAGGATGAAGATACGAGCCCTTTGTGTGCTAGCAGCAGGGAAATCTATGGAAACGTACACAGTGTATTCGAAATGTGAAACGTACACAGTGTATTCGTCATGTGAAATGTATACAGTGTATTCTTCATGTGAAATGTATTGTCGTGTGCCCGTGGTTGTAGTTACATAATAATACACAGTCTCGAACAATCATTGTGGACATTTATATCCGAATAAAAACCCTCTCCTTCACTTCCATGCGTCCCCATCCCTGTCGCCCCATAACTCCCTCCCCCGTATCTCCAACCCTCCACTCACCCCTTCCCAACTCAGCCTTCCCGCCCTCCCCAGGATAGTCGACGCGATTCGAGGACAGTTATGTTGACGTCAGTATCACTGCTATCGTAACCTGTACAGGTATACATTGGTATGTTTTCATAGGAAACAAATAAAGATCTTGCAACTGCCGGATAAAAGGATGCTTCAACTTGTGCATCGCAATGCATAGAAACGGAGAGTTGAAGAACATATCTAGACAGCTTGGAACGTTTCGTCACTACAGGGAGTATATGCATTATAATTAAAATTCATAAGTATGTTACTTGAACCCCGATATACCGTCCGTTTGTTCTACGTGTTATTACGTCATCTTTTGTTACGTCTACGTCGCCTTGTTTTCTGCACTCACCGTCCAGAAGTACTGATTGCTAAACTTTTGAACATTGACACAAGCGGCCTTTTTCATAATGCTCTTGGCCACCAAATCTCGCGCAATGATTGGTTCTTTTGTGCTTATGTGGACATCAGACTGTGCCGATGAAACGCCTTCAACGAAATCTTTATGAACAACTATGAAGCCACTGCTATCGACCAAGAAACACCTGCAAATGTAATTGCATTTCGTTACCTGTGTACAACAAATTATTATTATTTTTGAAATCAATAAAATTTTACTTACTCCGAATGCAGTAAGCGGTGAACATGTTAAATTGTGCGATATAATCTTATGGCTTCATATTTATTCCAAATTGCATTTCCACCATAAATCTTTGGTTGTCCCTCGTTCTGATAATGACTTTTTTGCGTCCCTGTTCACGATTATACTTAATGATTCTGTTTTGTTGCGCCTCTGAACTCAGGTTCCTGAGGATATAGGCGCTATGGAAGTTAATTAATTATTAATTATTATTATTATAAAATCGTGAATACAAAAGCCATTCGATTCCACTAATACCGTAGGTCTACGACTGGCATTAAAATATATGTTGATGTCTTACTATCTACCCACAAACTACCACGCACATTCACGCAGAGGGGTTCGTTCAAACTCATGATAACCTGCTAACAAACGCGAAAAAGTATTGTGTTAAGAGAAGAGCGTATATGACGTTATTCACCAGAAATAATGTGTCCATTTTCAGACAAACACAACCAAGGAGAATGTTCTGGATCAGCCCTTGGACTATGACTATGTGCGTGCGTGCGTGCATGCGTGCGTGCGTGCGTACATGTGTATAATTTTATTTCATTTTATGATTGGACCCAGTGCTTGATAAATTCTTTTTATTACAACTGTTGCATACGTTGGTAATAAAAATAACGAAATAGCACAAATTGTATCAACGACATGACTGACTCACCTATTTCCAGGGGCTCTGCAGGCAGGATAGGTGTCGAGCATTCGGTAGTAGAGATAGGGTAGCGTGTAGTCCATGCCCATCACTGCAGACACTGGGTCGTTGCTCGTATGGCTGGCGCTGTAGAAATATAGGCATCGTGACCAGCTATTCAGATGCACGCTTGTGGTCAGACAGCCAGTGTAAGGCCGGTTTATACAAGCGGTTTTTTTCTCAGTTTGCCGGCCGACACAGTGTCGCGCGATTTCGTGCTTCAAGAATCGGTCGTGTAAACATCCGCACGAGATTGGTTTGCGGAACGATTTTGTCGGGGAGAATTGTGGCTAGTTATTATATGATATAACAGTTGACCATGATTAAGAATCAGTGACCTATCAGCGACCTACAGCAGAGGTAACAGTCGTGACCTTCATCAAAGTTGAAACCCCGAGTGACGACAGTGAATATCTAATTCGCAGAAGACATATTGCTCGTCTATGCGGACACACAATTTAGTTGCGCTTTATTTTGTGATATGCGGACGCACGACACATCATGGCAAACTTCGCTCGTGTAAACCGGGCTTAGCCATTCCCATAAAATAATAAATTATCCTGCATTCCTCTCTACCTACAACCCAACAAGACCGTTCTGCGGTACGCATTATGCAGCGTTGTGTTCTAGTAACATATGTAAAGCACAGAATGCTTACACAAATAAATAAATCAATAACTACTCTCCTGCTTACCGGCCTTGGTAAATGGAATGACTGAGAGTGAGAACGATGCCAGCTCCGGACGCGTCCACGTACGGTATCGAAAACGTGGCCAGTCCCTTCCTGTTGATGCCTCGTTTGTACCTAGAACAAAATGGCTGACAATAACTCAAACACGTTCCTCGTGCGGCGCGGTGACGTGGCGGTTAGAACATCGGACTCTCAATCGAGAGAATCCGGGTTCGAATCCTCTTGCTGCTTTTTCGAAGTTTGGGCAATTTTGTTCACTCAACGTTGCCACGGTTCATTCAGCTGTATAAACTAGTACCTGGCTACAGACAGAGGTGGATATGTTTTCGCGCAGTAATTGCAGCGTGATTGAATGCTTCCATGGAAGTCGAGATGGCGTTGGAATCAACAGGTCTGCCAGGGGTGAAGTGTATAGCGCTTTGAGCAGTCCCACGGACTGTATACCGCGCTATGCAAGATTGCACGTTTTACACTTACTGCTACGGCAATCATAATAGTAGTTCCTACATTACGCGTGTAAAATGTAGGACCACGGCAGCATATGCAAATGCTACTATTGGAACGTCAGATAATATATACGTAGTAAAACAAAAGTGTTACCAAACCGTTGTATTTGTAAATGAAAGATAGGCTTACATACCATGGTCGTTGGGTGTGATCATATTCTTTCACCATGCGGGTGCCAGGGTACTTGCGGAAGACGCCAGCCTCGGTTCCAATGTACCGCCAGATGGAGTAGCGGGCAGGACGCGTAGATACAATGGCGTCTAGTTGGTGAGTTGATGCCACCGATTCTCTTACTCCTTCCTGTGGTCGATATTTAAAGTAGTGTTTAATAGTAGTGTTCAGCTGTTATTAGAAACAAGGGTAATAATTCCAGTTCCATTGACTAAATTTGAGGGCAATAAATCAGAACATTTAGGGCAGTTATTTGTAACTCCTGAAATGATAGCAAAGAAAATTAAGAAGATGAAAGATAATAAATCACCTGGAGTTGATGGGATACCACCAAAACTGCTAAAGGAAATTGTTGATCAAATTAGTACACCACTTGCAAACTTATTTAACTTGTCACTAGAAGAAGGAATAGTTCCTTCAGAATGGAAAGAAGCAAACATTACGCCGCTATTTAAGAAGGGATCGAGGAAGAAGCCAGAAAATTACAGACCAGTGAGTTTAACATCAGTTGTATGTAAATTACTCGAAACATTAATTAGAGACCACATGGTGGAATTCTCATAAAACATAAATTAATAAATACATCTCAACATGGATTCCTAAAACCAAGGTCATGTCTAACCAATCTCTTATGTTTTTTAGAAGAAATTACAAAGTGGGTAGATGACGGGTCACCAGTGGATGTTGTTTACTTAGATTTTCAGAAAGCTTTCGATAAAGTGCCACATCAAAGATTGTTACTTAAACTAAAAGCCCAAGGTATAGGCAATGATGTAATCAACTGGATAGAAAAGTGGCTTACACACAGAAGACAGAGAGTAATAGTAGATGGTAAGATTTCAAACTGGAAATCTGTTTTGAGTGGGGTACCACAGGGATCAGTGTTAGGCCCTATACTGTTTTTAATATATATAAATGATTTGGAGGATGACATATCTAGCAAAGTACTCAAATTTGCAGATGACACAACAGTATTCAGAAAGGTTACTAATGATACAGATAAACAAAGTTTACAGGATGATCTAGAAAAATTAGTTAAATGGTCAGAAAAATGGCAAATGTTATTCAATTTTGGGAAGTGTAAATGTATACATGGAAATATGGACGAGGAATATAAAATGGGGGATGCTGTACTAGGTAGAACCACACAAGAAAAGGATTTAGGAGTAACATTTAATGCTGACTTGAAAGTTTCAGAGCAATGTGGGATTGCTGCTTCGAAAGGAAATCAAATTCTAGGGCTAATTAGGAGAACTATCACGTATAAGGAGAAACATCTAATTGTACCCCTGTACAAAGCAATAGTTAGACCACATTTGGAATATTGTATTCAAGCATGGAGGCCATATCGTAAAAAAGACATAGATAAGCTAGAAAGAATACAACGAAGAGCAACTAAGATGATTCCAGAATTAAGAGACCTTAGTTACGAAAGTCGCTTATTACAATGTGGTTTGACAACACTAGAGACCAGGAGACTAAGAGGAGACCAAATAGAAGTGTTTAAAATAGTGAACGGTTATGAGGATGTTGATAGGAATATGTTCTTCAAACTTAAAGAAGGCAGTAGACCAGAGGACACAAAGCAGCATTAGTTAAGGAGCAGTGTAGGTTGGACATGAGAAAGTACTCTTTCTCACAGAGGGTGATAAATGAATGGAAGAAACTGCCAAATGATTGTGTTAATGCTAGTAGTGTGACTATGTTTAAAAATAGAATTGACAGATATCTGATAAGGGCGGGCTACACATAGATGAGAAAATTGTTGGACTCTCGATAAGCCAATGGCTTCCTTGTCCACTTGCCATCTGGAACTTGTTGTTCGAGATGGAAATCTTGTTAAATCTTGTTAAATAAAACGTACAACGCTAAATGACGAATAAAAAAATAGTAATTAAAAAAATTGTGTTGTGACATTATACAATGTTAACATGTATATAAGTACAATATAGCACAATCAATAAAATTCATCAATAGGAAAGCTCAGTTGAGGGGATCCTTCCATCCAACCACCCATTTCTCCCCTCACAAAATACAGTGAGGTGCATATCAATGCAATATTTCAAGTAAACACAGGTTTACATGAGGAACGTTTGCCTCGATTTATCGGGCGACACCATGTCGCCCCATAACGCGCAATTAAATTGTTCGCGGGTTTAGACGAGCTACATACATGGACACTGCAAATAAACTCCCGTTTTGATGAAAGGTTATTACGGGGCACCGATTGTCGGTCGCTATTTCGTCACTGCTTCAAAATCGGGGTCATCTGTTAGACACATAGAACCAGTATCAGTTGTCATAATAGTTCCACATACAGACCTCGCTTATCGGTCTCGCGTGAGTGTTGACCGGTTCAAGCATTGCAATATCGCGCAAGGTCGCATCGGCTACACATTGGACAAAACGCTCGTGCATATTGGCATTAAGGGTGTGTGGATTCGTACTGTTTATATTAGGGTCGGAACGATACACCGGTGCACCGGTGTATAGCGATACACTATGGTATGCGAAAGCAGTAGGCAAAACATTATTCGCGTCACCTTTGTGAAGTAATAAACGTTCAAAGCGAACCACACCTGTCGGTGTATCGATAAAATAGCGAAATATAACATGTAGTACGTTTCCCACATGTACATCTAACTATAATCTATGTAAATCTTTACACTGTTATTTTTATTCAATGCGCGCGTGCAATTTAGACCTCATGTGAGTGACGACATGACGTCTGCTGTAGGGTTACCTTGTCTACGTGATAAATAAACCTGTGTTTTACTGTTGTTGCATTATTCTAGTCAATGTAGTCTGTATCGCGATATGTATCGTATCGTGACCTCCGTATTGCGATACGTATCGTAACGTGAAGTAGTGTATCATCCCGGGCCTAGTTAATGCCATAGCTTAATCTAATAGTGGCTACAAGAAATGACGCGTGACGTTCTGGGCCTAGTTTATACCATAGCTTAAGCTAATAGTGGCTACAAGAAATGACACGTGACGTTCCGGGCCTAGTTATACCATAGCTTAAGCTAATAGTGGCTACAAGAAATTACACATGACGTTCAAGCATTTGACGACAAACTGTTTGCAGAATAATCACTTATTCACGCCAATGTGTACTTGATCCTATTTCAAAAATAATAAACACAATGTAATATTTTCGGACAAGACCGAGCACGCAGTTCAATAGATACGCGATTGTTTGTGTGCACCCTATATATGAATGCCTAAGAGAATGTGGTTTAACAACCCTAGAGACAGGGAGGTTAAGAGGAGATCAAGTTGAAGTTTTTAAGTTATTTAATGGTTATGCAAAATATTCATAAATATATGCTTTCTCACTCAAGAAAGATAGTAGAACTAGAGGACAAGATGTGATATAAGTAAAGGATCTGTGTAGATTTTATATCAGGAAGTACTAACAGAGGAAAATAAATGAATAGAACCTACAGATTGTGTGTGTAACTACAGGCAGCGTGAATATGTTTAAAAACAAGGTTAACACGTATCTCAGGAGGGCGGGTTACACATAGATAAAAAATGTTGGACTCTCGATAAGCCAATGACTTCCTTGTATACTTGCCATCTGGGTATTTGCCTTGGGTAGAAATATTGTTAAATTACACATTATATTCAACAGTCTGTGCTACTCGTGAGAAAACATACTATCCAGAATACTCACCTTAAAATCTGGGTTTACGGGATTTGTTTTTCCCAACATGTACAACTCGTAACGATCAACCGTAGTCGTCGTCTCTTCTGAGTCTAGATACTCGTACTGGTCGACAAAGGCGGTCGGGGCAAACTTCACGGTCGTTTTGCCTGAACAAAAATGTACAGCTTGTTCACAATCAATTATACGGTTTCATATTTGACCAATATGTATGCATCTAAAGTTACAATGTGGAATCGTTTTTTATCGTAAAATAATGATATATTGTACATATTATATATGTTCTAACATTTGACCGTCTAAATGTGTTTTAATTACCAAAAGTGTTTAATATAACTTGATCGTTTTCTGTTTAGTATGAAAGTTTCGCCCCGAATGCCAAGTTATGTTTCATTCTGACAATCGACATATATCAACAGATACCGGTGAAATTATGTTTAAACCCTGTGGTTCATTAAAACAGAACTGGGTTGTCGATATATTAGAATAAATATGACATAATGTAACGATAAAAACTATCAGATGTGTTGGCCTGCCTTTAAAACACTTTACTAAATATACAAATATTAGTGAGAATACGACGAAAAGTTAATCAAACACGTACCAAATCCGACCAATGAGTGCGGAAAACTATCGCATAGTCAAAACGAATACAACATTTACCTGGGTCAATTAAAACTCCATCTTCAACTAATTTAGCCTATCGCAAATCCGGTTCGTTCATGTACAGATATGTAGTGTGTGAATAGTTTATGTAACATCTGCAATCGATATAATAAAAAAAATGCTTATTTTGTTCAAATAATCGAAAGAATTTACTTTAGTCGTTAGATCTGGTAAGGTTTAGAATATTGGATATCCAAAACGGTAAACACTGTGCGGGTCAATGCCGATCAAGGGCGTGAAAAAATTTCACCAATGGTGAAATTCGTCAGTTTTCAGCGTTTCCATTTTCACTTCAGTTAATGTTTGACCAAATATTAAATAATTTAATAGTTTGTCTGACGATTTCACAAAAAAACTACATACAAAAGTTACACAAACGAGTTAGCATGTTGCTGTGGACACTAGGTAGGTTTGATTTTTCACAAAATTAATTTGAAGTGAGTCTAGTGAAAAAATCTAACCGAGGGACTTTTAAATAAAAAAAAAAAAAAACAGCATATCCTCTATTTGAGTATCCCAGCATCACATGTGTTTGTCCTACCGTTGAGTGCAACACGGTGTAAGAAACTGCACTGGCTTGGCTGAGGTCTGAGGTCGAGGCGATGGTAGACGAACGACTGAGGCAGGTTCGTATCCCACACGTCAGTGAACGTTTCAGCGTCGTGCGCTAGTACGACACATGCGGAGAAGCGAGTCTGTCCAACCTAACAAAGACACAAGCACACTGTTGAATCATCACCATCGTGGATCGGTGTTGTTCAGTTACATTGCAATCAGCTCTGGTAGACGTCCTGAACACCCTAGGAACTAAACTCTGTACAACTCTGGTGGACGTCCTGAACACCCTAGGAACTAAACTCTGTACAACTTGCCGAAAGACAAGCAAGTGACTAAGAAAGCCAGAGAGATCATAAAAAAATATTTTAAGACCTGTTCTCCTCTTTGGCTGTGAATGGTGGACCTGGACAAAGAGACTTGAAAGTCGAATCACTGCAGCAGAGAGTCATAAAACAGACAGCGAAATGAATGAGCAACTGTACGGGGACAACGCTACGGGGACAACTCTACGGGGACAACTCTACGGGACAACTCTACGGGGACAACTCTACGGGGACAACTCTACGGGGACAACTCTACGGGGACAACTCAACGGGGACAACTCTACGGGACAACTCTACGGGGACAACAGGGTCACCTCAATTGTAGAAGTGATCAAAATAAATGAAGTTGGAATGATCATATGATGAGAAGTGAAGATGAGTCTGTGATAAAAGTGGCCCTAAAAGTAGGAACACGAAGGCCCAGGTTACGATGGATCAACAACATCAGATGACGGGAAAGACATCAACAGGAAGGCCCAGGTTACGATGGATCAACAACATCAGATGACGGGAAAGACATCAACAGGAAGGCCCAGGTTACGATGGATCAACAACATCAGCAGCCACCTGGAGGAAAAGAACACCCGCCTCAAAGATGTAATAAGATGTAATAAGATGTAATAAGATGTAATAAGATGTAATAAGATGTAATAAGATGTAATAAGATGTAATAAGATGTAATAAGATGTAATAAGATGTAATAAGATGTAATAAGATGTAATAAGAACGGTAAAAGAACAGTACAAAATGGGGAAAGTTGAATGTTTGTCATACTGACATGAGTTCTAGTGTCACTTGAATTCATAACCGGAGTATGGTGCGCAGCAGGTGCGCAGCAGGTGAGGAGCAAGTGAGCAGCAGGTGAGTAGCAGGTGAGCAGTAATTCGCCGCAACAACCAATGACATTTTTTGCAGGACTTTCAGTCGTCTGCAGCCGGGTTACGAATCTAGGCGACAACAACGCAGAAACATTCCTGGCCAAATGCATTCAATATTTCAATGGTAATGGCTAAAATAATAATAGCAGATAACGTGAAATGTCTCCTGTGACACTTACCGGCGACCAGAAGTAAGTTGACTGGAGACTACGTGTTTGCACTCCTTCAAGCCTCGTGTTCCCGCGGGAGGAGACTCGCTCAGAAGAAAAGGTCAAGTTGCCAGTATCACCCCTGTCGCGTAATGTCTCAGTCAGCCGGGTACATAACACCAGTTCTTATTCAGCCAATCTGCGTTATAGCTGTTGCAATGGCTTTTGGTTACCCATCGAATCAAATTTAAATTGTCCCTCTTACACATTTTGTTTTATAAATACGACAGTCACCCTATTGGGCTGGTCTCCCGCGTCTTTCACATATCCCCAGGCAGCTCAGATCAACCATCTCACAACAGCTTTTTTCTGAAACTAAGCTCCACCTGGGCAAGTAACAATATGTAGCTACTCCCAAAATATCGCTGCTCCTAATATGTAGCTACTCCCAAAATATCGTTGCTCCTAATATGTAGCTACTCCCAAAATATAGCCGCTCCCAAAGTAGCTGCTCCCAAAATATCGAATGACCTTAAAGTCACCTAAGTTAATACCTACCATAAGCAAATATCTCCTGACATATTTGTTCAAAATTATGATATCATGACTAACGAGGCTGGTTCGTTGCGCCTGTCAGCTCTGAGCTCTGTGAATTTAGGCGTTATTGTTATTATTATCATCATCATCGTCATCATCATCATCATCATCATCACCATGACCACCACCATCATCATCATCACCATCATCATCCTTATCATATTTAATTTAGTAACTTCGACAACGATGTATTTATTTTATTTAGTTACCGTATCATGCTGGTCATAACATCGAGGGCCTGCGATGATCGCTCCAACGAGGGAAGTTGTATAAACAGCGGGTCGTCGCGAATGGTCTGAGGCCGAGGCAACATCGGGTGCGTCAATACCCGACCCTGGCTGTCGATAACGAAGGCGTAGTTCAGTTCACCCTTGTTGAAGTAGGTGACGTCACCTAGTAGATCACTCACTGTGCGGTCGATGCAGACAACACCTTTCAGTTGACGGTCGTGGTAGACGGGCAGGCAGCCGGATACGAGAAAGCCTGAATGAAATATGTCACCAGATATCGGATGGGTGGTCCTCCTGTAGAGGCCGGTTTACACGAGCGATTATTGTCCAATTTTATCGGCCGAAACAGTGTCGCACGATTATGTTCAACTACATTGTGTGCGTTTAGATGACCGACATGTCTTTGAGGTTTGATGAACATTCCCGACCGGTCCACCTGCTGTCAATCGTTGAGTAGGTGCTACTTAAAAATCGCGACCAAGACTTAAACATCGCGACCAAGACAGACCAGTCATAATTCTCCCTGACACAGATACCAAAAAATCACCTAGTCGCTAGTCGGTTTCGCGCGGGTGCTTGCATGGCCTATTCTTGCAACGCGATGTCGTGCGACAACGTGATAAACGCACACAATGCAGTTGGCGTAATCGTGCGACATGGTGTCGCCTGACAAATCGGGGGATTACTCATGTAAACCGGCCTTATAGAAGGAATTATACAACTGTATCGCCTGCTGCGTTATTCAATTAGGTATATTCTTCAATGACACTAAAAGGGCTTACACAATGCTTCGGTTTCGAATAAGTCTTCAGTCTACGGCTTCGCACAATTAACTGTAGACCCACATTTGCTTTTATTGAATCCTTTGGTTCCGGAATTTAGCCAATATTTATTTTAATGATACATACTGTAATAGTAGCACATGGTGAAAAGTTAATGTCGACAGACATCATCATGGTGGACCAAATCATGTTTTGTTTATCTTCATTTTAGCGTGAAACCATGTTCTAAACTTTGTGCATACTTCTACCCTTCTACAAAGTTTATCAAACGCACGAAAAAAATCCTCACCGAGTCCGAAATAATCTTTGTATGGAACGGAAAATATCACCCTCGGCTGACTGCCAGTTCTACTAATGTACGTGTAGTAGGTACCCATCTTTGACCTCAGGTCAGAGGGGTTATCCACGCGTATGAAATGACCCGGCTGAATCAGAAGGTCCAACGATTCAATTCATTTAAATTCTTAATTTCCAAAGGAAAATGGTATTATACAATATAAACCATTCACACATTTGAAAATTCATTTGAGTGCATCACCTACAATAAGCACTGACATTGGAACTTTTCAAAACAATGCATTAATAACATCGTTGGTTTGATATTCTGGATAGTAACTAAACTTATTATATAATAGTCTAAAGAATTGCACTGTTTAACACAGTAAGATATCAATTATTCAGAATTGCTACTCCAGTTTATGTGTCACTTGTATGTAACATGTCAAAGTCATCAACTAAAACATGTATATATATATATATATATATATATATATATATATATATATATATATATATATATATATATATATATATATATATATATATACATGTTTTAGTTGATGACTTTGACATGTTACATACAAGTGACACATAAACTGGAGTAGCAATTCTGAATAATTGATATCTTACTGCACTAATTAGAGTGTCGTTTATAAGCAAACGGTTTCACGTGCACAGTTTTCTACAGTTCAGTGGTGACATTACTGTGAACATATGAAATACCGTTATTTCATTATATGATTACTATGATAATAACAACATCGAGGACGGCGACGACAACAATAACAATACTAATATACAAGTAATATATCAAATAAGAGTATATGAATAGAGTAAACTGTAGAGAATAGAGTAAACTTGTTATTACAAATAATGAATCAATTGATGTGGCACAAGAAATGTAAATGAAAATATTTTAATTAACATCCATTTCACACGTTACAGATGTGAACATCAACGAATCTGTTTAACGATGGACTATATGACCAGAGAGAACAACTAGAGAGCATACCTTCACTTCGCCAGCGTCGGTGTCAGCTGTCGTCTGCGCAGCCATATCTTGCAACGTCTGCCACGATGTACCTATCAGGAAATATTTAGAAACCCCATTATTATTATTTTTATTATTGCTATGTAAATCAAACATACTATATATAAGTTTGTATGTATATATTCGATGCATACATTACATGAAAATGCAGAGCCTTTGGTTAGCAAGTAAGAATAACAAACACAATATAAAACGTTGTCGGCAACATGTTTAATTGAAACAGGGATTTTGGGGGGAATAGGTCATATACGAGCTACGCAGTAGAACACAGTGCTTGCCAAATACCTCCCATTCGTGTTTTTATGTGGCAATGTCTGCCTGGCGGAAGTGTTGGCTGATTTACACGAGCGATTGTTGTCCAGTGTGTCGGTCGACACGGTATCGTGCACGGCACGTACGGGTCGTGTAGTCTAAATGCCGGTTTACCAGCGACGAGCGAAATGTCTATACACAATGACCTAGATATTGACACGTGCCACTCTCGGTTTGAGCTATGGTGAAAGGTCACGACGGGTACACCTGTTGACGATTGTTGCTGCTTCAAAATCGCGGCCAACTGTTGGTGAGATTTTGACCCAATTCTCAACGACACTATCGTACAAAATATTGGCATTGTTAATCGATCTCGATTAATCTTAATCGAATTTCACGACTAATTCCTGCAACGCGCTATCGCGCGACACTGTGTCGGCCGACAAAACGGGCATACATAGCTCGTGTAAACAGGCCCTACACCTGTCGGCGAGAATTGGGACTGGTTCCAATCGAACAGTTGACCTCGTTTTTTGAAAACGTTACCAAACAGCGATCGACAGCAGGTGTACCTGTCGTGAGATTTCATCAAAGCGAGAGGGGCAAGATCTAGGTCGCAGCGTCTAGACATGTCGTTCGTCTAAACGCGTGCACAATTTAGTCAGCGTTATCGTTCGTCACGATGTTGCCCGACAAATCGGGGTAATAATTGTTCGTTCAAACCGGCTTTAACTGGCAAGGTATTACGCCATCGTGTCATGTGTGAACGTGTCATGTGTGAACGTGTGCATGTACAAACCTTCTCCGAAGCCAAACGTGAACATGATGACCTTGTTTCCTATCTTGGCGTTTTCATCTCGCAGCGTCTTCATGATGGTATCTTTGTTGTCCGTTGGTTCGCCATCCGTCAAGAAGAGAATCAACTTTTCTACAAGAAAATGTAGTTTGTATAATAATAGCATTCGTGAAAATATTCATGAAATCAGTAGAGGAAAAGTAAGTTTATATAATAATTAAACTACTGCTAGTACCACCACTACTACTGCTGCTGCTGCTGCTGTGGCTGCTGTTGCTACTACTACTACTCCTATTTGTATATGTATATACATATGTATATATATATATATATATATATATATATATATATATATATATATATATATTTATATACATATGTATATGTATATGTATATATATATATATATATATATATATATATATATATTTATACATATGTTTAAACATATATATGTATGTATATATATATATATATATATATATATATATATATATATATATACATATATATATTTATAAATATACATATATATATATATAAATATATATATATATATATACATATGTATATATATATATATATGCATATGTATATATAAATACATATATATATATATATATATATATATATATATATATATATATATATATATATATATATATATATATATATATATATATATATATATATATATATATATATATATATATATATATATATATATTTATACATATACATTTTATTACCAGGAGGAGAATCTTCTTTAAGCTTTCTTCTTTAAGCTTTAAAAAAATTCAGCAACTGACCTCTCTCTTGTCCATTCGTGGTAGCGTTGTCAGCCGTGTTGAGGAAATACTGGAAGGCTTTCTTTAATGCAGATCCATAGTTTGTCGCACCACTTTCCTTCAGATTCTGACCGCATCATAACATATAGAGTCCATTATTACTAGTGCGCAGACCAGCCACATCGTAAGAATTATCCAAATACAAAGCAGATGCTTGGTCCGTGTTCCTTTTGTATACGGATTTGTTTCACATTTACAGAATATCACGATAAAGTGCACATTCGAAAATAGTTATATTATTTAACAGATTGTCCGACGATTTCATCACAGCTAAATAACATATTTGCACAAACGAGCCAATATGCCATAGAAGATGCTAAATTGTTTTGATTTTTCGTCGATGTCATAAAAACAAAATAACGCATTAGCACAAAATACCTAATTTCACAACGTGGACAATGATCAATCATTGAATATATAGCATGTAGATCAGGAAAACCAGAAACCATTGACTGATTTTTTGTATGTCAGACGTCTTATCGATTACGTCATGGGACACTTCGCGGGCTTTCGCGGACAGGTTCGGTTGTTTGCAGGGGCGAGTAATTGTTAAAGTTAATGGTAAAAAATATACTAGCAAAATATATATTAAGATATATCGTCTGACATGGTCGTTTTTCGGGGGTCACAATACGTTAGAGTCAATTAAGTTGCTGGTTGTCGTCATTATACTCGTTTTGCGGCTAAACGTGCAGCGGATATTGACGGACCTTGACGCACCCCTCGTATATATGTGTGACCAACTAAAGTCATTATTTTTATGGACATGGCGCACCTTTGACGCACATTGCTTGGGGGTCGTAGGCTGCGTCATGCAATTGACGAGTGCATTAGTACAATGTCTTGCGTCGGTTTTGCATCAACTCGTTTTCATACGACAAACAAACCCGAATTGGGATAGTTAGCCACTAGTGCTCTCCACGGATCTATACTTTGAGCCCAAGCCCGGCCCGCAATTAGCAGTTAGAATCCAGGCCCGGCCCAGGCCCGCAAAAAAAATCGTCATGCGCAGCCCGGCCCAGGCCCGCAAACTAGAATTTAGGCCCATGCCCGGCCAGACCCGCTCGTTTCAGACCCATTCCCGCGGGCCAAAGACGGGTAAGCCCGCCGCCCGCAAGACCGCGGCCCGCGAAATTTAGAAAAGATTAACCTATTATTTTATAATAAAAACGAAACACAAATAAACTGTAATACATACGTATTGTTTTATTAAATAACATTAAAAATATTAATATTGATATTTCAATTCCATGTGACCCAATGGCACTGACACCCAATGGCATTTACAGCAGGCCTGCAGTCACTAGCCTGAGAGAGATCGGGTTCAGTGTGTGAATTAGTGCAAGTGTGAATGAAGCAGTACTGGGGAAATTGTACACACCAAACAATAGAAACTAGTTAACACAATTCGAAAATACCAACTACCAACTGGGGTGGATGTTGGACAGTAGGCAGTAAGCAGGCAAGATTTGGAAGGAAGATCTAGACAATAGAATGTCCACTGGTAGGGTCAAAGGGTGATAAGTTAATCATGGCTTGATTGCCTCTGCAAATATGTCTAAACATTTGGGCTGGCTACTTCCAACCAAGTGAACTTATGGGGCCACTAGATCTATGCAAAAGGCTGCATCCATGCCAAAAATATGCATCAGTAACATATATATTATGTATGTACTATGTAGTAGTGATATGTATGGGTTTTGTATGTAAACCCAGGCCCTGCCCGGCCCGAGAAATTTAGTAGAGGCCCTGCCCGACCCGGCCCGGGCCGCGGGCTGCAGGTCGGACTATGATAGGGTTATAGAAGCCACGCGGCGCTATGATAGGGTTATAGTAGCCACACGGCGCTGTGATAGGGTTATTGTAGCCACACGGCGCTATGATAGGGTTATGGTAGCCACACGGCGCTATGATAGGATTATGGTAGCCACACGGCGCTATGATAGGGTTATGGTAGCCACGCGGCGCTATGACTGGTAGAAACCCTTTGTAAGCACTGGTGTAAGCTGGTGTCACATAACGTGTCAGCAAACCAATCAACGAGGCGAGAAAGAAAGAAATCTCACCGGCAAAAAATACTTGATCAAATAACGTTTATTTTTCGGTGTCGCCATAGCGAGACTGTCGGCGTAGCAGGTGCTTGTCGACGCGGTGCCTGGTGGGGTCTGCGGCTTGTCCGAGAAGGAGACGACTCCGACCTGAAACAGGTGGTGTAGGCCTATACTTGGTCATGTAGAGGTTGCAAGTGTCAATGAAAAAGTAGAAGGTATGTTCTTATATATAATAATATTAATAACAAAGGTATTTATATAGCGCGCGATCAATAAAGATTGCTCTCGGGCGCTTTACATTTATGCAATCATAACTTATTACAATATTATTAATTATAATAAAAATAAATAAATTAATTATAAAAAAATGAAAATAAATATTATAAAACATAGTCCTATCATAAATAATATATAATAAAAATAAAATGCATGTTCTTATTAATAAAATGATAATAAATGCATATAACATAGCGCGGTACCCAGTCATTCGGACTGCTCAAAGCGCTGTACACTTCACCCCCTGACAGACCTGTTCATTCCAGCGCCATTTCGACTTCTCTGGGAAGCATTCAGCCACGCTGCAATTGCGCGAAGACTATTCGTTCACATTTCCACCACTGTTTTTTTTTGCCAGGTACTCATTTATACAGCTGAGTGAACTGTGGCAACGTGGGGTGATCAAACTTGCCAAAGGTTCGAAGCGATCGCAGTGGGATTTGAAACCGGGTTCTCTCGATTGAGAGTCCGGCCTTTTAAACGGTATGCCATCGCGCCCCACGAAAGAGTCAGGACTATCCTGGACTACGCAGTTTTACCAGATGTTTTATGCCTTTTAGTATTTTAGGGATTTTTATCCCTAATTCATCTGTTCAGTGGATTGCACCTGTGTGTAACAACAAGAAGAACACTGCTGGTGATCAAGCGTGACGTTGCACCTCAGGCGTGACGGCGTACGTAAGACAGTTCCTGCGTCATCTGTAATTTAACAGGTGCACTCAGTTGAACAATGTTGCATGAAGAACCTCATGCAATGCAGGAACCGCATACAATGCAGGGATGGCACTGCATCGGCCCACCCACCGCGGCTGTCGTGGGGGTGTCCACATACTGCGACGCACACCTGTCAAGCAAACGGGCGACAACACCGCTAACCTGTTGAACATACAACAAAACACCAATGTACGGCCTGCCAAGTTGTGTCTGCTGAATGCAAGGTCAGTTTTTAACAAGGCTGACTTCCTTGTCGACTACGTTGCCGACCATGACCTGGACATATTGTGTATCACAGAGTTGTGGCCATCCAGCGAGGACACTGTAGTTGTTGCGGCCGTCAAGCCTTGCGGCCGTCAAGCCTTGCGGCCGTCAAGCCTTGCGGCCGTCAAACCTTGCGGCCGTCAAGCCTTGCGGCTATCTCCTTGAGCACGTTGCTCGGAGTCACCTTCGTGGCGGCGGTGTCGACGTTCTTTTCAAATCACCATTCACTGTTGACCACTCCCAACTTTGGCCTGTTTCATCTTTCCAGTGTCTCGATCTACAACTACGTTGCCGCAGAATCTCCTCTTCACTACGCCTCGTCGTCATCTACCGATCGCCGTCGTACAGCCCCAACTCACAGCCGTTCGCCATCTACTGATCGCCGTCGTGCAGCCCCAACTCACAGCCGTTCGCCATCTACCGATCGCCGTCGTGCAGCCCCAACCAACTCACAGCCGTTCGCCATCTACCGATCGCCGTCGTGCAGCCCCAACTCACAGCCGTTCGCCATCTACCGATCGCCGCCGTGCAGCCCCAACTCATAGCCGTTCGCCATCTACCGATCGCCGTCGTGCAGCCCCAACTCACAGCCGTTCGCCATCTACCGATCGCCGTCGTGCAGCCCCAACTCACAGCCGTTCGCCATCTTCCTCTCCGAATTTCGAGATCTCGTTGAACGCGTCGGTATGAAATCCAATATCATCATCCTCGGCGATTATAACGTGCGATAGGGCGACAACAGCGATGCGCACGCACGAGCTTTTCACGACATTCTGTTAGACAGGAACATGAGCCAGAACGTCACCGAAGCGACGTTCAACATGGGTAACGTGCTTGATCTCGTCACCACCGTCTCTTCTTCTTCTTCCCCTGTTACACGGGTATCCGTCGACGATCTTGTCACCGATCACTTTGCCGTTCTTTGTGACCTCGTCTCCGCCACGCAAGAAGATAATGTACCGTCGATATGCTGCGATACACAACTCCAGCTTCACGAAAGATCTCTGTGAGTTTGATTTCATCACCCAACCTGTCTGTGACGTAGGTGTGCTGTACGATCAGAACGACAGGAGCTTTCCTGTCTGGTTGATCGTCACGCACCACTTGTGCAGCGTAATGTCACCGAACGATCACACATTTCATGGTGGTGTCAGGAACTCGGCGAGTTGAAGCGTCAACTCCGTCTGCGTGAACGCACATGGCGACGCAACAGAACCGACGACCATCTTATTTGTTATACTAAGCTGCGTGACAGATACTGCCGGACGCTGGCTTCTACGAAAGCTGCGATTCACTGTAAAGAGATCGGGTCAGCCTCGAACGACAACCGAGCAGTGTTTCGTGTTGCGAACCACCTCCTCGGTCGTAAAAGCATGAACCTTCTTCCCAACGACACTAGTGGCCCTGACGCTGTTGCCGATCGTTTCGCTTATCACTTCGCCGACAAGATCAACCGTCCGTCAGCTAATGTCGATAACGCTCAGCTATGTATTGTTTCTTCGCCTCTGCTTGCGTTTCAACCGGCTTCTTTCGAAGAAGTAACGACATTGATCTAAAATGGCAAGATAAAAAAGTCGAAAGATTGATCCACTGCCCATCGCTATTCTGAAGGCAAATACCTCCATCTTAGCGCCGATCATCAATGACGTCATCAACCTCTCTTACGAATCTTCCACGCTTAAAGAACGCTTAAAGCACGCATAAGGCACGCTTAAAGCATGCTTAAAACACGCATAAAGCACGCTGCCATCGCGCCTCTTCTGAAACATTCCGGTCTTCCCATTGACGACTACGCCAGCTACCGACCTATCTCGAACCTTCCGTACGCATCAAAGTTACTTAAACGCCTCGACTCTGCCAAACTGCGTTTGCATCTGCAACACAATGGCATCGGATATCCTTTTCAGCGTGCCTACCGCCCGCCACACAGGGTTGAGACAGCGATTGTACGTATTCAGGACGATACACAGCTGTATTGCGTTCACTGGATGCTCGTAAACACGGAGTTCAGGTACTGCTTGACCTCAGCGCTGCATTCGATACGATCGACCACGACCTTCTTCTCGCAGAATTAGACTGAATCGGCGTGCGTCAGTTTCGACGGTCATCTTTCCTGCAACATCCAACTGCGATATGGGGTTCCACAGGGCAATGTTTTGGGCCCCCTCCTCTTTTCTGTCTACTGTGCAGGTCTTTCAGAAGTCTTCCCAAAGCACGGAATTCGCTACCGCGTCTACGGGGATGATATGTTGACTTTCCGCGTAATGATTCTTCGGACTTCGAATTCGTGCAAGACGCTTGTACACGCGCTTGTCACGTCGCGACCCGACTTCGGAAACACGGCCTTGTACGGCATTACCGGAACCCTGCTGCATCGACTCGAGGTGGTCCAGCGATCAGCTGCGCGTGTCGTCCTCTGCCTACGTCAACGTGACCAACACAGCATGACGGCGGCACTATGTGAGCTTCACTGGCTACCTGTGGCGCAGGGTATTCAGTTTAAATTGTTGACCTTGGTGCACGGTGCAGTCTTCGTTCTGTTGACCAGTCTCTCATTGTTGTTCCTAGGGTAAACCTGGAACGGCTCGGCTGACGAGCTTTCTCATGTGCAGGTCCCACACTCTGGAACTCTCTTCCAATAGAGCGAAGAACGCAACGTGATTCTAGACGTTTTAAGAGGGACCTGAAAACCTTTGTGTTTAATCAAGTTGTTTCGTAATTTTGTGTGTGTGCATATGTGTATATATATATATATATATATATATATATATATATATATATATATATATATATATATATATATATATATATATATATATATATATATATATATATATATATATATGTGCATATGTGTATATATATATATATATATATATATATATATATATATATATATATATATATATATATATATATATATATATATATATATATATATATATGTGCATATGTGTATATATATATATATATATATATATATATATATATATATATATATATATATATATATATATATATATATATATATAAATATATATATATATATATATATATATATATATATATATATACTTTATATCATATGTATATACATATACATACATAATCGTAATGCTTACTTTTATTATGTTATCTGATGTAATGCCTGTATTGTAATAATTATTTATTTTTGATTTATTAATTTTTTTATTGTAAACACCCCTGATTCTATCTTTAGCGATATGCGGTGTCAAAATAAATTTTATTTGATTTGATTTGATTTATATCCATCACGGCTGAATGCAATCCCAAGTAGTGCATAAAGCGCTATAAAAGAACCTGCCTTTACCTTTTCTCGTGGAGGAAATGGGCCGAATTAAGTAAGTAATTATATTCCTAATAATAATAATGATGAAGTCTTATATAGCGCTGTTTCAGACGCGGTGGAGTTAGACTTCTCTGACAGACTGGGGGAGACTGTTCCATGCGCAGGTGCCGCTTTCGAGAAGGCACGGTCTCCAAATGTTTTGAGGCGTGTAGTGTGCACAGTCAAGATACCCGCAGAATCTGATCGCGAGGAGCGTGCGGATTGGGAATCACTGAGTAGTTCAGATATGTAGGGCGGTGCAAGTTCGTGGAGAGCCTTGAAGGTGATTAGAAAAACCTTGAAAGTGATCCTGTCTCTGGTAGCCAAAGCAGGTATTTCATCCTACATGACTACTCACCCTGTCGTTGGGTCCGAGGGTGTCGACGACGGTCGAAGCCGCATTAATGGCGATCTCCATCAACGAGCGACCTTTATGGGTGGTCCTCATCGAGCCGGACGTGTCCACCACGACCACCAGGTCTTTCGGCTGCGGTGATGCCACCTCCGCGTAAAAAGGCCTGTAACGGACAAATCACTTCCACGTAAAATGGCATGTAACGAACGTATAACTTCCACGTAGAATGGCATGTAACGGACATATCGCTTCCATGTAGAATGGCCTGAAACGGACATATCATGTCCACGTAGAATGACCTATATTGCACATATCTTCCAAAATAGCTTCGCTGTTTTCCCTGCTGATTTATTAATTATCTGCAACATTATTATAGTCCAATCGACAAAACAGCGACTTTCACTATGCTTAATAGTGTTTCAACCAAATTAAAATCTACCCCTTTTCCACGCCTACGCGCTGACACATTCCTTATTGGTATTACGTGCGGAGGGACATTCATATTCTGTGTACATTAATGCCTACATATGAATTTGTTGAGTAGCTATATGTGAACAAACCTAAAGCGCGGGTCGTACGTCTCGTCGCAGTAACCAACGGTCGGGTATTTGAACAGCACGCCTTGTTCACTGGCGAAATACTGCCACTTGAGGCTGGGAGCAGTATCCATGTTCTGTTTCATCGTCTCGATGACTTCGTCTCGGTTGACATAGTTGACCGATGTCTTCTTCAGGCCCTCGCCGACTGCACATATCTCTTCTTTGTTCACCTGCACAATTGTGATTATAGTAATAAAATACGATATTTATATAGCGCCATAATCACCTGGCGCTAGATGGAGCAATACACTGGAAAATAGTCTAAAATGAATAATAATATATATATATATATATATATATATATATATATATATATATATATATATATTATATATATATATATATATATATATATATATATATATATATATATATATATATATATAAATATATATATATATATACATATATATATATATACATATATATATATATACATATATATATATATACATATATATATATACATATATATTTACATATATATATATATATATATATATATATATATATATATATATATATATATATATATATATATATATATATATATATATATATATATATATATGTATATATATATATATATATATATAACCCCTACCCGAAGAACGACAAAGGCCCGTTCACACGAGCGATTAGTTGTCCGATTGGTCAGGCGACGCAGTTGCCCAAATTATTGTATTGAACACGTCGTTTCTTGCTACTTTCAAATTATTTTCAAGAAATAATGCGTCCAATTTGTTGGACGACACTGTGTCGCCCAAAACATCGGACAACTAATCGCTCGTGTGAACAGGCCTTAACTTGCCTTCTGTTTAAATCTGACGTCTTTCTCCCCGAGAGGCGCAGTACAGCACTCGGGCAATGTTTGTCTGGCCGTCGTATCGCCATAGCCGCCCTCTAGGACGTCTCTCAGTCTCTCCACTGCCCTGATCCATTCCGTGAACTTCGCACTCAGACTCGTCGCCATCTGCAACAAGACGAGCAGGGGGCGATTAGCTTAACCTAAATGTCAGCATGCAAAAGTTTAAACTCCATCCTCAACTGATAAAACGAATTAAACATTATGGTAGACGATATTGACCCTCACATAATTGGTATAACTGAATCATGGGCCAACATAGATATAACAGATGCTGAATTAGGACTGACAGGATATGTAATGTTTAGGAAAGATCGAATAGGAAGAAGGGGCGGGGGAGTTATTTTATATGTTAAAGAATCTATTCAGGCTTATGAAATAAAACTAGAAAGGGAAGCAGATTGCGATGAAGCTGTTTGGTGCAAAATTGTTTCAGGTAATTCAAAATTAACTATTGGATTAGTTTACCGAAGTCCAAACATAAACGAAGAGGACAACACAAAAATAAAAAACGCTATAAAGGAAGTTAGTAAAGGGGAATGTATCATAATGGGAGATTTTAACCATGGACACATACAATGGAATTCTCTAGAGAGCACAGGGATTGAGGACCAACAATTTCTATTTTTAATCCAGGATAGCTTTCTTACTCAGCACGTACTAGAACCAACCAGGGGAGAAAATGTATTAGATATAGTTTTGTCATCACAAAAAGAATTAGTGGACAATGTAAAAATATTTGAACCATTGGGTAATAGTGACCATAATCAAATACATTTTGACATCAATGTAAAATCAGAAAGTAAAAATAAGAAAACGTACAAGAGAAACTTCCACAAAGGTAACTACAAAGATATGAGAAAATACTTAGCAAAGCTAGATTGGAATAACATGCTGATGAATAAGACCGCAATTGAATGTTGGAATATTCTAAAATATGAAATTGAGAGTATCATCGATAAATTTGTTCCCTTCCAAAAACAAGGAAAACGGTGTAGAAAGAAACACTTGTCAAAAGAGGCTATTAGAAAAATAATGCTAAAACAAACTATGTGGAGGGTTTATAGGCGTACCAGAAAGGACGAAGACTATGCAAAATACAAAGAGGCACTTAATGCAGCTACAACTGAAATCAGACAATCTAAAAGAAGCTATGAGCAAAAACTAGCATGTAACATAAAAAATGACAGCAAGAGTTTTTATGCATATGTCAGGAGTAAACAAAACGTACAAGACAAGGTTGGACCTCTAGAAGACAGTGCTGGAAATATAATATCACAGGGGTTTTTAATGGCGGAAGACCTAAATGGTTACTTCAGTTCAGTGTTTACCAAAGAAGATATTAGTTCATTACCAGTTGCTGATGCTAAATTTCAGGGGGCTAAATCTGACTATTTAGGTCCGTTAGTTGTAACTCCAGAATTGGTAGCTAAGAAAATAAAGGCAATGAAAGATAACAAATCACCGGGAGTGGATGGGATTCTTCCAAAATTACTAATGGAAACAGTAGAACAAATCAGTATACCACTTGCAAGAGTATTCAACTTGTCATTAAAAGAGGGAGTTGTTCCGTTTGAATGGAAAGAAGCAAACATCATACCATTATTTAAAAAGGGTTCGAGAAATAAGTCGGAGAATTACAGACCAGTGAGTTTAACGTCAGTGATTTGTAAATTATTAGAAAGGTTAATTAAAGACCATATGGTGGAATTCCTCGTTAAGCATAAATTATTAAATTCATCTCAACATGGATTCCTTAAAGCGAGGTCATGCTTAACAAATATGTTATGTTTTTTGGAAGAAATCACTAAGTGGATAGACGTGGGATCGCCAGTAGATATTATCTACTTAGATTTTCAGAAAGCTTTTGACAAAGTGCCACATCAAAGATTACTACTTAAATTAAAAGCCCATGGTATCGGGGACAGCATAACTGACTGGATAGAACAATGGCTGACTGACAGAAGACAACGAGTTGTAGTAGATGGAGAAGTTTCAAATTGGAAATCGGTTTTGAGTGGGGTACCTCAATAATCAGTATTAGGACCTATATTATTCTTAATTTATATCAATGACTTGGACGACAGTATAACAAGTAACGTACTGAAATTTGCGGATGACACAAAACTGTTTAGAAAGGTTAATACTGATGGTGATAAACAACATTTACAAAACGATCTAGACAGATTAGTGAAATGGTCTGAGAAATGGCAGATGTTGTTCAATTTTGGGAAATGTAAATGCCTACATACAGGACATAGGAACTTGAATGTAAACTATAAAATGGGAGATACTGTTCTGGGTACTACTGTAAAAGAAAAGGACTTAGGAGTTACAATAAGCGCTGATATGAAAGTTTCAGAGCAGTGTGGTATTGCAGCTTCAAAGGGTAATCAAATTCTTGGATTGATTAGAAGAAACATAACATACAAGGGAAAAAAGTTAATTATACCTCTTTATAAAGCAATAGTTAGACCTCATTTAGAATACTGTATACAAGCATGGAGACCATATCGTAAGAAAGATATAGATACGCTTGAACGCATACAAAGGAGAGCAACTAAAATGATTCCAGAACTGAGAGACCTTAGTTATGAAGAACGCCTGAAAGAATGTGGTTTAACAACTCTAGAGACAAGGAGGTTAAGAGGAGATCAGATTGAAGTTTTTAAGATATTGAATGGGTATGAAAATATTGATAGAAATATGTTTTTCTCACTCAAGAAGGATAGCAGAACTAGAGGACATGAGGTAAAATTAGTAAAGGATCAATGTAGATTGGACTTCAGGAAGCACTCGTTCTCACAGAGGACAATAAATGAATGGAACAAATTGTCTACAGATTGTGTAACTGCTAGCAGCGTGAATATGTTTAAAAACAAGGTTGACACATATCTCAGGAGGGCGGGTTATAAGTAGATGAACATTGTTGGACTCTCGATAAGCCAATGGCTTCCTTGTCCACTTGCCATCTGGGCCTTTGGCTTGGATGGCAAATCTTGTTAAATCTTGTTAAATGATTTAGCTTACCGCAAATCAGTTTCGTTTATGTAGTGCGTTAATAGTCAATAGTAACATCCGCAGTCGATTTATTGAAATTTTTGTGGCAAATGACTTCAGTCATTATATCTGTTAAGGCTCAAAATGATGGATATCCCAAATAGTAAATGCCGATCATGGGTGTGACTTCCATCCTCTCGTCGACCACATGACAAAATTCCGAAATTCCACCAAGGGTGAAATTCAGATGTTTTCACTTGACTTAATTTTTGATCGAACATTAAGTTAACATTAACTTAGCTACTGACCTTTTGAAGGTTGACTTAACATCAATTAAATTTCAGTTAACTTGTTTCTTATTTGTTTACAAAGTAATTAGATCGATGTAATCCACACACACACACACACACACACACACACACACACACACACACACACACACACACACACACACACACACACACACACACACACACACACACACACACACACACACACACACACACACACACACACACACACACACACACACACACACACACACACACACACACACACACACACACACACACACACACACACACACACACACACACACACACACACACACACACACACACACACACACACACACACACACACACACACACACACACACACACACACACACACACACACACACACACACACATATATATATATAGTGTGTGTGTGTGTTTGTGTGTGTGTGTGTGTGCGCGTGTGTAATGTTTATATATATATATATTTATATAAATAAACATTACTCACACGCACACACACACACACACACACACACACACACACATATATATATATATATATATATATATATATATATATATATATATATATATATATATATATATATATATATAATTATATATATATATATATATATATATATATATATATATATATATATACATTACATACACGCACGCACGCACACACACACACACGCACACACACACATGGAAAAAGACATTGGCTCTATGGGTAACACATTATAGGGTGTGCAGCCGGTAAACGTTTTTACAGGCGACAAGAGGGTAAAATAGTTAGCCAGCTGCACTTCCCATCAACTCCATATTTACATATAGTGTAAGTTAACTTAATCATTAACTTAACTAGTTAATTTCATAAATTAACGTAACTTAGCTTGTTAACTTTCAAAACACAAGTTAACTTAATCGAAAATAATCCAAACTAGTTGACATAGTAGATGAATCGCCCCGTGCCTGACGGATTGTGTATTAGGCAACCGGTTTCATCCGAGAACAGCCTCTCGCTTAATGCATGTATTCTGGAAGTATTTTGTGTATTAATCTGAATTATATGCCCAACCTTGTTATCAGAGTAGACAGCCATGAGTTTCTCGCTCTATGTGTCGATAGTTCCGTGACTGTTATCCCTTGTGGATATAATACTTATAGTTAGACGTTTGTTCCAAGCAAACGGGTTTACATTTTACATGCGATGCAATCTAGATATCTGAGAGCAGTTATAACCATGTTACATGCGATGTAATCTAGATATCTGAGAGCAGTTATAACCATGTTACATGCGATGCAATCTAGATATCTTAGAGCAGTTATAACTTATCTATTTGTTTTTGTAGTATACAGAACTCAAGGAATATTTTGTATGTGATTATTCTTATAAACAGCTTATTGTGCGACGAAGGATTGAAAAACGTACACATACACTTCTTGCATACAAGAACTATGTAGGACACCTGCACTCAATAACACCGGAACCGATCGACGACTTACCGACTGTACGAGTTGATGTCCATTTAAATCTTCTTTCTCGTGGCGTACTTTCAAATCTACGTATTTCTGTAACACGAAAGCAACAGCATCTGAAACTTGCAATTTGAAAGAATAAAGCATATTGTTATTATTATTTGACATATTGCAAGTTATATAATACGTTAAACACATTGACAACGTATCTGTACCAATATAAACCGATGTGAAAGTTTTGATTAAATGTAATCATAATTTATTTCATTTGCAATCATAGAACTGAATGGAAGCACATTAGATATAAAATATACGTTTCTAAGATTAAACGAGTATATCTAGGTTACGAAATAATGATATTAAATCATCAAATCATCGTTACAATAATGATTATTTGTTAAATAAATCATAATATATATATATATATATATATATATATATATATATATATATATATATATATATATATATATATATATATATATATATATATATATATATATATATATATATATATATATATGGATACAAAACACGACATTTCACGTAATGGGGTCTTGTACATACATGTACGTCCTGACCTCGCAGAATTAGTTAATATTCCAAATTGTTGGCAATTACGTGCAGCACGATCATATAAAAATATTTGAATGTTTTTCGCATAATTCTTACTTCGCTTGCTATTTTGGATGATGAGTGAGACCGCTAAACGGGAAACATATTTTACGTTGTATTCAGTAAAATTATGTGGTTTGATACCAATAAATTCTATATAGTTAGTTTATCGAAGCTGGTGTAAATTTATGAGGTAAGAGCACTAGAAGTACAAAAGTAAAAATATTTAGTGGAATTAATCTGAAACAAACTTAACACCTTCTAAACACAGTGTCAACACAGATACGACTCAACATCAACAGAAGCAAGACAAGGATCATGAAAGCCAACACGAAGAACATCAACTCAATCACACTTGGAAGAGAACCACTGGAAGAAACATACCCCTTCAAGTACCTGGGCAGCATAATCAACAAGAGTGGAGGCAAAGAAGACGTTAAAGCAAGGATACAAAAAGCTAGAGTAGCATTCCTCATATTGAGAAAAATTTGGAAGACAAAACAAATCAAACCTAACACCAAAATGAGGATATTTAACTCAAATGTCAAATAAGTGTTACTCTACAGCTCGGAGACATGACGAATTACACAGAAAACATTAAAAAGAATACAGACCTTCATCAACAAATGCCTAAGCAGAATCTTGGACCTAAAATGTTCAGACCAAGGTTCCCGTCACTACGCTGTGGGAAAGTACCAAGCAACTGCCCGTAGAAAACGAACTAAAGAAGAGAAAATTGAGGTAGATAGAACACACACTGAGGAAATCAGCAACAAACATCACACGACAATCACTTACATGGAACCCCCAAGGGAAGAGAAAAAGAGGAAGGCCAAGAAACACCTGGCAGAGAGACACCGAAAACGAAAGAAAGAAGATGGGATACACCGGGAACGAAATGGAGAAAATGGCCACAAACAGACAAGAGTGGAGGACCATGGTCGATGGACTATGCGAGCAAACAGACCAAAGTAAGTAAGTAAGAACTTAACACCTCCTTTAATATGTAGTAGTTTTTTGTTGGAGCGATGACTATTGAATAAAGTAACCACGACGTGTTCATTTTGGATAATATCTATTACTTACATACCTGATATTCGTCCACGCCCAATCCATCATTGGCCAGGGTGTGTACCACCGCTGCAAACTTTTTTCCGTCCAGTGATTGGCTGAAACCTGTGACGACCGGATGCAGTATGCACGCAATGATCAACCCGGAAGTCAGCTCCTTGATACATAAACGAATCATTCTTTTTTCGTTCCGTGCTGTAAATGAAGAAAAGAAATTTTAGATATCCGGAACAAAAGTTCTAATGTGGAATCAGGACGGGAGACGGTGGCCCGGGGTGGGGTAGCACAGTGGTAAAGTGTCACACCCTCGAACGATTAGGATATCATGTTTTTGTTGTTTGTGACAAAGACAGTTCCGATAATCCTATATTCCTAATTCATTAAGCTTAAGTAGATTGTATTAATGTCGACACAGGCGCAATGACCAATGACAAGATTTCACAAGATGAAGAAATAATAACCTAAATTATAAAAAACAGGGAGAAGATGATAAAAAACATGTAAACACATAAATCTGTCACCATGATCAACTTAGGGGACACACCAATAGCTAAGGTCGACAACCTCATCTACCTGGCCTAGGTTGGGGAGTGTGCCAACGACCTTACCATGGACACAAGAACCATGATGACCAAAGCGGCAGCTGACAAACTGAACACTATGTGAAAATCAAAAATCCAGAGATTGTCAACCAAAATACAAGTCTTTACCCGAAAAGTTATACCAGTACTGATGTACGGACCGGAAAACATAAAATTAATGTAAACTTCTTTAAGAACAAATGCCTTCGAAATATAAGTGGAATACATTTGAGAGAACACAAAAGCAACAAAGAAGTAAGAGAAGACAATCCAGATAGAAGAGAAGGCATACTTGGACCACGTGCTGAGAATGACACCAGAAATACTATCTAAAGCAGCTCTTCAGTGGAATCCACCTGGAAAACGACGCCTTCTTAAGAGAGGGAAAACACTAGACAATATGGCTGATGTGGCTCCAGACACAGGAAGGTGGGGGGGGGGGCGATGGGTCCCTTCTGTGCGACGCCCTCGACGCAAGCGAAAAGAAAAAGAAGAATAGCTGCTAATTGCGAACAGTTTCCATATAATTAAGCATCAACGGCTATAGTGTTGAGTCACTCAGTACTCGATGTCTTCAATACATGTTAACAATTGGTCGCCCCATGTCCGGGGGGATGGGGGGCACTCAATACTTTGGCAGTATACCATCATTGAGAATTTAACTAACTGATCTCATCTGTCAAAAAAAATCCCTTTCTAGTTGAGTAGATTGTAAAGTACACTCTTTTGTGTGGACTTAGTGGGGTAGTTGGGGGGAGCATTGGGCCATGCCTCCCCTTTGGTTTATTTTTGTTTTGTTTTTTATTTAACCTGCTGCGCCACTGCACTGTAGCATGATCAATTAATTGGTGATTAAGCTTGCCTCTTTGGTATCCACCCGTTGAAAAATTATAATTGCGCCGCTGCGTGGATGGATGGCAGTCACATTCCACATGCTATGGAAAAGTATTCCTTTTTTAAGTTGATTCAATAAAAACAAATAATTTTAAATACCCATTAAATTATAAAATGTGCATTGTCCAATTGTATGTGACATGGTATAATTCACTAACATGGGTTGGTCATATAATGAATGTTACCCAAATTACACAAATCCCCCTTAATTGAGATTGTTCTATGTTGCTTGTTGTTTGTGTTGGAGACCATGGGCTGGGTGATAAGTATCATGCTGCTTGTGAAAATCGGCCGGTCGTGCAACATAGTTGAAACAAGACACCACCGCCCTTCTTTTTTTCGTTTACCGCAGTCCTTGTTACTCCTCGACACTTTTCAGGTGTTTCGGCCGTTAACTGCATGATGGCTGGTAGTGTGCGCGCGTGTGCGCGTGTTCGTGGTGGCGGCGGCGGCGGCGGCGGCGGCGGCGGCTGCGGCGGCGGCGGCGGCTGCGGCGGCGGCGGCTGCGGCGGCGGCGGCGGTATATGGCAGGCCGATAGGGCCACATACGCGAAGATAGTTACGCGTTGAATTAGATAGGAACGCGTTGATATATCAACCATAAACCACTGACAACGCGAAGATAGTTACGCGTTGATATATCAACCAAAGACAACGCGAAGATAGTTACGTATATCAAACTATATTTATATTAATACGCTAACTTTGTGGGCCGTCTGGCAGCATCTAATTTCAGGCGTCGACGTCGCCTCTTTCTATGTTCCTTCGCATGTTTGCACCACTGGCCTCTGATCTACCAATTGGTGATGCATTTAAAAAACAACAAAGGTAGTTATATAGAGTTATTTATTGATATGCTTGTATCAATAAATAGTAGTTGCTTTTGTTGGGATTACTGGTTGGAGTTCTATAATACCAACTCATCTCCAAGCACAAATACACTGATATTAGGTAGCCCCAGTGGGTCATTCATCGTAAATAGCACATCTACATTTGAATGCATTGGAATATGAATACACTACACCATGTACACATGCAGTGTGGCGGTGCACGTTGAAAAGACGGCACATATCACCGGCGTGTGCAGGGAAGTGTGACTGCCTAACTGCGAGGATCAATTGTAGTTGCCGGTGAGGTGAGGGGGGGGCACTCAATACATTGCCAGTACTACATCCTTCATACTTGATCTAATTCTGACCCCCCCAAACAAGCTTTACACTTCTCTCCAAAAGGTAGGATTGTATGATTAATGTATGATTTTTACATGTATCATTGCATTAACTGTCACATTTTATAAATTTGGTAAAATTATACCTTTTTTCAAGTTGACGGGTAAAACCAAATACGCATACTTTAACGTGTAAAGCATGCATTGATCCATGAGAGACGAAAAATATTAATTCATAACATATTCCATATTACTCAAATTTAACCCTTTATTTTAAAACCGTGTTTTGAAATGTAAACATATATACCCTTAATTACCCAATCAGTGTAATTTAAAATCCCAGCCACGGTTCGTGTCTTAACAGATAAGATAAGATACGTTTTATTACCAAGTAGCAAGTACAAGGAATTCGTAGTGTTGTGGCGGCGTTAGCACAAACATACACTCATGCACCCAATAACACACGGAACTAAACATTACATATCCCAATCGTAATACTAAAAACAGTTGAAAACAAACGAGAGTAATATAATAGGTTGCAAGATTAAAAAAAAAAAAACCAGTTAGCCAGAAATAAAATTTGGCCAGTCTTGAACTTTCTAAAAAGTGTAACCTTAAGCGCTCGAACGGCTTCTGTGTTCGCGTCTATGACAGCCATTATTGGCCCATTTGTTTTTTCACTGGCAAGCCATTATTGGCCATTTTGGTTTGTCACTGGTAAGCCAAATTAGCCAATGCTACTTGAGTCAATGACAGCCATTATTGGCCGAATTGTTTTTTTTTCAATGACAGGCCAAGTCCAGTTGAACGTAATACATTGAGGCATAACAAAATGGTTACGTATTTGATTTAAACAAATCACCATCATCCAGATCCAGTATTGCCTATTGGACAAAAATAATATGAATTTATTAGACTGAGCACAGCCTAATTGTTCGTGGTTTGACTGCCGTTTGAGTTTCCTTTCAGCAACCGGGAAACTGCTGAGGACAGTACACGTCGATTATGTCTGTGATTCGGAATTATAATTCAACTCGATTTCGACGTCGAAGTCGACCGTGGTCGCGCATGGGCTACTGCAAAGAGTGGCAGCGGTGGGCGACAATACAGTAGCGTCTTGGTTACTATGGCCAAGCACATCATAGCGTCCATTATCCAGGCTCTGCATTGTTGCACCACCGTTTGTCGCATACATCTTTGCCTGGACGCAAAGTGGTGTTTTCATTGTGACGGAAATTATGTATGCGCCCAGACTCTGGACGCATACATAAGTAGTTAATTAAGATATCATCCGGGCATATAGATTTCGATAATGACGCTTATTGGCTGCTGGTGCTTCACCCGGTAACGCCTACTGAAATGGAGTCCTTACGACATGGCAAAAGAGTCGTTAAAATTAGAGTTTGCACTGAAAGAAAAACAGTTTGCCTGCATCCAGAACATTGCTGATGGACGTTATGTGATGGGAATACTTCCTACAGGGTACGGAAAAACCCTCATATGTACAATTCTCCCTCGTGTACTTGATACGTTACACGACAAGCATCTCGGCTGGCACATGGTGTTGGTCAGGCCACCTGACGACGGTAACATTCAAACCATGCATCTGCGGCCAGATTCTTTTCTCGGCGCATTCACGAAGCCGAAAGAGAGTTGGATAAGCGAGAATAGGCACATCAATATTGTGGATCTCCATCTCTATCCAACCAATGTTTAAAAGTTAAATGGGGCTTCAACTGATTAACTCACATTGGACACTTTGGAATGCATTGTTATTCTGCTTGTCTAAGTTTAGACATAAGGATATCCCATTGGGCTTGGACATCTCCCTGGTGATTAGAAAATTCTGCCTCCCAGTCTATGTTTAGTAAGTCTTCCATTTTGGTATAATCTCCTTTGTCGTATTTATAAACCGTTTTGCTGATTGGTTCATAGGTTGGAGTGCAGTTAAGAAACACCTTGATTACAGAGTGGTAACTTTTACCTAGTCCTGGGGCTGTCTCGATTGTTGATATCGCTGTATCGTCATTTGTGAGGGCTATGTCCAGGAGCGATGGTTCGTTTGTACCTCTGCCTCTAGTGGGTTCTGTAAAGTGTAGCATCAAGTAACAATCTCGAAGGTTTCTAAAAATTTTAATTCCTTATCCTCAGTACTTGTTGCTGTAGTTGATTTGGTTTCCCAATTAATCCTAGGCTAGTTGAAGTCTCCAAGTAGCAGAACATGGGAAAAAAAATTCTCATTGATTTTGACAAGTAGTTTGTTAAGGATGTCATTTGTGCTTCATTAAAGTCGCTTGAAACGGCAATGATTTGTTAATAAATAAAATCATCCCTCTACCTTTGCCCTTATCAATGTTCACTGCTTCGTTAGAGTACCCTTCCAGGTTGTATTCCTGCATGGTCAGTTTTCTTTTATAATTTTTAGGCTTTACTTCTGATATTGCTACAACATGTGGAGGAGTTGAATGGTTTTTTATTCTGCATTTTAGTTCAGTTAATTTTTCCTTAGTTAGTACGTCAGCATTGGTAGACCATATCACTATTTCTCCAGTTCTGGCACTAGCAGTGCTCGAGTTTGGCTGGTTATTTCTTCCATTTTCTTTACCTTGATGATTTGCCTTTCTCCTGGATGTCCTCTTACTAGATAGAACATTTGTTGTCTGTTCCTGCTGTGTTCTTTCTCTTGCCTCCTTCTGCAGTAGTCGCTCCTTCTCTCTGTCTTCCCTGCTCATGTCATGTTTTATGATCATTCCACTGAATGGCTCACTTTGTTTTTCAGTTTGTATAGGTTTTTCATAACTATGGTTTTTTGTCCTCTTCTGTAAAGGTTACAGGTAAAGGACGATTTTTTGTTTCCTCTGTTTCTGTCTCCTTTGTCTGCCCACTCCCCAGTCTCTTTACAAGTAGATCTTCTGGCTGATATTTACCACCTGTGGTGTGTCCCAGTAGTTCCTTCATTAGATTCGTGTCATGGATTGCGTGTTGTTGAAGCTACTACCAGCAGTGAGCGCAACGGCCACTCAAGGTTGTCCATTGTCCAGGTTCGGTTAGGCGAAACGGCGGTTCTATTTTGGTGCTGAGCAACGTATTCAGTAGTGGCAAAAAACGGCACTGCAGACGCCAAATGACCTGCATTTGCACTCCGAATTTTGCGCACGCCGAATTTGTAGCAGATAATCGCTGTGCACATACATTGTGTGTGTGTGTGTGTGTGTGTGTGTGTGTGTGTGTGTGTGTGTGTGTGTGTGTGTGTGTGTGTGTGTGTGTGTCTTGCGATAGTCTAACGCATACAAACTGCTACAATTTCGGATGCAATGCACGAAACACGAAAAGCCGTCTCCTCTAGCCGGTGTATATGTCAGGGGAAGCAAACGATCCCACACAGGGAAATGGAAAAGACCTGCCGATGACTCAATACGCCTCACGGAGCCGGTGATCTCGATCTCTAAGCTCACTGTATTACCTCCCAGTTTAGGCTGCGATCAGCTGTCAAGCATCAAGCAAGCCACTAAACAAATAAATTATGATCTGACCCCGTCAATATTTCATCGATCTCTCTCTTAATATTTGACAACTCGTCTAGTGGTATTCGAATCCAAAGCTCCAAACCTACCTGTGTGTTTGCGTTGTCGCGGTGACCGTCCAACTCTCAACACCCCATTGGCGGCTTCGTGTCAACTACCGAAAAAACTAGGCCGTGTTCAACTTACTGACAAGTGATTAGTAAATAATGCCGATGTTTCGGCCCATACCGGTTTCGGCACGTGAGCCGAACCAACCGTTTTCGCAACCGATGAAAAGTGTAATGTTTTCGCTCGCATGGTAAATCTTAATCAATAGGGCAGTAGCGTAGCATTGTCACCAATGCTCACACAAAAATACACGTTGTTCGACGCAGGCTGTGTTTAAATCAACAACATTATGGGCCGAAACATATGGCACCCGTTTTAACTGTCCCCCGCACTATTCCCTGACCACTAGCAGGCAAGTTGAACTCGGCCAAGTTAGTTCAGTAGTTGACACTATGCCGTGAATAGGACCTTTATTATTCTTAATATATATCAAAAACATGGACGATAATATAACAAGCAACGTATAGAAATTTGAGGATGACTCAAACGTGTTTAGAAAGGTTAACGATGGTGGTGATAAACAACATTTACAAAACGATCTATACAAATTATTAAATGGTCTGAAAAATGGCAGATGTTATTCACTTTTGGGAAATGTAAATGCTTACATACAGGACACGGGAACTTGGGGGTAAACTATAAAATGGGAGATAGTTCTACGTACTACTGAAAAAGAACATGACTTAGGAGAAACAATAAATGCTTATACGAAAGTTTCAGAGCTGTGTGGTATTGTAGCTTCAAAGGGTCATCAGATTATTTGGTTGATTAGGACAACATACAGGAAAAAAGTTAATTCTACCTCTGTATAAAGCAATATGCCTCTTTTAGAATGTTGTATGCAAACGTGGAGTACATATCGTAAGAAGGATATAGATACGCTTGAACGAAATCAGAGGAGAGCAACTAAAATGATTCCAGGACTGCGAAAAAAAAACTTAGTTATGGAGAACGCCTAAAAGAATATGGTTTGACAACTCTAGAGGCAATGAGGGGAAGAGTAGATCAAACTGAAGTTTTTAAGGTATTAAATGGGTATGAAAATATTGATACAAATATTTTTCTCACTCAAGAAAGACAGTAGAACTAGAGGACATGAAGTAACATTAGTGAAAGATCAGGGTATATCGGATATATCGGGACAATAAATGAATGGAACAAATTATTATTATTATGTGAGTGTGTGTGTGTGTGTGTGTGTGTGTGTGTGTGTGTGTGTGTGTGTGTGTGTGTGTGTGTGTGTGTGTGTGTGTGTGTGTGTGTGTGTGTGTGTGTGTGTGTCTTGCGATAGTCTAACGCATACAAACTGCTACAATTTCGGATGCAATGCACGAAACACGAAAAGCCGTCTCCTCTAGCCGGTGTATATGTCAGGGGAAGCAAACGATCCCACACAGGGAAATGGAAAAGACCTGCCGATGACTCAATACGCCTCACGGAGCCGGTGATCTCGATCTCTAAGCTCACTGTATTACCTCCCAGTTTAGGCTGCGATCAGCTGTCAAGCATCAAGCAAGCCACTAAACAAATAAATTATGATCTGACCCCGTCAATATTTCATCTCTCTCTCTCTTAATATTTGACAACTCGTCTAGTGGTATTCGAATCCAAAGCTCCAAACCTACCTGTGTGTTTGCGTTGTCGCGGTGACCGTCCAACTCTCAACACCCCATTGGCGGCTTCGTGTCAACTACCGAAAAAACTAGGCCGTGTTCAACTTACTGACAAGTGATTAGTAAATAATGCCGATGTTTCGGCCCATACCGGTTTCGGCACGTGAGCCGAACCAACCGTTTTCGCAACCGATGAAAAGTGTAATGTTTTCGCTCGCATGGTAAATCTTAATCAATAGGGCAGTAGCGTAGCATTGTCACCAATGCTCACACAAAAATACACGTTGTTCGACGCAGGCTGTGTTTAAATCAACAACATTATGGGCCGAAACATATGGCACCCGTTTTAACTGTCCCCCGCACTATTCCCTGACCACTAGCAGGCAAGTTGAACTCGGCCAAGTTAGTTCAGTAGTTGACACTATGCCGTGAATAGGACCTTTATTATTCTTAATATATATCAAAAACATGGACGATAATATAACAAGCAACGTATAGAAATTTGAGGATGACTCAAACGTGTTTAGAAAGGTTAACGATGGTGGTGATAAACAACATTTACAAAACGATCTATACAAATTATTAAATGGTCTGAAAAATGGCAGATGTTATTCACTTTTGGGAAATGTAAATGCTTACATACAGGACACGGGAACTTGGGGGTAAACTATAAAATGGGAGATAGTTCTACGTACTACTGAAAAAGAACATGACTTAGGAGAAACAATAAATGCTTATACGAAAGTTTCAGAGCTGTGTGGTATTGTAGCTTCAAAGGGTCATCAGATTATTTGGTTGATTAGGACAACATACAGGAAAAAAGTTAATTCTACCTCTGTATAAAGCAATATGCCTCTTTTAGAATGTTGTATGCAAACGTGGAGTACATATCGTAAGAAGGATATAGATACGCTTGAACGAAATCAGAGGAGAGCAACTAAAATGATTCCAGGACTGCGAAAAAAAAACTTAGTTATGGAGAACGCCTAAAAGAATATGGTTTGACAACTCTAGAGGCAATGAGGGGAAGAGTAGATCAAACTGAAGTTTTTAAGGTATTAAATGGGTATGAAAATATTGATACAAATATTTTTCTCACTCAAGAAAGACAGTAGAACTAGAGGACATGAAGTAACATTAGTGAAAGATCAGGGTATATCGGATATATCGGGACAATAAATGAATGGAACAAATTATTATTATTATGTGAGTGTGTGTGTGTGTGTGTGTGTGTGTGTGTGTGTGTGTGTGTGTGTGTGTGTGTGTGTGTGTGTGTGTGTGTGTGTGTGTGTGTGTGTGTGTGTGTGTGTGTGTGTGTGTGTGTGTCTTGCGATAGTCTAACGCATACAAACTGCTACAATTTCGGATGCAATGCACGAAACACGAAAAGCCGTCTCCTCTAGCCGGTGTATATGTCAGGGGAAGCAAACGATCCCACACAGGGAAATGGAAAAGACCTGCCGATGACTCAATACGCCTCACGGAGCCGGTGATCTCGATCTCTAAGCTCACTGTACTACCTCCCAGTTTAGGCTGCGATCAGCTGTCAAGCATCAAGCAAGCCACTAAACAAATAAATTATGATCTGACCCCGTCAATATTTCATCGATCTCTCTCTTAATATTTGACAACTCGTCTAGTGGTATTCGAATCCAAAGCTCCAAACCTACCTGTGTGTTTGCGTTGTCGCGGTGACCGTCCAACTCTTCACACCCCATTGGCGGCTTCGTGTCAACTACCGAACAAACTAGGCCGTGTTCAACTTACCGACAAGTGATTAGTAAATAGTGCCGATGTTTCGGCCCATACCGGTTTCGGCACGTGAGCCGAACCAACCGTTTTCGCAACCGATGAAAAGTGTAATGTTTTCGCTCGCATGGTAAATCTTAATCAATAGGGCAGTAGTGTAGCATTGTCACCAATGCTCACACAAAAATACACGTTGTTCGACGCAGGCTGTGTTTAAATCAACAACATTATGGGCCGAAACATATGGCACCCGTTTTAACTGTCCCCCGCACTATTCCCTGACCACTAGCCGGCAAGTTGAACTCGGCCAAGTTAGTTCAGTAGTTGACACTATGCCGTGAATAGGACCTTTATTATTCTTAATATATATCAAAGACTTGGACGATAATATAACAAGCAACGTATAGAAATTTGAGGATGACTCAAACGTGTTTAGAAAGGTTAACGATGGTGGTGATAAACAACATTTACAAAACGATCTATACAAATTAGTTAAATGGTCTGAAAAATGGCAGATGTTATTCACTTTTGGGAAATGTAAATGCCTACATACAGGACACGAGAACTTGGGGGTAAATTATAAAATGGGAGATAGTTCTACGTACTATTGAAAAAGAACATGACTTAGGAGAAACAATAAATGCTTATACGAAAGTTTCAGAGCTGTGTGGTATTGTAGCTTCAAAGGGTCATCAGATTATTTGGTTGATTAGGACAACATACAGGAAAAAAGTTCATTATACCTCTGTATAAAGCAATATGCCTCTTTTAGAATCTTGTATGCAAACGTGGAGTACATATCGTAAGAAGGATATAGATACGCTTGAACGAAATCAGAGGAGAGCAACTAAAATGATTCCAGGACTGAGACAACTTAGTTATGGAGAACGCCTAAAAGAATGTGGTTTGACAACTCTAGAGGCAATGAGGGGAAGAGTAGATCAAACTGAAGTTTTTAAGGTATTAAATGGGTATGAAAATATTGATACAAATATTTTTCTCACTCAAGAAAGACAGTAGAACTAGAGGACATGAAGTAACATTAGTGAAAGATCAGGGTATATCGGATATATCGGGACAATAAATGAATGGAACAAATTATGATTATTATTATGTGTGTGTGTGTGTGTGTGTGTGTGTGTGTGTGTGTGTGTGTGTGTGTGTGTGTGTGTGTGTGTGTGTGTGTGTCTGTGTGTGTGTGTGTGTGAGTGCGTGCGTGCGTGCGTGTGGGTGTGTGTGTGTGTGTCTGTGTGTGAGTGTGTTTGTGTGTGTGTTTGTGTGAGTGCGTGCGTGCGTGCGTGCGTGCGTGCGTGCGTGTGTGTGTATGTGTGTGTGTGTGTGTGTGTGTGTGTGTGTGTGTGTGTGTGTGTGTGTGTGTGTGTGTGTGTGTGTGTGTGTGTGTGTGTGTGTGTGTGTGTGTGTGTGTGTGTGTGTGTGTGTGTGTGTGTGTGTGTGTGTGTGTGTGTGTGTGTGTGTGTGTGTGTGTGTGTGTGTAACTACTGGCAGCGTTAATATGTTTAAAACAAGGTTGACTCATATCTCAGGAGGGCGTGTTACACATAGATGTAAAATGTTGGACTCTCGATAAGCCCATGACTTCCTTGTCCACTTGCTATCTGGACCTTTGCATTGGGTGGAAATCTTGTTAAAAAATCTTGTAGTATTTATTAAATTGACTGCAAAATAACATAAATCGTCATAGTATGAACTGTTCTCATTTACCGTATGCAGCACAAACTTGTATATTCTGCCTTCTGTAGTAGGAACACGTGTGTCTGGTCGCACCTTCGCCTGGTAAACAACCTAGCTGCGTCGTGGCCTCGGTGTCCCAGACCCGCCCTCGAAGCGGTCCAGGTAAAGAAAGATTGATTGGTTCCCGTGTAGCCGAGACTAGACGGCAAGCCTGCAAGAACCAGCACGGTCACACTTCAATGCTTTTCTACTGCAGGTTTTAGAGACGCCACCTAGTGGTTTCACTGATAACTGAATTTACCATGGAGGATTCTACGGATTTACAATAGGACGGGCTTCTCTGGAAAATTATATCTCCAATGCCAGGAAATATATATATATATATATATATATATATATATATATATATTTATATCAAGCTATCTCAACATTCTTATTTTGGAGTCTTATGGCTAGATGGAGGGGTAGCAATAGGCGCATTAACTCATCATACCCTATGATGTACATGTCTGTCGCAAGGGCCCCCGGGTCACCGTGTGAAGTCTCGTACGGATCGGCCCTCACATGCGGCCGTGCAAAGACATAACATAACAACGCGGCTTGGCTCCCAGGGAAACAGCCTAGTCTAGCGCTGCACTCCTCTATTCATCCCGGAATTGATGGGGTTTGGCGGCAAAGTGCACAAGACATTCGGCAATCGGACGATCGAATTCCGCTAGCAGCGAACCTGGGTCGTTACTAGTAGCGCACGTTATCTTCGTTCATTCTTAGAATATGGCCAAGCCACCCCCCATCTCATGGCTCCCGCGACTTCGAATGATGGTGATGACGCTTCATTGTGGACAGAACGGCCGGTGATGACTGCGGACGTTGGTTCCATTCAACTTTCATTGAGCTCTCTCGTCAAAGTACCAACCTTCACAGCCATGGGTCATCGTTGACTGGACCGCGACCTCATACAGGCGTGCCTTCGTGTTGCGCTGAAGTCCAGCGTCTTTTCATGTACACCATAGCCAGGTGAACCTCCCGACCTCGATATCTGTACGATATTTGATGTCTGTAGCGTACTCACTTTCGCCTTGCGCCCGTAACCCAAGGTAATTGAGAACTGTCTCTTCGTGATTTGCGTTTACATACCGCACTCCGGTCGAAACCTACCGTGAACTGGAAGATGTACTAAAGAAGGTTCATTTTACTAGGTGATTTCAACTCTAAGGTACCGTGCATAGATACATTGCGCTTTATAGGTAATAATTTATAATGACATGACTTATAGTTATCCACATTTCTGCAGGATATATACGTACTCAAGCAAGCACAAATGCACACACGTATGTACGCACTCACGCGCTCGCACGCGCGCACACACAACACACACAAGCACGCACGCAGGCGCACGTATGCGTACTCAAGCACGCACTCACGCACCCAAGC
This sequence comes from Lamellibrachia columna, assembly GCA_963662155.1. NCBI lineage: Eukaryota > Metazoa > Annelida > Polychaeta > Sabellida > Siboglinidae > Lamellibrachia > Lamellibrachia columna. Next base: position 49,149,520 of record OY759261.1, read on the forward strand.
ACGCACACACACGCATGCATAATAGTTCCCCTCTTATAAGGCCACCCTTTCTGCAAATGTACAATGTCTTTACAAAGACAGTGACCATTTGTAAGGAGGAAACATTATTTGCTGCATGGCGATTGGCACCTTACTAGAATCAGGATTAGAATCAGAATCAGTTTATTATTGACAACTTCTAATTTGGATTGTACATACAGTCACGATAAAATACACAAAGCCACCAAGTATAATTAAATTAATCATTGAACATGTTGTACATAAAACAGTAATGCACTAAAATTATATTTATATACATTCACTAAAACGAACCGTGAACGCAACACACTCAGTAGAAGGCACTTTATATTAAAACTGACTGTAGCATTATAATTACACTAGTAAACTTCATTCTAAACAACATAATTCAATTACATTAAAATTAAAATAAATAAATAACTTTGGATATTAAAATTGTATGCTAAAACATACATGATAAACAATTTAAGTGTTTTGACAGTGTACCAAACACCATGGTATTAACAAGTTTTTGTAGCGATTTGTTTTAGCCTTTGGAACGCGGAATCACTGTTTTGGTTTAAAAAAATCACTGTTTTGTTTAAAATATATAATATTGTTTACCAATTCATGTTTTTGCAAATTCATAGCATGTGCTCCACCCATCGTCTTGAAAATTCAATAAATATTGGTGTGAACTTGTGTGATCGTGTTGAACACCTCCACACCACCAGGTAAAGTTGAACGAACACTTCCAGTGCATCACAGAGATTAACTCGTCGCGTCCTGTAGAGGTCCAGACATTTATTGCACCAACGCTGCGATCATGTTTTTGAGTTTCTCTTAAACATTTGGGGAGCAATTAAAGAAGTTCGCCACTGCCATAACTGACGAAATCATGGTGGAGACAGAGCTCCATATCACTTAGCGATGCAAACATTGAGTACGTTGTGTGCATGATCAAGCATCTTTCGGAAATCCAAGCCGAGCTGCTCGACCTTTTCAGCGATGGCTGCCTCTAACTCCGGAGTAAAACGATATAAACTATAATTCCTCACGTAGCTTCTGTTTTTCATCAGGACACACCTGAACTGTTTTTGCTTGATATGCCAATTGTTTCGTCAGCGCTGATGGAATAAAAAACACATTTGCATTTCGGACATGATCTTCGGCTTGAATCTGTTCCCCCGATGATGGCAATCATTTTGATATGTGTCGTTATCTTCGATGCCCGCGGAGCGTTATGTTTTGTCGCCAATTGCGTCTCCAGAACCACATCTTCGTGATTCTCATCAATGTCGAGGTGGATGGCGTCATGACGATATTCTGGTTTTCTCGCAGGGAATAATAGTCTTTACTATGGGCTGAAACTTAAAGCATTTGTCTCTCACGCTAGTTTGGAAGCCTGATAAAAGATGCTGACCAGTGGAAATACACAAAGCACTATTATATGCATTCTCTTCCTTTATTTCAGTTTCCCGTGGCTACTGTGTATACTTTGGTAAGGACAATTTGCAAACTTGTATAATTGCGAAGCCCAAATGCTAAAGTGAACCGCGTGACGCGTGTTTTGCTTATGTTGCAACCGTATTGTAAACAGAACGACATGATGACATGTGGCTCCATCTGGCTGTCTCGAAATTCCTATCTTTGAGCATTATAAATGGAGGGGGTAGCAATTTTACGCGCCTGGGCGCCCCACCCCATCCTCGCCGCCAGGGGTTTTGACTACACCAGGGGTTCCGACTACATCAGACTATACCCTGAAAGAAACGTACTGTTGTTGAGTTAACCAATGGCGGCCTTTCCTAGGATCGTAGGTGTTTGCATACGGGAACTTAACTTTAATTGGCAGTGGAGCCTTCGCCGCTGGTCGAACGGGTAATGGTGAAACCACTCTGAAGTTTGGTGCGGACGCCTCTAGTTCCCAGAAACATGTCGACCAAGAGAGGAAATGAGACGAAGTACAGATAATTCAGTGTGCTTTCACACAATAAATTGACGCTCGCCTTCGTGAACTCGTCGAGAACAGAGCTTGGCCCCGAAGGCGTGTTCCCATTGTCACCCACTGTCACCATTCCATTTTGTGTAGGCGTTCCCGTGAACCAGCCAATTAGTGTGTGCGCGCGCGCGTGTGTGTGTGTGCGTGTGAGTGTGCGTGTGTATGTGCGTGCGTGCGTGCGTGCGTGCGTGCGTGCGTGCGTGCGTGCGTGCGTGCGTGCGTGCGTACGTGTTTCCTACCATTGCACTGTAATACCAAATGCCACATTAAAGATGATACTTAATTTAAAAGCCAATGGTATCGGGAATGGAATAATCGACTGGATATAAAAATGGCTGACTGACAGAAAACAGCGTGTTGTAATAGATGGGGAGGTTTCAAACTAGAAATAAGTTTTGAATGGGGGTACCTCAAGGTTAAGTATTAGGACATTTATTATTCTTAATATATATATATATATATATATCAATGACTTGGATAATATAACAACCAAGGTACTGAAATTTGCGGAAGACACAAAAGTGTTTAGAAAGGTTTAAAATGATGGTGATAAACAACATTTACAAAACTATCTAGACAAATTAGTTAAATGGTCAAAAAAATGGCAGATGCTATTCCATTTTGGGAAATGTAAATGCCTACACACGGAACTCGGGAACTTGGATGTAAATTGTAAAATGGGAGATACTGTTCTAGGATCGAAAGAAAGAAAAGGAATTAGGAGTAACAATAAGTGCTGATATGAACGTTTCAGAGCAGTGTGGTATTGCAGCTTCAAAGGGTGATTACATTGTTGGGTTGATTAGGAGAAATATAATATATAAGGAAAAGTAACTAATTATACGGTTGTATAAAGTAATTGTGCGTAAATATATCGTAAAAAGTATATATATATATATATATATATATATATATATATATATATATATATATATATATATATATATATATATATATATATATATATATATATATATATATATATATATATATATATACGCTTGAACGAATACAGAGTAGAGCAACTAAAATGATTCTAGAACTGAGATACCTTACTTATGAAGAAAGCCTAATAGAATGTAGTTTCATAACCCTGGAGACAAGGAGGTTAAGAGGAGATCAAATTGAAGTTTCTAAGATATTGAATGGGTATGACAATATTGATATACATCTTTTCACTCACAAGAAAGATAGTAGAACTAGAGAACATGAGGTAAAGGATCAGTGTAGATTGGATATCAGCAAGTATTCGTTCTCACAGAGGACATTAAATGAATGGAACAAATTATCTACAGATTGTGTAAATGCTAGCAGCGTGAATATGTTTAAAAACAAGATTGACAAGGGTTACATGTATATGAATGCTGGACTCTCGATAAACCTGTGGCTTTCTTGTCCACTTGACATATATGTAAGTCTTGTTAAATCATGTTAAACACGAGCCTTGTTTTGTATTGCTGGTTTTATTCGAATATCGCAACAAATGTCTACAATTTTACAACAGTTGTGATGATCGATTGGATATAATTGTTTTAAATTTACTATGATACCGACACGTGTCAAAATACTCTTTTTTGCCGCAAACAAGCACAGGGTTATTAATAATATGAATTCGAGTTGGTGAGTGAAAAATAGCTTCAACAGACACGCTGTGACACGCTGAAAGAGCAGCCTTTCTCCGAGCTCTGAATGAGGGCTGATGCGACGATTGTACTGCAATGTTACAATATCTTGTTGCACGTTTTGATTCTGTACTTGTGTGTGACACCACGGACTATGTTAAAGAAGGCATCGTCAGCCGTGTAGAGAATGCTGTTGTCCCGCATCCAGATATTGCTCATTATGATGTTAATTGACGCCTGGTCAAATCGGCGGCACTTGGCGAACTTTGTGCAACGGTCGTGTGGCGCAAAGTTGCAGTAGATATTGAAATTTGGCACAAAACAGCGCGTCTCTTGCGCACACATCACGAACCACCAGAGAATATCCCGGAAGACCTGTTGAAAGGCCAAATACACATACATTATGTTGCATATGTTATTAATAGTACATTCCTTTTCAACGATACGTCATCTTTTGTAACGTTCAAGTGCGTCGTCGATACTGAAGACAAACCGGGCCGCGAGTACCAGAGAACAGTCAACGTCACGTGCGCCGTGCCGTGTGACGTCACACCGACCATCGCTAGTCCGCTGCACGTGGCGGTGAAGAGAGGGCGCCACGAGACGGTTGCGGTGCTGCTCGAAGCTAACGCCAACGTGAACGCCGCCGACAGCGACGGCCGACGACCGCTCCAATTGGCGGTCAAGAATGCTGATTGTCGAGTCGCCCGGATGTTGCTCGGTCGCGGCGCACGCGCTGACGTGCCGGACAGCCACGGCAAGGTGCCGCTGCAGATTGCTGCCAAGTACGGTCACGTAGAGCTGGTGCGCATGCTCATTGAGCACGACGCGAGCGTCTTCCACGAGGGACAGACGGGACCCACATCGCCGCCATGGAAGGTCACGTGCCTCTCATCGATATGTTCCTGAACTTTGTCGACGTCAACACAAATGACATGAGCGGAGATGACGTCAAGGAGAAGACACCGCTCCACCTAGCGGCAGAACGCGGACTTGTTGAGACGGCCACCTTCCTCCTGGAGCGCTTCCGGGCTGACGTCAACGCGCTTGACTCCGACCGACAGACGGCGCTTCAGTGCGCAGTTGCAGAGCGTCACAGCTCCCGGAGCGTGCACCGCAAAGACGACTACAACCTCCTGGCTGACCTTCTCATCCGGAAATGCGTCAACGTTAACCGGCAGAACGTGCGCGGCGACACGGCGCTCCACCTGGCGGCGAGAAACCAGTACTACAAGGTGGTCGAGAAGTTGCTGTTGTCAGGCGCCAGAGACGCCGTACCCGAATTCGACGTTCCCATGAGACAACTGTTCACCAAATACGCCGTCGTCTCCGCCTCCTACATCACAGTCAGGCCTGCCCCTACTGGCCTCACGCTGCCGGCGCCTGAGGCGCCCAGCGCGTGATGGCGTCTCATCGGACGCCAACCTTCCACTGACATCTGATTCGTGAATGATCGTAGTTTTGGTATCGAATTCCCTCGTATGGTATTCCTGATGCTATATAAATATTTTACACGAGGGACGTTTTAATTTGTATTTATACGTTCCATCGGTGACCTTGTATATTACAGTAACAATAATGCCCACCTCTGGAAGTCACAATTGTCATTTCCAGACGAGGTGACTAGGTGATTGGTTTCTGTAATAATGAAGCTGCGTAATAGTCTAGCTCTTCATTTGGTGGCAGGTCACATATGCTTTCGATGCCATTGATGCCAATATAAAATGGATTCCGGATATTTTCACATGTTTAATGTGTTTTAATGTGTGTAAGTACTACATCAATGGTTGAAGGAAGGTTATTCTTCAGTGCTGAACGACTTTGTGCGTCGAAGAAAGAGTAAAATTGTGCTCACTGGTAAATGTAAGTATGTTCGAATTTATATTAGTATCTTTGTATTTAGAAAAACATAATGTGTACGCGTTGATAGTGGTTCTATTTCGTTTTTTTGCAAAGTTGATATGTTGCGGGATATTAGATATTATGCTGTATGTCAACGCTTTTCAGTACAAATAAATTAACTGTTATTAATAATACGTATTCAAGTTGATGAGTGATAAATAACACAAATAGGCAGACAGCTATCGCGCTACATTAACCATTGAACTCGCAGGCTTCGTCCGGACTGTGAACGACGACTGGGCCACCGATTGTACTGCAGTATTACAACTTGTGCTTTCTTTATCTGTACTTATGTGTGGTGAAGCGGACGGCCTGGGGAAAGGGTTTGTTAGCCGTGTAGTGCAAATGGCCTGAGGGGATAATTTCTATTTTATTATTTTGTTGTTGCTCTCCTCTTTATCCATGAAATCGGTCGTCGATTTTTGTTTTTATTCTTCTTCGTCACTGATCCCGTTTCACTGCCGTCTCCTCCACCCTCTTCACACAGTCCTCCCATCTGTGTCTCGGTCTTCCTCTTCTCCTTCTACCCCCCACTATGAGTGCACCCGCTCTCTTCGTCGCTCAACTTCGTTATCAGCTTCCTCCTGAAACCCTTTTTTTTACACCAACTTCCTCCGTCAGCTCCTTCATTCTTCGCTTATCAATTGCACAAACAGCTTTACGCCGGAACTCTGCCATTGTCCTCGTCATAGAGAAATAATAATAACGTATGTCAGTTGAACCCAACCACTACGGTGGCGCCATCTAGTGCACAAACAGCTTTACGCCGGAACTCTGTCAATGTCCTCGTCATAGAGAAATAATAATAACGTATGTCAGTATTTGGACCCAACCACTACGGTGGCGCCATCAAGTGCACAGTGGAGCACACCGCCTACTATGGCAGCAGATCGTGCAACGGGAGTCACGCATAGTTCTAAGCAACCATTAGCAGACAAGCCGTGTCGTACGGATTACCCGTATATTATACGGATTTGGTGGGTCTTTGGAGATGTACGACCGTATGTCTTTTGCATATGGATTAGTTTTAAATCTACAGAACCATCACCAGGCTGATTTCCAGCGAAACCTAGTGAATTTCGTTTGATGTAGGTATATTTTTAGTTTGATAGATGGCGACACTCGATAGGAATCTTACTTAGCCTATGTCAAACGTCATACTGATTTCTACTGTTTTAGACAGAATTGTAAGTAAACAAATACGGATTTCAACAACAAAGCAGCAAGTCTACATTAGTGACGCGTTGCAATAATATACAAAATGCCTAATCCTCAGTACTCAGGTGTATTGCCCTGAGTACCAGTTTCCATTGATGGAATCATGGGGGGCGGAACACGATGCACAATAAGCCAAACGTCTCCGCGTCTCCACCGTATATACGATATAGCTCGTGTAAGAACGAATAAGTGAACATGAACAACAGTTTGTTTTACAATAATATCTGTGTATTTAATTATTAATACGTAGTATACATGACATACCAATATTACATTGTGTTTTAACATTACCACGAGGATGTTCGCGTTACCAAAGTGAAGCACGTGTGTTTCGCTTATGCCATTCCCACTAGAATCACATAATGAACAAATTAGACATTTCTATATAAACAAATTGTATCACATTTAAATAAATTGTTCTGAGGCGTTCAACTCATACGTCATATATATATATATATATATATATATATATATATATATATATATATATATATATATATATATATATATATATATATATATATATATATATATATATATATATATATATCACAAGTCTTCACAGTCATCAAGTGTGTAGTTTACTTTACTTTATGGGAGTCAATGTGCATGATAGATCAGCAACAACAAAAACATATAGAAACGAATGCGACGTTTCGACCCGTCTACTGCGGACCTTGTTAGTGCACTGATGACCTGTGACCTGGTGACCTGTGTTGTGGCTCAGATTCTCGCGGAATAATCTGGTTGTAGATGGCGGATAGGTGGTTTCCCTGGTGTCGATTCATGGTGGGGCCTCTCTGCTTGATGTAGATTGCCTCCTTCACTTTTCTCTTGTGCTAGTTTTGTTCCCTGGCCAGGATCTTGGTGTTGTCCATGGACACTGAGTGTCCTGTGGCCAAGCAGTGGTTTCCTACCTCTGTATGTTTATCTAAGGTCGTATGTTCCTTGAACCTCTGGCTGAGTGTTCGTTTAGTCTCACCGATGTATGTGTGTCTGCTGTTGTTGCCACATGTGATGTGGTAGATAGTCCCGCACTAGTGTTCTTTCTGTATCTTATCTTTCGGGTGAATTACCATGGAACGAAGG
>OY759261.1:49162349-49189849 GCA_963662155.1 Lamellibrachia columna
CAATAATTATATTCCAAGTAATTATTTATTAATATGCTGTGAAGCGCAACGAACCAAACTTGGTCTGGCTTTATAGCAAATAAAATATATATTGCTATGTTGCAACTTTGCTTTTCTGTCCGTTGTTTGCCTAAGCAGTGTGTACGCTGGATACATACGGTTAGTGATAGTTCCAAATGTAGACAGATGAATCGGTTCACCAGAAAAGCTGACGTCATTACAATAATAAGTTGTTTTTAAGCATCTAAAATACTATTACTGACCTAACTACTGTATGTTTAAGTGCAATAATATGTTGAACTTTTGTAATTACACAAATAATATTGTACACAACGTGTAATATTAGGTCGATATTATATAATGGTTTACTCACCTTTCGCATAGTCCTGTTGTGTAATATCCCTGCATGCGCCCTGACCATTGCAGTACGGGTATTGTAACGTCTCGCCAGTGTCGCCATCCTGTGTGCACCACATGCAACTGGACGTGGTAATGCAGACACTGCAACGCAGATTGAACAACTCACAGCTCACAGGGAAAAGGGAACCAGGGTGGCAGGCCGGAAGCAAAGGTATGTAAACGATATATGGAATGGGAGGGAGGACATGCTGGGTGAAAAGGAGGGAGGGATATAGACATACTGTTATCGAGAGAGCGATAGTGCTGTAGAACGTGGGAGAGAGAGAGAGAGAGAGAGAGAGAGAGAGAGAGAGATGAGAGAGATGAGAGAGAGGGAGAGAGATGAGAGAGATGTGAGAGAAAGAGAGAGAGATGAGAGAGAGAGAGATGAGAGTGAGAGTGAGAGTGAGAGAGAGAGATTAGAGAGAGAGGGAGGAGAGATGAGAGAGAGGGGGAGAGAGATGAGAGAGAGAGAGGCGGGAGAGATGAGAGAGAGAGAGATGAGAGAGAGAGTGCCGAGAGAGAGAGAGAGAGATGAGAGAGAGATAGTGAAGGAGGGAGGGAGGGAGGGAGGGAGGGAGAGAGGGAGAGAGGGAGAGAGGGAGAGAGGGAGAGAGGGAGAGAGGGTGAGAGGGAGAGAGGGAGAGAGAGAAAGAGAAAGCGAGCGTACCAACTGAACAGGAAAACTGCGCCAAATCGCCAGACACTTGGAGTAGACTGTTTTGTTACTCGCAAGACAACAAGGATAATAACACGAACTTCAATTTTTTTACTTATCAGCCGCGGGCGACGATTAACTGGCTGGCTTTTATCGCTTATAAGCCGAACTCGATATAGTTCAAATTGAACAAGGGCGCCGAAAATACTACATGTCCGCTATTGTTCCGTCACTGACCACGTTGTTTTGATGTATAATGTGGAGGTCTCGACAGTAGTTTTGCATGATAGATATTACCGGTATATCGCGGTATTTTTTATTGCGCAATACGTATCGCCATACGCTTTCGATATGGTATATACCATATCATTTTTTTTTGCATTACCAACTTGTCAAAAGTGAGTAATTATGAGTTATGATTGAACAAGATCTTTATTATTATTTGTTCATGGTTCAGGTCTTAGCAATGTATTATTAGAGTGTAAATTCATAAATACCTATATTACACAAGCCAAAATGCATTATACTCATAGCCATTAGCTTCAACAAACAAACCTATAAATATGCTTGCTCAATTGCACCTATGTCATGTCACGTGAATGTCGTGTTTTCACATATCATAATTTAATACGCTCTACATTCGTGAAACAATAAACAGGAAGTTCAAATAGAGAGAGTGAGAGAGAGAGAGAGAGAGAGAGAGAGGGGGAGGGAGGGAGGGAGGGAGGGATGGAGGGAGGGAGGGAGAGAGGGAGAGAGGGAGGGAGGGATAGGGCGAAGGAGAGGGAGAGAGAGAGAGAACGAAACACACAGACAGACAGACAGACAAACATACAAACAGACAGAGAGACCGAGAGAGACACACTTCCAGCAATCAACACATCTTTATTCCCCAGAGATGGCAGCATTCTTCACCGATGCAAGTGCAACTCATCCCGAATTGTTTAATAGTAAGAGGCATATTTCTATTGGTTGTTCACATAACCTATGTTAATACCACTAAATAAACATCTAATATAATACACGTACAAGCAAACACGCACACTAACAATGTATACACACACGCCGTTTATACATCAATGGCACTTCTTTCGAATACCATGACCCCGGAAGTAAGATAATTATTTGTCCCCAGCTATTCTGGCAGACGATACAATATGTGGTGATCTAACCAACGCGGCCTTTAACTGGTCGTCGCGCGACTACCTCTACACCCACCTCATGGACTTGTTCGCGTGACACGAATAGTTAAAACAGGCGGCTAGATGGGCGACTTGGCCGCTCTCTTCAGCCCGCAAGTCTTCCAGACTGACCACTGCAGGCTGTGGCGCACAGACCGGCCATCCATCACTGCAAACCAACAGTACATAGCGACCTGGTCAATACCACTGGAATATATGGTCGACAAATGGTTATATACGGCTGACAGACAACGACATGTCCGTCTTGGTTAAGATCATTTAAAGTGACACCAAAGGCATTGTTTTGAGCCTTTGCCCCTCCCTATAAGAGTGCCTAAAAACTAACAATTTGCAAATATAATCAAGAATATCACGCAAGTGGTTAACTGGGAATCTATTCTAACATATTCATCAGTGTTTGCAATTTTGACCAATCAGCGGCGAGCAGCCCCTTAACCCCCGACGCGGTTGTGACGTAGGGTGTGCATTTTTAACGTGGTTGAGGCGTGCGGTTACCTTTTTATTTGCTTTTATATTGAATTTACACTCAGCAAAAAATATTACAATGCCGTACTGTGCAGTATTTGGATGTAAGCATCATTCAGCGAAGAATAGAGAGTTGTCGTTAAAGCCTGAAGCTGTACCGACAATCTTCCAGCATGTACCTCAGCCGAAGGCTTCGACAACACGCAAACACACGATTAAAAGAACTGTCAAATCGGAAGACAAGGAGGTTAGTAAACAATTAATGAATAGACTATCTTGCCGACTAAGTTGATTTTAGACGCAAACAGCATGTCCAAACATATTGGCAAGTATTGACTAAAATCGTCTACGTCTACGATCAAGCGTTTAAAGTTTAACAAGATTTAACAAGATTGCCATCCCAAACAACATCTATGTGTAGCCCGAGAGTTTCTCATCTATGTGTAGCCCGCCCTTATCAGATATCTGTCAATTCTATTTTTAAACAAATTCACACTACTAGCATTAACACAATCATTTGGCAGTTTGTTCCATTCATTTATCATCCTCTGTGAGTAAGAGTACTTTCTCATGTCCAACCTACACTGCTTCTTAACCAATGCTGCTTTGTGTCCTCTGGTTCTACTGCCTTCTTTAAGTTTGAAGAACATATTCCTATCAACATCCTCATGACCGTTCACTATTTTGAACACTTCTATTTGGTCTCCTCTAAGTTGGAGTTGTGTGAAACCTACTCAGCACTCCTGACGTAGGATTCTGAACAAACATGGCACTGCCCATGTAAAACAGATTTTCGGTGTTCAACGAGGTATATTTAGTTAACCACTTGCGTGATATTCTTAATTATAGTTGCAAATGATTAGTTTTTAAGTACACGTATAGGTGCAAAGGCCAACAAATGCCTTCTGTTTCACTTTAAATCTTAACATTTAACAAGATTTAACAAGAGTTGCCATCCAAGCCGAAGGTCCAGATGGCAAGTGGACAAGGAAGCCATTGGCTTATCGAGAGTCCAACAATGTTCATCTACTTATAACCCGCCCTCCTGAGACATGTGTCTACCTTGTTTTTAAACATATTCACGCTGCTAGCAGTTACACAATCTGTAGACAATTTGTTCCATTCATTTATTGTCCTCTGTGAGAACGAGTGCTTCCTGATGTCCAATCTACATTGATCCTTTACTAATTTTACCTCATGTCCTCTAGTTCTGCTATCCTTCTTGAGTGAGAAAAACATATTTCTACCAATATTTTCATACCCATTCAATATCTTAAAAACTTCAATCTGATCTCCTCTTAACCTCCTTGTCTCTAGAGTTGTTAAACCGCATTCTTTCAGGCGTTCTTCATAACTAAGGTCTCTCAGTTCTGGAATCATTTTAGTTGCTCTCCTTTGTATGTGTTCAAGCGTATATATATCCTTCTTACGATATGGTCTCCATGCTTGTATACAGTATTCTAAATGAGGTCTAACTATTGCTTTATAAAGAGGTATAATTTACTTTTTTCCCTTGTATGTTATGTTTCTTCTAATCAATCCAAGAATTTTATTACCCTTTGAAGCTGCAATACCACACTGCTCTGAAACTTTCATATCAGCGCTTATTATAACTCCTAAGTCCTTTTCTTTTACAGTAGTACCCAGAACAGTATCTCCCATTTTATAGTTTACATTCAAGTTCCCATGTCCTGTATGTAGGCATTTACATTTCCCAAAATTGAACAACATCTGCCATTTCTCAGACCATTTCACTAATCTGTCTAGATCGTTTTGTAAATGTTGTTTATCACCATCAGTATTAACTTTTCTAAACACTTTTGTGTCGTCCGCAAATTTCAGTACGTTACTTGTTATATTGTCGTCCAAGTCATTGATATATATATTAAGAATAATATAGGTCCTAATACTGATCCTTGAGGTACCCCACTCAAAACCGATTTCCAAGTTGAAACTTCTCCATCTACTACAACTCGTTGTCTTCTGTCAGACAGCCATTGTTCTATCCACTCAGTTATGCTATCCCCGATACCATGGGCTTTTAATTTAAGTAGTAATCTTTGATGTGGCACTTTGTCAAAAGCTTTCTGAAAATCTAAGTAGATAATATCTACTGGCGATCCCACGTCTATCCACTTAGTGATTTCTTCCAAAAAACATAACATATTTGTTAAGCATGACCTCGCTTTAAGGAATCCATGTTGAGATGAATTTAATAATTTATGCTTAACGAGGAAGTCCACCATATGGTCTTTAATTAACCTTTCTAATAATTTACAAATCACTGACGTTAAACTCACTGGTCTGTAATTCTCTGACTTATTTCTCGAACCCTTTTTAAATAATGGTATGATGTTTGCTTCTTTCCATTCAAACGGAACAACTCCCTCTTTTAATGACAAGTTGAATACTCTTGCAAGTGGTATACTGATTTGTTCTACTGTTTCCATTAGTAATTTTGGAGGAATCCCATCCACTCCCGGTGATTTGTTATCCTTCATTGCCTTTATTTTCTTAGCTACCAATTCTGGAGTTACAACTAACGGACCTAAATAGTCAGATTTAGCCCCCTGAAATTTAGCATCAGCAACTGGTAATGAACTAATATCTTCTTTGGTAAACACTGAACTGAAGTAACCATTTAGGCCTTCCGCCATTAAAAACCCCTGTGATATTATATTTCCAGCACTGTCTTCTAGAGGTCCAACCTTGTCTTGTACGTTTTGTTTACTTCTGACATATGCATAAAAACTCTTGCTGTTTGCAAAGTATTTTCTCATATATTTGTAGTTACCTTTGTGGAAGTTTCTCTTGTACGTTTTCTTATTTTTACCTTCTGATTTTACATTGATGTCAAAATGTATTTGATTATGATCACTATTACCCAATGGTTCACATATTTTTACATTGTCCACTAATTCTTTTTGTGATGACAGAACTATATCTAATACATTTTCTCCCCTGGTTGGTTCTAGTACGTGCTGAGTAAGAAAGCTATCCTGGATTAAAAATAGAAATTGTTGGTCCTCAATCCCTGTACTCTCTAGAGAATTCCATTGTATGTGCCCATGGTTAAAATCTCCCATTCGTCCTCTTCGTTTATGTTTGGACTTCGGTAAACAAATCCAACAGTTAATTTTGAATTTCCTGAAACAATTTTGCACCAAACAGCTTCATCGCAATCTGCTTCCCTTTCTAGTTTTATTTCATAAGCCTGAATAGATTCTTTAACATATAAAATAACTCCCCCGCCCCTTCTTCCTATTCGATCTTTCCTAAACATTACATATCCTGTCAGTCCTAATTCAGCATCTGTTATATCTATGTTGGCCCATGATTCAGTTATACCAATTATGTGAGGGTCAATATCTTCTACCATAATGTTTAATTCGTTTTTCTTATTTACTATGCTCCTTGCATTTAAACATACGCATCTATAACCTTTTTCAGAGATGTTTTTCGGATGATTTGATATTGGTTTATCTGTGCTAGTGGCCTCTTGTTCTGCTTGAGACACCTCTAGGTAATCCCCCTGCACTTCTAGTTTAAAGAATGTTTACTTCCTAAAATATTTGTCATTGTACCCAAGTCACTATCTACTGCTGCTGAAAGTTTGTCCGCGAATACTGCCGCCCCCTTTCCACTTAAATGAAGCCCATCCTTCATGTACATATCAGCCCTCCCAACAAAACTTCCCCATAAATTCACAAATCCAACTTCCTCTTCCCTACATAGCTTCTGGACTAACATGTTAATTGCCATCCCCCGAAAATTTCGATATTTGTGACCCCTCCTGCCCATTACAGGTAAAATCCCTGACAGTATTACCTGCTCAACCCGCGTCTGTTTTAGTGTTCTGACCAACTGCCTATATTTCCTAACTATGGCAGTTGTACCCTCCCTCTCTACGTTATTTGTCCCTACGTGTACTAAAACAGATCCACCCTTACCAGAGCCTACGATGTTTTTTACCCTCTCAGTTATCGCCTCTATTTTGGCTCCAGGCAAGCAGACCACCACATCATCTCCCTTGTTTAAGACTCTGTCGGTCTTCCTAACTATCGAATCCCCCACAAACATGCATTGAAGCGAAGCACGTCAACAAACAGGCCACACACACGGCTGTGACACTTTGTCGTTCTCGCTACAAGGTTATGCTAAGTAAGTGGCGCGAAAGCACAATAGAAGATTCTAATTCTAGTAATTCGCAAGGAGCCAATTTTGGCCATAGTGACAGGGTGAGTGCGCATGAAGTCTATTGGCTCTGCAAGCCGCAGGATAGGCGGCTGAATTCGCCTATTTTTCCAGCCCGAACTAGAGGCTCGCTGAGTTTGTTCCATTCAACTATTGTCTTTACACAATTGGAATTATTTAATTGGTCTGTGTTGGCTGCAGGCACTACAAAGTCATTGGGTTGGTGTCTTTCAACGACATTAACGGTCATGACGATATGCTCAGCGTTGGTCTACTTACACCTGTAAAGAGAACGAGTCCTTGCAGTACCCGTATATGTGTGTCTGGCTGAAGCAGGGACAACTGCATTCGGTAGACATGCATTGTGGTAAGTCTATGCTCTGCAGAACACGAAACATACATAATTCTGTTTTGTAGCAACGGACAACACCCATGCCAATGATGATGAAAAACATATCAAATGGGTGATGATGTCTTTTCAAGAAACAAATCTCGACTTATCACCAGAATGTACACATCTTGAAAAAATAAAATCATGCAACAATACAAATCATGTAAGCTACTGGAAGTAACTAGCCAGGGTATCCGTGTCAGGGTAAACACCTGGTGGCATGGTAAGGACACATACATATACACAGGGCCAATTTATAAGCCCATAGGATGCTACCATAATTTATTACGTACGTACCATATTTGTTACGTTGTACATCGATTGATGAAAGTATGATACGATAGTGGTAATACAATCCCTACTTACAAACACTTATAATTCATGTATCTACCAAAAGAAAACGTAATACATAAGAAAGAATACACGCATCAAACACGGAAACTCCCTAGGCCAACTATACTGTGATACCACAAATTTTACACATGTTCTCCCCCCCCGTTCATATCAATTTGTAAGTCATACGACATGGTTAATCAATATTCCTTTGTAAATGGACATTTTCGATTTTTTACGAATGAATAAAAATTCAGTCGGGCAAGAATCGTATATTTCCATTTCCAATGGGATGTATGTTTGATTTCATTTCATAATTATCTATGTTCTACAAAGGTGTTTGCATTATGTCGTAACGGTTTTTAATTACCTTCACTATTTCGAAGTTGGTAAAGCAGTTTACGGTTAATTGTTTTATTTAAAAAATAAATGAAATCGCATACTCACCCCGTGACACCATGTGCATTCACGTGGAGGGCCTGATGATGATCCTGTTGCTATGACGACGAATACGTTACTTCCGGGTACTTCGGATAACGTGTAGGAGGATGAAGATACGAGCCCTTTGTGTGCGAGCAGCAGGGAAATCTATGGAAACGTACACAGTGTATTCGAAATGTGAAACGTACACAGTGTATTCGTCATGTGAAATGTATACAGTGTATTCTTCATGTGAAATGTATTGTCGTGTGCCCGTGGTTGTAGTTACGTAATAATACACAGTCTCGAACAATCATTGGGGACATTTATATCCGAATAAAAACCCTCTCCTTCACTTCCATGCGTCCCCATCCCTGTCGCCCCATAACTCCCTCCCCCGTATCTCCAACCCTCCACTCACCCCTTCCCAATTCAGCCTTCCCGCCCTCCCCAGGATAGTCGACGCGATTCGAGGACAGTTGTGTTGACGTCAGTATCACTGCTATCGTAACCTGTACAGGTATACATTGGTATGTTTTCATAGGAAACAAATAAAGGTCTTGCAACTGCCGGATAAAAGGATGCTTCAACTTGTGCATCGCAATGCATAGAAACGGAGAGTTGAAGAACATATCTAGACAGCTTGGAACGTTTCGTCACTACAGGGAGTATATGCATTATAATTAAAATTCATAAGTATGTTACTTGAACCCCGATATACCGTCCGTTTGTTCTACGTGTTATTACGTCATCTTTTGTTACGTCTACGTCGCCTTGTTTTCTGCACTCACCGTCCAGAAGTACTGATTGCTAAACTTTTGAACATTGACACAAGCGGCCTTTTTCATAATGCTCTTGGCCACCAAATCTCGCGCAATGATTGGTTCTTTTGTGCTTATGTGGACATCAGACTGTGCCGATGAAACGCCTTCAACGAAATATTTATGAACAACTATGAAGCCACTGCTATCGACCAGGAAACACCTGCAAATGTAATTGCATTTCGTTACCTGTGTACAACAAATTATTATTATTTTTGAAATCAATAAAATTTTACTTACTCCGAATGCAGTAAGCGGTGAACATGTTAAATTGTGCGATATAATCTTATGGCTTCATATTTATTCCAAATTGCATTTCCACCATAAATCTTTGGTTGTCCCTCGTTCTGATAATGACTTTTTTGCGTCCCTGTTCACGATTATACTTAATGATTCTGTTTTGTTGCGCCCCTGAACTCAGGTTCCTGAGGATATAGGCACTATGGAAGTTAATTAATTATTAATTATTATTATTATAAAATCGTGAATACAAAAGCCATTCGATTCCACTAATACCGTAGGTCTACGACTGGCATTAAAATATATGTTGATGTCTTACTATCTACTCACAAACTACCACGCACATTCACGCAGAGGGGTTCGTTCAAACTCATGATAACCTGCTAACAAACGCGAAAATGTATTGTGTTAAGAGAAGAGCGTATAATATTATGACGTTATTCACCAGAAATAATGTGTCCATTTTCAGACAAACACAACCAAGGAGAATGTTCTGGATCAGCCCTTGGACTATGACTATGTGCGTGCGTGCGTGCGTGCGTGCGTGCGTGCATGCGTGCGTGCGTGCGTGCGTGCGTGCGTATACGTGTATAATTTTATTTCATTTTATGAATGGATCCAGTGCTTGATAAATTCTTTTTATTACAACTGTTGCATACGTTGGTAATAAAAATAACGAAATAGCACAAATTGTATCAATGACATGACTGACTCACCTATTTCCAGGGGCTCTGCAGGCAGGATAGGTGTCGAGCATTCGGTAGTAGAGATAGGGTAGCGTGAAGTCCATGCCCATCACTGCAGACACTGGGTCGTTGCTCGTATGGCTGGCGCTGTAGAAATACAGGCATCGTGACCAGCTACTCAGATGCGCGCTTGTGGTCAGACAGCCAGTGTAAGGCCGGTTTATACAAGCGGTTTTTTCTCAGTTTGCCGGCCGACACAGTGTCGCGCGATTTCGTGCTTCAAGAATCGGTCGTGTAAACATCCGCACGAGATTGGTTTGCGGAACGGTTTTGTCGGGGAGAATTGTGGCTAGTTATTATATGATATAACAGTTGACCATGATTAAGAATCAGTGACCTATCAGCGACCTACAGCAGAGGTAACAGTCGTGACCTTCATCAAAGTTGAAACCCCGAGTGACGACAGTGAATATCTAATTCGCAGAAGACATATTGCTCGTCTATGCGGACACACAATTTAGTTGCGCTTTATTTTGTGATATGCGGACGCACGACACATCATGGCAAACTTCGCTCGTGTAAACCGGGCTTAGCCATTCCCATAAAATAATAAATTATCCTGCATTCCTCTCTACCTACAACCCAACAAGACCGTTCTGCGGTACGCATTATGCAGCGTTGGGTTTTATTAACATATGTAAAGGCACAGAATGCTTACACAAATAAATAAATCAATAACTACTCTCCTGCTTACCGGCCTTGGTAAATGGAATGACTGAGGGTGAGAACAATGCCAGCTCCGGACGCGTCCACGTACGGTATCGAAAACGTGGCCAGTCCCTTCCTGTTGATGCCGCGTTTGTACCTAGAACAAAATGGCTGACAATAACTCAAACACGTTACTTGTGGGGCGCGGTGACGTAGCGGTTAGAACATCGGACTCTCAGTCGAGAGAACCCGGGTTCGAATCCTCTTGCTGCTTTTCGAAGCTTGGACAATTTTGTTCACTCAACGTTGCCACGGTTCATTCAGCTGTATAAACTAGTACCTGGCTACATACAGAGGTGGATATGTTTTCGCGCAGTAATTGCAGCGTGATTGAATGCTTCCATGGAAGTCGAGATGGCGTTGGAATCAACAGGTCTGCCAGGGGGTGAAGTGTATAGCGCTTTGAGCAGTCCCACGGACTGGATACCACGCTATACAAGAACGCACGTTTTACACTTACTGCTACGGCAATCATAATAGTAGTTTTTACATTACGCGTGTAAAATGTAGAACCACGGCAGCATATGCAAATGCTACTATTGGAACGTCAGATAATATATACGCAGTAAAACAAAAGTGTTACCAAACCGTTGTATTTGTAAATGAAAGATAGGCTTACATACCATGGTCGTTGGGTGTGATCATATTCTTTCACCATGCGGGTGCCAGGGTACTTGCGGAAGACGCCAGCCTCGGTTCCAATGTACCGCCAGATGGAGTAGCGGGCAGGACGCGTAGATACAATGGCGTCTAGTTGGTGAGTTGATGCCACCGATTCTCTTACTCCTTCCTGTGGTCGATATTTAAAGTAGTGTTTAATAGTAGTGTTCAGCTGTTATTAGAAACAAGGGTAATAATTCCAGTTCCATTGACTAAATTTGAGGGCAATAAATCAGAACATTTAGGGCAGTTATTTGTAACTCCTGAAATGATAGCAAAGAAAATTAAGAAGATGAAAGATAATAAATCACCTGGAGTTGATGGGATACCACCAAAACTGCTAAAGGAAATTGTTGATCAAATTAGTACACCACTTGCAAACTTATTTAACTTGTCACTAGAAGAAGGAATAGTTCCTTCAGAATGGAAAGAAGCAAACATTACGCCGCTATTTAAGAAGGGATCGAGGAAGAAGCCAGAAAATTACAGACCAGTGAGTTTAACATCAGTTGTATGTAAATTACTCGAAACATTAATTAGAGACCACATGGTGGAATTCTCATAAAACATAAATTAATAAATACATCTCAACATGGATTCCTAAAAGCAAGGTCATGTCTAACCAATCTCTTATGTTTTTTAGAAGAAATTACAAAGTGGGTAGATGACGGGTCACCAGTGGATATTGTCTACTTAGATTTTCAGAAAGCTTTCGATAAAGTGCCACATCAAAGATTGTTACTTAAACTAAAAGCCCAAGGTATAGGCAATGATGTAATCAACTGGATAGAAAAGTGGCTTACACACAGAAGACAGAGAGTAATAGTAGATGGTAAGATTTCAAACTGGAAATCTGTTTTGAGTGGGGTACCACAGGGATCAGTGTTAGGCCCTATACTGTTTTTAATATATATAAATGATTTCGAGGATGACATATCTAGCAAAGTACTCAAATTTGCAGATGACACAACAGTATTCAGAAAGGTTACTAATGATACAGATAAACAAAGTTTACAGGATGATCTAGAAAAATTAGTTAAATGGTCAGAAAAATGGCAAATGTTATTCAATTTTGGGAAGTGTAAATGTATACATGGAAATATGGACGAGGAATATAAAATGGGGGATGCTGTACTAGGTAGAACCACACAAGAAAAGGATTTAGGAGTAACATTTAATGCTGACTTGAAAGTTTCAGAGCAATGTGGGATTGCTGCTTCGAAAGGAAATCAAATTCTAGGGCTAATTAGGAGAACTATCACGTATAAGGAGAAACATCTAATTGTACCCCTGTACAAAGCAATAGTTAGACCACATTTGGAATATTGTATTCAAGCATGGAGGCCATATCGTAAAAAAGACATAGATAAGCTAGAAAGAATACAACGAAGAGCAACTAAGATGATTCCAGAATTAAGAGACCTTAGTTACGAAAGTCGCTTATTACAATGTGGTTTGACAACACTAGAGACCAGGAGACTAAGAGGAGACCAAATAGAAGTGTTTAAAATAGTGAACGGTTATGAGGATGTTGATAGGAATATGTTCTTCAAACTTAAAGAAGGCAGTAGAACCAGAGGACACAAAGCAGCATTAGTTAAGGAGCAGTGTAGGTTGGACATGAGAAAGTACTCTTTCTCACAGAGGGTGATAAATGAATGGAACAAACTGCCAAATGATTGTGTTAATGCTAGTAGTGTGAATATGTTTAAAAATAGAATTGACAGATATCTGATAAGGGCGGGCTACACATAGATGAGAAAATTGTTGGACTCTCGAAAAGCCAATGGCTTCCTTGTCCACTTGCCATCTGGAACTTGTTGTTCGAGATGGAAATCTTGTTAAATCTTGTTAAATAAAACGTACACCGCTAAATGACGAATAAAAAAATAGTAATTAAAAAAATTGTGTTGTGACATTATACAATGTTAACATGTATATAAGTACAATATAGCACAATCAATAAAATTCATCAATAGGAAAGCTCAGTTGAGGGGATCCTTCCATCCAACCACCCATTTCTCCCCTCACAAAATACAGTGAGGTGCATATCAATGCAATATTTCAAGTAAACACAGGTTTACATGAGGAACGTTTGCCTCGATTTATCGGGCGACACCATGTCGCCCCATAACGCGCAATTAAATTGTTCGCGGGTTTAGACGAGCTACATACATGGACACTGCAAATAAACTCCCGTTTTGATGAAAGGTTATTACGGGGCACCGATTGTCGGTCGCTATTTCGTCACTGCTTCAAAATCGGGGTCATCTGTTAGACACATAGAACCAGTATCAGTTGTCATAATAGTTCCACATACAGACCTCGCTTATCGGTCTCGCGTGAGTGTTGACCGGTTCAAGCATTGCAATATCGCGCAAGGTCGCATCGGCTACACATTGGACAAAACGCTCGTGCATATTGGCATTAAGGGTGTGTGGATTCGTACTGTTTATATTAGGGTCGGAACGATACACCGGTGCACCGGTGTATAGCGATACACTATGGTATGCGAAAGCGGTAGGCAAAACATTATTCGCGTCACCTTTGTGAAGTAATAAACGTTCAAAGCGAACCACACCTGTCGGTGTATCGATAAAATAGCGAAATATAACATGTAGTACGTTTCCCACATGTACATCTAACTATAATCTATGTAAATCTTTACACTGTTATTTTTATTCAATGCGCGCGTGCAATTTAGACCTCATGTGAGTGACGACATGACGTCTGCTGTAGGGTTACCTTGTCTACGTGATAAATAAACCTGTGTTTTACTGTTGTTGCATTATTCTAGTCAATGTAGTCTGTATCGCGATATGTATCGTATCGTGACCTCCGTATTGCGATACGTATCGTAACGTGAAGTAGTGTATCATCCCGGGCCTAGTTAATGCCATAGCTTAATCTGATAGTGGCTACAAGAAATGACAAGAAATTACACATGACGTTCTGGGCCTAGTTTATACCATAGCTTAAGCTAATAGTGGCTACAAGAAATGACACGTGACGTTCCGGGCCTAGTTATACCATAGCTTAAGCTAATAGTGGCTACAAGAAATTACACATGACGTTCAAGCATTTGACGACAAACTGTTTGCAGAATAATCACTTATTCACGCCAATGTGTACTTGATCCTATTTCAAAAATAATAAACACAATGTAATATTTTCGGACAAGACCGAGCACGCAGTTCAATAGATACGCGATTGTTTGTGTGCACCCTATATATGAATGCCTAAGAGAATGTGGTTTAACAACCCTAGAGACAGGGAGGTTAAGAGGAGATCAAGTTGAAGTTGTTAAGTTATTTAATGGTTATGCAAAATATTCATAAATATATGCTTTCTCACTCAAGAAAGATAGTAGAACTAGAGGACAAGATGTGATATTAGTAAAGGATCTGTGTAGATTTTATATCAGGAAGTACTAACAGAGGAAAATAAATGAATGGAACCTACAGATTGTGTGTGTAACTACTGGCAGCGTGAATATGTTTAAAAACAAGGTTAACACGTATCTCAGGAGGGCGCGTTACACATAGATAAAAAAATTTGGACTCTCGATAAGCCAATGACTTCCTTGTATACTTGCCATCTGGGTATTTGCCTTGGGTAGAAATATTGTTAAATTACACATTATATTCAACAGTCTGTGCCACTCGTGAGAAAACATACTATCCAGAATACTCACCTTAAAATCTGGGTTTACGGGATTTGTTTTTCCCAACATGTACAACTCGTAACGATCAACCGTAGTCGTCGTCTCTTCTGTGTCTAGATACTCATACTGGTTGACAAAGGCGGTCGGGGCAAACTTCACGGTCGTTTTGCCTGAACAAAAATGTACAGCTTGTTCACAATCAATTATACGGTTTCATATTTGACCAATATGTATGCGTTCAAAGTTACAATGTGGAATCGTTTTTTATCGTAAAATAATGATATATTGTACATATTATATATGTTCTAACATTTGACCGTCTAAATGTGTTTTAATTACAAAAAGTGTTTAATATAACTTGATCGTTTTCTGTTTAGTATGAAAGTTTCGCCCCGAATGCCAAGTTATGTTTCATTCTGACAATCGACATATATCAACAGATACCGGTGAAATTATGTTTAAACCCTGTGGTTCATTAAAACAGAACTGGGTTGTCGATATATTAGAATAAATATGACATAATGTAACGATAAAAACTATCAGATGTGTTGGCCTGCCTTTAAAACACTTTACTAAATATACAAATATTAGTGAGAATACGACGAAAAGTTAATCAAACACGTACCAAATCCGACCAATGAGTGCGGAAAACTATCGCATAGCCAAAACGAATACAACATTTACCTGGGTCAATTAAAACTCCATCTTCAACTAATTTAGCCTATCGCAAATCCGGTTCGTTCATGTACAGATATGTAGTGTGTGAATAGTTTATGTAACATCTGCAATCGATATAATAAAAAAATGCTTATTTTGTTCAAATAATCGAAAGAATTTACTTTAGTCGTTAGATCTGGTAAGGTTTAGAATATTGGATATCCAAAACGGTAAACACTGTGCGGGTCAATGCCGATCAAGGGCGTGAAAAAATTTCCCCAATGGTGAAATTCGTCAGTTTTCAGCGTTTCCATTTTCACTTCAGTTAATGTTTGACCAAATATTAAATAATTTAATAGTTTGTCTGACGATTTCACAAAAAAACTACATACAAAAGTTACACAAACGAGTTAGCATGTTGCTGTGGACACTAGGTAGGTTTGATTTTTCACAAAATTAATTTGAAGTGAGTCTAGTGAAAAAATCTAACCGAGGGACTTTTAAATAAAAAAAATAAAAAAACAGCATATCCTCTATTTGAGTATCCCAGCATCACATGTGTTTGTCCTACCGTTGAGTGCAACACGGTGTAAGAAACTGCACTGGCTTGGCTGAGGTCTGAGGTCGAGGCGATGGTAGACGAACGACTGAGGCAGGTTCGTGTCCCACACGTCAGTGAACGTTTCAGCGTCGTGCGCTAGTACGACACATGCGGAGAAGCGAGTCTGTCCAACCTAACAAAGACACAAGCACACTGTTGAATCATCACCATCGTGGATCGGTGTTGTTCAGTTACATTGCAATCAGCTCTGGTGGACGTCCTGAACACCCTAGGAACTAAACTCTGTACAACTCTGGTGGACGTCCTGAACACCCTAGGAACTAAACTCTGTACAACTTGCCGAAAGACAAGCAAGTGACTAAGAAAGCCAGAGAGATCATAAAAAAAATATTTTAAGACCTGTTCTCCTCTTTGGCTGTGAATGGTGGACCTGGACAAAGACACTTGAAAGTCGAATCACTGCAGCAGAGAGTCATAAAACAGACAGCGAAATGAATGAGCAACTCTACGGGGACAACGCTACGGGGACAACTCTACGTGGACAACTCTACAGGACAACTCTACGGGGACAACTCTACGGCGTCAACTCTACGGGGACAACTCTACGGAGTCACCTCAATTGTAGAAGTGATCAAAATAAATGAAGTTGGAATGATCATATGATGAGAAGTGAAGATGAGTCTGTGATAAAAGTGGCCCTAAAAGTAGGAACAGGAAGGCCCAGGTTACGATGGATCAACAACATCAGATGACGGGAAAGACATCAACAGGAAGGCCCAGGTTACGATGGATCAACAACATCAGATGACGGGAAAGACATCAACAGGAAGGCCCAGGTTACGATGGATCAACAACATCAGCAGCCACCTGGAGGAAAAGAACACCCGCCTCAAAGATGTAATAAGATGTAATAAGATGTAATAAGAACGGTAAAAGAACCGTACAGAATGGGGAAAGTTGAATGTTTGTCATACTGACATGAGTTCTAGTGTCACTTGAATTCATAACCGGAGTATGGTGCGCAGCAGGTGCGCAGCAGGTGAGGAGCAAGTGAGCAGCAGGTGAGCAGCAGGTGAACAGTAATTCGCCGCAACAACCAATGACATTTTTTGCAGGACTTTCAGTCGTCTGCAGCCGGGTTACGAATCTAGGCGACAACAACGCAGAAACATTCCTGGCCAAATGCATTCAATATTTCAATGGTAATGGCTAAAATAATAATAGCAGATAACGTGAAATGTCTCCTGTGACACTTACCGGCGACCAGAAGTAAGTTGACTGGAGACTACGTGTTTGCACTCCTTCAAGCCTCGTGTTCCCGCGGGAGGAGACTCGCTCAGAAGAAAAGGTCAAGTTGCCAGTATCACCCCTGTCGCGTAATGTCTCAGTCAGCCGGGCACATAACACCAGTTCTTATTCTGCCCAATCTACGTTATAGCTGTTGCAATGGCTTTTGGTTACCCATCGAATCAAATTTAAATTGTCCCTCTTACACATTTTGTTTTATAAATACGACAGTCACCCTATTGGGCTGGTCTCCCGCGTCTTTCACATATCCCCAGGCAGCTCAGATCAACCATCTCACAACAGCTTTTTTCTGAAACTAAGCTCCACCTGGGCAAGTAACAATATGTAGATACTCCCAAAATATCGCTGCTCCTAATATGTAGCTACTCCCAAAATATCGTTGCTCCTAATATGTAGCTACTCCCAAAATATAGCCGCTCCCAAAGTAGCTGCTCCCAAAATATCGAATGACCTTAAAGTCACCTAAGTTAATACCTACCATAAGCAAATATCTCCTGACATATTTGTTCAAAATTGCATTTCCATCTTAAATCCTCGGCGCTCCCTCGAGCTTATGATAACCCTGTTTATGATATCATGACTAACGAGGCTGGTTCGTTGCGCCTGTCAGCTCTGAGCTCTGTGGATTTAGGCGTTATTGTTATTATTATCATCATCATCGTCATCATCATCATCATCCTTATCATATTTAATTTAGTAACTTCGACAACGATGTATTTAGTGCATTTAGTTACCGTATCATGCTGGTCATGACATCGAGGGCCTGCGATGATCGCTCCAACGAGGGAAGTTGTATAAACAGCGGGTCGTCGCGAATGGTCTGAGGCCGAGGCAACATCGGGTGCGTCAATACCCGACCCTGGCTGTCGATAACGAAGGCGTAGTTCAGTTCACCCTTGTTGAAGTAGGTGACGTCACTTAGTAGATCACTCACTGTGCGGTCGATGCAGACAACACCTTTCAGTTGACGGTCGTGGTAGACGGGCAGGCAGCCGGATACGAGAAGGCCTGAATGAAATATGTCACCAGATATCGGATGGGTGGTCCTCCTGTAGAGGCCGGTTTACACGAGCGATTATTGTCCAATTTTATCGGCCGAAACAGTGTCGCACGATTATGTTCAACTACATTGTGTGCGTTTAGATGACCGACATGTCTTTGAGGTTTGATGAACATTCCCGACCGGTCCACCTGTTGTCAATCGCTGAGTAGGTGCTACTTAAAAATCGCGACCAAGACTTAAACATCGCGACCAAGACAGACCAGTCATAATTCTCCCTGA
The DNA here is from genome assembly GCA_963662155.1 of Lamellibrachia columna. Taxonomy (NCBI): domain Eukaryota; kingdom Metazoa; phylum Annelida; class Polychaeta; order Sabellida; family Siboglinidae; genus Lamellibrachia; species Lamellibrachia columna. The sequence goes on from OY759261.1 coordinate 49,181,060, forward strand.
CACAGATACCAAAAAATCACCTAGTCGCTAGTCGGTTTCGCGCGGGTGCTTGCATGGCCTATTCTTGCAACGCGATGTCGTGCGACAACGTGATAAACGCACATAATGCAGTTGGCGTAATCGTGCGACATGGTGTCGCCTGACAAATCGGGGGATTACTCATGTAAACCGGCCTTATAGAAGGAATTATACAACTGTATCGCCTGCTGCGTTATTCAATTAGGTATATTCTTCAATGACACTAAAAGGGCTTACACAATGCTTCGGTTTCGAATAAGTCTTCAGTCTACGTCTTCGCACAATTAACTGTAGACCCACATTTGCTTTTATTGAATCCTTTGGTTCCGGAATTTAGCCAATATTTATTTTAATGACACATACTGTAATAGTAGCACATGGTGAAAAGTCCATGTCGACAGACATCATCATGGTGGACCAAATCATGTTTTGTTTATCTTCATTTTAGCGTGAAACCAAGTTCTAAACTTTGTGCATACTTCTGCCCTTCTACAAAGTTTATCAAACGCACGAAAAAAATGCTCACCGAGTCCGAAATAATCTTTGTATGGAACGGAAAATATCACCCTCGGCTGACTGCCAGTTCTACTAATGTACGTGTAGTAGGTACCCATCTTTGACCTCAGGTCAGAGGGGTTATCCACGCGTATGAAATGACCCGGCTGAATCAGAAGGTCCAACAATTCAATTCATTTAAATTCTTAATTTCCAAAGGAAAATGGTATTATACAATATAAACCATTCACACATTTGAAAATTCATTTGAGTGCATCACCTACAATAAGCACTGACATTGGAACTTTTCAAAACAATGCATTAATAACATCGTTGGTTTGATATTCTGGATAGTAACTAAACTTATTATATAATAGTCTAAAGAATTGCACAGTTTAGCACAATATTCGTATATATATATATATATATATATATATATATATATATATATATATATATATATATATATATATATATATATATATATATATATATATGTATATATATATGTATATATATATATATATGTATATATATATATGTATATATATATATATGTATATATATATATATATATATATATATATGTATATATATATATATATATATATATATATATATATATATATATATATATATATATATATATATATATATATACATGTTTTAGTTGATGACTTTGGCATGTTACATACAAGTGACACATAAACTGGAGTAGCAATTATGAATAATTGATATCTTACTGCACTAGTTAGAGTGTCGTTTATAAGCAAACGGTTTCACGTGCACAGTTTTCTACAGTTCAGTGGTGACATTACTGTGAACATATGAAATACCGTTATTTCATTATATGATTACTATGATAATAACAACAACGAGGACGGTGACGACAACAATAACAATACTAATATACAAGTAATATATCAAATAAGAGTATATGAATAAAGTAAACTGTAGAGAATAGAGTAAACTTGTTATTACAAATAATGAATCAATTGATGTGGCACAAGAAATGTAAATGAAAATATTTTAATTAACATCCATTTCACACGTTACTGATGTGAACATCAACGAATCTGATTGGCGACGGGCTGAATGACTCGAGGAAACAGCTAGAAAGCGTACCTTCGCTTCGCCAGCGTCGGTGTCAGCTGTCGTCTGCGCAGCCATGTCTTGCAACGTCTGCCACGATGTACCTATCAGGAAATATTCACAAACCCCATTATTATTATTGTTATTATTGCTATGTAAATCAAACATGCTATATATAAGTTTGTATGTATACATTCGATGCATACATTACATGAAAACGCAGAGCCTTTGGTTAGCAAGTAAAAATAACAGACACAATATAAAACGTTGTCGGCAATATGTTTAATTGAAACAGGGATTTTGGGGGGAATAGGTCATATACGAGCTACGCAGTAGAACACAGTGCTTGCCAAATACCTCCCATTCGTGTTTTTATGTGGCAATGTTTGCCTGGCGGAAGTGTTGGCTGATTTACACGAGCGATTGTTGTCCAATGTGTCGGTCGACACGGTATCGTGCACTGCACGTACGGGTCGTGTAGTCTAAATGCCGGTTTACCAGCGACGAGCGACATGTCTATACACAATGACCTAGATATTGACACGTGCCACTCTCGGTTTGAGCTTTGGTGAAAGGTCACGACGGGTACACCTGTTGACGATTGTTGCTGCTTCAAAATCGCGGCCAACTGTTGGTGAGATTTTGACCCAATTCTCAACGACACTATCGTACAAAATATTGGCATTGTTAATCGATCTCGATTAATCTTAATCGAATTTCACGACTAATTCCTGCAACGCGCTATCGCGCGACACTGTGTCGGCCGACAAAACGGGCATACATCACTCGTGTAAACAGGCCCTACACCTGTCGGCGAGAATTGGGACTGGTTCCAATCGATCAGTTGACCTCGTTTTTTGAAAACGTTACCAAACAGCGATCGACAGCAGGTGTACCTGTCGAGAGATTTCATCAAAGCGAGAGGGGCAAGATCTAGGTCGCAGCGTCTAGATATGTCGTTCGTCTAAACGCGTGCACAATTTAGTCAGCGTTATCGTTCGTCACGATGTTGCCCGACAAATCGGGGTAATAATTGTTCGTGCAAACCGGCTTTAACTGGCAAGGTATTACGCCATCGTGTCATGTGTGAACGTGTCATGTGTGAACGTGTGCATGTACAAACCTTCTCCGAAGCCAAACGTGAACATGATGACCTTGTTTCCTATCTTGGCGTTTTCATCTCGCAGCGTCTTCATGATGGTATCTTTGTTGTCCGTTGGTTCGCCATCCGTCAAGAAGAGAATCAACTTTTCTACAAGAAAATGTAGTTTGTATAATAATAGCATTCGTGAAAATATTCATGAAGTCAGTAGAGAAAAAGTAAGTTTATATAATAATTAAACTACTGCTAGCACCACCACTACTACAGCTGCTGCTGCTGCTGTGGCTGCTGTTGCTACTACTACTACTACTCCTATTTGTATATGTATATACATATGTATATATATATATATATATATATATATATATATATATATATATATATATATATACATATGTATATGTGTATATATATATATATATATATATATATATATATATATATATATATACATATATATATACATATATATATTTATACATATACATATATATATATATATATATATATATACATATGTATATATTTATATATATGCATATGTATATATATATATATACATATATATATATATATATATATATATATATATATATATATATATATATATATATATTTATACATATACATATATATATATATATATATATATATATATATATATATATATATATATATATATATATGTCATTTGACATGTCTACAGAAAGCGTAAAATGGCAATATCAAGACCTTCACTTTTTAACACCATCCTGCCTTTATTTTATTACCAGGAGGAGAATCTTCTTTAAGCTATCCCATACGTGGTTGTCAAAACTTAGAAGAGAGTTGAGTTGATTATTTTCTTTTCAAAAACAAATTCATGTTATTTGTAATAAAATCGAAAACAATTAAGCAACTGACCTCTCTCTTGTCCATTCCTGGTAGCGTTGTCAGCCGTGTTGAGGAAATACTGGAAGGCTTTCTTTAATGCAGATCCATAGTTTGTTATACCATCTGCCTTCAGATTCTGATCGCATCATAACATATAGTCAATTATTACAAGTCAGTCTAGTGCGCAGACCAGCCACATCGTAAGAATTATCAAAATACAAAGCAGATGCTTTGTCCGTGTTCCTTTTGTATACGGATTTGTTTCACATTTACAGAATATCACGATAAAGTGCACATTCGAAAATAGTTATATTATTTAACAGATTGTCCGACGATTTCATCACAGCTAAATAACATATTTGCACAAACGAGCCAATATGCCATAGAAGATACTAAATTGTTTTGATTTTTCGTCGATGTCATAAATACAAAATAACGCATTAGCACAAAATACCTAATTTCACAACGTGGACAATGATCAATCATTGAATATATAGCATGTAGATCAGGAAAACCAGAAACCATTGACTGATTTTTTGTATGTCCGACGTCTTATCGATTACGTCATGGGATACTTCGCGGGCTTTTGGCGGACAGGTTCGGTTGTTTGCAGGGGCGAGTAATTGTTAAAGTTAATGGTAAAAAATATAATAGCAAAATATATATTAAGACATATCGTCTGACATGGTCGTTTTTCGGGGGTCACAATATGTTACAGTCAATTAAGTTGCTGGTTGTCGTCATTATACTCGTTTTGCGGCTAAACGTGCAGCAGATATTGACGGACCTTGACGCACCCCTCGTATATATGTGTGACCAACTAAAGTCATTATTTTTTATGGACATGGCGCACCTTTGACGCACATTGCTTGGGGGTCGTAGGCTGCGTCATGCAATTGACGAGTGCATTAGTACAATGTCTTGCGTCGGTTTTGCATCAACTCGTTTTCATACGACAAACAAACCCGAATTGGGATAGTTAGCCACTAGTGCTCTGCACGGATCTATACTTTGAGCCCAAGCCCGGCCCGCAATTAGCAGTTAGAATCCAGGCCCGGCCCAGGCCCGCAAATAAAATCGTCATGCGCAGCCCGGCCCAGGCCCGCAAACTAGAATTTAGGCCCATGCCCGGCCAGACCCGCTCGTTTCAGACCCATTCCCGCGGGCCAAAGACGGGTAAGCCCGCCGCCCGCTAGACCGCGGCCCGCGAAATTTAGAAAAGATTAACCTATTATTTTATAATAAAAACGAAACACAAATAAACTGTAATACATACGTATTGTTTTATTAAATAACATTAAAAATATTAATATTGATATTTCAATTCCATGTCACCCAATGGCACTGACACCCAGTGGCATTTACAGCAGGCCTGCAGTCACTAGCCTGAGAGAGATCGGGTTCAGTGTGTGAATTAGTGCAAGTGTGAATGAAGCAGTACTGGGGAAATTGTACACACCAAACAATAGAAACTAGTTAACACAATTCGAAAATACCAACTACCAACTGGGGTGGATGTTGGACAGTAGGCAGTAAGCAGCCAAGATTTGGAAGGAAGATCTAGACAATAGAATGTCCACTGGTAGGGTCAAAGGGTGATAAGTTAATCATGGCTTGATTGCCTCTGCAAATATGTCTAAACATTTGGGCTGGCTACTTCCAACCAAGTTAACTTATGGGGCCACTAGATCTATGCAAAAGGCTGCATCCATGCCAAAAATATGCATCAGTAACATATATGTTATGTATGTACTATGTAGTAGTGATATGTATGGGTTTTGTATGTAAACCCAGGCCCTGTTTTAGTAGAGGCCCTGCCCGACCCGGCCCGGGCCGCGGGCTGCAGGTCGGACTATGATAGGGTTATAGAAGCCACGCGGCGCTATGATAGGGTTATAGTAGCCACACGGCGCTGTGATAGGGTTATTGTAGCCACACGGCGCTATGATAGGATTATGGTAGCCACACGGCGCTATGATAGGGTTATGGTAGCCACGCGGCGCTATGACTGGTAGAAACCCTTTGTAAGCACTGGTGTAAGCTGGTGTCACATAACGTGTCAGCAAACCAATCAACGAGGCGAGAAAGAAAGAAATCTCACCGGCAAAAAATACTTGATCAAATAACGTTTATTTTTCGGTGTCGCCATAGCGAGACTGTCGGCGTAGCAGGTGCTTGTCGACGCGGTGCCCGGTGGGGTCTGCGGCTTGTCCGAGAAGGACACGACTCCGACCTGAAACAGGTAATGTATGCATATGTAGTCATGTAGAGGTTGCAAATGTCAGTGAAAAGGTAGAGGTATGTTCTCATATATAATAATATTAATAACAAAGGTATTTATATAGCGCCCGATCAATAAAGATTGCTCTCAGGCGCTTTACATAATTTTATGCAATCGTAACTTATTACAATATTATTAATTATAATAAAAATAAATAAATTAATTATAAAAAAATTAATACATGAAAATTTATAGTAGTTATATTAAAAACAATACCAATAATAAATATTATAAAACATAGTCCTATCACAAATAATATATAATAAAAATAAAATGCATGTTCTTATTAATAAAATGATAATAAATGCATATAACATAGCGCGGAACCCAGTCATTCGGACTGCTCAAAGCGCTGTACACTTCACCCCCTGACAGACCTGTTCATTCCAGCGCCATTTCGACTTCTCTGGGAAGCATTCAGCCACGCTGCAATTGCGCGAAGACTATTCGTTCACATTTCCACCACTGTTTGTTTTGCCAGGTACTCATTTATACAGCTGAGTGAACTGCAACATGGGGTGATCAAACTTGCCAAAGGTTCGAAGCGATCGCAGTGGGATTTGAAACCGGGTTCTCTCGATTGAGAGTCCGGCCTTCTAACCGGTATGCCATCGCGCCCCACGAAAGAGTCAGGACTATCCTGGACTACGCAGTTTTTTTTCCTGCGTCATCTGCAATTTGACAGGTGCACTCAGTTGAACAATGTTGCATGAAGAACCTCATCCAATGCAGGAACCGCATACAATGCAAGGGTGGCACTTCATCGGCCCACCCACCGCGGCTGTCGTGGGGGTGTCCACATATTGCGACGCATACCGGTCAAGCAAACGGGTGACAACACCGCTAACCTGTTGAACATACAACAAGACACCAATGTACGACCTGCCAAATTGTGTCTGCTGAATGCGAGGTCAGTTTTTAACAAGGCTGACTTCCTTGTCGACTACGTTGCCGACCATGACCTGGACATATTGTGTATCACAGAGTCGTGGCCATCCAGCGAGGACACTGTAGTTGTTTCCGCCGTCACGCCTTGCGGCCGTCAAGCCTTGCGGCCGTCAAGCCTTGCGGCCGTCAAGCCTTGCGGCCGTCAAGCCTTGCGGCCGTCAAGCCTTGCGGCCGTCAAGCCTTGCGGCCGTCACGCCTTGCGGCCGTCAAGCCTTGCGGCCGTCAATCCTTGCGGCCGTCAAGCCTTGCGGCCGTCAATCCTTGCGGCCGTCAAGCCTTGCGGCCGTCAAGCCTTGCGGCCGTCAAGCCTTGCGGCCGTCGGTGTCTCGATCTACAACTACGTTGCCGCAGAATCTCCTCTTCACTACACCTCGTCGCCATCTACCGATCGCCGTCGTGCAGCCCCAACTCACAGCCGTTCGCCATCTACCGATCGCCGTCGTGCAGCCCCAACTCACAGCCGTTTGCCATCTACCGATCGCCGTCGTGCAGCCCCAACTCACAGCCGTTCGCCATCTACCGATCGCCGTCGTGCAGCCCCAACTCACAGCCGTTCGCCATCTTCCTCACCGAATTTCGAGATCTCGTTGAACGCGTCGGTATGAAATCCAATATCATCATCCTCGGCGATTATAACGTGCGATACGGCGACAACAGCGATGCGCACGCACGAGCTTTTCACGACATTCTGCTAGACGCCAACATGTGCCAGAACGTCACCGAAGCGACGTTCAACATGGGTAACGTGCTTGATCTCGTCATCACCGTCTCTTCTTCCCTGTTACACGGGTATCCGTCGACGATCTTGTCACCGATCGCTTTGCCGTTCTGTGTGACCTCGTCACGACCAAGCCACGTCCGCCACGCAAGAAGATAATGTACCGTCGATATACTGCAATACACAACTCCAGCTTCACGAAAGATCTCTGTGAGTTTGATTTCATCACCCAACCTGTATGTGACGTAGGTGGCCTGTACGATCAGAACGACACGGAACTTTCCTGTCTGGTCGATCATCACGCACCACTTGTGCAGCGTTATGTCACCGAACGACCTCGCATTCTATGGTAGTGTCAGGAACTCGGCGAGTTGAAGCGTCACATCCGTCTGCGTGAACGCACATGGCGACGCAACAGAACCGACGACCATCTGGCTTCCACGAAAGCTGCGATTTACTGTAAAGAGATCGAGTCAGCCTCGAACGACAACCGAGCAATGTTTCGTATTGCGAACCACTTTCTCGGTCGTAAATGCATGAACCTTCTTCCTAGCGACACTAGTGGTCCTGACGCTGTTGCCGACCGTTTCGCTTATTACTTCGCCGACAAGATCAACCCGATCCGCAGCCAAATCCAGCGTCCGTCAGCTAATGTCGATAACGCTCAGCTATGTATTGTTTCTTCGCCTCTGCTTGCGTTTCAACCGGCTTCGTTCAAAGAAGTAACGACATTGATCTAAAATGGCAAGATAAAAAAGTCGATAGATTGATCCACTGCCCATCGCTATTCTGAAGGCAAATACCTCCATCTTAGCGCCGATCATCAATAACGTCATCAACCTCTCTTACGAATCTTCCACGCTTAAAGCACGCTTAAAGCACGATTAAAGCACGCATAGGGCACGCTTAAAGCATGCTTAAAGCACGCATAAAGCACGCTGCCATCGCGCCTCTTCTGAAACATTCCGGTCTTCCCATTGACGACTACGCCAGCTACCGACCTATCTCGAACCTTCCGTACGCATCAAAGTTACTTAAACGCCTCGTCTCTGCCCAACTGCGTTTGCATCTGCAACACAATGGCATCGGAGATCCTTTTCAGAGTGCCTACCGCCCGCCACACAGCGTTGAGACAGCGATTGTACGTATTCAGGACGATACACAGCTGTATTGCGTTCACTGGATGCTCGTAAACATGGAGTTCTGGTACTGCTTGTCCTCAGCGCTGCATTCGATACGATCGACCACGACCTTCTTCCACAG
>OY759261.1:49194849-49219849 GCA_963662155.1 Lamellibrachia columna
CAATCTAGATATCTGAGAGCAGTTATAACCATGTTACATGCGATGCAATCTAGATATCTGAGAGCAGTTATAACCATGTTACATGCGATGCAATCTAGATATCTGAGAGCAGTTATAACCATGTTACATGCGATGTAATCTAGATATCTGAGAGCAGTTATAACCATGTTACATGCGATGCAATCTTGATATCTGAGAGCAGTTATATCCATGTTACATGCGATGCAATCTAGATATCTGAGAGCAGTTACAACCATGTTACATGCGATGCAATCTAGATATCTGAGAGCAGTTACAACCATGTTACATGCGATGCAATCTAGATATCTGAGAGCAGTTACAACCATGTTACATGCGATGCAATCTAGGTATCTGAGAGCAGTTATAACCATGTTACATGCGATGCAATCTAGGTATATGAGAGCAGTTATAACCATGTTACATGCAATGTTATCTAGATATCTGAGAGCAGTTATAACCATGTTACATGCGATGCAATCTAGATATCTGAGAGCAGTTATAACCATGTTACATGCGATGCAATCTAGATATCTGAGAGCAGTTATAACCATGTTACATGCGATGCAATCTAGATATCTGAGAGCAGTTATAACCATGTTACATGCGATGCAATTTAGATATCTGAGAGCGGTTATAACCATGTTACATGCGATGCAATCTAGATATCTGAGAGCGGTTATAACCATGTTACATGCGATGCAATCTAGATATCTGAGAGCAGTTATAACCATGTTACATGCGATGCAATCTAGATATCTGAGAGCAGTTATAACCATGTTACATGCGATGCAATCTAGATATCTGAGAGCAGTTATAACCATGTTACATGCGATGCAATCTAGATATCTGAGAGCAGTTATAACCATGTTACATGCGATGCAATCTAGATATCTGAGAGCAGTTATAACCATGTTACATGCGATGCAATCTAGATATCTGAGAGCAGTTATAACCATGTTACATGCGATGCAATCTAGATATCTGAGAGCAGTTATAACCATGTTACATGCGATGCAATCTAGATATCTGAGAGCAGTTATAACCATGTTACATGCGATGTAATCTAGATATCTGAAAGCAGTTATAACTTATCTATTTGTTTTTTGTAGTATACAGAACTCAAGGAATATTTTGTATGTGATTATTCTAATAAACAGCTTATTGTGCGACGAAGGATTGATAAACGTACACATACACTTCTTGCATACAAGAACTGTGTAGGACACCTGCACTCAATAACACCGGAACCGATCGACTACTCACCGTCTGTACGAGTTGATGTCCATTCAAATCTTCTTTCTCGTGGCGTACTTTCAAATCTACGTATTTCTGTAACACGAAAGAAACAGCATCTGAAACTTGCAATTTGAAAGAATAAAGCATATTATTATTATTATTTGACATATTGCAAGTTATATAATACGTCAAACACATTGACAACGTATCTGTACCAATATAAACCGATGTGAAAGTTTTGATTAAATGTAATCATAATTTATTTCATTTGCAATCATAGGACTGAATGGAAGCACATTAGATATAAAATATACGTTTCTAAGATTAAACGAGTATATCTAGGTTACGAAATAATGATATTAAATCATCAAATCATCGTTACAATAATGATTATTTGTTAAATAAATCATTATATATATATATATATATATATATATATATATATATATATATATATATATATATATATATATATATATATATATATATATATATATATATATATATATATATATATATATATATATATATATATATATGGATACAAAACACGACATTTCACGTAATGGGGTCGTGTACATACATGTACGTCCTGACCTCGCAGTATTAGTTAATATTCTAAATGGTTGGCAATTACGTGCAGCACGATCATATAAAAATATTTGAATGTTTTTCGCATAATTCTTACTTCGCTTGCTATTTTGGATGATGAGTGAGACCGCTAAACGGGAAACATATTTTACGTTGTATTCAGTAAAATTATGTGGTTTGATACCAATAAATTCTATATAGTTAATTTATCGAAGCTGGTGTAAATTTACGAGGTAAGAGCACTAGAAGTACAAAAGTAAACATATTTAGCGGAATTAATCTGAAACGAACTTAACACCTTCTAAACACAGTGTCAACACAGATACGACTCAACATCAACAGAAGCAATACAAGGATCATGAAAGCCAACACGAAGAACATCAACTCAGTCACACTTGGAAGAGAACCACTGGAAGAAACATACCCCTTCAAGTACCTGGGCAGCATAATCAACAAGAGTGGAGGCAAAGAAGACGTTAAAGCAAGGATACAAAAAGCTAGAGTAGCATTCCTCATATTGAGAAAAATTTGGAAGACAAAACAAATCAAACCTAACACCAAAATGAGGATATTTAACTCAAATGTCAAATCAGTGTTACTCTACGGCTCGGAGACATGGCGAATTACACAGAAAACATTAAAAAGAATACAGACCTTCATCAACAAATGCCTAAGCAGAATCTTGGACCTAATATGTTCAGACAAGGTACCCGTCACTACGCTGTGTGAAAGTACCAAGCAACTGCCCGTAGAAAACGAACAAAAGAAGAGAAAATTGAGGTAGATAGAACACACACTGAGGAAATCAGCAACAAACATCACACGACAATCACTTACATGGAACCCCCAAGGGAAGAGAAAAAGAGGAAGGCCAAGAAACACCTGGCAGAGAGACACCGAAAACGAAAGAAAGAAGATGGGATACACCGGGAACGAAATGGAGAAAATGGCGACAAACAGACAAGAGTGGAGGACCATGGTCGATGGACTATGCGAGCAAACAGACCAAAGTAAGTAAGTAAGAACTTAACACCTCCTTTAATATGTAGTAGTTTTTTGTTGGAGCGATGACTATTGAATAAAGTAACCACGACGTGTCCATTTTGGATAATATCTACTACTTACATACCTGATATTCTTCCACGCCCAATCCATCATTGGCCAGGGTGTGTACCACCGCTGCAAACTTTTTTCCGTCCAGTGATTGGCTGAAACCTGTGACGACCGGATGCAGTATGCACGCAATGATCAACCCGGAAGTCAGCTCCTTGATACATATAGAAATCATTCTTTTTTCGTTCCGTGCTGTAAATGAAGAAAAGAAAGTTTAGATATCCGGAACAAAAGTTCTAATGTGGAATCAGGACGGGAGACGGTGGCCCGGGGTGGGGTAGCACAGTGGTAAAGTGTCACACCCTCGACCGATTAGGATATCATGTTTTTGTCGTTTGTGACAAAGACAGTTCCGATAATCCTATATTCCTAATTCATTAAGCTTAAGTATATTGTATTAATATCGACACAGGCGCAATGACCAATGACAAGATTTGACAAGATGAAGAAATAATAACCTAAAGTATAAAAAACAGGGAGAAGATGATAAAAAACATGTAAACACATAAATCAGTCACCATGATCAACTTAGGGGACACACCAATAGCTAAGGTCGACAACCTCATCTACCTGGCCCAGGTTGGGGAGTGTGCCAACGACCTTACCATGGATACAAGAACCATGATGACCAAAGCGGCAGCTGACAAACTGAACACTATGTGAAAATCAAAAATCCAGAGATTGTCAACCAAAATACAAGTCTTTACCCGAAAAGTTATACCAGTACTGATGTACGGACCGGAAAACATAAAATTAATGTAAACTTCTTTAAGAACAAATGCCTTCGAAATATAAGTGGAATACATTTGAGAGAACACAAAAGCAACAAAGAAGTAAGAGAAGACAATCCAGAAAGAAGAGAAGGCATACTTGGACCACGTGCTGAGAATGGCACCAGAAATACTATCTAAAGCAGCTCTTCAGTGGTATCCACCTGGAAAACGACGCCTTCTTAAGAGAGGGAAAACACTAGACAATATGGCTGATGTGGCTCCAGACACAGGAAGGTGGGGGGGGCGATGGGTCCCTTCTGTGCGACGCCCTCGACGCAAGCGAAAAGAAAAAGAAGAATAGCTGCTAATTGCGAACAGTTTCCATATAATTAAGCATCAACGGCTATAGTGTTGAGTCACTCAGTACTCGATGTCTTCAATACATGTTAACAATTGGTCGCCCCATGTCCGGGGGGATGGGGGGCACTCAATACTTTGGCAGTATACCATCATTGAGAATTTAACTAACTGATCCCATCTGTCAAAAAAAATCCCTTTCTAGTTGAGTAGATTGTAAAGTACACTCTTTTGTGTGGACTTAGTGGGGTAGTTGGGGGGAGCATTGGGCCATGCCTCCCCTTTGGTTTATTTTTGTTTTGTTTTTTATTTAACCTGCTGCGCCACTGCACTGTAGCATGATCAATTAATTGGTGACTAAGCTTGCCTCTTTGGTATCCACCCGTTGAAAAATTATAATTGCGCCGCTGCGTGGATGGATGGCACATTCCACATGCTATGGAAAAGTATTCCTTTTTTAAGTTGATTCAATAAAAACAAATAATTTTAAATACCCATTAAATTATAAAATGTGCATTGTCCAATTGTATGTGACATGGTATAATTCACTAGCATGGGTTGGTCATATAATGAATGTTACCCAAATTACACAAATCCCCCTTAATTGAGATTGTTCTATGTTGCTTGTTGTTTGTGTTGGAGACCATGGGCTGGGTGATAAGTATCATGCTGCTTGTGAAAATCGGCCGGTCGTGCAACATAGTTGAAACAAGACACCACCGCCCTTCTTTTTTTCGTTTACCGCAGTCCTTGTTACTCCTCGACACTTTTCAGGTGTTTCGGCCGTTAACTGCATGATGGCTGGTAGTGTGCGCGCGTGTGCGCGTGTTCGTGGTGGCGGCGGCGGCGGCGGCGGCGGCGGCGGCGGCGGCGGCGGTATATGGCAGGCCGATAGGGCCACATACGCGAAGATAGTTACGCGTTGAATTAGATAGGAACGCGTTGATATATCAACCATAAACCATTGACAACGCGAAGATAGTTACGCGTTGATATATCAACCAAAGACAACGCGAAGATAGTTACGTATATCAAACTATATTTATATTAATACGCTAACTTTGTGGGCCGTCTGGCAGCATCTAATTTCAGGCGTCGACGTCGCCTCTTTCTATGTTCCTTCGCATGTTTGCACCACTGGCCTCTGATCTACCAATTGGTGATATATTTAAAAAACAACAAAGGTAGTTATATAGAGTTATTTATTGATATGCTTGTATCAATAAATAGTAGTTGCTTTTGTTGGGATTACTGGTTGGAGTTCTATAATACCAACTCATCTCCAAGCACAAATACACTGATATTAGGTAGCCCCAGTGGGTCATTCATCGTAAATAGCACATCTACATTTGAATGCATTGGAATATGAATACACTACACCATGTACACATGCAGTGTGGCGGTGCACGTTGAAAAGACGGCACATATCACCGGCGTGTGCAGGGAAGTGTGACTGCCTAACTGCGAGGGTCAATTGTAGTTGCCGGTGAGGTGAGGGGGGGGGGGCACTCAATACATTGCCAGTACTACATCCTTCATACTTGATCTAATTCTGACCCCCCCCCCCCCCAAACAAGCTTTACACTTCTCTCCAAAAGGTAGGATTGTATGATTAATGTATGATTTTTACATGTATCATTGCATTAACTGTCACATTTTATAAATTTGGTAAAATTATACCTTTTTTCAAGTTGACGGGTAAAACCAAATACGCATACTTTAACGTGTAAAGCATGCATTGATCCATGAGAGACGAAAAATATTAATTCATAACATATTCCATATTACTCAAATTTAACCCTTTATTTTAAAACCGTGTTTTGAAATGTAAACATATATACCCTTAATTACCCAATCAGTGTAATTTAAAATCCCAGCCACGGTTCGTGTCTTAACAGATAAGATAAGATACGTTTTATTACCAAGTAGCAAGTACAAGGAATTCGTAGTGTTGTGGCGGCGTTAGCACAAACATACACTCATGCACCCAATAACACACGGAACTAAACATTACATATCCCAATCGTAATACTAAAAACAGTTGAAAACAAACGAGAGTAATATAATAGGTTGCAAGATTAAAAAAAAAAAAAACTTGATTTAAACAAATCACCATCATCCAGATCCAGTATTGCCTATTGGACAAAAATAATATGAATTTATTAGACTGAGCACAGCCTAATTGTTCGTGGTTTGACTGCCGTTTGAGTTTCCTTTCAGCAACCGGGAAACTGCTGAGGACAGTACACGTCGATTATGTCTGTGATTCGGAATTATAATTTAACTCGATTTCGACGTCGAAGTCGACCGTGGTCGCGCATGGGCTACTGCAAAGAGTGGCAGCGGTGGGCGACAATACAGTAGCGTCTTGGTTACTATGGCCAAGCACATCATAGCGTCCATTATCCAGGCTCTGCATTGTTGCACCACCGTTTGTCGCATACATCTTTGCCTGGACGCAAAGTGGTGTTTTCATTGTGACGGAAATTATGTATGCGCCCAGACTCTGGACGCATACATAAGTAGTTAATTAAGATATCATCCGGGCATATAGATTTCGATAATGACGCTTATTGGCTGCTGGTGCTTCACCCGGTAACGCCTACTGAAATGGAGTCCTTACGACATGGCAAAAGAGTCGTTAAAATTAGAGTTTGCACTGAAAGAAAAACAGTTTGCCTGCATCCAGAACATTGCTGATGGACGTTATGTGATGGGAATACTTCCTACAGGGTACGGAAAAACCCTCATATGTACAATTCTCCCTCGTGTACTTGATACGTTACACGACAAGCATCTCGGCTGGCACATGGTGTTGGTCAGGCCACCTGACGACGGTAACATTCAAACCATGCATCTGCGGCCAGATTCTTTTCTCGGCGCATTCACGAAGCCGAAAGAGAGTTGGATAAGCGAGAATAGGCACATCAATATTGTGGATCTCCATCTCTATCCAACCAATGTTTAAAAGTTAAATGGGGCTTCAACTGATTAACTCACATTGGACACTTTGGAATGCATTGTTATTCTGCTTGTCTAAGTTTAGACATAAGGATATCCCATTGGGCTTGGACATCTCCCTGGTGATTAGAAAATTCTGCCTCCCAGTCTATGTTTAGTAAGTCTTCCATTTTGGTATAATCTCCTTTGTCGTATTTATAAACCGTTTTGCTGATTGGTTCATAGGTTGGAGTGCAGTTAAGAAACACCTTGATTACAGAGTGGTAACTTTTACCTAGTCCTGGGGCTGTCTCGATTGTTGATATCGCTGTATCGTCATTTGTGAGGGCTATGTCCAGGAGCGATGGTTCGTTTGTACCTCTGCCTCTAGTGGGTTCTGTAAAGTGTAGCATCAAGTAACAATCTCGAAGGTTTCTAAAAATTTTAATTCCTTATCCTCAGTACTTGTTGCTGTAGTTGATTTTGTTTCCCAATTAATCCTAGGCTAGTTGAAGTCTCCAAGTAGCAGAACATGGGAAAAAAAATTCTCATTGATTTTGTCAAGTAGTTTGTTAAGGATGTCATTTGTGCTTCATTAAAGTCGCTTGAAACGGCAATGATTTGTTAATAAATAAAATCATCCCTCTACCTTTGCCCTTATCAATGTTCACTGCTTCGTTAGAGTACCCTTCCAGGTTGTATTCCTGCATGGTCAGTTTTCTTTTATAATTTTTAGGCTTTACTTCTGATATTGCTACAACATGTGGAGGAGTTGTTCTGCATTTTAGTTCAGTTAATTTTTCCTTAGTTAGTACGTCAGCATTGGTAGACCATATCACTATTTCTCCAGTTCTGGCACTAGCAGTGCTCGAGTTTGGCTGGTTATTTCTTCCATTTTCTTTACCTTGATGATTTGCCTTTCTCCTGGATGTCCTCTTACTAGATAGAACATTTGTTGTCTGTTCCTGCTGTGTTCTTTCTCTTGCCTCCTTCTGCAGTAGTCGCTCCTTCTCTCTGTCTTCCCTGCTCATGTCATGTTTTATGATCATTCCACTGAATGGCTCACTTTGTTTTTCAGTTTGTATAGGTTTTTCATAACTATGGTTTTTTTGTCCTCTTCTGTAAAGGTTACAGGTAAAGGACGATTTTTTGTTTCCTCTGTTTCTGTCTCCTTTGTCTGCCCACTCCCCAGTCTCTTTACAAGTAGATCTTCTGGCTGATATTTACCACCTGTGGTGTGTCCCAGTAGTTCCTTCATTAGATTCGTGTCATGGATTGCGTGTTGTTGAAGCTACTACCAGCAGTGAGCGCAACGGCCACTCAAGGTTGTCCATTGTCCAGGTTCGGTTAGGCGAAACGGCGGTTCTATTTTGGTGCTGAGCAACGTATTCAGTAGTGGCAAAAAACGGCACTGCAGACGCCAAATGACCTGCATTTGCAATCCGAATTTTGCGCACGCCGAATTTGTAGCAGATAATCGCTGTGCACATACATTGTGTGTGTGTGTGTGTGTGTGTGTGTGTGTGTGTGTGTGTGTGTGTGTGTGTGTGAGTGAGTGTGTGTGTGTGTGTGTGTGTGTGTGTGTGTGTGTGTGTGTGTGTGTGTGTGTGTGTGTGTGTGTGTGTGTGTGTGTGTGTGTGTGTGTGTGTGTGTGTGTGTGTGTGTGTGTGTGTGTGTGTGTGTGTGTGTGTGTGTGTCTTGCGATAGTCTAACGCATACAAACTGCTACAATTTCGGATGCAATGCACGAAACACGAAAAGCCGTCTCCTCTAGCCGGTGTATATGTCAGGGGAAGCAAACGATCCCACACAGGGAAATGGAAAAGACCTGCCGATGACTCAATACGCCTCACGGAGCCGGTGATCTCGATCTCTAAGCTCACTGTACTACCTCCCAGTTTAGGCTGCGATCAGCTGTCAAGCATCAAGCAAGCCACTAAACAAATAAATTATGATCTGACCCCGTCAATATTTCATCGATCTCTCTCTTAATATTTGACAACTCGTCTAGTGGTATTCGAATCCAAAGCTCCAAACCTACCTGTGTGTTTGCGTTGTCGCGGTGACCGTCCAACTCTCAACACCCCATTGGCGGCTTCGTGTCAACTACCGAAAAAACTAGGCCGTGTTCAACTTACCGACAAGTGATTAGTAAATAATGCCGATGTTTCGGCCCATACCGGTTTCGGCACGTGAGCCGAACCAACCGTTTTCGCAACTGATGAAAAGTGTAATGTTTTCGCTCGCATGGTAAATCTTAATCAATAGGGCAGTAGCGTAGCATTGTCACCAATGCTCACACAAAAATACACGTTGTTCGACGCAGGCTGTGTTTAAATCAACAACATTATGGGCCGAAACATATGGCACCCGTTTTAACTGTCCCCCGCACTATTCCCTGACCACTAGCAGGCAAGTTGAACTCGGCCAAGTTAGTTCAGTAGTTGACACTATGCCGTGAATAGGACCTTTATTATTCTTAATATATATCAAAGACATGGACGATAATATAACAAGCAACGTATAGAAATTTGAGGATGACTCAAACGTGTTTAGAAAGGTTAACGATGGTGGTGATAAACAACATTTACAAAACGATCTATACAAATTATTAAATGGTCTGAAAAATGGCAGATGTTATTCACTTTTGGGAAATGTAAATGCCTACATACAGGACACGGGAACTTGGGGGTAAACTATAAAATGGGAGATAGTTCTACGTACTACTGAAAAAGAACATGACTTAGGAGAAACAATAAATGCTTATACGAAAGTTTCAGAGCTGTGTGGTATTGTAGCTTCAAAGGGTCATCAGATTATTTGGTTGATTAGGACAACATACAGGAAAAAAGTTAATTCTACCTCTGTATAAAGCAATATGCCTCTTTTAGAATGTTGTATGCAAACGTGGAGTACATATCGTAAGAAGGATATAGATACGCTTGAACGAAATCAGAGGAGAGCAACTAAAATGATTCCAGGACTGCGAAAAAAAAACTTAGTTATGGAGAACGCCTAAAAGAATGTGGTTTGACAACTCTAGAGGCAATGAGGGGAAGAGTAGATCAAACTGAAGTTTTTAAGGTATTAAATGGGTATGAAAATATTGATACAAATATTTTTCTCACTCAAGAAAGACAGTAGAACTAGAGGACATGAAGTAACATTAGTGAAAGATCAGGGTATATCGGATATATCGGGACAATAAATGAATGGAACAAATTATTATTATTATGTGAGTGTGTGTGTGTGTGTGTGTGTGTGTGTGTGTGTGTGTGTGTGTGTGTGTGTGTGTGTGTGTGTGTGTGTGTGTGTGTGTGTGTGTGTGTGTGTGTGTGTGTGTGTGTGTGTGTGTGTGTGTGTGTGTGTGTGTGTGTGTGTGTGTGTGTGTGTGTGTGTGTGTGTGTGTCTTGCGATAGTCTAACGCATACAAACTGCTACAATTTCGGATGCAATGCACGAAACACGAAAAGCCGTCTCCTCTAGCCGGTGTATATGTCAGGGGAAGCAAACGATCCCACATAGGGAAATGGAAAAGACCTGCCGATGACTCAATACGCCTCACGGAGCCGGTGATCTCGATCTCTAAGCTCACTGTACTACCTCCCAGTTTAGGCTGCGATCAGCTGTCAAGCATCAAGCAAGCCACTAAACAAATAAATTATGATCTGACCCCGTCAATATTTCATCGATCTCTCTCTTAATATTTGACAACTCGTCTAGTGGTATTCGAATCCAAAGCTCCAAACCTACCTGTGTGTTTGCGTTGTCGCGGTGACCGTCCAACTCTTCACACCCCATTGGCGGCTTCGTGTCAACTACCGAACAAACTAGGCCGTGTTCAACTTACCGACAAGTGATTAGTAAATAGTGCCGATGTTTCGGCCCATACCGGTTTCGGCACGTGAGCCGAACCAACCGTTTTCGCAACCGATGAAAAGTGTAATGTTTTCGCTCGCATGGTAAATCTTAATCAATAGGGCAGTAGTGTAGCATTGTCACCAATGCTCACACAAAAATACACGTTGTTCGACACAGGCTGTGTTTAAATCAACAACATTATGGGCCGAAACATATGGCACCCGTTTTAACTGTCCCCCGCACTATTCCCTGACCACTAGCCGGCAAGTTGAACTCGGCCAAGTTAGTTCAGTAGTTGACACTATGCCGTGAATAGGACCTTTATTATTCTTAATATATATCAAAGACTTGGACGACAATATAACAAGCAACGTATAGAAATTTGGGGATGACTCAAACGTGTTTAGAAAGGTTAACGATGGTGGTGATAAACAACATTTACAAAACGATCTATACAAATTAGTTAAATGGTCTGAAAAATGGCAGATGTTATTCACTTTTGGGAAATGTAAATGCCTACATACAGGACACGAGAACTTGGGGGTAAATTATAAAATGGGAGATAGTTCTACGTACTACTGAAAAAGAACATGACTTAGGAGAAACAATAAATGTTTATACGAAAGTTTCAGAGCTGTGTGGTATTGTAGCTTCAATGGGTCATCAGAATATTTGGTTGATTAGGACAACATACAGGAAAAAAGTTAATTATACCTCTGTATAAAGCAATATGCCTCTTTTAGAATCTTGTATGCAAACGTGGAGTACATATCGTAAGAAGGATATAGATACGCTTGAACGAAATCAGAGGAGAGCAACTAAAATGATTCCAGGACTGAGACAACTTAGTTATGGAGAACGCCTAAAAGAATGTGGTTTGACAACTCTAGAGGCAATGAGGGGAAGAGTAGATCAAACTGAAGTTTTTAAGGTATTAAATGGGTATGAAAATATTGATACAAATATTTTTCTCACTCAAGAAAGACAGTAGAACTAGAGGACATGAAGTAACATTAGTGAAAGATCAGGGTGCGTGCGTGCGTGCGTGCGTGCGTGCGTGCGTGCGTGTGTGTGTGTGTGTGTGTGTGTGTGTGTGTGTGTGTGTGTGTGTGTGTGTGTGTGTGTGTGTGTGTGTGTGTGTGTGTGTGTGTGTGTGTGTGTGTGTGTGTGTGTGTGTGTGTGTGTGTGTAACTACTGGCAGCGTTAATATGTTTAAAACAAGGTTGACTCATATCTCAGGAGGGCGTGTTACACATAGATGTAAAATGTTGGACTCTCGATAAGCCCATGACTTCCTTGTCCACTTGCTATCTGGACCTTTGCATTGGGTGGAAATCTTGTTAAAAAATCTTGTAGTATTTATTAAATTGACTGCAAAATAACATAAATCGTCATAGTATGAACTGTTCTCATTTACCGTATGCAGCACAAACTTGTATATTCTGCCTTCTGTAGTAGGAACACGTGTGTCTGGTCGCACCTTCGCCTGGTAAACAACCTAGCTGCGTCGTGGCCTCGGTGTCCCAGACCCGCCCTCGAAGCGGTCCAGGTAAAGAAAGATTGATTGGTTCCCGTGTAGCCGAGACTAGACGGCAAGCCTGCAAGAACCAGCACGGTCACACTTCAATGCTTTTCTACTGCAGGTTTTAGAGACGCCACCTAGTGGTTTCACTGATAACTGAATTTACCATGGAGGATTCTACGGATTTACAATAGGACCTGCTTCTCTGGAAAATTATATCTCCAATGCCAGGAAATATATATATATATATATATATATATATATATATATATATATATATATATATATATATATATATATATATATATATATATATATATATATATATATATATATATATATATATATATATATATATATTTATATCAAGCTATCTCAACATTCTTATTTTGGAGTCTTATGGCTAGATGGAGGGGTAGCAATAGGCGCATTAACTCATCATACCCTATGATGTACATGTCTGTCGCAAGGGCCCCCGGGTCACCGTGTGAAGTCTCGTACGGATCGGCCCTCACATGCGGCCGTGCATAGACATAACATAACAACGCGGCTTGGCTCCCAGGGAAACAGCCTAGTCTAGCGCTGCACTCCTCTATTCATCCCGGAATTGATGGGGTTTGGCGGCAAAGTGCACAAGACATTCGGCAATCGGACGATCGAATTCCGCTAGCAGCGAACCTGGGTCGTTACTAGTAGCGCACGTTATCTTCGTTCATTCTTAGAATATGGCCAAGCCACCCCCCATCTCATGGCTCCCGCGACTTCGAATGATGGTGATGACGCTTCATTGTGGACAGAACGGCCGGTGATGACTGCGGACGTTGGTTCCATTCAACTTTCATTGAGCTCTCTCGTCAAAGTACCAACCTTCACAGCCATGGGTCATCGTTGACTGGACCGCGACCTCATACAGGCGTGCCTTCGTGTTGCGCTGAAGTCCAGCGTCTTTTCATGTACACCATAGCCAGGTGAACCTCCCGACCTCGATATCTGTACGATATTTGATGTCTGTAGCGTACTCACTTTCGCCTTGCGCCCGTAACCCAAGGTAATTGAGAACTGTCTCTTCGTGATTTGCGTTTACATACCGCACTCCGGTCGAAACCTACCGTGAACTGGAAGATGTACTAAAGAAGGTTCATTTTACTAGGTGATTTCAACTCTAAGGTACCGTGCATAGATACATTGCGCTTTATAGGTAATAATTTATAATGACATGACTTATAGTTATCCACATTTCTGCAGGATATATACGTACTCAAGCAAGCACAAATGCACACACGTATGTACGCACTCACGCGCTCGCACGCGCGCACACACAACACACACAAGCACGCACGCAGGCGCACGTATGCGTACTCAAGCACGCACTCACGCACCCAAGCACGCACACACACGCATGCATAATAGTTCCCCTCTTATAAGGCCACCCTTTCTGCAAATGTACAATGTCTTTACAAAGACAGTGACCATTTGTAAGGAGGAAACATTATTTGCTGCATGGCGATTGGCACCTTATTAGAATCAGGATTAGAATCAGAATCAGTTTATTATTGACAACTTCTAATTTGGATTGTACATACAGTCACGATAAAATACACAAAGCCACCAAGTATAATTAAATTAATCATTGAACATGTTGTACATAAAACAGTAATGCACTAAAATTATATTTATATACATTCACTAAAACGAACCGTGAACGCAACACACTCAGTAGAAGGCACTTTATATTAAAACTGACTGTAGCATTATAATTACACTAGTAAACTTCATTCTAAACAACATAATTCAATTACATTAAAATGAAAATAAATAAATAACTTTGGATATTAAAATTGTATGCTAAAACATACATGATAAACAATTTAAGTGTTTTGACAGTGTACCAAACACCATGGTATTAACAAGTTTTTGTAGCGATTTGTTTTAGCCTTTGGAACGGGGAATCACTGTTTTGGTTTTAAAAAATCACTGTTTTGTTTAAAATATATAATATTGTTTACCAATTCATGTTTTTGCAAATTCATAGCATGTGCTCCACCCATCGTCTTGAAAATTCAATAAATATTGGTGTGAACTTGTGTGATCGTGTTGAACACCTCCACACCACCAGGTAAAGTTGAACGAACACTTCCAGTGCATCACAGAGATTAACTCGTCGCGTCCTGTAGAGGTCCAGACATTTATTGCACCAACGCTGCGATCATGTTTTTGAGTTTCTCTTAAACATTTGGGGAGCAATTAAAGAAGTTCGCCACTGCCATAACTGACGAAATCATGGTGGAGACAGAGCTCCATATCACTTAGCGATGCAAACATTGAGTACGTTGTATGCATGATCAAGCATCTTTCGGAAATCCAAGCCGAGCTGCTCGACCTTTTCAGCGATGGCTGCCTCTAACTCCGGAGTAAAACGATATAAACTATAATTCCTCACGTAGCTTCTGTTTTTCATCAGGACACACCTGAACTGTTTTTGCTTGATATGCCAATTGTTTCGTCAGCGCTGATGGAATAAAAAACACATTTGCATTTCGGACATGATCTTCGGCTTGAATCTGTTCCCCCGATGATGGCAATCATTTTGATATGTGTCGTTATCTTCGATGCCCGCGGAGCGTTATGTTTTGTCGCCAATTGCGTCTCCAGAACCACATCTTCGTGATTCTCATCAATGTCGAGGTGGATGGCGTCATGACGATATTCTGGTTTTCTCGCAGGGAATAATAGTCTTTACTATGGGCTGAAACTTAAAGCATTTGTCTCTCACGCTAGTTTGGAAGCCTGATAAAAGATGCTGACCAGTGGAAATACACAAAGCACTATTATATGCATTCTCTTCCTTTATTTCAGTTTCCCGTGGCTACTGTGTATACTTTGGTAAGGACAATTTGCAAACTTGTATAATTGCGAAGCCCAAATGCTAAAGTGAACCGCGTGACGCGTGTTTTGCTTCTGTTGCAACCGTATTGTAAACGGAAGGACATGATGACATGTGGCTCCATCTGGCTGTCTCGAAATTCCTATCTTTGAGCATTATAAATGGAGGGGGTAGCAATTTTACGCGCCTGGGCGCCCCACCCCATCCTCGCCGCCAGGGGTTTTGACTACACCAGGGGTTCCGACTACATCAGACTATACCCTGAAAGAAACGTACTGTTGTTGAGTTAACCAATGGCGGCCTTTCCTAGGATCGTAGGTGTTTGCATACGGGAACTTAACTTTAATTGGCAGTGGAGCCTTCGCCGCTGGTCGAACGGATAATGGTGGAAACACTCTGAAGTTTGGTGCGGACGCCTCTAGTTCCCAGAAACATGTCGACCAAGAGAGGAAATGAGACGAAGTACAGATAATTCAGTGTGCTTTCACACAATAAATTGACGCTCGCCTTCGTGAACTCGTCGAGAACAGAGCTTGGCCCCGAAGGCGTGTTCCCATTGTCACCCACTGTCACCATTCCATTTTGTGTAGGCGTTCCCGTGAACCAGCCAATTAGTGTGTGCGCGCGCGCGTGTGTGTGTGTGCGTGTGAGTGTGCGTGTGTATGTGCGTGCGTGCGTGCGTGAGTGCGTGCGTGCGTGCGTGCGTGCGTGCGTGCGTGCGTGCGTGCGTGCGTGCGTGCGTGCGTGCGTGCGTGCGTGCGTACGTGTTTCCTACCATTGCACTGTAATACCAAATGCCACATTAAAGATGATACTTAATTTAAAAGCCAATGGTATCGGGAATGGAATAATCGACTGGATATAAAAATGGCTGACTGACAGAAAACAGCGTGTTGTAATAGATGGGGAGGTTTCAAACTAGAAATAAGTTTTGAATGGGGGTACCTCAAGGTTAAGTATTAGGACATTTATTATTCTTAATATATATATATATATATATATATATATATATATATATATATATATATATATATATATATCAATGACTTGGATAATATAACAACCAAGGTACTGAAATTTGCGGAAGACACAAAAGTGTTTAGAAAGGTTTAAAATGATGGTGATAAACAACATTTACAAAACTATCTAGACAAATTAGTTAAATGGTAAAAAAAATGGCAGATGCTATTCCATTTTGGGAAATGTAAATGCCTACACACGGAACTCGGGAACTTGGATGTAAATTGTAAAATGGGAGATACTGTTCTAGGATCGAAAGAAAGAAAAGGAATTAGGAGTAACAATAAGTGCTGATGTGAATGTTTCAGACCAGTGTGGTATTGCAGCTTCAAAGGGTGATTACATTGTTGGGTTGATTAGGAGAAATATAATATATAAGGAAAAGTAACTAATTATACGGTTGTATAAAGTAATTGTGCGTAAATATATCGTAAAAAGTATATATATATATATATATATATATATATATATATATATATATATATATATATATATATATATATATATATATATATATATATATATATATATATACGCTTGAACGAATACAGAGTAGAGCAACTAAAATTATTCTAGAACTGAGATACCTTACTTATGAAGAAAGCCTAATAGAATGTAGTTTCATAACCATGGAGACAAGGAGGTTAAGAGGAGATCAAATTGAAGTTTCTAAGATATTGAATGGGTATGACAATATTGATATACATCTTTTCACTCACAAGAAAGATAGTAGAACTAGAGAACATGAGGTAAAGGATCAGTGTAGATTGGATATCAGCAAGTATTCGTTCTCACAGAGGACATTAAATGAATGGAACAAATTATCTACAGATTGTGTAAATGCTAGCAGCGTGAATATGTTTAAAAACAAGATTGACAAGGGTTACATGTATATGAATGCTGGACTCTCGATAAACCTGTGGCTTTCTTGTCCACTTGACATATATGTCAGTCTTGTTAAATCATGTTAAACACGAGCCTTGTTTTGTATTGCTGGTTTTATTCGAATATCGCAACAAATGTCTACAATTTTACAACAGTTGTGATGATCGATTGGATATAATTGTTTTAAATTTACTATGATACCGACACGTGTCAAAATACTCTTTTTTGCCGCAAACAAGCACAGGGTTATTAATAATATGAATTCGAGTTGGTGAGTGAAAAATAGCTTCAACAGACACGCTGTGACACGCTGAAAGAGCAGCCTTTCTCCGAGCTCTGAATGAGGGCTGATGCGACGATTGTACTGCAATGTTACAATATCTTGTTGCACGTTTTGATTCTGTACTTGTGTGTGACACCACGGACTATGTTAAAGAAGGCATCGTCAGCCGTGTAGAGAATGCTGTTGTCCCGCATCCAGATATTGCTCATTATGATGTTAATTGACGCCTGGTCAAATCGGCGGCACTTGGCGAACTTTGTGCAACGGTCGTGTGGCGCAAAGTTGCAGTAGATATTGAAATTTGGCACAAAACAGCGCGTCTCTTGCGCACACATCACGAACCACCAGAGAATATCCCGGAAGACCTGTTGAAAGGCCAAATACACATACATTATGTTGCATATGTTATTAATAGTACATTCCTTTTCAACGATACGTCATCTTTTGTAACGTTCAAGTGCGTCGTCGATACTGAAGACAAACCGGGCCGCGAGTACCAGAGAACAGTCAACGTCACGTGCGCCGTGCCGTGTGACGTCACACCGACCATCGCTAGTCCGCTGCACGTGGCGGTGAAGAGAGGGCGCCACGAGACGGTTGCGGTGCTGCTCGAAGCTAACGCCAACGTGAACGCCGCCGACAGCGACGGCCGACGACCGCTCCACCTGGCGGTCAAGAATGCTGATTGTCGAGTCGCCCGGATGTTGCTCGGTCGCGGCGCACGCGCTGACGTGCCGGACAGCCACGGCAAGGTGCCGCTGCAGATTGCTGCCAAGTACGGTCACGTAGAGCTGGTGCGCATGCTCATTGAGCACGACGCGAGCGTCTTCCACGAGGGACAGACGGGACCCACATCGCCGCCATGGAAGGTCACGTGCCTCTCATCGATATGTTCCTGAACTTTGTCGACGTCAACACAAATGACATGAGCGGAGATGACGTCAAGGAGAAGACACCGCTCCACCTAGCGGCAGAACGCGGACTTGTTGAGACGGCCACCTTCCTCCTGGAGCGCTTCCGGGCTGACGTCAACGCGCTTGACTCCGACCGACAGACGGCGCTTCAGTGCGCAGTTGCAGAGCGTCACAGCTCCCGGAGCGTGTACCGCAAAGACGACTACAACCTCCTGGCTGACCTTCTCATCCGGAAATGCGTCAACGTTAACCGGCAGAACGTGCGCGGCGACACGGCGCTCCACCTGGCGGCGAGAAACCAGTACTACAAGGTGGTCGAGAAGTTGCTGTTGTCAGGCGCCAGAGACGCCGTACCCGAATTCGACGTTCCCATGAGACAACTGTTCACCAAATACGCCGTCGTCTCCGCCTCCTACATCACAGTCAGGCCTGCCCCTACTGGCCTCACGCTGCCGGCGCCTGAGGCGCCCAGCGCGTGATGGCGTCTCATCGGACGCCAACCTTCCACTGACGTCTGATTCGTGAATGATCGTAGTTTTAGTATCGAATTCCCTCGTATGGTATTCCTGATGCTATATAAATATTTTACACGAGGGACGTTTTAATTTGTATTTATACGTTCCATATGTTTCGTCGGTGACCTTGTATATTACAGTAACAATAATGCCCACCTCTGGAAGTCACAATTGTCATTTCCAGACGAGGTGACTAGGTGATTGGTTTCTGTAATAATGAAGCTGCGTAATAGTCTAGCTCTTCATTTGGTGGCAGGTCACATATGCTTTCGATGCCATTGATGCCAATATAAAATGGATTCCGGATATTTTCACATGTTTAATGTGTTTTAATGTGTGTAAGTACTACATCAATGGTTGAAGGAAGGTTATTCTTCAGTGCTGAACGACTTTGTGCGTCGAAGAAAGAGTAAAATTGTGCTCACTGGTAAATGTAAGTATGTTCGAATTTATATTAGTATCTTTGTATTTAGAAAAACATAATGTGTACGCGTTGATAGTGGTTCTATTTCGTTTTTTTGCAAAGTTGATATGTTGCGGGATATTAGATATTATGCTGTATGTCAACGCTTTTCAGTACAAATAAATTAACTGTTATTAATAATACGTATTCAAGTTGATGAGTGATAAATAACACAAATCGGCAGACAGCTATCGCGCTACATTAACCATTGAACTCGCAGGCTTCGTCCGGACTGTGAACGACGACTGGGCCACCGATTGTACTGCAGTATTACAACTTGTGCTTTCTTTATCTGTACTTATGTGTGGTGAAGCGGACGGCCTGGGGAAAGGGTTTGTTAGCCGTGTAGTGCAAATGGCCTGAGGGGATAATTTCTATTTTATTATTTTGTTGTTGCTCTCCTCTTTATCCATGAAATCGGTCGTCGATTTTTGTTTTTATTCTTCTTCGTCACTGATCCCGTTTCACTGCCGTCTCCTCCACCCTCTTCACACAGTCCTCCCATCTGTGTCTCGGTCTTCCTCTTCTCCTTCTACCCCCCACTATGAGTGCACCCGCTCTCTTCGTCGCTCAACTTCGTTATCAGCTTCCTCCTGAAACCCTTTTTTTTACACCAACTTCCTCCCTCAGCTCCTTCATTCTTCGCTTATCAATTGCACAAACAGCTTTACGCCGGAACTCTGCCATTGTCCTCGTCATAGAGAAATAATAATAACGTATGTCAGTTGAACCCAACCACTACGGTGGCGCCATCTAGTGCACAAACAGCTTTACGCCGGAACTCTGTCAATGTCCTCGTCATAGAGAAATAATAATAACGTATGTCAGTATTTGGACCCAACCACTACGGTGGCGCCATCAAGTGCACAGTGGAGCACACCGCCTACTATGGCAGCAGATCGTGCAACGGGAGTCACGCATAGTTCTAAGCAACCATTAGCAGATAAGCCGTGTCGTACGGATTACCCGTATATTATACGGATTTGGTGGGTCTTTGGAGATGTACGACCGTATGTCTTTTGCATATGGATTAGTTTTAAATCTACAGAACCATCACCAGGCTGATTTCCAGCGAAACCTAGTGAATTTCGTTTGATGTAGGTATATTTTTAGTTTGATAGATGGCGACACTCGATAGGAATCTTACTTAGCCTATGTCAAACGTCATACTGATTTCTACTGTTTTAGACAGAATTGTAAGTAAACAAATACGGATTTCAACAACAAAGCAGCAAGTCTACATTAGTGACGCGTTGCAATAATATACAAAATGCCTAATCCTCAGTACTCAGGTGTATTGCCCTGAGTACCAGTTTCCATTGATGGAATCATGGGGGGCGGAACACGATGCACAATAAGCCAAACGTCTCCGCGTCTCCACCGTATATACGATATAGCTCGTGTAAGAACGAATAAGTGAACATGAACAACAGTTTGTTTTACAATAATATCTGTGTATTTAATTATTAATACGTAGTATACATGACATACCAATATTACATTGTGTTTTAACATTACCACGAGGATGTTCGCGTTACCAAAGTGAAGCACGTGTGTTTCGCTTATGCCATTCCCACTAGAATCACATAATGAACAAATTAGACATTTCTATATAAACAAATTGTATCACATTTAAATAAATTGTTCTGAGGCGTTCAACTCATACGTCATATATATATATATATATATATATATATATATATATATATTATATATATATATATATATATATATATATATCACAAGTCTTCACAGTCATCAAGTGTGTAGTTTACTTTACTTTATGGGAGTCAATGTGCATGATAGATCAGCAACAACAAAAACATATAGAAACGAATGCGACGTTTCGACCCGTCTACTGCGGACCTTGTTAGTGCACTGATGACCTGTGACCTGGTGACCTGTGTTGTGGCTCAGATTCTCGCGGAATAATCTGGTTGTAGATGGCGGATAGGTGGTTTCCCTGGTGTCGATTCATGGTGGGGCCTCTCTGCTTGATGTAGATTGCCTCCTTCACTTTTCTCTTGTGCTAGTTTTGTTCCCTGGCCAGGATCTTGGTGTTGTCCATGGACACTGAGTGTCCTGTGGCCAAGCAGTGGTTTCCTACCTCTGTATGTTTATCTAAGGTCGTATGTTCCTTGAACCTCTGGCTGAGTGTTCGTTTAGTCTCACCGATGTATGTGTGTCTGCTGTTGTTGCCACATGTGATGTGGTAGATAGTCCCACACTGGTGTTCTTTCTGTATCTTATCTTTCGGGTGAATTACCATGGAACGAAGGGTATTTGAGAACTTATGGTACAGGTGCACATTGTGTGACTTGAAGACTCGTCCGAGTTGTTCTGATAGCCCTGCTACACGTGGTAGTCCCAACATGGGTCGGTTTGTGTTAATTGGTTTAGAACTATTATTGTTTGTGGCTGCTTCTCTGTCTTCAGCAGTGGTGGCGTATTGCGGTGCCCTGTTGGTGAGTGTGTGCACAACTGATCTTTTGTGCATTAAGGGGTGATGTGATTCGAAACTCAGATATTGGTCGGTGCGTGTACGCTTCTTATATTTTGTAAGCCTCTTGGATGCGTCGTCGAAAATGGGCTGAGATCCAGGAATGGTAGTTTTTGGTCTTTCCCTGGCTCGATGGTGAATTTAGTTATTCCGCGAGAATCTGACACAACACAGGTCACCAGAGCATGAACAAGGCCCGCACTAGATGGGTCGAAACGTCGCATTCGTTTCAATTTCTGCTCCAAAGTAAGTGTAAATTATTACTCTCTAATTGAATCTTGGAGCCACGAACAATATATTTCGCAACAAATATATAGTTCAGCATCATATAAAATATGTCACGCACAAGACAATACAAACGATGAGGTGCTACAAAAAAGGACAAATAAAAATGACAATAAGGAGACGACAATTTCTGTGACATATCATTAGATATAGTCAAACTGAGAAAAGAAAATCACAATTGAAGATCACACGGAAAGTGGCAGATGAAGACTAAAACGATTGTTTGAACAATATTAAATGACTAGAGGGACCAGCGAGAGTGAGTTGTTCATAGTAACCAAGAACAAAGTTGCATGGAAGAGAGTAGCAGCAGACGTTGTTAGGTCTGAAGAATAATGATTAAAACGGTTAAAATGCATTTCAATTAAATATATTTACACTTAATACGTGCAAATTATATTTATACAATATATTTACACTTAAAGAATATCGCGGAAATACGCAGTTACCTTTAGTTATTATAGATTAACACTTCAGTCCAGTTATTCTAAATTAAAACTTTTCTGGGGCACGAACTTCCACACTACTGTGTCGTCCTTGTAAATTGCGCAGACTGATTATGAATATCTTGTGAATATATCTTTATATTAAAATTAAGACATTCCGAGTATGACACTTCAACATTATAACCAAGACATTCCGAGTATGATACATCAACATTATAACCATAAAATCCCGTTTACACGGGCGATTTATGTTCCTATTTGTCGGGCGAGACTGTGTAGCACTATACCGTGCAACTGCGCTTAGACGCGCTTAGACGAACGACATGTCTTGACATTGCAACCTCAATCTTGCCTAGCGTCATTCCCGATTTGAGATTTACTGACAGGTCAAGACGAGTGCGGATATTTACACGACCGATTCTTTCGGTCGGCCGACAAATTGGACAACCATCGCTCGGGTCAACCGGGCTTTGGCCTTATAAATTTAGTAAATCGACAACAGTAAAGCAGTATTCAAGCCATATTTTCGTACACACCGGTGTAGATGTTGGGCGGATCCCGTTCTGCATGATTGATAAATGTGTACGCCGGATCTGCGACAAAGGTCGGAGCTGTCGGTGGGGGGCGGGACTCGTCCATCTGAAAGGCGGTGTTGGTATTCGCCGCTGTCTCCGTCGCAGTCGCCTCCGGGTTCGTGGCCGGCTGTGGTGGCACGTTGCGAGCCCGCCGCCGCCACCACCACCAACACCCGACGCCGGCAATGACGAAGACGATGGCCAGTGGAATAAGTATCGCTGGTAATACAGTACTGCTTCCACCTGAGTCATCTACAACAATAAAGTTGCTTCTTTAAAATCTCGCCGTCGTCAGTAACATGATGCCTAACCATATTAAAACTCCAAAGACTCTTGCCAGTTTCAAATCTCGAACCTAATTGGAGTACCTCATGCAGACGAACATGGCGGAGCCGGCGGCGGCGGTGTGTACTGATTAAACGCGAATATGTCAGCATAAGTCATTAATTGGTCCTATTTCGTTGTGTGCATGAGGGTACTATATGACAGGGCGTAACATGACCTCGTGTATTGGCTGTAGTTTGGCACTGCAGTGCGACGACAAAACCAACGTTGGTAAGCACCGAATTTCAGGCGCTCGAATATACCATCCGCCCCCAATATGTTGCCAATGTTTGCTAGAGTTCAGGCGCGGAAGTGGTGGAGGCACGTTGGTCTCACCTCCATGCGGAGCCACGGCTCACAGCCATCAATTACCCCCCCACCACACACACACACGTATATGCGTGTGTGTGTGTGTGTGTGTGTGTGTGTGTGTGTGTGTGTGTGCGTGCGTGCGTGCGTGCGTGCGTGCGTGTGTGCGTGTGTGTGTGCGCGTGTGTGCGTCAGTGCGTGTGTGCGTGTGTGCGCGCGCTCGCGTGCGTGCGTGCGTGTGTGCGTGTGTGCGTGTGTGCGTGCGTGCGCGTGCGTGCGTGCGTGCGTGCGTGAGTGTGTGTGTGTGTGTGTGTGTGTGTGTGTGTGTGTGTGTGTGTGTGTGTGTGTGTGTGTGTGTGTGTGTGTGTGTGTGTGTGTGTGTGTGTGTGTGTGTGTGTGTGTGTGTGTGTGTGTGTGTGTTTGGCTGTTTATCCGTGTGTTTGTGTACATATGAATGGTGTCTGTGTCTGCCCATGTTGAAGCCACACATTGGCGTCAGAACACTGTGTGTTTTTGTGTAAACGTTGAGAAAACTGTTGTAAGCCGGTTTAACAAGATTGCCATCCAATGCAAAGGCCCATATGGCAAGTGGACAAGGAAGCCATTGGCATATCGAGAGTCCATTTTTTTCCCATTTATTTGTAACCCGCCCTCCTGAAATATGTGTCAACCTTGTTTTAAACATATTCATGCTGCTAGCAGTTACACAATCTGTGGATAATGTGTTCCATTCATTCATGGTCCTCTGTGAGAACGAGTACTTCCTGATATCCAATCTTCACCGATTAGTTACTAATGTTACCTCATGTCCTCTAGTTCTATTATCTTTCTTGAGTTAGAAACATAGTTCTACCAATATCTTCATACCCATTCAATATCTTAAAAACTTCAATTTGATCTCTTCTT
This sequence comes from Lamellibrachia columna, assembly GCA_963662155.1. Classification (NCBI taxonomy): domain Eukaryota; kingdom Metazoa; phylum Annelida; class Polychaeta; order Sabellida; family Siboglinidae; genus Lamellibrachia; species Lamellibrachia columna. Next base: position 49,219,513 of record OY759261.1, read on the forward strand.
AACCTTCTTGACTCTACGGTTGTTAAGCCACATTCTTTCAGGTGTTCTTCATAACTAAGGTCTCGTCCAAGCGTATATATATATATATATATATATATATATATATATATATATATATATATATATATATATATATATATATATATATATATATATATATATATATATATATATATATATATATATATATATATATATATATATATCCTTCTTACGATATGGTATCCACGTTTGTATACAGTATTCTAAATGAGGTCTAACTATTGCTTTATACAGACGTATAATTAGCTTGTTATCCTTGTATGTCATATTTATCCTAATCAACCCTAGAATTTGA
>OY759261.1:49224849-49242349 GCA_963662155.1 Lamellibrachia columna
CTTTAAATATTAAAATGTATTGAAGCGAAGCACGTAGCCAAATAGGCCACCCGCACGACTGTGACCCTTTGTCGTTCTCGCTACGAGGTTATGCTAAGTAAGTGGCGCGAAAGCAGAATAGACGATTCTAATTCTAGCACGTCGCAAGGAGCCAATTTTAGCCATAGTGACAGGGTGAGTGCGCATGAAGTCTATTGGCCATGTAGGCCGCAGGATAGGCGGCTGAGTTCGCCTATTTTTCCAGCCCGAACTAGAGGGTCGCTGCGTTTGTTCCATTCAATTATTGTCTTTACAAAATTGGAACTATTTAATTGGTCTGTGTTGGCTGCAGGCGCTACAAAGTTATTGGGTTGGTGTATTTCAACGACAGTAACGGTCATGACGATATGCTCAGCGTTGGTTTACTTACACCTGTAAAGAGAACGAGTCCTTGCAGTACCCGTATATGTGTGTCTGGCTGAAGCAGGGACAACTGCATTCGGTAGACTTGCATTGTGGTAAGTCTTTGCTCTGCAGAACACGAAACATACATAATTATGTTTTGTAGCAACGGACAACACCCATGCCAATGATGATGAAAACATATCAAATGGGTGATGATTTCTTTTCAAGAAACAAATCTCGACTTATCACCAGAATGTACACATCTTGAAAAAATAAAATCATACTACAATACAAATCATGTATGCTATTGGAAGTAACTTGCCAGGGTATCCGTGTCAGGGCAACCACTTAGCGGCATGGTAACGACACAAACATATACATAGGGCCAATTCATACGCCCATAGGATGCCACCATAATTTTTACGTACGTACCATATTTGTTACGTTCTACATCGATTAATGAAATGATATGATACGATAGTGGTAATACAATCCCTACTTACAAACACTTTTAATTCATGTATCTACCAAATGAAAACGTAATACATAAGAAAGAATACACGCATCAAACACAGCAACTCCCTAGGCCAGCTATACTGTGATACCATAAATTGGACACATGTTCTTCTCCCCGTTCATATCAATTTGTAAGTCACACGACATGGTTAATCAATATTCCTTTGTAAATGGACATTTTAGATTTTTACGAATGAATAAAAATTCAGTCGGGCAAGAATCGTATATTTCCATTTCCAATAGGATGCATTTTTTATTTCATTTCATAATTATCGATGTTCTACAAAGGTGTTTGCATTATGTCGTAACGGTTTTTAATTACCTTCACTATTTCGAAGTTGGTAAAGCAGTTTACGTTAATTGTTTTATTTAAAAATAAATGAAATCGCATGCTCACCCCGTGACACCATCTGCATTCACGTGGAGGGCCTGGTGATGATCCTGTTGCTATGACGACGAATACGTTACTTCCGGGTACTTCGGATAACGTGTAGGAGGATGAAGATACGAGCCCCTTGTGTGTGAACAGCAGGGAAATCTGTGGAAATGTATACAGTGTATTCGTCATTTGAAATGTATTGTCGTGTGCCCGTGGTTGTTGCTATGCAATAATAGACAATCTCGAACAATCATTGGGGACATTTATATCCGAATAAAAACCTGTTGATTATCTCTGTTTTACCTTATTTCCTCCCTGCCTGTCTGCAACACTCACTCCCTGCCTCCCTCCCTGCCTGCATCCCTTCCTGTCTTCCTTCCTGCATGCCTCCCTCCTTGCCTCCGTCGCTGCTCCCTCATTGCCTCCCTTCCGGCGTCCTCCCTGCTCCTCCCCCGGTCTCTCCTTGCTCCCTCCCTGCCTTCCTGCATCTCCCTCCCTCCGTGCTTCACTCCCAGCATGTATCCTTACCCCCCCCCCGATCTTTCGGTTACCCTCTCCTTCACTTCCATAAGTCACCATCCCTGTTTCCCCATAATTCCCTCCCCCGTATTTCCAACCCTCCATTCACCCCTTCCCCATTCAGCCTTCCCGCCCTCCCCCAGGATAGTCGACGCGATTCGAGGACAGTTGTGATGACGTCAGTATCACTGCTATCGTAACCTGTACAGGTATTCATTGGTATCTTTTCATAGGAAACACATAACAGTTTTGCAACTTCCAGATAAAAGGATTCTTCAACTTCTGCATAGAATGCATAGAAAAGGAGATTTGAAGAACATATATAGACAGTTTAGAACGTTTCGTCACTACATATGCATTATACTTAAAATTCATAAATCTTTTACTTGAACCCCGATTTATAACGCCCGTTTGTTCTACGTGTTATTACGTCGTCTTCTGTTACGTCTACGTCGCCTTATTTTCTGCACTCACCGTCCAGAAGTACTGATTGCTAAACTCTTGAACGTTGACACAAGCGGCCTTTTTCATAATGCTCTTGGCCACCAGATCTCGCGCAATGATTGGTTCTTTTGTGCTTATGTGGACATCAGACTGTGCCGATGAAATGTCTTCAACGAAATCTTTATGAACAACTATGAAGCCACTGCTATCGACCAGGAAACACCTGCAAATGTAATTGCATTTCGTTTTGATTGCGTGCGTGCGTGCGTGCGTGCGTGCGTGCGTGCGTGCGTGCGTGCGTGCGTGCGTACACATGTATCATTTCATTTTATGAATGGATCCACTCCTTGATAAAAAAATTTTTATACAACTGTTGCATACGTTGGTAAAAAAAATAGCGAAATAGCACAAACTGTATCAACGACATGACTGACTCACCTATTTCCAGGGGCTTTACAAGCAGGATAGGTGTCGAGCATTCGGTAGTAGAGATAGGGTAGCGTGAAGTCCATGCCCATCACTGCAGACACTGGGTCGTTGCTGGTATGGCTGGCGCTGTAGAAATAAAGGCATCGTGACTAGCTATTCAGATACACGCTTGTGGTCAGGCAGCCAGAATAAGGCCGGTTTATATGAACGATGTTTTTTTAATTTGCCGGCCGACCCGGTGTCGCGCGATTTCGTCCTTCAAGAATCGGTCGTGTAAACACCCGCACGAGAATGGTTTGCGGAACGATTTTGTCGGGAAGAATTGTGGCTAGTTGTATACGCAACCACTGTTCTATATATAGGTCAGTGAATGAAGTCTGCCAAATATTGGCATAGGTCAGGTCAAGGCCGTTGACATGAAATGTCCGAGCACACAACGCTTGAAAGCCATCTCAAACCATGATGCAAATGTCTCCGTTGCACCATATAAACTATTAATCAGTACGTTTCCAATACGTATTATAAATATTAAAATTTGCAATTTCAAGAATGTATTGATAATCCCCATACACTGACACAATTATGATATTCGTGAGCGAACGCGCATCGTGGATCGAGAACGTCACCGATTTTCGCCTATTGTCAGCAACGGCCTTACCGGCTTGCGTCAGCATTAAATAGCATTTTTCTTTCACGAATAAAATTCATATTGAGATATTTAATCAATTCATTGTAATGATTACTATACAAAACTAAAGATTAAAGAACTGATACTCTTTTGCCAGCAATGGCTTATTCAAGCTGACCCATAATATTAACAATCAGGGACAGGGGCCCTGACAGGGCACTTTTAAGTGCAATTAGCAACAGCATTCCTCTGTTGCACTGGTCTGTCTTCTGATCAATTCTAGCCCTAGCTGGTACCAGGTAACCAACACAGCTATCTGCTAAAGCGTGTTGTTTCAATGTTTGTGTGAGCTGATAAGACATGTCTGGGAAGACATGTGAAGGTGGGAGTTCACAAGCCAGATGGCTTGATCAGCTAGGCATCAAATCAAATGTCTTCGTTAATTTTACTATGGACAGAGCTAGGTGGTATTACCTCTGACCAGTTTCCCTGAGAGGCTACTACTACTACTATTACTACTACTACTACTACTGGACTGACCCTCTACCTACTCAGATACAATCACACCTGCTTGTGCATATCTGTTGTACAATCTAGCTCCTCCCATACCCCAGTGGAACAGGTCGATAAAAAGACAGATTGTGCCTCATCAGTAATTAAGTTATGTGTGTAACTGAAATTATTTGATGTTGTGAGCTCTCATTAATGATAATGTAATTTTCCAAGTATCCAAGTGAGCACCGTGTTCAATGGTGGCAGACCGATTGACCAGCTAAGGCTGTCTGGGAGCACATTGTTATAGGTAGAGTGGTTGCAAAACAGTTGTCTGATGCAAGTTGTATAATTTATATAATTGTACTCATGATTTTGTTGTTATTTCTGAGTGTTGTACTTTTACTTCTACTTTACTTCAAGTACTTTTGAAAAGTAGTTTTACTTTTTACTCAAGTACTTTTTTACAAAGTACTTTTACTTTTACTCAAGTAGTTTTTATGTGAATTACTTCTACTTTTACTCAAGTACAAAATTAAAGTAATTCAGTCAACCCTGTAAACCGGGCTTAGCCATTCCCATAAAATAATACGTTATCCTGCATTCCTCTCTAGCCACAACCCAACAAGACCGTGGTACTCATTATACAGCGTTGGGTTCTTGTAACATATGTAAAGGCACAGAATGCATACACACATAAATAAATCAATAATTATTATGTTGCTTACCGGCCTTGGTAAATGGAATGACTGAGGGTGAGAACAATGCCAGCTCCGGACGCGTCCACGTACGGTATCGAAAACGTGGCTAGTCCCTTCCTGTTGATGCCTCGTTTGTACCTAGAACAAAATGGCTGACAATAACTCAAACACGTTCCTCGTGCAGCGCGGTGGCGTGGCGGTTAGAACATCGGACTCTCAATCGAGAGAACCCGAGTTCGAATCCTCTTGCTGCTTTTTCGAAGCTTGGGCAATTTTGTTCACTCAACGTTGCCACAATTCATTCACTTGTATAAATGAGTACCTAGCTACAGACAGAGGTGGACATGTATTCGCGCAGTAATTGCAGCGTGGTTGAATGCTTCCAGGGAAGTCGAGGTGGTGTTGGAATCAACAGGTCTGCCAGGGGTAAAGTGTATAGCGCTTTGAGCAGTCCCACGGACTGGATACCACGCTATACAAGAACGCACGTTTTACACTTACTGCTACGGCAATCATAATAGTAGTTTTTACATTACGCGTGTAAAATGTAGAACCACGGCAGCATATGCAAATGCTACTATTGGAACGTCAGATAATATATACGCAGTAAAACAAAAGTGTTACCAAACCGTTGTATTTGTAAATGAAAGATAGGCTTACATACCATGGTCGTTGGGTGTGATCATATTCTTTCACCATGCGGGTGCCAGGGTACTTGCGGAAGACGCCAGCCTCGGTTCCAATGTACCGCCAGATGGAGTAGCGGGCAGGACGCGTAGATATAATGGCGTCTAATTGGTGAGTTGATGCCACCGATTCTCTTACTCCTTCCTGTGGTCGATATTTAAAAATAGTAGTGTTTTGCTGTCATTGGAAACAAGGGTAATGAAACATATGACGCTATAAAGACGAATAAAAAAGTATTAATTGAAAAAATTGTGCTGTGACATTATGCAATGTCAACATGTATATAAGTATAATATAGCACAATCAATCAAAGTCATAAATAGAAAAGCTAAGTTGACGGGCTCCTTTCATTTTGTTTATATGTGCATGTGAATGTAACATTTCAAGTAAACACAGGGAAACAGTAAACACGAGAAACGTTTGCCTCGATTTGTCGGGCAACACCATGTCGTCCCAAAACGCGCAACTAAATTGTGCGCGGGTTTAGACGAGCTACATATATGGACACTGTAAATAAACTCCCGCTTTGATAAAAGGTTATTATGGGGCACCCGTTCTCGGTCGCTGCTTCTTCACTGCTTCAAAATAGGGGTCATTTGTTAGACACATAGAACCAGTCTCAGTTGTCGTAATAGTTCCACAGATAGCCCTCGCTTATCGGTCTCGCGCGAGTGTTGACCGGTTCAAGCATTGCAATATCGCGCAAGGTCGCATCGGTTACACATTGGACAAAACGCTGGTGACTATTGGCCTTAAGAGTGTGTGTGTTCGTACAGTTTATACTATAACTTAACTAATAGTGGCTACAAGTAATGACACGTGTGTTCAAACATTTGTCGATAAACTGTTTGCAGAATAATCACTTATGCACGCCAAGGTGTATCTGATCCTATTTTAAAAATAATAAACAAATTATAATATTTTCGGACAAGACCGAGCACGCAGTTAAATAAACACGCCATTGTGTGTATGTACACTCTACACTATATATGAACGCCTAAGAGAATGTGGTTTAACAACCCTAAAGAGGTTAAGAGGAGATCAAATTGAAGTTGTTAAGTTATTTAATGGATATGAAAATGTTTATAAACATATTTTCTCTCACTCAAGAAAGATAGTAGAACTAGAGGACATATTAACTACAAATTGTGTAACAGCTAGCAGCGTGAATATGTTTAAAAACAAGGTTGACACATATCTCAGGAGGGCGGGTTTCACATAGACTCTCGATAAGCCAATGTCTTCCTTGTCCACTTGCCATCTGGGCACTTGCCTTGGATGGCAATCTTGTTAAATCTTGTTAAATTACACATTATATAACAGTCTATGCTACTCGTGAAATATATGGTATTTAGAATACTCACTTTAAAATCTGGATTGACGGGATTTGTTTTTCCCAACATGTACAACTCGTAACGATCAACCGTAGTCTTCGTCTCTTCTGTGTCTAAATACTCGTACTGGTCGACAAAGGCGGTAGGGGCAAACTTCACGGCCGTTTTGTCTGAAAAAAAAAGCACAACGTGTTCACAATCAATTATACAGTTTCATGTTTGACCTACATGTATGCATCCAAAGTTACAATGTGGGATCGGTTTTGATCATAAAATAATGCTATATAGCATATATTATATATATTCTAACATTTCACAATGTAAAGTGTTTAATACAATTTGATCGTTATTTGTTTTGTATGACATTTTTTGTATGACATTTTCGCTCCGAATTCCAAGTTTATGTTGCATTGTGACAGTCGACTTGTATAAAAAGATACCGGTCAAATTATGTTTAAATACTCTGGTACATTAAAACTGAACTGGGTTGTCCATATATTAGAATTAATATGACGTAATGTAACTATAAGATGTGTTGGCTGCCTTTAAAACACTTTACGAAATATTCATATATCAGCGAGAATACGACGAAAAGTTAATCAAAGCACACGTACCAAATCACACGTACCAAATCACACGTACCAAATCACACGTACCAAGTCCGACTAATGAGTGCGGAAAACTATCGCATAGTCAAAACGAATACAACATTTACCTGGGTCTATTAAAACTCCATCCTCAACTGATTTAGCCTATCGCAAATCCGGTTCGTTCATGTACAGATATGTAGTGTGTGAATAGCACATAATAAAAAATGCTTATTTTGTTCAAATAATCAAAAGAATTTACTTTAGCTGTTAGACTTGGTAAGGTTTAATAAGTGGATATTCAAAAGGGTAAACACTGTGTGGGTCATTGACGATCAAGGGCGTGACTTCGATCCTCTCGCCGATCACATGACAAAGTTACGAAATTTCACCAATGGTCAAATTCGTCAGTTTTCAGCGTTTCCATTTTCACTTCATTTAATGTGACCAAAAATATTAAATAATTCAATAGTTTGTCTGGTGATTTCACAAAAAACTAGATGAAAAAGGTACACTTGCATGTTGCAGTGGATACTAGGTAGGTTTGATTTTTCACAAAATTAATTTGAAATGAATCTAGCGAAAAAATCTAATTGTGGAGGGACTTTTAAGTAAAGAAATAAAAAAAACAGCATTTCCTCTATTTGAATATCCCAGCATCACATGTGTTTGTCCTACCGTTTAGTGCAACACGGTGTAAGAAACATGTGTTTGTCCTACCGTTTAGTGCAACACGGTGTAAGAAACATGTGTTTGTCCTACCGTTTAGTGCAACACGGTGTAAGAAACTGCACTGGCTTGGCTGAGGTCTGAGGTCGAGGCGATGGTAGACGAACGACTGAGGCAGGTTCGTGTCCCACACGTCAGTGAACGTTTCAGCGTCGTGCGCTAGTACGACACATGCGGAGAAACTAGTCTGTCCAACCTAACAAAGACACAAGCACACTATTGAATCATCACTGTCGTGGATCGGTGTTGTTACGTTACATTGCAATCAGCTCTGGTGGACGTCCTGAACACCCTAGGAATTAAACTCTATACAACTTGCCGAAAGACAAGCAAGCGCCTAAGAAAGCCAGAGAGATCGTAAAAAAACCATTTTAAAACCTGTTCTCCTCATTGGCTGTGAATGTTGGATCTTGACAAAGAGACTTGAAAGTCGAATCACTGCATCAGACAGTCATAAAACAGACAGCGAAATGAATGAACAACTCTATGGGGACAACTCTACGGGGACAACTCTACTGGGACAACTCTACAGAGACAACTCTACGGGGACAACTCTACATGGACAACTCTACTGGGACAACTCTACGGGGACAACTCGGTCACCTCAATTGTAGAAGTGATCCAAATAAATGAAGATGGAATGATCATGTGATGAAAAGTGAAGATGAGTATGTGATAAAAGTGGCCCTAAACATGCAGATGACGGGAAAGACATCAAAAGGAAGGCCCAGGTTACGATGGATCAACAACATCAACAGCCGCCCGGAGGAAAAGAACACTAGCCTCAATGATGTAATAAGAACGGACGGTACAAGAACCGCACAGAATGGTGTAAGTTGATTGTTTGTCAAACTGACATGAGTTCTAGTGTCACTTGAATTCATAACCGGAGTATGGTGCTCAGCAGGTGAGAAGCAGGTGAGCAGCAGGTGAGCAGCAACTCGCCGCAACAACCAATGACATTTTCTGCAGGACTGCAGAAACAGTCCTGACCAAATGCATTCAATATATCAATGCTAATGACTAAAATAATAATAGCAGATAACGGGAAATGCCTCATGTGACACTTACCGGCGACCAGAAGTAAGTTGACTGGAGACTACGTGTTTGCACTCCTTCAAGCCTTGTGTTCCCGCGGGAGGAGACTCGCCCAGAAGAAAAGGTCAAGTTGCCAGTATCACCCCTGTCGCGTAATGTCTCAGTCAGCCGGGTACATATCACCAGTTCTTATTCAGCCCAATCTGCTTTATAGCTGTCGCAATGGATTTCGGTTACTTATCCCTCTTACACATTTTACTGTATAAACACGGCAGTCACCCTATTGGGCTGGTGTTCCGCGTCTTTCACATATATCCAGGCAGCCCAAATCAACTATCTTACAACAAGTTTTTTTATCCAAAACTAAGCCCCACCTGGGCAAGTAACAATGTGTAGCTGCTCCCAAAATATCGCTTCTCCCAAAGTAGCTGCTCCCAAAATATCGAATGACCTTAAAGTCACTTTAGTTAACACCTACCATAAGCAAATATCTCAAGACGTATTTTTTCGAAATTGCATTTCCACCTTAAATCCTCGGCGCTCCCTCGAGCTTATGGTGACCCTGTTTATGATATCCTGATTGACGATGCTGGTTCATTGCGCCTGTCAGCTCTGAGCTCTGAGGATTTAGGCGCTATTGTTATTATTATCATCATCATCATCGTCATCATCATCATCACCATGACTACCACCACCACCACCATCATCATCATCATCATCACCATCATCATCTCCATCATCATCATCGTTATCATATTTAATTTAGCAACTTCGACAACGATGTATTTAGTGCATTTAGTTACCGTATCATGCTGGTCATGACATCGAGGGCCTGTGATGATCGCTCCAACGAGGGAAGTTGTATAAACAACGGGTCGTCGCGAATGGTCTGAGGCCGAGGCAACATCGGGTGCGTCAATACCCGACCCTGGCTGTCGATAACGAAGGCGTAGTTCAGTTCACCCTTGTTGAAGTAGGTGACGTCACTTAGTAGATCACTCACTGTGCGGTCGATGCAAACAACACCTTTCAGGTGACTGTTGTGGTAGACGGGCAGGCAGCCGGATACGAGAAGGCCTGAATGAAATATGTCACCAGATATCTGATGGATGGTCCTCGTGTAGAGGCCGGTTTATACGAGCGATTATTGTCCAATTTTATCGGCCGAAACAGTGTCGCACGATTATGTGCAACTACATTGTGTGCGTTTAGACGACCGACATGTCTTTGAGGTTTGATGAACAACCACGACCTGCTGTCAAATAGCAAATAGTACCACATAGCGAAATACCTATTTATTCATGACATAGGTATATGTCGACTGACATCATCATGGTGAACCATAACATGTTTTGTTTATCTTCATTTTATCGTGAAACCAAGTTCTAAGCTTTGTGCATACTTCTACCCTTCTACAAAGCGTATCAAAAGCAAGAAAAAAAATACTCACCGATTCCGAAATAATCTTTGTATGGAACGGAAAATACCACCCTCGGCTGACTGCCAGTTCTACTAATGTACGTGTAGTAGGTACCCATCTTTGACCTCAGGTCAGAAGGATTGTCCACACGGATGAAATGACCCGGCTGAAACAGAAGGTCCAACGATTTAATTCAATTAAATTCTTAATTTCCAAAGGAAAATGGTATTATACAATATACAACATACACACATTTGAAAATTCTCTTGAGTGCATCGCTTACAATAAGCACTGACGTTGGAACTGTTCAAGACACTACATTAATGATATCGTTGTTTTGATATTCTTGATAGTAACTGAACGTATTATATAATCGCCTAAAGAATGGCACTGCTTAACACCATATACAGATAAATACATGTTTTAGTTAAATACTTTGGCATGTTACATACAAGTGACACATAAACTGGAGTGGCAATTCTGAATAATTGATATCTTACTGGACTAGTTAGAGTGTCGTATATAAGCAAACGGTTTCACGTGCACAGTTTTCTACGGTTCAGTGGTTACATTACTGTGAAAATATGAAATACCGTTATTTCGTTATATGATTACTATGATAATAACAACAACGAGGACGACGACTGCGACGACGACGACGACGACGACGACGACGACGACGACGACGACGACGACGACGACGACAACAATAACAATAATAATATATAAGTAATGTATAGAATAAAATCATACGAATAGAGCAAAATATAAGATAAGACCATGAAAAAATGTGTACATAATTGTTATTACAAATAATTAATCAATTGATGTGACACAAGAAATGTAAATGAAAATATTTTAATTAACATTCATTTCACACGTTACAGATGTGATCATCAACGAATCTGTTTAACGATGGACTAAATGACTCGAGGAAACAGCTAGAAAGCGTACCTTCACTTCGCCAGCGTCGGTGTCAGCTGTCGTCTGCGCAGCCATGTCTTGCAACGTCTGCCACGATGTACCTATCAGGAAATATTTAGAAACCCCATTATTATTATTTTATTATTGCTATGTAAATCAAACATGCTATATATAAGTTTGTATGTATACATTCGATGCATACATTACATGAAAATGCAGAGCCTTTGGTTAGCAAGTAAGAATAACAGACACAATATAAAACGTTGTCGGCAACATGTTTAATTGAAACAGGATTTTTGGTGGAAATAGGTGATATACGAGCTATGCAATAGAAGACAGTGCTTGCCAAAGACATCCCAGTCGTGTTGTATTATGTATAACTTTCTTCGTGTTTTTGTGTGGCAATGTCTGCCTGGCGGAAGTGTTTGATGGTTTACACGAGCGATTGTTGTCCAACGAGTCGGTCGACACGGTATCGAGAGATATCGTACTGCACGGATGGGTCGTAAAAATGCCGGTTTACCAGGGACGAGCGACGAGTCTATACACAATGACCTAGACATTGACACCTGTCACTCTCGGTTTGAACTTTGATGAAAGGTCACGACAGGTGCACCTATTGACGACTGTTGCTGCTTCAAATTCGCGGCCAACTGTTGGTGAGATTGGGACCAAATTCTCAAAGACACTATCGTACAGAATATTGGCCTTGTTAATCAATCTCGATTAATCCTAATCGATTTTCACGACTAATTACTGCAACGCGCTACCGCGCAACACCGTGTCGGCCGACACACAACGCTCGTGTAAACAGGCCCTACACCTGTCGGCGAGAATTGGGACTGGTTCCAATCGAACAGTTGACCCCGATTTTGAAAAAGTGACCAAACAACGATCGACAGAACGTGTACCTGTCGTGATATTTCACCAAAGCGAGAGTGGCAAGATCTAGGTCGCAGCGTCTACACATGTCGTTCGTCTAAACGCACACACAATTTAGTTAGCGTTAGACTTCGTCACGATGTCGACAGACAAATCGGGGTAATAATTGTTCGTGCAAACCGGCCTTAACTGGCAAGGTATTGTCACACATAACGCCGTCATGTCATATGTGAACGTGTGCACGTACAAACCTTCTCCGAAGCCAAACGTGAACATGATGACCTTGTTTCCTAGCTTGGCGTTTTCATCACGCAGCGTCTTCATGATGGCGTCTTTGTTGTCCGTCGGTTCGCCATCCGTCAAGAAGAGAATCAACTTTTCTACAACAAAATTTACTTCGTATAATAATAATAATAACATTCGTGAAAATATTCATGAAGTCAGTAGAGAAAAATTAAGTGCATATAATAATTATACTACTAATAATAATAAATATTGATAATATTTACTAACTTATTTACTTATCCTCTTCACACTTTAGTTGGTGCATAGTATATACTAATACTACTACGACTAATAATAAAATAATAATGATAATAATACTAATAACAACAATAATGCTAATAATACTAATATTAAAACTAATACAGGTGTTCTAATAATATTGCTACTGATAATACAGTTAATAATAATAATGATAGTAATAATATTAATGCTACTACTAATACTAATAATAGTAATACAAAGATGCCATTTCTCCGGTTTTGCAAAGGAGCTTTCCTTCTTGTTTGCCTAATTTTGACGTATTTCCTGCTTTTTCTTCTTTTTCAAATAATCTCGTTTTTAATTTCCCCTGGAAAAGCCGAGCTGGAATTGCTTTGATGGCAAAAAGAAGCCAAGGCGTGAATGTTAAGATTGTTCCCGGTGACCCTGACTGAGGGATTAGTTATGCACTTTGAATTGCCCGCAAGCGGTGGGCCGACAATGAATAGTTGGCCAATATGCTGCAGCTTTTATCAAGTTAACTTTGTATCACAAAGTTAGCGCGTTCCTTTTCGCTAATACGGTACCTGTGGAACGGAGTAAACTCAACTAATACTGGACTATATAGCGCATTCAGTTCAATGCTACTGTGACTGCCAGTTGGATGTGGGCCATAAATTAAGTTGATGAAATAAATCACTGCCCCACTTTGTACTGCCCGCAAGCGGTGGCCTGACTATGAATTATTGGCCGATATGCTGCTGTTTTCATCAAGTCAACTTTGAGTCGCAAAGTCAGCGCGTTCGTCTTCGTAGATATGATAATTCTGGAATGACGCATTTCGAGAAACTCCGGGACCAAGCCGCAGAAAACGTCTCCGAGGATATTCGGAATTTTATTAAAATGCAATAAACACATATTTCATGTTTATAATGATTCTTATATGTATATTCTTAAAGTTACTTGACAAAAATCAAGCAAACGTGTAACATTATTACCTTTTTTGTTATAAAAACGTCAGTCGCACAATATGGTGGTTGGTTTTCAAAAACATTCGTTACAGCCCGAAGATAAATTTACTCACAATCAATTGTTTGAACAAAATTTCTTTTATTTATTGACTACATTATGCAGATGGTATTACACAGAATACATACGTAGTGAAGTTAGTGCGTATCAGCGCTGGCTCAGCCCGACTCGCGGGATTGTCAATGCACTTTGAGCTGTCCGCAAGCGGCAGGGTGACTATGAATGGTTGGGTCCAAATTCCCTGTCCGCTGTCCACATTGGCCAGGTGGCCGCTATGGACAGCTACCGGACAGTGCTGACTAATAGGAAGTAAATCGGGACTTTGAAAAGTGTCTGTTATACACAGTGTCCGTTATGGGCAGGTATGCGCTAAAGCAAGTTTTACTCTGTGTGTATATATAATATATATATATATATATATATATATATATATATATATATATATATATATATATATATATATTTATATTTATATATATACTTATATATATATATATATATATATATATATATATATATATATATATATATATATATATATATTTATATATGCATATTTACATATATATATATTTATATATGCATATTTACATATATATATATTTATATATGCATATTTACATATATATATATATATATATATATATATATATATATATATATATATATATATATATATATATATATATACTTATGCGTATATATATATATATATATATATATATAATAATATATATGTATATATATATATATATATATATATATATATATATATATATATATATATATATATATATATATATAATTTTTCACTTTCAATGAAAATTGGCCACAGAAAGCGTAAAATGGCAATATCGAGACCTTAATTTTTGAAGCATTTACCGTTTTGCGTGGGAGGGGAATACCTTTCCAACACCTTCCTGCCTTTATTTTATCACCGGAAAGAGAATTTTTTCTTTAAGCTTTCCCATAAGTGGTTAGTTGTCAAAACGTAGAAGTGAGTAGAGTTTATTATTTTAATTTAAAAAAAATTATATTTTAATAAAATATATAAAAAATACAGCAACTCACCCCTCTCTAGTCCATTTGTGGTAGCGTTGTCCGCCCTGTTGGGGAAATACTGGAAGGCTTTCTTTAATGCAGATCCATAGTTTGTCGCACCACTTTCCTTCAGATTCTGGCCGCATCATAACACATAGAGTCCATTATTACTAGTGCGCAGACCAGCCACATCGTAAGAATTATCAAAATGCAAAGCAGAATTAATGTTTGGTCCGTGTCCCGTATTTATACGGATTTGTTTCACATTTACCTAACATCGCGTTAAAGTACACATTCGAAAATAATAATCGTATTTAACAGAGTGTCCGACGATTTCATCACAACTAAATAAAATATTTGTACAAACGAGCTAGTATGTCGTAGTGGATGCTAAATTGGTTTGATTTTTCGTCGATTTCGTGAATACTAAATAACACATTAACACAAAAGAGCTAGTATGTCGTAATGGATGCTAAATTGGTGAAGTGATTATAAAACGAGACATGCGGATAAAATTTAGTTGACGAAGGAATTCGAAAACAGACAAATACCAACACAATGAGCAATGAATATATCATGTTCCCCAACGACTATGTAATGCAAAGACACGTTAGAATACCGTGGACAATGACCAACCAGTGAGCGAAAATGTAGAATGTAGATCAGGAAAACCAGAAACCAATTACTGATATTTTAAAGTCAGACGTCTTGTTACGTCATCGGATACTTCGCGGGCTTTTGGCGGACAAGTTTGCAGGGGCGAGTAATTTTTAAAGTTAATGGTAAAAAATATAACAAAATAATTAATATATAGCAATATGTCGTCTGACATGGTCGTTTATCGGGGGGTGACAACACGTTAGAGTCAGTTAAGTCGTTGGTTGTCGTCATTCTAATCGTTTTGCGGCTAAACGTGCAGCAGATATTGACGGACCTTGACGCACCCCTCGTACATATTTGTGACCAACTAAAGTCATTATTTTTATGGACATGGCGCACCTTTGATGCTTGGGTGCGTCATGCAATTGACGGGTGCATTAGTACAATGTCTTTGCATCAACTCAAACTACACACAAACCAGAATTGGGATTATTACCCACACGGCGCTATGACTAGTAGAGAAACCCTTTGTAGGTATTGTCTTCAAATCAATCAACGAGGCGAGAAAGAAATAAAATCTTACCTGCAAAAAAGACTTGATCAAATAACGTTTATTTTTCGGTGTCACCATAGCGAGACTGTCGGCATAGCAGGTGCTTGTCGACGCGGTGCCTGGCGGGGTCTGCGGCTTTTGCGAGAAGGAGACGACTCCGACCTGAAACAGGTAATGTAGGCTTATACTTGGTCATGTAGAAGTTGCTAGTTTCAGTGAAAAAATAAAGGTACGTTCTTATATAGCGCGGTATCCAGTCCTAAGGAACTGCTCAAAGCGTTTTACCCCTGGCAGACCTGTTCATTCCAAAGCCAACTCGACTTCCCTGGAAAGAATTCAGCCACACTGCAATTACTGCGCGAATACTGTTCGTTCACATATCCACCACTGTATGTAGCCAGGTACTCATTTATACAGCCGAGTGAACTGAGGCAACGTGGGGTGAACGATAATACCCAAGCTTCGAAACGGCAGCAAGAGGATTCGAACCCAGGTTTTCTCGATTGAGAGTCCGATGGTCTAACCGCCACGCCACCGCGTCCCAGGAAATGCACAACGATTTTTAGGCAGTCCCTTACATGGGTCCCACATGGGAAGAGGAGAAGGGGACTAGGGCTGACTATCGGGAAGAGTTTACTATTGCGATAGTATTGCGATAGCTGTATTACTATTGCACTATTATAGCGATTGATTCATAGCTATTGCGATAGTACTGCGATAGTATCGTGCAATAGTGAATAACCAGGAAACCAGTCCCAAAACTTAATTGATGAGTTACGCGTTCGAGTGACCTTTGAATTAGTTGATTAAAAATGCTGAATTTGTGAACGACGCTGCTCTAATCGACGATCGTTGATGTTAGGTTGATAAATAAATTAAGTTATCAAAATTAGTTAAAAAGATGTTTATTTATATTATTACAGCGACTGTAGCCCTGTTAATTTGTTTCGTTACCATTGATAGTTCAGTGTACTATCGATAATAACTATCTATAGTTAAATGTACCATCGATAAAATTGCATCGCCACATCGACAATTGATAGTTCGGTGTTTTGTTGCACCCACAGAGAGGACGGCTTGGAAACTGTTGGCAACGTGACTTTAAACCGGAATGGCTATGACGGGATACATCTGGACTCACGAAGATGGCTCAACACACACACACACACACACACACACACACACACACACACACACACACACACACACACACACACACACACACACACACACACACACACACACACACACACACACACACACACACACACACACACACACACACACACACACACACACACACACACACACACACACACACACACACACACACACACACATACACATACACATATATATACATATACATATACATATACATATATATATATATATATATATATATATATATATATATATATATATATATATATATATATCCAATTGAAAGATTTGATATCTATGTTCTGTGGGCCGAGGTGGCGTATTGGTCAGAACATCGGACTCTCAGTCGAGAGAGCCCGGGTTCGAATCCTCTTGCTGCCTTTTAGAATATAGGGCAATTTCGTTTACTCGACGTTGTTCAGGTTGAATGCAATCCCAAGGAGTGGATACGGCGCTATTGAAGAACGTACCTTTGCCTTTTCTCGTGGAGGAAATGGACCGAACTAAGTAAGTAATCCTAATCTTAATAATAACAAA
>OY759261.1:49247349-49304849 GCA_963662155.1 Lamellibrachia columna
ATACCTAAAAAATAACAGTAATTGTTATAATTACGTATATTATAATATGTACAGTGTATTAATTTAACGCATACCAATAGCATGATAGTATTAGCAATGTGTAGTTACAAGACGAAATAATCGTCTAAGTTGTGTAGCCGTGCTACAGGCAGATTCTAACTGTACAGTCGCTGCTGGTAGTCGCTTCAACAACACATGGGTCGTCATGGCTCTCTGCGAAGATGAAGAAGGGTGGTTCAGTGGGGTATCTAGGATCTCGCAATGGGAGGCCAAAATGGGGGGAGCTTTGTCACCAACATTAATTTACCATGCTGGCGCAGCGGAGTATCATTCCTGAATTTGACATTCCACGTCTTCAGTGGCCTTCCTCTGTTCCGCTGTTGTCCACACGCGCTGTTGTCCATTGCCAGCATACCTTCTTTGATAAAGATTGTACGCATATTGTACACAGCGTGTGTGGGTTATCAAATCACACTGTCCTTAAACATCCTTTGATACGGTGATGGAGATTGATGTGTCTAGTCTCGCTTATCCGATTCTCGCTCGGCTTCGAGAATGCGCCGAGAAGAGAATCTGGCCGCAGATGCATGTTTTGACCGTTACCGTCGTCAGGTGGCATGACCAACACCATGTGCCGACCGAGATGCTTGTCGTGTAACATATCAAGTACATGAGGGAGAATTGTGTAAATGAGGGTTTCTCTGTACGCTGTAGATGCCCGGATAAGATCTTAATAAACTACTCATGTAAGCGCCCAGAATCGAGGCTATGATGTGCCTGGGCCTTGTTAATGAGTACGTTTTGTGAGTCCAACACACGTTAAGACACGAACCGTGGCTGGGATTTTAAATTACACTTATTGGGTAATTAGGGGTATGTATGTTTACATTTCAAAACACGGTTTTGCGATATAGGGTTAAATGTGAGAAATATAGAATATATTATGAACTAATATATTTCGTCTGTCATGGATCAATGCATGCTTTACACATTAAATGATACGTATTTGGTTTTACCTCATCAACTTGAAAAAGTTTAAATAAATTATAATAATAAAAAATAATTTTACCTAATTAATAAAATGTGACCCCGACCATTGAAAACGGACGGGAGTCGTTATACAGTCAATGCAATGATACATGTAAAAATCGTACAATAATCATACAATCCTATCTTTTGGAGAGAAGTATAAAGCTTGTTTGTGGGTCAGAATTAGATCAATTATCAAGGATGTTGTACTGGCAATGTATTGAGTGCCCCCCCCCTCCCGGATATAACCAAACACCTCACCGGCAACGACATTTGACCCTCGCAGTTAGGCAGTCACACTTCGCTGCACACGCTGCTGATACGTGTATATTGGAAGTGGTGTAGTGTATTCATATTCCAATGCATTCAAGTGTAGATGTGCTGTTTGTGATGAATGACCCACTGACCGGCTGGGGCTACCTAATACCAGTGTATTTGTGCTTGGATATGAATTGGTATTATAGAACTCGAACCAATAACCCCAACAAAAGCAATGCATCCATTGAAAGACTATTTTCTAGATACAAGCATACCAGTAAATAACTCTAAATAACTACATTTGTGGTTTTTAACATACATCACCAATTGGTAGGTCAGAGGCCAGTGAGTCCACACAAAAGGTCAGAGGCCAGTGAGTCCACACAAAAGGTCAGAGGCCAGTGAGTCCACACAAAAGGGGGTACATTACAATTTACTCAACTAGAAAAGGGTATAAGGAAATGGGATCAATTAGTTAAATTCTCAATGATGGTATACTGCCAACGTATTGAGTACCCCCCATACTGCCAACGTATTGAGTACCCCCCATACTGCCAACGTATTGAGTACCCCCCCATACTGCCAACGTATTGAGTACCCCCCATACTGCCAACGTATTGAGTACCCCCGCATACTGCCAACGTATTGAGTACCCCCCCATACAGCAACGTTTTGAGTACCCACCATACTGCCAACGTATTGAGTACCCCCCATACTGCCAACGTATTGAGTACCACCCATACTGCCAACGTATTGAGTACCCCCATACTGCCAACGTATTGAGTACCCCCATACTGCCAACGTATTGAGTACCCCCCCATCCCCCCGGACATGGTGCGACCAATTGTTAACATGTAATGAAGGCATTGAGTACCGAGTGGCTCAATACAGTAGCAGTTGGCGCTGAGCACAACGGCCACTCAAGGTTGACCATTGTCCAGCTTCAGTCAGGCGAAACAGCGGTGCTATTTTGGTGCAGAGCAACGTATTCAGTAGTGCCAAATACCGGCACTGCAGACGTAAACTGACGTGCATTTGCAATCCGAATTTTGCGCATGCCGAAATTGTGTGTGTGTGTGCGTGTGCGTGTGCGTGTGCGTGTGCGTGTGCGTGTGCGTGTGCGTGTGCGTGTGCGTGTGCGTGTGCGTGTGCGTGTGCGTGTGCGTGTGCGTCTGCGTGTGCGTGTGTGTGTGTTGGTCCCCTCTACCTGATGTCTATGCCAGGGGAAACAAAATATCTCACACAGGGAAATGGAAAAAACCTGCCGTTGACTCATTGCGCCTCACGGAGCTGGTGATCTCGATCTCCAAACTCACTATACTACCTCCCAGTTTAGGCTGCGATCAGCTGTCAAGCATCAAGTAAGCCAATGAACAAATAAATTATGATATGACCCCGTCAATATTTCATCGATCTCTCCCTTAATATTTGAATACTCGTCTAGTGGTATTCGACTCTAAAGCTGCGTTCTTGCACAACCTACCTATGTGTTTGCGTTGTCGCACTGGCCGTCCAACTCTCGATACACCATTCACTACTGAACAAACTAGGCTGAGTTCAACTTACCGACTAGTGGTCAGTGAATAGTGCCGATGTTTCGGCCCATACCGGTTTCGGTCCGTGAGCCGAACCAACCGTTTTCGCAACCGATGAACCGTGTAGTGTTTTCGCTCGCATGGTAAATCTTAATCAACAGGACAGTAGTGTAGCTCACACAAAAATACACGTTGTTCGACACAGGCTGTGTTTAAATCACCAACAGTATGGGCCGAAACACCCGGCACCCGTTTCAACTGTCCCCCGCACTATTCACTGACCACTAGCTGGCAAGTTGAACTCGGCCATGTTAGTTCAGTAGTTGACACTACGCCCTGAATATGACCTTTATTATTCTTAATACATATCAAAGACTTGGACGATAATATAGCAAGCAACGTACTGAAATTTGAGGATGACTCAAACGTGTTTAGAAAGGTTAACGATGGTGGTGATAAACAACATTTACAAAACGATATAGGCAAATTAGTTAAATGGTCTGAAAAATGGCAGATGTTATTCACTTTTAGGAAATGTAAATGCCTACATACAGGACACGGGAACTTGGATGTAAACTATAAAATGGGAGATAGTTCTAGGTACTACTAAAAAGAACATGACTTAGGAGAAACAATAAGTATTGATACGAAAGTTTCAGATCTGTGTGGTATTGTAGCTTCAAAGGGTCTTCAAAGTATTGGGTTGTTTAGGATAAATATAACATACAAGGAAAAACAGCTAAGTACACCTCTGTATAAAGCAATATGCCTCATTTAGAATACTGTATACAAACGTGGAGAACATATCGTAAGAAGGGTATATATATATATATATATATATATATATATACGCTTGAAGGAATACAGAAGAGAGCAACTAAAATAATTCATAGTATGAACTGTTCTCAATTACCGTATGCAGCACAAACTTGTATATTCTGCCTTCGCTAGTAGGAACACGTTTTTCTGGTCGCACCTTCGCCTGGCACCGTAAACAACCTAGCTGCCGTGGCCTCGGTGTCCCAGACCCGCCCTCGAAGCGGTCCAGGTAAAGAAAGAGTGATTGGTTCCCGAGTAGCCGAGACTAGACGGCGAGCGTGTAAGAACCAGCACGGTCACACTTCAATGCTTTTCTACTGCACGTTTTAGTGACGCCGCCTAGTGGTTTCACCGATAACTGAATTTACCATGGAGGATTCTACGGATTTACAATAGGACGTGCTTCTCTGAAAAAGTATATCTCCCATGCACGCACACACGCACGCACGCACGCACGCACACACGCACACACGCACACACGCACGCACAGTATAGTAGAACTTCACACTGAATACAATATTTTACACTATCGAAAGCTCAACGACGCGTCTTCATACTTGTTAATATAGGGATAATAAAGAAAAGGACGCCATTAGTATGGTAGGTGTTGAGTTGTGGCGAGCGCAATTCATGTCATTTTTATTTATTGTAGGTTTTGGAGGAGCCCCCTGCAATGGGACATCGTATGAGGGAAAGAATAATTTCGGTATATATATATATATATATATATATATAAAGAAAGATTGATTGATTGGTTCCCGTGTATATATATATATATATATATATATATATATATATATATATATGTATATATATACAAAGATTGGTTCCCATGTATATAAATTATATATATATATATATATATATATATATATATATATATATATATATATATATATATATATATATATATATATATACAAAGCTAAAATACCTTGATGCCGACGTACAGTATATGTTGCTAATTGCAATGCTCTATATAATGGGATTCAGTGACTATGTGTATTATCTTAGGTACATTTCTTATGTGCCCTACCAAAACTGTAGCTATTTTAGCGGAGGTTCCTATATTGGGGGTAAGAGTCCCACCACTGGGCAAGAAGCCCCTTTATGGGCGTTTGCAGCTGCAGCCTTACTCTATTCAGACATGATGATATACGGCTGCATCTAATTATCTCAACATTCTTATTTTGGGGCCTTATGGCTAGATGGAGGTGTAGCAGGAGGCGCGCATTAACTCATCATGATGTACATGTCTGTCGCGTGGACCCCCGGGTCACCGTGTGAAGTCTCGTACGGATCGGCCCATACTCGCGGCCGTGCATAGACATAACATAACAATGCGGCTTGGCTCCCAGGGAAACAGCCTAGTCTCGCGCTGCACCCTTCTATTCATCCCGGAATTGATGTGGTTCGGCGGCAAAGTTCACAAGACATTTGGCAATCGGACGATCGAATTCTGCTAGCAGCGAACGTGGGTCGTTGCTAGTAGCGCACGGCGCACGATACGATCTTCGTTCATTCTGAGAATGTGGTCAAGCCACCTCCATCTGCGTGTCTTCATGGGCTCCCCCGACTTCGAATGATGTTGATGACGCTTTTTTGTGGGCAGAACGGCCGGTGATGACTGCGGACGTTGGTTCCATTCAACTTTCATTGAGCTCTCTCGTCAAAAGTACCAACCGTCACAGCCATGGGTCATCGTTGACTGGACCGCGACCTTATACAGGCGTGCCTTCGTATTGCGCTGAAGTCCAGCGTCTTTTCATGTACACCATAGCCAGGTGAACCTCCCGACCTCGATATCTGTACGATATTTGATGTCTGTAGCGTACTCACTTTCGCCTTGCGCCCGTAACCCAAGGTAATTGAGAACTGTCTCTTCGTGATTTGCGTTTACATACCGCACTCCGGTCGACACCTACCGTGAACTGGAAGATGTACTAAAGAAGGTTCATTTTACTAGGTGATTTCAACTCTAAGGTACCGTGCATAGATACATTGCGCTTTATAGGTAATAATTTATAATGACATGACTTATAGTTATCCACATTTCTGCAGGATATATACGTACTCAAGCAAGCACAAATGCACACACGTATGTACGCACTCACGCGCTCGCACGCGCGCACACACAACACACACAAGCACGCACGCAGGCGCACGTATGCGTACTCAAGCACGCACTCACGCACCCAAGCACGCATACACACGCATGCATACTAGTTCCCCCTCTTATAAGGCCACCCTTTCTGCAAATGTACAATGTCTTTACAAAGACAGTGACCATTTGTAAGGAGGAAACATTATTTGCTGCATGGCGATTGGCACCTTATTAGAATCAGGATTAGAATCAGAATCAGTTTATTATTGACAACTTCTAATTTGGATTGTACATACAGTCACGATAAAATACACAAAGCCACGCAAGTATAATTAAATTAATCATTGAACATGTTGTACATAAAACAGTAATGCACTAAAATTATATTTATATACATTCACTAAAACGAACCGTGAACGCAACACACTCAGTAGAAGGCACTTTATATTAAAACTGACTGTATCATTATAATTACACTAGTAAACTTCATTCTAAACAACATAATTAAATTACATTAAAATGAAAATAAATAAATAACTTTGGATATTAAAATTGTATGCTAAAACATACATGATAAACAATTTAAGTGTTTTGACAGTGTACCAAACACCATGGTATTAACAAGTTTTTGTAGCGATTTGTTTTAGCCTTTGGAACGGGGAATCACTGTTTTGTTTTTAAAAAATCACTGTTTTGTTTAAAATATATAATATTGTTTACCAATTCATGTTTTTGCAAATTCATAGCATGTGCTCCACCCATCGTCTTGAAAATTCAATAAATATTGGTGTGAACATCACCAGATAGAGTTGAACGAACACTTGCAGTGCACCACAGATTAACTCGTCGCGTCATGTAGAGGTCCAGAAATTTATTGCACCAACGCTGCGATCATGTTTTTTTAGTTTCTCTTAAACATTTGGGGAGAAATTAAAGAAGTTCGCCACTGCCATAGCTGACGAAACCATGGTAGAGACAGAGCTCCATATCACTTAGCGATGCAAACATTGAATACGTTGTATGCATGATCATGCATCTTTCGGAAGTCCAAGCCGAGCTGCTCCACCTTTTCATCGATGGCCGCCTCTAACTCCGGAGTAACACGAGATAAATTAGAATTCCTCACGTAGCTTCTGTTTTTCATCAGGACACACCTGAACTGTTTTTGCTTGATATGCCAAATGTTTCGTCAGCACTGATGGAATAAAAAACACATTTGCATTTCGGACATGATCTTCGACTTGAATCTGTTCCCCCGATGATAGCAATCATTTTGACATACGTCGTTATCTTCGATGCCCGCGGAGCGTTCTGTTTTGTCGCCAATTGCGTCTCCAGAACCACATGGTCGTGATTCTCATCAGTGTCGAGGTGGATGGCATCAAGACGATATTCTGGTTTTTTCGTATGGAATAATAGTCTTTACTATGGGCTGAAACTTAAAGCATTTGTCTCTCACGCTAGTTTGGAAGCCTGACAACAGATGTTGACCAGTGGAAATGCACAAAGCACTGACAACAAGAATCCATTTGCTTGTAGTGATGGGTAGTACGATGTTAAAGCAGGATGAGAGAAGCAAATCTGAACGAACGGGAAACAAATGGCAATATTACTGGCAATGTGCCTAGGTTGTGTGCTAGAAATGTCCTCATCTAAGGAATAAGTCCAGTCTGCGCCACCTCGCGGTGTCTCGACAACTAAATTTGACTTAACGAAAAAGATCCGGTAAAAATGATGTGGGTGCCCGGACAACCGATGGACACCTCCTGGATCCGCCCATGGTTATATTGAATTCAGTGTCGCTTTGCAAGGGACGGGGCAAAGCGCCCAGGGTGTGTGCGTTTGCAACATTATAATTTCTTTATTTGAATATTGTTACTGCCGAGCTTGGATCTCCCGAGTGTCTTAGCGCAATAAAAGTGTTTTATATTGTATTGTAGATATCGTCCGCTGCCGATACATTTATACAACTGCTATAATCTTATTAACCTATTATATGCATTATCTTCCTTTATTTCAGTTTCCCGTGGCTACTGTGTATACTTTGGTAAGGACAATTTGCAAACTTGTATAATTACGAAGCCCAAATGCTAAAGTGAACCGCGTGACGCGTGTTTTGCTTCTGTTGCAACCGTATTGCAAACAGAAGGACATGATGACATGTGGCTCCATCTGGCTGGCTAAAAATTCCTATTTTTGAGCCTTATAAATGGAGGGGGTAGCAATTTTACGCACCTGGTCGCCCCACCCCATCCCCGCCGCTAGGAGTTCTGACTTCATCAGACTGGAAGAAACTTACTGTTGCCCTTCCTAGGATCGTAGGTATTTGCATACGGGAACTTAACTTTAATTGGCAGTGAACCCGTCGCCGCGGGTCGAACTGGTAATGGTGGAAACACTCTGAAGTTTGGTGCGGACGCCTCTAGTTCCCAGAAACATGTCGACCAAGAGAGGAAATGAGACGAAGTACAGATAATTCAGTGTGCTTTCACACATGGCGTGGAATAAATTGACGCTCGCCTTCGTGAACTCGCCGAGAACAGAGCTTGGCCCCGAAGGCGTGTTCTCATTGTTACCCACTGTCACCATTCCATTTTGTGTAGGCGTTCCCGTGAACCAGCCAATTAGTGTGTGTGCGCGCGCGTGCGCTCCACCTGGCGGCGAGAAACCAGTACTACAAGGTGGTCGAGAAGTTGCTGTTGTCAGGCGCCAGAGACGCCGTACCCGAGTTCGACGTTCCCATGAGACAACTGTTCACCAAATACGCCGTCGTCTCCGCCTCCTACATCACAGTCAGGCCTGCCCCTACTGGCCTCACGCTGCCTGAGGCGCCCAGCGCGTGACGGCGTCTCATCGGACGCCAACCTTCCACTGACGTCTGATTCGTGAATGATCGTAGTTTTGGTATCGAATTCCCTCGTATGGTATTCCTGATGCTATATAAATATTTTACACGAGGGACGTTTTAATTTGTATTTATACGTTCCATATGTTTCATCGGTGACCTTGTATATTACAGTAACAATAATGCCCACCTCTGGAAGTCACAATTGTCATTTCCAGACGAGGTGACTAGGTGATTGGTTTCTGTAATAATGAAGCTGCGTAATAGTCTAGCTCTTCATTTGGTGGCAGGTCACATATGCTTTCGATGCCATTGATGCCAATATAAAATGGATTCCGGTTATTTTCACATGTTTAATGTGTTTTAATGTGTGTAAGTACTACATCAATGGTTGAAGGAAGGTTATTATTCAGTGCTGAACGACTTTGTGCGTCAAAGAAAGAGTAAAATTGTGCTCACTTGTAAATGTAAGTATGTTCGAATTTATATTAGTATCTTTGTATTTAGAAAAACATAATGTTTATGCGTTGATAGTGGTTCTATTTCGTTTTTTTGCAAAGTTGATATGTTGCAGGATATTACATATTATGCTGTATGTCAACGCTTTTCAGTACAAATAAATTAACTGTTATTAATAATACGTATTCAAGTTGATGAGTGATAAATAACACAAATAGGAAGACAGCTATCGCGCTACGATAATCGCTGAACTCGCAGCCTTCGTCCGGACTGTGAACGACGACTGGGCCGCCGATTGTACTGCAATGTTACAACTTGTGCGTTCTGTATCTGTAGTTATGTGTGGTGAAGCGGACGGCCTGGGGAAAGGGTTCGTTAGTCGTGTAGTGCAAATGGTCTGAGGGGGTAAATTCTATTTTATTATTTTGTTGTTGCTCTCCTCTTTATCCATGAAATCGGTCGTCGATTTTTGTTTTTATTCTTCTTCGTCACTGATCCCGTTTCAGTGCCGTCTCCCCCACCCGTCTCCACCACCCATCTCCACCCCCCATCCCTCGCTCTCATTATCCACTCCCCTCCCACTCCCGCCAAATCTTTCTTCACACAGTCCTCCCATCTCAGTTTCGGTGTTCCTCTTCTCCTTCTACCCCCCACTATGAGTGCACCCGCTCTCTTCGTTGCTCAACTTCGTTATCAGCTTCCTCCTGAAACCCTTTTTTACACCAACTTCTTCCCTCAGCTCCTTCATTCTTCGCTTATCAATTGCACAAACAGCTTTACGCCGGAACTCTGCCATTGTCCTCGTCATAGAGAAATAATAATAACGTCTGTCAGTTGGACCCAACCACTACGGTGGCGCCATCTAGTGCACAAACAGCTTTACGCCGGAACTCTGTCATTGTCCTCGTCATAGAGAAATAATAATAACGTCTGTCAGTTGGACCCAACCACTACTGTGGCGCCATCTAGTGCACAAACAGCTTTACGCCGGAACTCTGTCATTGTCCTCGTCATAGAGAAATAATAATAACGTCTGTCAGTTGGACCCAACCACTACGGTGGCGCCATCTAGTGCACAAACAGCTTTACGCCGGAACTCTGTCAATGTCCTCGTCATAGAGAAATAATAATAACGTCTGTCAGTTGGACCCAACCACTACGGTGGCGCCATCTAGTGCACAAACAGCTTTACGCCGGAACTCTGCCATTGTCCTCGTCATAGAGAAATAATAATAACGTATGTCAGTTGAACCCAACCACTACGGTGGCGCCATCTAGTGCACAAACAGCTTTACGCCGGAACTCTGCCATTGTCCTCGTCATAGAGAAATAATAATAACGTCTGTCAGTTGGACCCAACCACTACGGTGGCGCCATCTAGTGCACAAACAGCTTTACGCCGGAACTCTGTCAATGTCCTCGTCATAGAGAAATAATAATAACGTATGTCAGTTGGACCCAACCACTACGGTGGCGCCATCTAGTGCACAAACAGCTTTACGCCGGAACTCTGCCGTTGTCCTCGTCATAGAGAAATAATAATAACGTATGTCAGTTGGACCCAACCACTACGGTGGCGCCATCAAGTGCACAGTTGAGCACACTGCCTACTATGGTAGCAGATCGTGCAACGGGAGTCACGCATAGTTCTAAGCAACCATTAGCAGACATGCCGTGTCGTACGGATTACCCGTATATTATACGGATTTGGGAGTCTTTGGAGATGTACGACCGTATGTCTTTTGCATATGGATTAGTTTTAAATCTACAGAACCATCACCAGGCTGATTTCCTGCGAAACCTAGTGAATTTCGTTTGATGTAGGTATATTTTTAGCTTGATAGATGGCAACACTCGATAGGAATCTTACTTAGCCTATGTCAAACGTCATACTGATTTCTACTGTTTTAGAGAGAATTGTTAGTAAACAAATACGGATTTCAACAACAAAGCAGCAAGTCTACATTAGTGACGCGTTGCAATAATATACAAAAGACCCAATCCATAGTACTCAGGTGTATTGCCCTGAGTACCAGTTTCCATTGATGGAATCATGGGGGGGGGGGCGGAACACGATGCACAATAAGCCAATCGTCTCAGCGTCTCCACCATATATACGATATAGCTCGTGTAAGAACGAATAAGTGGACATGAACAACAGTTTGTTTTACAATAATATCTGTGTATTTAATTATTAATACGTAGTATACATGACATACCAATATTACATTGTGTTTGAATATTACCACGAGGATGTTCGCGTTACTAAAGTGAAGCACGTGTGTTTCGCTTATGCCATTCCCACTAGAATCACATAATGAACAAATTAGACATTTCTATATAAACAAATTGTATCACATTTAAATAAATTGTTCTAATGAACAAATTAGAGATTTCTGTATAAACAAATTGTATTATATACATATATATATATATATATATATATATATATATATATATATATATATATATATATATATATATATATATATATATATATATATATATATATATATATATATATATATATATATCACAAGTCTTCACAGTCAATAAGTGTGTAATTTACTTTACTTTATGGGAGTCAATGTGCATGATAGATCAGCAACAACAAAAACATATAGAAACGAATGCGACGTTTTGACTCGTCTACTGCGGACCTTGTTAGTGCACTGATGACCTATGTTGTGGCTCAGATTCTGGTAGGTGTTTTCCCTGGTGTCGATTCATGGTGGGGCCTCTCTGCTTGATGTAGATTGCCTCCTTCACTTTTCTCTTGTGCCAGTTTTGTTCCCTGGCCAGGATCTTGGTGTTGTCCATGGACACTGAGTGTCCTGTGGCCAAGCAGTGGTTTCCTACCCCTGTAGGTTTATGTAGGGTCGTATGTTCCTTGAACCTCTGGCTGAGTGTTCGTTTAGTCTCACCGATATATGCGTGTCTGCTGTTGTTGCCGCATGTGATGTGTAGATAGTCCCGCACTGGTGTTCTTTCTGTATATTATCTTTCGGGTGAACTACCATGGAACGAAGGGTATTTGAGAGCTTATGGTACAGGTGCACATTGTGTGACTTGAAGACTCGTCCGAGTTGTTCTGATAGCCCTGCTACATGTGGTAGTCCCAACATGGGTCGGTTTGTGTTCATTGGTTTAGAACTATTATTGTTTGTGGCTGCTTCTCTGTCTTCAGCGGTGGAGGCGTATTGCGGTGTCCTGTTGGTGAGTGTGTGCACAACTGATCTTTTGTGCATTAAGGGGTGATGTGATTCGAAACTCAGATATTGGTCGGTGCGTGTACACTTCTTATATTTTGTAAGCCTCTTGGATGCGTCGTCGAGAATGTGCTGAGATCCAGGAATGGTAGTTTTTGGTCTTTCCCTGGCTCGATGGTGAATTTAGTTATTCCGCGAGAATCTGAGCCACAACACAGGTCACCAGTGCATGAACAAGGCCCGCACTAGACGGGTCGAAACGTCGCATTCGTTTCAATTTCTGCTCCAAAGTAAGTGTAAATTATTACTCTCTAATTGAATCTTGGAGCCACGAACAATATATTTCGCAACAAATATATAGTTCAGCATCATATAAAATATGTCACGCACAAGATAATACAAACGAAGAGGTGCTACAAAAAAGACAACTAAAAATGATAATAAGGAGACGACAATTTCTGTGACATATCATTAGATATAGTCAAACTGAGAAAAGAAAATCACAATTGAAGATCACACGGAAAGTGGCAGATGAAGACTAAAACGATTGTTTGAACAAATTAAATGACTAGAGGGACCAGCGAGAGTGAGTTGTTCATAGTAACCAAGAACAAAGTTGCATGGAAGAGAGCAGCAGCAGACGTTGTTAGGTCTGAAGAATAATGATTAAAACGGTTAAAATGCATTTCAATTAAATATATTTACACTTAATACGTGCAAATTATATTTATACAATATATTTACACTTAAAGAATATCGCTGAAATACGCAGTTACCTTTAGTTATTATAGATTAACACTTCAGTCCATTTATTCTAAATTAAAACTTTTCTAGGGCACGAACTTCCACACTACTGTGTCCTCCTTGTAAATTGCGCAGACTGATTATGAATATCTTGTGAATATATCTTTATATTAAAATTAAGGCATTCCAAGTATGACACATCAACATTATAACCAAGACATTCCGAGTATGATACATCAACATTATAACCATAAATTCCCGTTTACACGGGCGATTTCTGTTCCTATTTGTCGGGCGAGACTGTGTAGCACGATACCGTGCAACTGCGCTTAGACGCGTTTAGACGAACGACATGTCTTGACATTGCAACCTAAATCTTGCCTAGCGTCATTCCCGATTTGAGATTTACTGACAGGTCACGACGAGTGCGGATATTTACACGACCGATTCTTTCGGTCGGCCGATAAATTGGACAACCATCGCTCGTGTCAACCGGGCTTTGGCCTTATACATTTAGTAAATCGACAACAATAAAGCAGTATTCAAGCCATATTTTCGTACACACCGGTGTAGATGTTGGGCGGATCCCGTTCTGCATGATTGATAAATGTGTACGCCGGATCTGCGACAAAGGTCGGAGCTGTCGGTGGGGGGCGGGACTCGTCCATCTGAAAGGCGGTGTTGGTATTCGCCGCTGTCTCCGTCGCAGTCGCCTCCGGGTTCGTGGCCGGCTGTGGTGGCACGTTGCGGGCCCGCCGCCGCCACCACCACCAACACCCGACGCCGGCAATGACGAAGACGATGGCCAGTGGAATAAGTATCGCTGGTAATACCGTACTGCTTCCACCTGAGTCATCTACAACAATAAAGTTGCTTCTTTAAAATCTCGCCGTCGTCAGTAACATAATGCCTAACCATATTAAAACTCCAAAGACTCTTGCCAGTTTCAAATCTCGAACCTAATTGGAGTACCTCATGCAGAGGCGGCGGCGGCGGCGGCGGCGGCGGCGGCGGCGGCGGCGGCGGCGGCGGCGGCGGCGGCGGCGGCGGCGGCGGCGGCGGCGGCGGCGGCGGCGGCGGCGGCCGCGGCGGCGGTGTTTACTGAGCAAACGCGAATATGTCAGCATAAGTTTCCCGTTGTCATTAATTGGGTCTATTTCGTTGGGTGCATGAGGGTACTATATGACAGGGCGTAACATGACCTCGTGTATTGGCTGTAGTTTGGCCCTGCAGTGCGACGACAAAACCAACGTTGGTAAGCACCGAATTTCAGGCGCTCGAATATACCATCCGCCCCCAATATGTTGTCAATGTTTGCTAGAGTTGAGGCGCGGACTTGGTGGGGGCACTTTGGTCTCACCTCCATGCGGAGCCACGGCTCACAGCCATCAATTACCCCCCCCCCCCCACCAAACACACACACATATGTGCGTGTGTGTGTGTGTGCGTGCCTGCGTGCGTGTGTGTGTGTGTGTCAGTGTGTGCGTGTGTGCGTGAGTGCGTGTGTGCGTGTGTGCGTGTGTGCGTGTGTGCGCGTGTGTGTGTGTGCGTGTGTGCGTATGTGTGTGTGTGTGTGTGTGTGTGTGTGTGTGTGTGTGTGTGTGTGTGTGTGTGTGTGTGTGTGTGTGTGTGTGTGTGTGTGTGTGTGTGTGTGTGTGTGTGTGTGTGTGTGTGTGTGTGTGTGTGTGTGTGTGTGTGTGTGTGTGTGTGTGTGTGTGTGTGTGTGTGTGTGTGTGTGTGTGTGTTTGGCTGTTTATCCGTGTGTTTGTGTACATATGGTGTCTGTGTCTGCCCATGTTGAAGCCACACATTGGCGGCAGAACACTGTGTGTTTTTGTGTAAACGTTGAGAAAACTGTTGTACGCCGGTTTAACAAGATTGCCATCCAATGCAAAGGCCCAGATGGCAAGTGGACAAGGAAGCCATTGGTATATCAAGAGTCCATTTTTTTCCATTTATTTGTAACCCGCCCTCCTGAAATATGTGTCAACCTTGTTTTAAACATATTGATGCTGCTAGCAGTTACACAATCTGTGGATAATGTGTTTCATTCATTCATGGTCCTCTGTGAGAACGAGTACTTCCTGATATCCAATCTTCACCGATCATTTACTAATGTTACCTCATGTCCTCTAGTTCTATTATCTTTCTTGAGTTAGAAACATATTTCTACCAATATCTTCATACCCATTCAATATCTTAAAAACTTCAATTTGATCTCCTCTTAACTTTCTTGACTCTAAGGTTGTTAAGCCACATTCTTTCAGGTGTTCTTCATAACTAATGTCTCGTCCAAGCGTATATATATATATCCTTCTTACGATATGGTATCCACGTTTGTATACAGTATTCTAAATGAAGTCTAACTATTGCTTTATACAGAGGTATAATTAGCTTGTTATCCTTGTATGTCATATTTATCCTAATCAACCCTAGAATTTGATTAACCTTTTAGCTGCAATACCACACTGCACTGAAACTTTCATATCAGCACTTATTGTTATTCCTAAGTCCTTTTGGTTTACAGTAGTTCCTAGAACAGTATCTCCCATTTTATAGTATACATCCAAGTTCTCGTGTACTGTGTGTAGGCATTTACATTTCCCAACATTAAATAACACATATCACTTTTCAAATCACTTTATATATATTCAACAATGTAAACGATAGTTTTATACACCAAACTAAATACGTCAATTTGTACCAATACTAAGTTTCTGGGACTAAGTTACTCTAAAATTCTGCCTCTAAATTACTTTTTACATCTTTGATGAATGGGTATGTGTATGGCTTTGGCTGCAACAGTTCCATCAGGTTAGTCGGCGCCAAACCATGGACATATATGTTTGACAACACCAACACATTGAACGTGACACGATTCCCTATCCATAGCTAATGCTACCCTATTGACAAAGGTGTGATGTTCTCGTGTATTTTGGCGTGTATAGCTGTTCTGGCGGCATTGTTCTGTACTCGTTGTAGGCAAGCTGTCTGAAATGACAATATATTGAGCAGGAGGTGAACGGCACACTATTCCAGACGAGATGTGACCAGTGCGCTGACAGCACTTTTGGTGGCTTCAGTTGTAAGATAACGAAGTTTACATGACAGTCTGAGCATATGATAGTTACAAGTAGCGCACATAGTTGTCACGTGATGTGTCATCGTCAGATTTTGATTCATATGAATTCCTCAAGTTTCGTACACTGTCTACTGGTGAAATTGCGCCATCTCCAATGGCCGTGGAGCAAACGATATATAACTTGAGATTATGTTTTGATGGAAGATATTGTTAAATGTATAATGGATAATTAAAGTAAAATCTTAATAAAGTGCTTAGTTAATGCATGTTTAATATCGCTAGTAGTTAATATGTTATCAGGCTACTGCGATGCTTCCATCCGTGTGTAATGTGTTAAGGTGTTACATAACACACGTAAGTATGTTTTCTTTAAAGTCAGAGCTACCTGCAATTACAGATGAAACAGCACGATTAGGGAAAGAACTTCACCAGAAGCGAATTACGATTTTCTTCAACCACAACTATTTTGATTACTTACTCAACGGTTCGAGCCTTCATCAGGAATTCTAGGCGGCAAGTTCTTCCTCTGCTTCTTCCTCCGTAATTACAATAATAAGTTGTTTTTAAGCATCTAAAATACTATTACTGACCTAACTACTGTATGTTTAAGTGCAATAATATGTTGAACTTTTGTAATTACACAAATAATATTGTACACAACGTGTAACATTAGGTCGATATTATATAATGGTTTACTCACCTTTCGCATAGTCCTGTTGTGTGGTCACTGTGGTGTGGTCATCTGCTTTTCTAATATCCCTGCATGCGCCCTGACCATTGCAGTACGGGTATTGTAACGTCTCGCCAGTGGCGCCATCCCGTGTGCACCACGTGCAACTGGACGTGGAAATGCAGACACTGCAACGCAGATTGAACAACTTACAGCTCACAGGGAAAAGGGAGCCAGGGTGGCAGGCCAGAAGCAAAGGTATGTAAAGGATATATGGAATGGGAGGGAGGACATGTTGGGTGGAAAGGAGGGAGAGATATGGACATACTGCTATCGAGAGAGCGATAGTGCTGTAGAACGTGGGAGAGAGAGAGAGAGAGAGAGAGAGAGAGATGATAGAGATGAGAGAGAGGAGAGAGAAAAGAGAGAGAGAGAGATGAGAGAGAGGTGAGAGAAAGAGATAGAGACAGAGATGAGAGAGAGAGATGAGAGAGAGAGAAATGATAGAGAGAGAGGGGGGAGAGATGAGAGAGAGAGAGGGGGAGATATGAGAGAGAGAGAGTGGGAGAGAGAGATGAGAGAGAGAGGGGGAGATATGAGAGAGAGAGAGAGAGAGAGAGAGATGAGAGAGAGAGAGAGATGCGAGAGAGATAGATATGAGAGAGAGAGAGAGACGAGAGAGAGATGAGAGAGAGAGAGAGATTAGAGAGAGGGGGGAGAGAGAAGATGAGAGAGAGAGAGAGAGGGGGGGGAGAGAGATGAGAGAGAGAGATGAGAGAGAGAGAGATGCGAGAGAGAGAGATGAGAGAGAGAGAGAGAGACGAGAGACAGAGAGAGATGAGAGAGAGAGAGATTAGAGAGAGAGGGGAGAGAGATGAGAGAGAGGGGGGAGAGAGATGTGAGAGAGAGAGGGGGAGATAGAGAGATGAGAGAGAGAGGGGGAGAGAGATGAGAGAGAGGGGGGGGAGAGATGAGAGAGAGAGATATGAAAGAGAGAGAGAGAGAGATGCGAGAGAGATAGAGATGAGAGAGAGAGAGATGAGAGAGAGTGAGAGAGAGAGAGAGAGAGAGAGAGAGAGAGAGAGAAAGACGAGAGACAGATGAGAGAGAGAGAGATAGTGAGGGAGGGAGGGAGGGAGGGAGAGAGGGAGAGAGGGAAAGAGGGTGAGAGGGAGAGAGGGAGAGAGAGAAAGAAAAAGAGAGAGCGTACCAACTGAACCGGAAAACTGCGCCAAATCGCCAGACACTTGGCGTAGACTGTTTTGTTACTCGCAAGACAACAAGGATAATAACACGAACTTAATTTTTTTTACTTATCAGCCGCGGGCGACGATTAACTGGCTGGCTTTTATCGCTTATAAGCCGAACTCGATATAGTTCAAATTGAACAAGGGCGCCGAAAATACTACATGTCCGCTGTTGTTCCGTCATCGACCACGGTGTTTTGATGTATAATGTGGAGGTCTCGACAGTAGTTTTGTATGATAGATATTACCGGTATATCGCGGTATTTTTTTCTGCGCAATACGTATCGCCATACGCCTTCGATATGGTATATACCATATCATTTATTTTTGCATTACCAACTTGTCAAAAGTGAGTAATTATGAGTTATGATTGAACAAGATCTTTATTATTATTTGTTCGTGGTTCAGGTCTTAGCAATGTATTATTAGAGTGTAAATTCATAAATACCTATATTACACACGCCAAAATGCATTATATTCATAGCCCATAGCTTCAACAAACAAACCTATGAATATGCTTGCTCAATTACACCTATGTCATGTCACGTGAATGTCGTCTTTTCACATATCATAATTTAATACGCTCTACATTCGTGAAACAATCAACAGGAAGTTCAAAGGGAGGGAGGGAGGGAGGGAGGGAGGGAGGGAGGGAGGGAGGGAGGGAGGGAGGGAGGGAGGGAGGGAGGGAGGGAGGGAGGGAGGGAGGGAGGGAGGGAGGGAGGGAGGGAGGGAGGGAGGGAGGGAGGGAGGGAGGGAGGGAGGGAGGGAGGGAGGGAGGGAGGGAGGGAGGGAGGGAGGGAGGGAGGGAGGGAGGGAGGGAGGGAGGGAGGGAGGGAGGGAGGGAGGGAGGGAGGGAGGGAGGGAGGGAGGGAGGGAGGGAGGGAGGGAGGGAGGGAGGGAGGGAGGGAGGGAGGGAGGGAGGGAGGGAGGGAGGGAGGGAGGGAGGGAGGGAGGGAGGGAGGGAGGGAGGGAGGGAGGGAGGGAGGGAGGGAGGGAGGGAGGGAGGGAGGGAGGGAGGGAGGGAGGGAGGGAGGGAGGGAGGGAGGGAGGGAGGGAGGGAGGGAGGGAGGGAGGGAGGGAGGGAGGGAGGGAGGGAGGGAGGGAGGGAGGGAGGGAGGGAGGGAGGGAGGGAGGGAGGGAGGGAGGGAGGGAGGGAGGGAGGGAGGGAGGGAGGGAGGGAGGGAGGGAGGGAGGGAGGGAGGGAGGGAGGGAGGGAGGGAGGGAGGGAGGGAGGGAGGGAGGGAGGGAGGGAGGGAGGGAGGGAGGGAGGGAGGGAGGGAGGGAGGGAGGGAGGGAGGGAGGGAGGGAGGGAGGGAGGGAGGGAGGGAGGGAGGGAGGGAGGGAGGGAGGGAGGGAGGGAGGGAGGGAGGGAGGGAGGGAGGGAGGGAGGGAGGGAGGGAGGGAGGGAGGGAGGGAGGGAGGGAGGGAGGGAGGGAGGGAGGGAGGGAGGGAGGGGGCGAAGCAGAGAGAGAGAGAGAACGAAACACACAGACAGACAGACAGACAGACAAACAAACAGACAGAGAGACCGAGAGAGACACACTTCCAGCAATCAAACACATGTTTATTCGTCAGAGATGGCAGCATTCTTCACCGATGCGAGTGCAACTCATCCGAATTGTTTACTAGTAAGAGGCATATTTATATTGGTTGTTCACATAACCTATGGTAAGACCACTAAATAAACATCTAACATAATACACGTACAAGCAAACACGCACACTAACAATGTATACACACACGCCGTCTATACATAACTGGCACTTCTTTCGAATACCACGAACCCGGAAGTAAGATAATTATTTGTCCCCAGCTATTCTGGCAGGCAGTAGGCTACAATATGTGGTGATCTAACCAACGCGGCCTTTAACTGGTCGTCGCGCGACTACCTCTACACCCACCTCATGGACGTGTTCGCGTGACACGGAGAGTTAAAACAGGCGGCTAGATTGGCGACTTGGCCGCTCTCTTCAGCCCGCAAGTCTTCCAGACTGACCACTGCAGGCTGTGGCACACAGACCGGCCATCCATCACTGCAAACCAACAGTACAGAGTGACCTGGTCAATACCACTGGAATATATGGTCGACAAAAGGTTATACACGGCTGACAGACAACGACATGTCCGTCTTTGTTAAGATCATTTAAAGTGAAACCAAAGGCATTGTTTTGGGCCTTTGCCCATATAAGAGTGCATAAAAACTAACAATTTAAAACTATAATCAAGAATATAACGCAAGTTAACTGGGAATATATTCTAAAAGTGCGACATTTTGGTGTAACGTAATTTTTCGTGGAGGCTGACACATTCATCAGTGTTTGTAATTTTGACCAATCAGCGGCGAGCAGCCCCTTAACCCCCGACTCGGCTGTGACGTAGGGTGTGATGTACGATGTGCGTATCGCGTGTATTTTTAACGTGGTTGAGGTGTGCGGTTACATTTTGATTTGCTTTTATATTGGATACTCAGCAAAACATATTACAATGCCGTACTGTGCAGCATTCTGATGTAAGCACCATTCAGCGAAGTATAGAGAGTTTTTGTTAAAGCCTGAAGAGGTACCGACAATCTTCCAGCATATACCTCACCCGAAAGCTTCGACAACACACAAACACACGATTAAGAGAACTGTCAAATCGGAAAGAGAGGAGGATAGTAAACAATGAATGAATAGATTATCTTGCCGAATAAGTTGATTATAGACGCAAACAGCACGTCTAAACTTATTGGCAAGTATGTGACTAAAATCGTCTACGATCAGGCGTTTAAAGTTGGAGTTGTGTGAAACCTACTCAGCACTTCTGACGGAGGATTCTGAACAAACATGGCGCTGCCCATGCAAAACAGATTATCGGTGTTCAACGAGGTATATTTAGTTAACCACTTGCGTGATATTCTTGATTATAGTTACAAATGGTTAGTTTTTAAGTACTCGTATAGGTGCAAAGGCCCCCAAAATGCCTTTAGCTTCACTTTAAATATTAAAATGTATTGAAGCGAAGCACGTAGCCAAATAGGCCACCCGCACGACTGTGACCCTTTGTCGTTCTCGCTACGAGGTCATATGCTAACGCTCTAAGTGGCGCGAAAGCAGAATAGACGATTCTAATTCTAGCACGTCGCAAGGAGCCAATTTTAGCCATAGCGACAGGGTGAGTGCGCATGAAGTCTATTGGCCATGTAGGCCGCAGGATAGGCGGCTGAGTTCGCCTATCTTTCCAGCCCGAACTAGAGGGTCGCTGCGTTTGTTCCATTCAATTATTGTCTTTACAAAATTGGAACTATTTAATTGGTCTGTGTTGGCTGCAGGCGCTACAGAGTTATAGGTTTGGTGTCTTTCAACGACAGTAACGGTCATGACGATATGCTCAGCGTTGGTTTACTTACACCTGTAAAGAGAACGAGTCCTTGCAGTACCCGTATATGTGTGTCTGGCTGAAGCAGGGACAACTGCATTCGGTAGACTTGCATTGTGGTAAGTCTTTGCTCTGCAGAACACGAAACATACATAATTATGTTTTGTAACAACGGACAACACCCATGCCAATGATGATAAAAACATATCAAATGGGTGATGATTTCTTTTCAAGAAACAAATCTCGACTTATCACCAGAATGTGAATCTTGAAAAAATAAAATCATACTACAATACAAATCACGTATGCTATTGGAAGTAACTTGCCAGGGTATCCGTGTCAGGGCAACCACTTGGCGGCATGGTAACGACACAAACATATCCATAGGGCCAATTCATACGCCCATAGGGTGCCACCATAATTTATTACGTACGTACCATATTTGTTACGTTCTTCATCGATTAATGAAATGATATGATACGATAGTGGTAATACAATCCCTACTTACAAACACTTATAATTTATGTATCTACCAAATGAAAACGTAATACATAAGATGGAATACACGCATCAAACACAGCAACTCCCTAGGCCAGCTATACTGTGATACCACAAATTTGACACATGTTCTCCCCCCCCCCCGTTCACATCAATGTGTAAGTCACACGACATGGTTAATCAATATTCCTTTGTAAATTGACATTTTCGATTTTTACGAATGAATAAAAATTCAGTCGGGCAAGAATCGTATATTTCCATTTCCAATAGGATGTATATTTTATTTCATTTCATAATTATCGATGTTCTACAAAGGTGTTTGCATTATGTCGTAACGGTTTTTAATTACCTTCACTATTTCGAAGTTGGTAAAGCAGTTTACGGTTAATTGTTTTATTTAAAAAATAAATGAAATCGCATGCTCACCCCGTGACACCATCTGCATTCACGTGGAGGGCCTGATGATGATCCTGTTGCTATGACGACGAATACGTTACTTCCGGGTACTTCGGATAACGTGTAGGAGGATGAAGATACGAGCCCCTTGTGTGTGAACAGCAGGGAAATCTGTGGAAACGTATACAGTGTATTCATCATGTGAAATGCATTGTCGTGTGCCCGTGGTTGTTGCTATGTAATAATAGACAGTCTCGTACCATCATTGGGGACATTTATATCCGAATAAAAACCTGTTGATTATCTCCTTTTTACCTTCTTTCCTCCCTGCCTGCCTGCAACACTCACTCCCTGCCTCCCTCCCTGCCTGCATCCCTTCCTGTCTTCCTTCCTGCATGCCTCCCTCCCTGCCTCCTTCGCTGCTCCCTCATTGCCTCCCTTCCGGCGTCCTCCCTGCTCCTCCCCGGTCTCTCCATTCTCCCTCCCTGCCTTCCTGCATCTCCCTCCCCCCATGCTTCACTCCCAGCATGTATCCTTACCCCCCCCCCCCATCTTTCGGTTACCCTCTCCTTCACTTCCATACGTCACCATCCCTGTCGCCCCATAATTCCCTCCCCCGTATTTCAAACCCTCCATTCACCCCTTCCCAATTCAGCCTTCCCGCCCTCCCCCAGGGTAGTCGACGCGATTCGAGGACAGTTGTGATGACGTCAGTATCACTGTTATCGTAACCTGTACATGTATTCATTGGTATGTTTTCATAGGAAACACATAAAAGTTTTGCAGCTTCCAGATAAAAAGATTCTTCAACTTCTGCATAGCAATGCATAGAAAAGGAGATTTGAAGAACATATATTGACAGTTTAGAACGTTTCGTCACTACATGTGCATTATACTTAAAATTCATAAATATTTTACTTGAACCCCGATTTATAACGCCCGTTTGTTCCACATGTTATTACGTCATCTTCTGTTACGTCTACGTCGCTTTGTTTTCTGCACTCACCGTCCAGAAGTACTGATTGCTAAACTCTTGAACGTTGACACAAGCGGCCTTTTTCATAATGCTCTTGGCCACCAAATCTTGCGCAATGATTGGTTCTTTTGTGCTTATGTGGACATCAGACTGTGCCGATGAAATGTCTTCAACGAAATCTTTATGAACAACTATGAAGCCACTGCTATCGACCAGGAAACACCTGCAAATGTAATTGCATTTCGTTTTGATTGCGTGCGTGCGTGCGTGCGTGCGTGCGTGCGTGCGTGCGTGCGTGCGTGCGTGCGTGCGTGCGTGCGTGCGTGCGTACACATGTATCATTTCATTTTATGAATGGATCCACTCCTTGATAAATTATTTTTATTACAACTGTTGCATACGTTGGTTAAAAAAAATAGCGAAATAGCATAAACTATATCAACGACATGACTGACTCACCTATTTCCAGGGGCTTTACAAGCAGGATAGGTGTCGAGCATTCGGTAGTAGAGATAGGGTAGCGTAAAGTCCATGCCCATCACTGCAGACACTGGGTCGTTGCTGGTATGGCTGGCGCTGTAGATATAAAGGCATCGTGACTAGCTATTCAGATACACGCTTGTGGTCAGGCAGCCAGAATAAGGCCGGTTTATATGAACGACGTTTTTTTAATTTGCCGGCCGACCCGGTGTCGCGCGATTTCGTCCTTCAAGAATCGGTCGTGTAAACACCCGCACGAGAAAGGTTTGCGGAACGATTTTGTCGGGAAGAATTGTGGCTAGTTGTATACGCAACCACTGTTCTATATATAGGTCAGTGAATGAAGTCTGCCAAATATTGGCATAGGTCAGGTCGAGGCCGTTGACATGAAATGTCCGAGCACACAACGCTTGAAAGCCATCTCAAACCATGATGCAAATGTCTCCGTTGCACCATATAAACTATTAATCAGTACGTTTCCAATACGTATTATAAATATTAAAATTTGCAATTTCGAGAATGTATTGATAATCCCCATACACTGACACAATTCTGATATTCGTGAGCGAACGCGCATCGTGGATCGAGAACTTCACCGATTTTCGCCCATTGTCAGCAACGGCCTTACCGGCTTGCGTCAGCATTAAATAGCATTTTTCTTTCACGAATAAAATTCATATTGAGATGTTTAATAAATTCATAGTAATGATTACTATACAAAACTAAAGATTAAAGAATTGATACTCTGCCATTTGGCAGCATCTTTTGCCAGCAATGGCTTATTCAAGCTGACCCATAATATTAACAATCAGGGACAAGGACAAGGGCCCTGACAGGGCACTTTTAAGTGCAATTAGCAACAGCATTCCTCTGTTGCACTGGTCTGTCTTCTGATCAATTCTAGCCCTAGCTGGTACCAGGTAACCAACACAGCTAGCTGCTCAAGCGTGTTGTTTCAATGTTTGTGAGCTGATAAGACATGTCTGGGAAGACATGTGAAGGTGGGAGTTCACAAGCCAGATGGCTTCATCAGCTAGGCATCAAATCAAATGTCTTCGTTAATTTTACTATGGACAGAGCTAGGTGGTATTACCTCTGACCAGTTTCCCTGAGAGTACTACTGCTACTGCTGCTGCTGCTGCTGTTGCTGCTGCTGCTGCTTCTGCTGCTGCTGCTGCTGCTGCTGCTGCTGCTGCTGCTGCTGCTGCTGCTGCTGCTGCTGCTGCTGCTGCTGCTGCTGCTGCTGCTGCTGCTGCTGCTGCTGCTGCTGCTGCTGCTGCTGCTGCTGCTGCTGCTGCTGGACTGACCCTCTACCTACTCAGATACAATCACACCTGCTTGTGCATGTCCTGTTGTACAATCTAGCTCCTCCCATACCCCAGTGGAACAGGTCGATAGAAAGACAGATTGTGCCTCATCAGTAATTAAGTTATGTGTGTAACTGAAATTATTTGATGTTGTGAGCTCTCATTAATGATAATGTAATTTTCCAAGCATCCAAGTGAGCACCGTGTTCAATGGTGGCAGACCGATTGACCAGCTAAGGCTGTCTGGGAGCACATTGTTATACGCAGAGTGGTTGCAAAACAGTTGTCAGATGCAAGCTGTGTAATTTATATAATATTACTCATGATTGTGTTGTTATTTCTGAGTGATGTACTTTTACTTCTACTTTACTTCAAGTACTTTTGAAAAGTAGTTTTACTTTTTACTCAAGTACTTTTTACAAAGTACTTTAACATTTACTCAAGTAGTTTTTTATGTGAATTACTTCTACTTTTACTCAAGTACAAAATTAAAGTAATTCAGTCAACCCTGTAAACCGGGCTTAGCCATTCCCATAAAATAACAAGTTATCCTGCATTCCTCTCTAGCTACAACCCAACAAGACCGTGGTACTCATTATACAGCGTTGGCTTCTTGTAACATATGTAATGCATACACACATAAATAAATCAATAACTATTCTGCTGCTTACCGGCCTTGGTAAATGGAATGACTGAGGGTGAGAACAATACCAGCTCCGGACGCGTCCACGTACGGTATCGAAAACGTGGCTAGTCCCTTCCTGTTGATGCCGCGTTTGTACCTAGAACAAAATGGCTGACAATAACTC
Source organism: Lamellibrachia columna (assembly GCA_963662155.1). Classification (NCBI taxonomy): domain Eukaryota; kingdom Metazoa; phylum Annelida; class Polychaeta; order Sabellida; family Siboglinidae; genus Lamellibrachia; species Lamellibrachia columna. The sequence goes on from OY759261.1 coordinate 49,273,177, forward strand.
AAACACGTTACTCGTGCGGCGCGGTGGCGTAGCGGTTAGAACATCGGACTCTCAATTGACAAACCCGAGTTCGAACCCTCTTGCTGCTTTTTCGAAGCTTGGGCAATTTTTTTCACTCAACGTTGCCACAATTCATTCAATTGTATAAATTAGTACCTGGCTACATACAGAAGTGGACATGTCTTCGCGCAGTAATTGCAGCGTGGTTGAATGCTTCCAGGGAAGTCGAGGTGGCGTTGGAATCAACAAGTCTGCCAGGGGGTAAAGTGTATAGCGTTTTGAGCAGTCCCACGGACTGGATACCACGCTATACAAGAACGCACGTTTTACACTTACTGCTACGGCAATCATACTAGTATTTCTTACATTACGCGTGTAGAATGTAGGACCACGGCAGCATATGCAAATGTAGGACCACGGCAGCATATGCAAATGCTACTATTGGAACATCAGATAATATATGTAAAATGTAGGACCACGGCAACATATGCAAATGCTACTATTGGAACATCAGATAATATATGTAAAATGTAGAACCACGGCAGCATATGCAAATGCTACTATTGGAACGTCAGATAATATATACGCATAAAACAAAAGTGTGACCGAACCTTTGTATTTATAAATGGAAGATAGGCTTACATACCATGGTTGCTGGGTGTGATCATATTCTTTCACCATGCGGGTGCCAGGGTATTGGCGGAAGACGCCAGCCTCGGTTCCAATGTACCGCCAGATGGAGTAGCGTGCAGGACGCGTAGCCACAATGGCGTCTAATTGGTGAGTTGATGCCACCGATTCTCTTACTCCTTCCTGTGGTCGATATTTAAAAATAGTAGTGTTTTGCTGTCATTGGAAACAAGGGTAATGAAACGTATGACGCTATAAAGACGAATAAAAAAGTATTAATTGAAAAAATTGTGCTGTGACATTATACAATGTCAACATGTATATAAGTATAATATAGCACAATCAATCAAAGTCATAAATAGAAAAGCTAAGTTGACGGCTCCTTCCATTTGCCTCGATTTATCGGGCGACACCATGTCGTCCAAAAACGCGCAACTAAATTGTGCGCGGGTTTAGACGAGCTACATATATGGACACTGTAAATAAACTCCCGCTTTGACAAAAGGTTATTACGGGGCACCTGTTGTCGGTCACTGCTTTGCCACTGCTTCAAAATAGGGGTCATCTGTTAGGCACATAGAACCAGTCTCAGTTGTCGTAATAGTTCCACAGATAGACCTCGCTCAATGGTCTCGCGCGAGTGTTGACCGGTTCAAGCAGTGCAATATCGCGCAAGGTCGAATCGGTTACACATTGGACAAAACGCTGGTGAATATTGGCCTTAAGAGTGTGTGTGTTCGTACAGTTTATACTACAACTAATAGTGGCTACAAGTAATGACACGTGTGTTCAAACATTTGTCGATAAACTGTTTGCAGAATAATCACTTATGCACGCCAAGGTGTATCTGATCCTATTTTAAAAATAATAAACAAATTATAATATTTTCGGACAAGACCGAGCACGCAGTTAAATAGACACGCCATTGTGTGTGTGTGTGTGTACACTGTACACTATATATTGTGTGTACACTGTACACTATATATTGTGTGTACACTGTACACTATATATGAACGCCTAAGAGAATGTGGTTTAACAACCCTAAAGAGGTTAAGAGGAGATCAAATTGAAGTTGTTAAGTTATTTAATGGATATGAAAATGTTGATAAACATATTTTCTCTCACTCAAGAAAGATAGTAGAACTAGAGGACATATTAACTATAAATTGTGTAACAGCTAGCAGCGTGAATATGTTTAAAAACAAGGTTGACACATATCTCAGGAGGGCGGATTTCACATAGACTCTCGATAAGCCAATGGCTTCCTTGTTCACTTGCCATCTGGGCACTTACCTTGGATGGCAATCTTGTTAAATCTTGTTAAATTACACATTATATAACAGTCTATGCTACTCGTGAAAGACATGGTATTTAGAATACTCACCTTAAAATCTGGATTTACGGGATTTGTTTTTCCCAACATGTACAACTCGTAACGATCAACCGTAATCTTCGTCTCTTCTGTGTCTAAATACTCATACTGGTTGACAAAGGCGGTAGGGGCAAACTTCACGGTCGTTTTGTCTGAACAAAAATGCACAACATGTTCACAATCAATTATACAGTTTCATGTTTGACCTATATGTATGCATCCAAAGTTGCAATGTGGGATCGTTTTTTATCGTAAAATAATGCTATATAGTATATATTATATATATTCTAACATTTGACCATCTAAAGTGTTTAATATAATTTGATCGTTATCTGTTTAGTATGACATTTTCGCTCCGAATTCCAAGTTTATGTTGCATTGTGACAGTCGACATGTATAAAAAGATACCGGTCAAATTATGTTTAAATACTGTGGTACATTAAAACTGAACTGGGTTGTCCATATATTAGAATTAATATGACGTAATGTAACTATCAGATGTGTTGGCCTGCCTTTAAAACACTTTACTAAATATTCATATATCAGTGAGAATACGACGAAAATTTAATCAAAGCACACGTACCAAATAACACGTACCAAATCACAAGTAACAAATAACACGTAACAAATCACACGTAACAAATCACACGTAACAAATCACACGTAACAAATCACACGTACCAAATCCGACCGATGAGTGCGGAAAACTATCGCATAGTCGAAACGAATACATTAACTGGGCCTATTAAAACTCCATCCTCAACAAAGTTACGAAATTTCACCAATGGTGAAATTCGTCAGTTTTCAGCGTTTCCATTTTCACTTCACTTAATGTTTGACCAAAAATATTAAATAATTTAATAGTTTGTCTGATGATTTCACACAAAAAAACTACATGCAAAAGTTACACTTGCATGTTGCAGTGGATGCTAGGTAGGTTTGATTTTTCACAAAACTAATTTGAAATGAGTCTAGCGAAAATAAATCTAATTGTGTAGGGACTTTTAAGTAAAGAAATAAAAACCAGCATTTCCTCTATTTCAGTATCCCAGCATCACATGTGTTTGTCCTACCGTTGAGTGCAACACGGTGTAAGAAACATGTGTTTGTCCTACCGTTTAGTGCAACACGGTGTAAGAAACATGTGTTTGTCCTACCGTTTAGTGCAACACGGTGTAAGAAACATGTGTTTGTCCTACCGTTTAGTGCAACACGGTGTAAGAAACATGTGTTTGTCCTACCGTTGAGTGCAACACGGTGTAAGAAACATGTGTTTGTCCTACCGTTTAGTGCAACACGGTGTAAGAAACATGTGTTTGTCCTACCGTTGAGTGCAACACGGTGTAAGAAACATGTGTTTGTCCTACCGTTTAGTGCAACACGGTGTAAGAAACATGTGTTTGTCCTACCGTTTAGTGCAACACGGTGTAAGAAACATGTGTTTGTCCTACCGTTTAGTGCAACACGGTGTAAGAAACATGTGTTTGTCCTACCGTTTAGTGCAACACGGTGTAAGAAACATGTGTTTGTCCTACCGTTGAGTGCAACACGGTGTAAGAAACATGTGTTTGTCCTACCGTTTAGTGCAACACGGTGTAAGAAACATGTGTTTGTCCTACCGTTTAGTGCAACACGGTGTAAGAAACATGTGTTTGTCCTACCGTTTAGTGCAACACGGTGTAAGAAACATGTGTTTGTCCTACCGTTTAGTGCAACACGGTGTAAGAAACATGTGTTTGTCCTACCGTTTAGTGCAACACGGTGTAAGAAACATGTGTTTGTCCTACCGTTTAGTGCAACACGGTGTAAGAAACATGTGTTTGTCCTACCGTTGAGTGCAACACGGTGTAAGAAACATGTGTTTGTCCTACCGTTGAGTGCAACACGGTGTAAGAAACATGTGTTTGTCCTACCGTTTAGTGCAACACGGTGTAAGAAACATGTGTTTGTCCTACCGTTGAGTGCAACACGGTGTAAGAAACATGTGTTTGTCCTACCGTTTAGTGCAACACGGTGTAAGAAACATGTGTTTGTCCTACCGTTTAGTGCAACACGGTGTAAGAAACATGTGTTTGTCCTACCGTTTAGTGCAACACGGTGTAAGAAACATGTGTTTGTCCTACCGTTTAGTGCAACACGGTGTAAGAAACATGTGTTTGTCCTACCGTTGAGTGCAACACGGTGTAAGAAACATGTGTTTGTCCTACCGTTTAGTGCAACACGGTGTAAGAAACATGTGTTTGTCCTACCGTTTAGTGCAACACGGTGTAAGAAACATGTGTTTGTCCTACCGTTTAGTGCAACACGGTGTAAGAAACATGTGTTTGTCCTACCGTTTAGTGCAACACGGTGTAAGAAACATGTGTTTGTCCTACCGTTTAGTGCAACACGGTGTAAGAAACATGTGTTTGTCCTACCGTTTAGTGCAACACGGTGTAAGAAACATGTGTTTGTCCTACCGTTGAGTGCAACACGGTGTAAGAAACATGTGTTTGTCCTACCGTTTAGTGCAACACGGTGTAAGAAATATGTGTTTGTCCTACCGTTGAGTGCAACACGGTGTAAGAAATATGTGTTTGTCCTACCGTTTAGTGCAACACGGTGTAAGAAATATGTGTTTGTCCTACCGTTGAGTGCAACACGGTGTAAGAAACATGTGTTTGTCCTACCGTTGAGTGCAACACGGTGTAAGAAACATGTGTTTGTCCTACCGTTGAGTGCAACACGGTGTAAGAAACATGTGTTTGTCCTACCGTTGAGTGCAACACGGTGTAAGAAATATGTGTTTGTCCTACCGTTTAGTGCAACACGGTGTAAGAAATATGTGTTTGTCCTACCGTTTAGTGCAACACGGTGTAAGAAACATGTGTTTGTCCTACCGTTGAGTGCAACACGGTGTAAGAAACATGTGTTTGTCCTACCGTTGAGTGCAACACGGTGTAAGAAACATGTGTTTGTCCTACCGTTGAGTGCAACACGGTGTAAGAAACATGTGTTTGTCCTACCGTTTAGTGCAACACGGTGTAAGAAACATGTGTTTGTCCTACCGTTTAGTGCAACACGGTGTAAGAAACATGTGTTTGTCCTACCGTTTAGTGCAACACGGTGTAAGAAACATGTGTTTGTCCTACCGTTTAGTGCAACACGGTGTAAGAAACATGTGTTTGTCCTACCGTTTAGTGCAACACGGTGTAAGAAACATGTGTTTGTCCTACCGTTTAGTGCAACACGGTGTAAGAAACATGTGTTTGTCCTACCGTTGAGTGCAACACGGTGTAAGAAACATGTGTTTGTCCTACCGTTTAGTGCAACACGGTGTAAGAAATATGTGTTTGTCCTACCGTTGAGTGCAACACGGTGTAAGAAATATGTGTTTGTCCTACCGTTTAGTGCAACACGGTGTAAGAAATATGTGTTTGTCCTACCGTTGAGTGCAACACGGTGTAAGAAACATGTGTTTGTCCTACCGTTGAGTGCAACACGGTGTAAGAAACATGTGTTTGTCCTACCGTTGAGTGCAACACGGTGTAAGAAACATGTGTTTGTCCTACCGTTGAGTGCAACACGGTGTAAGAAATATGTGTTTGTCCTACCGTTTAGTGCAACACGGTGTAAGAAATATGTGTTTGTCCTACCGTTTAGTGCAACACGGTGTAAGAAACATGTGTTTGTCCTACCGTTGAGTGCAACACGGTGTAAGAAACATGTGTTTGTCCTACCGTTTAGTGCAACACGGTGTAAGAAACATGTGTTTGTCCTACCGTTTAGTGCAACACGGTGTAAGAAACTGCACTGGCTTGGCTGAGGTCTGAGGTCGAGGCGATGGTAGACGAACGACTGAGGCAGGTTCGTGTCCCACACGTCAGAGAACGTTTCGGCGTCGTGCGCCAGTACAACACATGCGGAGAAACTAGTCTGTCCAACCTAGCAAAGACACATGCACACTATTGAATCATCACCGTCGTGGATCGGTGTTGTTAAGTCACATTGCAATCAGCTCTGGTTGACGTCCTGAACACCCCTAGGAATTAAACTCTACAACTAGCCGAAAGACAAGCAAGTGCCTAAGAAAGCCAGAGAGAAAAAACATTTAAGACCTATTCTCCTCATTGGCTGTGAATGTTGGATCTTGACAAAGAGACTTGAGAGTCGAATCACTGCAGCAGACAGTCATAAAGCAGGACAGACTGCGAAATGAGCATCTCTACGGGGACAACAAGGTCACCCCAATTGTAGAAGTGATCAAAATAAATTAAGATGGAATGAGCATGTGACGAGAAGTGAAGACGAGTATGTGATAACAGTGGCCCTAAACATGCAGATGACGGGAAAGACATCAACAGGAAGGCCCAGGTTACGATGGATCAACAACATCAGCAGCCGTCTGGTGGGAAGGAGACAGAGAGGATGGCCAAGGTTACGATGGATCAACAACATCAGCAGCCACCTGGAGGGAAGGAGACCGAGAGGACGGCCAATGTTACGATGGATCAACAACATAAGCAACCACCTGGAGGGAAGGAGACAGAGAGGACGGCCAATGTTACGATGGATCAACAACATCAGCAACCTCCTGGAGGGAAGGAGACAGAGAGGACGGCCAAGGTTACGATAGATCAACAACATCAGCAACCACATGGAGGGAAGGAGACCGAGAGGATGGCCAAGGTTACGATGGATCAACAACATCAACAACCACCTCGAGGGAAGGAGACCGAGAGGAAGGCCCAGGTTACGACGGATCAACAACATCAGCAGCCACCTGGAGGGAAGGAGACCGAGAGGAAGGCCCGGGTTACGTTGGATCAACAACATTAACAGCCACCTCGAGGGAAGGAGACCGAGAGGACGGCCAAGGTTACGATGGATCAACAACATCAACAGCCACCTCGAGGGAAGGAGACCGAGAGGAAGGCCCAGGTTACGTTGGATCAACAACATCAACAGCCACCTCGAGGGAAGGAGACCGAAAGGACGGCCAAGGTTACGATGGATCAACAACATTAACAACCACCTGGAGGGAAGGAGACCGAGAGGACGGCCAAGGTTACGTTGGATTAACAACATCAACAGCCACCTCGAGGGAAGGAGACCGAGAGGATGGCCAAGGTTACGACGGATCAACAACATCAACAGCCACCTCGAGGGAAGGAGACCGAGAGGAAGGCCCAGGTTACGTAGGATCAACAACACCAACAGCCACCTCGAGGGAAGGAGACCGAGAGGACGGCCAAGGTTACGATGGATCAACAACATCAACAACCACCTGGAGGGAAGGAGACCGAGAGGACGGCCAAGGCTACGATGGATCAACAACATCAACAACCACCTGGAGGGAAGGAGACCGGGAGGACGGCCAAGGTTACGATGGATCAACAACATCAACAACCACCTGGAGGGAAGGAGACGGATAGGAAGGCCCAGGTTACGTTGGATCAACAACATCAGCAGCCACATGGAGGGAAGGAGACCGAGATGATGGCCAAGGTTACGATGGATCAACAACATCAACAACCTCCTCGAGGGAAGGAGACCGAGAGGAAGGCCCCGGTTACGACGGATCAACAACATCAGCAGCCACCTGGAGGGAAGGAGACCGAGAGGAAGGCCCTGTTTACGTTGGATCAACAACATCAACAGCCACCTCGAGGGAAGGAGACCGAGAGGACGGCCAAGGTTACGATGGATCAACAACATCAACAGCCACCTCGAGGGAAGGAGACCGAGAGGAAGGCCCAGGTTACGTTGGATCAACAACATCAACAGCCACCTCGAGGGAAGGAGACCGAGAGGACGGCCAAGGTTACGATGGATCAACAACATCAACAACAACCTGGAGGGAAGGAGACCGAGAGGACGGCCAAGGTTACGATGGATCAACAACATCAACAACCACCTGGAGGGAAGGAGACCGAGAGGAAGGCCCGGGTTACGTTGGATTAACAACATCAACAGCCACATCGAGGGAAGGAGACCGAGAGGACGGCCAAGGTTACGACGGATCAACAACATCAACAGCCACCTCGAGGGAAGGAGACCGAGAGGAAGGCCCAGGTTACGTTGGATCAACAACACCAACAGCCACCTCGAGGGAAGGAGACCGAGAGGACGGCCAAGGTTACGATGGATCAACAACATCAACAACCACCTGGAGGGAAGGAGACCGAGAGGACGGCCAAGGTTACGTTGGATCAACAACATCAGCAGCCACATGGAGGGAAAGAACACCCGCTTCAAAGATGTAATAAGAACGGACGGTAAAAGAACCGTACAGAATGGTGTAAGTTGATTGTTTGTCATACTGACATGAGCTCTAGTGTCACTTGAATTCATAACTGGAGTATGGTGCGCAGCAAGTGTGCAGCAAATGTGCAGCAAATGTGCAGCAAGTGTGCAGCAAATGTGCAGCAAGTGTGCAACAACTCGCCGCAACAACAAACGACATTTTCTGCAGGACTTTCAGTCGTTACGAATCTAGGCGACAACAATGCAGAAACATTACTGGCCAAATGCATTCAATATATCAATGCTAATGACTATAATAACAATAGCAGATAACGGGAAATGTCTCCTGTGACACTTACCGGCGACCAGAAGTAAGTTGACTGGAGACTACGTGTTTGCACTCCTTCAAGCCTTGTGTTCCCGCGGGAGGAGACTCGCCCAGAAGAAAAGGTCAAGTTGCCAGTATCACCCCTGTCGCGTAATGTCTCAGTCAGCCGGGCACATAACACCAGTTCTTATTCAGCCAATCTGCGTTATAGCTGTCGCAATGGCTTTCGGTTACCCATCGAATTAAACTTAAATTGTCCCTCTTACACATTTTGCTTTATAAATACGACAGTCAAACTATTGGGCTGGTCTCCCGCGTCTTTTACATATCTCCATGAAGCTCAGATCAACAATCTTACAACAGCTTTTTTTTCCCGAAACTAAGCTCCACCTGGGCAAGTAATAATATAAAGCTGCTCCCAAGATATCGCTGCTCCCAATACTTAGCTACTCCCAAAATATAGCTGCTCCCAAAATAGCTGCTCCAAAATGTCGAATGACCTTAAAGTCACCTAAGTTAATACCTACCATAAGCAAATATCTCCAGACATATTTATTCGAAATTGCATTTCTACCTTAAATCCTCGGCGCTCCCTCGAGCTTATGATGAACGATGCTGGTTCGTTGCGCCTCTCGGCTCTGAACTCTGATGATTTAGGCGCTATTGTTATTATTTTTGTCATCATCATCATCATCGTCATCACTATGACCACCATCATCATCATCATCACCATCATCACCATCATCATCGTTATCATAGTTAATTTAGCAACTTCGACAACGATGCATTTATTTTATTTAGTTACCGTATCATGCTGGTCATGACATCGAGGGCCAGCGATGATCGCTCCAACGAGGGAAGTTGTATAAACAGCGGGTCGTCGCGAATGGTCTGAGGCCGAGGCAACATCGGGTGCGTCAATACCCGGCCCTGGCTGTCGATAACGAAGGCGTAGTTCAGTTCACCCTTGTTGAAGTAGGTGACGTCACTTAATAGATCACTCACTGTGCGGTCGATGCAGACAACACCTTTCAGTTGACGGTCGTGGTAGACGGGCAGGCAGCCGGATACGAGAAGGCCTGAATGAAATATGTCACCAGATATCTGATGGGTGGTCCTCATGTAGAGGCCGGTTTACACGAGCGATTATTGTCCAATTTTATCGGCCGAAACAGTGTCGCACGATTATGTGCAACTACATTGTGTGCGTTTAGACGACCGACATGTCTTTGAGGTTTGATGAACAATTACGACCTGCTGTCAAATAGCAAATAGTACCACTTAGTGAAATGCCTATTTGTTCATGACAAAGGTATATGTCGACTGACATCATCATGGTGAACCATAACATGTTTTGTTTTCCTTCATTTTATCGTGAAACCAAGTTTTAAGCTTTGTGCATACTTCTACCCTTCTACAAAATGTATCAAACGCAAGAAGAAAATACTCAAATACTCACCGATTCCGAAATAATCTTTGTATGGAACGGAAAATACCACCCTCGGCTGACTGCCAGTTCTACTAATGTACGTGTAGTAGGTGCCCATCTTTGACCTCAGGTCAGAAGGATTGTCCACACGGATGAAATGACCCGGCTGAAACAGAAGGTCCATCGATTTAATTCAATGAAATTCTTAATTTCCAAAGTAAAATGGTATTATACAATATATAACATACATACATTTGAAAATTCTCTTGAGTGCATCACTTACAATAAGCACTGACGTTGGAACTGTTCAAGACACTACATTAATGATATCGTGGTTTGATATTCTTGATAATAACTGAACGTATGATATAATCGCCTAAATAATTGCACTGCTTAACACCATATACAGATAAATACATGTTTTAGTTAATTACTTTGGCATGTTACCTACAAGTGACGCATAAACTGGAGTGGCAATTCTGAATAACTGATATCTTACTGGACTAATTAGAGTGTCGTTTATAAGCAAACGGTTTCACGTGCACAGTTTTCTACGGTTCAGTGGTTACATTACTGTGAAAATATGAAATACCGTTATTTCGTTATATGGGTACTATGATAATAACAACAACGACGGCGACGACAACAATAACAATATATAAGTAATGTATAAAATGTAAAAACAAGCATATGAATAAAGTAAAATATAAGATAAGACCATGAAAAAATGTGTACACAATTGTTATTACAAATAATTAATTGATGTGACACAAGACATGTAAATGAAAATATTTTTATTAACATTCATTCACACGTTACAGATGTGATCATCAACGAATCTGTTTAACGATGGACTAAATGATTCGAGGAAACAGCTAGAAAGCGCACCTTCACTTCGCCAGCGTCGGTGTCAGCTGTTGTCTGCGCAGCCATGTCTTGCAACGTCTGCCACGACGTACCTATCAGGAAATATTTAGAAACCCCATTATTATTATTTTTATTATTGCTATGTAAATCAAACATACTATATATATATATAAGTTTCTATGTATACATTCAATATATACATTACATGAAAATGCAGAGCCTCTATTTAGTAAGTAAGAATAACAGACACAATATAAAACGCTGTCGGCAACATGTTTAATTGAAACAGGATTTTTGGTGGTGGAAATAGGTGATACACGTGCTATGCAATAGAAGACAGTGCTTGCCAAAGACATCCCAGTCGTGTTGTATTATGTATAACTTTCGTCGTGTTTTTGTGTGGCAATGTCTGCCTGGCGGAAATGTTGGATGGTTTACACGAGCGATTGTTGTCCCAACGTGTCGGTCGACACGGTATCGAGAGATATCGTACTGCACGGATGGGTCGTAAAAATGTCGGTTTACCAGGGACGAGCGACGTGTCTATACACAATGACCTAGACATTGACACGTGTCACTTTCGGTTTGAACTTTGGTGAAAGGTCACGACGGGTGCACCTATTGACGATTGTTGCTGCTTCAAAATCGCGGCCAACTGTTGGTGAGATTGGGACCCAATTCTCAACGACACTATCGTACAGAATATTGGCCTTGTTAATCGGTATCGATTAATCTTAATCGATTTTCATTAATTACTGCAACGCGCTACCGCGCGACACCGTGCCGGCCGACAAAATGGACACACAACGCTCGTGTAAACAGGCCCTACACCTGTCGGCGAGAATTGGGACTGGTTCCAATCGAACAGTTGACCCCGATTTTAAAAAAGTTACCAAACAACGATCGACAGAACGTGTACCTGTTCTGATATTTCACCAAAGCGAGAGTGGCAAGATCTAGGTCGCAGCGTCTAGACATGTCGTTCGTCTAAACGCACACACAATTTAGTTAGTGTTATCGTTCGTCACGATGTCGACAGACAAACCGGGGTAATAATTGTTCGTGCAAACCGGCCTTAACTGGCAAGGTACTGTCATACATGATGCCGTCATGTCATATATGAACGTGTGCAAACGTATACAAACCTTCTCCAAAGCCAAACGTGAACATGATGACCTTGTTTCCTAACTTGGCGTTTTCATCACGCAGCGTCTTCATGATGGCGTCTTTGTTGTCCGTCGGTTCGCCATCCGTCAAGAAGAGAATCAACTTTTCTACAAAAAAAATTTACTTTGTATAATAATAATAATAATAACATTCGTGAAAATATTCATGAAGTCAATAGAGAAAAATTAAGTGTATATAATAATTATACTACTATTACTACTAATAATAATAAATATTGATAATATTTACTTACTTATTTACTTATCCTCTTCACACTTTAGTTGGTGCATAATATATACTAAAACTACTACGACTAATAATAAAATAATAATGATAATAATAATAACAACAAAAACAATAATGCTAATAATACTAATATCAAAACTAATACAGGTGTTCTAATAATATTGCTACTGATAATACAGTTAATGATAATAATGATAGTAATAATATTAATATATTAATGCTACTACTAATGCTAATAATAGTAATACAAAGATGCCATTTCTCCGGTTTTGCAAAGGAGCTTTCCTTCTTGTTTGCCTAATTTTGACATATTTCCTGCTTTTTCTTCTTTTTTAAATAACCTCGTTTTTAATTTCCCCTGGAAAAGGCGAGCTGAAATTGCTTTGATGGCAAAAAGAAGCCAAGGCGTGAATGTTAAGATTGCTCGCGGTGACCCTGACTGAGCGATTATCAATGCACCTTGAACTGCCCGCAAGCGATGGGCCGACAATGAACGGTTGGCCAATTTGCTGCTGCTTTTATCAAGTTAACTTTGTATCACAAAGTTAGCGCATTCCTTTTCGCTAATACGGTACCTGTGGAACGGAGTAAACTCAACTAATACTGGACTATATAGCTCATTCAGTTCAATGCTGCTGTGACTACCAGTTGGACGTGGGCCATAAATTAAGTTGATGAAATCAATCACTGCCCCACTTTGAACTGTAAGCAAGCGGTGGCCTGACTATGAATTATTGGCCGATATGCTGCTGCTTTCATCAAGTCAACTTTGAGTCGCAAAGTCAGCGCGTTCGTCCTCGTAGATATGATAATTCTGGAATGACGCATTTCGAGAAACTCCGGGATCAGGCCGCAGAAAACGTCTCTGAGGATATTCGGAATTTGATTAAAATGCAATAAACACATATTTCATGTTTATAATCATTCTTATATGTATATTCTTAAAGTTACTTGACAAAAATCAAGCAAATGTATAACAGTATTACCTTTTTGTTATAAAAACGTCAGTCGCACAATATGGTGGTTGGTTTTCAAAAACATTCGTTATAGCCCGAAGATATTCTTACTCACAATCAATTGTTTGGACAACATTTCTTTTATTTATTGACTACATTATGCAGATGGTATTACACAGAATACATACGTAGTGAAGTTAGTGCGTATCAGCGGTGGCTCAGCTAGTCCGACACGCGGGATTGTCAATGCTCTTTGAGCTGTCCGCAAGCGACAGGGTGATTATGAATGGTTGGGTCCATATTCATTGTCCGTTGTCCACATTGGCCAGGTGGCCGCTATGGACAGCTATCGGACAGTGCTGACTAATAGGAAGTAAATCGGGACTTTGAAAAGTGTCCGTTATACACAGTGTTCGTTATGAGCAGGTATGCGCTAAAGCAAGTTTTACCCTGTGTGTATATAATATATATATATATATATATATATATATATATATATATATATATTAATTTTTTAAACATTTACCGTTTTGCGTGGGAGGGGAATACCTCTCCAACACCTTCCTGCCTTTATTTTATCACCGGAAGGAGATTTTTTTCTTTAAGTTTTCCCATAAGTGGTTAGTTGTCAAAACGTAGAAGTGAGTAGAGTTTACTATTTTAATTTAAAAAAATTAATATTTTAATAAAATATAAAAACATACAGCAACTCACCCCTCTCTAGTCCATTTGTGGTAGCGTTGTCCGCCGTGTTGGGGAAATACTGGAAGGCTTTCTTCAATGCAGATCCATAGTTTGTCGCACCACTTTCCTTCAGATTCTGGCCGCATCATAACATATAGAGTCCATTATTACTAGTGCGCAGACCAGCCACATCGTAAGAGTTATCCAAATGCAAAGCAGAATTAATGTTTGGTCCGTATCCCGTATTTATACTATCCCGTATTTATACGTATCCCGTATTTATACGGATTTGTTTCACATTTACCTAACATCGCGTTAAAGTACACATTCGAAAATAATAATATTATTTAACAGAGTGTCCGACGATTTCATCACAACTAAATAATATATTTGTACAAACGAGCTAGTATGCCGTAGTGGATGCTAAATTGGTTTGATTTTTCGTCGATTTCATGAATACTAAATAACACATTAACACAAAAGAGCTAGTATGTCGTAATGGATGCTAAATTGGTGAAGTGATTATAAAACGAGACATGCGGATAACATTTAGTTGACGAAGGAATTCAAAAACAGACAAATACCAACACAAAGAGCAATGAATATATCATGTTCTCCAAAGACTATGTAATGCAAAGACACGTTAAAATACCGTGGACAATGACCAACCAGTGAGCGAAAATGTAGAATGTAGATCAGGAAAACCAGAAACCAATTACTGATATTTTAAAGTCAGACGTCTTGTTACGTCATCGGATACTTCGCGAGCCTTTGGCGGACAGGTTCGGTTGTTTGCAGGGGCGAGTAATTGTTAAAGTTAATGGTAAAAAATAGAAAAAAATAATTAATATATAGCAACATGTCGTCTGACATGGTCGTTTATCGGGGGGTGACAACACGTTAGAGTCAGTTAAGTCGTTGGTTGTCGACATTCTAATCGTTTTGTGGCTAAACGTGCAGCGGACATTGATGGACCTTGACGCATTGACGGACCTTGACGCACCCCTCGTACAAATTTGTGACCAACTGTGACCAAGTCATTATTTCTATGGATATGGCGCACCTTTGACGCACATTGCTTGGGTGCGTCATGCAAATGACGGGTGCATTAGTACAATGTATGTGCATCAACTCAAACTACACACAAACCCGAATTGGGATTATTAGCCACACGGCGCTATGACTGGTAGAAAACCCTTTGTAGGCATTGTCTCGCTGGTGTCACATAACGTGTCAGCAAATCAACCAACGAGGCGAGAAAGAAAGAAATCTTACCTGCAAAAAATAGTTGATCAAATAACGTTTATTTTTCGGTGTCGCCATAGCGAGACTGTCGGCATAGCAGGTGCTTGTCGACGCGGTGCCTGGCGGGGTCTGCGGCTTTTGCGAGAAGGAGACGACTCCGACCTGAAACAGGTAATGTAGGCCTATACTTGGTCATGTAGAGGTTGCTAGTTTCAGTGAAAAAATAAAGGTACGTTCTTATATAGCGCGGTATCCAGTACTAAGGAACTGCTCAAAGCGTTTTACCCCCTGGCAGACCTGTTCATTCCAAAGCCAACTCGACTTCCCTGGAAAGAATTCAGCCACACTGCAATTACTGCGCGAAGACTGTTCGTTCATATATCCACCACTGTATGTAGCCAGGTACTCATTTATACAGCCGAGTGAACTGAGGCAATGTGGGGTGAACGATAATACCCAAGCTTGAACGGGTGAACGATAATACCCAAGCTTGAACGGGTGAACGATAATACCCAAGCTTCGAAACGGCAGCAAGAGGATTCGAACCCAGGTTTTCTCGATTGAGAGTCCGATGCTCTAACCGCCACGCCACCTCGTCCCAGGAAATACACAACGAATTTTAGGCAGTCCCTTACATGGGTCCCACATGGGAAGAGGAGAAGGGGACTAGGGCTGACTATCGGGGAGAGTTTACTATTGCGATAGTATTGCGATAGCTGTATTACTATTGCACTATTATAGCGATTGATTCATAGCTATTGCGATAATACTGCGATAGTATCGTGGAATAGTGAATAACCAGGAAACCAGTCCCAAAACTTAATTGACGAGTTACGCGTTCGAGTGACCTTTGAATTAGTTGATTAAAAATGCTGAATTTGTGAACGACGCTGCTCTAATCGACGATTGTTGATGTTAGGTTGATAAATAAATTAAATTATTAAAATAGTTTTTTTATTTTTTATTATTTATATTATTATAGCGACGGTAGCCATGTTAATTTGTTTCGTTACCATTGATAGTTCAGTGTACTATCGATAATAACCATCTATAGTTAAATGTACCATCGATAAAATTGCATCGCCACATCGAGAATTGATAGTTCGGTGTTTTGTTGCACCCACAGAGAGGACGGCTTGGAAACTGTTGGCAACGTGACTTTAAACCGGAATGGCTATGACGGGATACATCTGGACTCACGAAGATGGCTCAAACACATATATATCCAATTGAAAGATTTGATATCTATGTTCTGTGGGCCGAGGTGGCGTGTTGGTCAGAACATCGGACTCTCAGTCGAGAGAGCCCGGGTTCGAATCCTCTTGCTGCCTTTTAGAATATAGGGCAATTTCGTTTACTCGACGTTGTTCAGGCTGAATGCAATCCCAAGGAGTGGATACGGCGCTATTGAAGAACGTACCTTTGCCTTTTCTCGTGGAGGAAATGGACCGAACTAAGTAAGTAATCCTAATCTTAATAATAACAAAGTTTTATATAGCACTGTTTCAATCCTTTGGTCTGTTCAAAGCACTTTACAGTTATATGTCGATAGATGTCCTCAATTAATTAATGTGTGCAGTTTTGAAAAGGTGTGTTTTCAGTGCTCTCCTAAAAGACGCGGCGGTGTTAGACTTCTTTGACAGACTGAGGGAGACCGTCCCATAGCATAGCTGCTGCTTTTGAGAAGGCACGGTCTCCGAAAGTTTTGAGGCGTGTAGTGGGCACAGTCAAGAAGTCCGCAGAATCTGATCGCGAGGATTGGGAGTCATTTAGAAATTCGGATATGTAGGGCGGTGCAAGTCCGCAGAGAGCATTGAAGGTGATTATAAGAATATTGAAAGTGATCCTTTCTCTGATAGCCATAGCAGGGATTTTATCCTACATGACGACTCACCCTGTCGTTTGGTCCGAGGGTGTCGACGACGGTCGAGGCCGCCTCAATGGCGATCTGCATCAAAGAGCGGCCCTGGTGGATGGCCATCATCGAGCCGGACGTGTCCACCACGACCACCAGGTCTTTCGGCTGCGGTGATGCCACCTCCACGTAGAACGGCCTGTAACGGACATATCATTTCCACGTAATATTGCCTGTAACTGAAAAATCACTTCCACGTAGAATGGCACGTAATGAACGTATCAATTCCACGTAGATTGGCCTGTAACGGACATATCACTTCCACGTAGAATGCCCTGTAACGGAAATCCAAAATAGCTTCACTGTTTGTGCTGCTGATTTGTGAATGTTCTCTAACAAATCAGATTATTATAGACCAATCGACAAAAAGCGACTTTTCAAGATGCTTAATAGTGTTTCAACCCAAATAAAATCAACCCCGTTTCCACGCCTACATACGGACACATTCCCCGTGGGCAATACGTGTGGAGAGACATTCATATTTTTTGTACATTAATGCATATATATGAATGTGTTGAGTAGATATATGTGAACAAACCTAAAGCGCGGGTCGTACGTCTCGTCGCAGTAACCAACGGTCGGGTAGTTGAACAGCACGCCTTGTTCACTGGCGAAATACTGCCACTTGAGGCTGGGTGCAGCATCCATGTTCTGTTTCATCGTCTCGATGACTTCGTCTCGGTTGACATAGTTGACCGACGTCTTCTTCAGGCCCTCGCCGACCACACATATCTCTTCTTTGTTCACCTGCACAATTGTGATTATAGTAATGACATATGACGATATTTATATAGCGCCATAATCACCTAGTGCTCGATGGAACAATACACAGAACAATAGTCTAAAAGGAATATATATATATATATATATATATATATATATATATATATATATATATATATATATATATATATATATATATATATATATATATATATATATATATATGGAGCGATTAGTTGTCACAGCCTATTTCTTGTTAATTTCAAGTTATTTTTTTAAGTTGTTTTCAATCGCCCGACCAATCGGACAACTGATTGCCCGTGTGAACGGGCCTTAACTTGCCTTCTGTTTAAATCTGACGTCTTTCTCTCCGAGAGGCGCAGTACAGCACTCGGGCAATGTTTGTCCGGCCGTCGTATCGCCATAACCGCCCTCTAGGACATCTCTCAGTCTCTCCACCGCCCTCATCCACTCCGTAAACTTCGCATTCAGACTCGTCGTCATCTGCAACAAGCCGAATAGCAAGCAGGGGGCGATTAGCTTAGCTTAATTGTTACCATGCCAAAGTTGATCCTCCATCTTCAACTGGTTAAGCTTATTGCAAATCCGTTTCGTTGATGTGTAGTGTGTTAATAATCCAAGTAACATCCACTGTCGATTTAATGACACAATGCGTATTTTATTCAAATGATCGAAAGAATTGACTTCAGTCATTAGATCTGGTAAGGCTCAAAATGGTGGATATTCCAAATAGTAATCACTGTACGGGTCAATGCCGACCATGGGCTTCCACCCTCTTGTCGATCACACGATAAAGTTACTCAATTATACCAAGGGTGAAATGCATGTGTTTTTAGTTTGATCGAACATTACGTCATTACATTAACATTAACTTAACTAGTTAAATGTTGAAGGTTAACTTAACATAACTTATAGTGATATTAACTGACTAACATAAATTAAATTTCAGTTAACTTATTTGTATATATATATATATATACGTATATATATATATATATATATATATATATATATATATATATATATATATATATATATATATATATATATATATATATATATATATATATATATACGTATATATATATATATATATATATATATATATATATATATATATATATATATATATATATATATATATATATATATATATATATATATATATATATATATATGTACGTATATACACACACACACACACACACACACACACACACACACACACACACACACACACACACACACACACACACACACTCACATGTAAAAGGACATTGGCTCTATAGGTATCACCGGTGTGCAGCCGATAAACTTTTTTACAGGCGACAAGAAGGTAAAATAGTTGACCGGCTGCAAATCCTATCAACTCCAGATTTACATATAGTGTAAGTCAACTTAATCATTAACTTAACTAGTTAACTTTATAAATAAACTTAACTTAGCTAGTTAACTTTCAAAACACAAGTTAACTTAACTTAATCGAAAATAATCCAAACTAGTTGACATAGTAGATTAATCACCCCGTGTCTGACGGATTGTTTCTCTGAGGCAACCGATATCATCTGAGAACAACCTCTCGCTTTTGCGTGTATTCTGGGAGTATTTTGTGTGTCAATCTTAATGATACGCCCAACACCTTGTTATTATAATCGATCGACTACTCACCGACTGTACGAGTTGATGTCCATTCAAATCTTCTTTCTCGTGGTGTACTTTCAAATCTACGTATTTCTGTAACACGAACGCAACAGCATCTGAAATTTGCAATTTGAAAGAAGGAAGCATATGATATTATTACTATTATTACTATTATTATTATTATTATTTGACATAGCGCAAGTTATATAATATAGTTATATAACATAGTTATATAATGCGTCAAACATATTGACAACGTATCAGTACCAATCTAAACCGATGTGAAAGTTATGATTAAATGTAATGATAATTTATTTCATTTGCAATCATAAAACTGAATGGAATTACAATAGGTAAAAATTATGTTTTTTTTTTTAAATAAACGAGTACATTTAGGTTAAGAAATAATAATAATAAATCATCAAATCATCGCTACAATAATGATTATTTGTTAAATAATTCATGCTATATATGGATACAAAACACGACGTTTCACGTAATCGGGTCGTGTACATGCATGCACATCCTAACCTCGCAGAATTACGTGATATTCAAAATGGTTGGTAATTTTGTGCAACACGATCACATAAATATATTTGAAATTTTGCATAATTCTTAATTTGCTGGCTATTTTGGATGATGAGTGAGGCCGCTAAACGAGAAACATATTTTACATTGTATTCAATATAAGTATGTGCTTTGATACCAATAAATTCTATATAGTTAGTTTGTCGAAGCTGGTTTTAATTGGTGAAGTAAGAACACGAAGTACAGCAGTAAACATATTAAGTGGAATTACTTTTAAACGAACTTAACACCTCCTTTAACATGTAGTAACTTTTGATTGGAGCTATGTATATTGAATAAAGTAACCACAAAATATCTACAACTTACATACCTGATATTCGTCCACGCCCAATCCATCATTGGCCAGAGTGTGTACCACCGCGGCAAACTTTTTGCCGTCCAGTGATTGGCTGAAACCTGTGACGACCGGATGCAGTATGCACGCAATGATCAACCCGGAAGTCAGCTCCTTGATACATGTACGAATCATTATTTTTTTCGTTCCGTGCTGTAAATGAAGAAAAGAAAGTCTAGACAACCGGAACAAAGGTTCTAATGAGGAATGAGGACGGGAGAGGGTGTCCCGGGGCGAGGTAGCACAGAGGTAAAGTGTCACATCCTCGACCGATTAGAATGCCATTTTGCCGTTTGTGACAAAGACAGTTCCGATCATCCTATATTCCTAATTCATTCAGCTTAAGTGCATTGTCTTAATATCGACACAGGAGCAAAGACCAACGAAGAAATTAGAAAGGCCAATAATAACCTAAACTGTAACAAAACAGGCAGAGAATATAAAACACAAACACCATAATCAATTTAGAGGATGCACCAATAGATAAAGTCGACAACCTCATCTACCCGGCCCAGGTTGGGGAGTGTGACAACAAGCGATGGTGACCTTACCATGGACACAAGAACCATGATGACCAAAGCGGCTCCTACAAACTGAACACAATGTGGAAACCAAAAGCCCAGAAATGGTTAAACAAAATACAGATATTTGCCCGAAAAGTTATCTTAATACTGATTTACAGATAGGAAAACATAAAATAAACTTAAGCTCTTTTAAGAACAACATTAATGTCTCCGAAACATAAGCCGAATACATTTGAGAGAACACAAAAGCAACAAAGAATTAAAAGAAGAATGTCCAGTAAGAAGAGAAGACATACTTGGACCACGTGCCTAAGGCAGCTCTTCAGTGGAATCCACCTGGAAAACGAGGCCTTCTTAAGAGAGGGAAAACATAGAAACACTAGACAATATGGCTGATGTGGCTCCAGGCACAGGAAGGAGACGTGCACTGATTCCTGTCGGTGCGATACCCTCGACGCAAAAGAATAGAAAAAGAAGAATAGCTGCTAATTGGGAACAGTTTCCATATAATACCTAAAAAATAACAGTAATTGTTATAATTACGTATATTATAATATATACAGTGCATTAATTTAACGCATACCAATAGCATGATAGTATTAGCAATGTGTAGTTACAAGACGAAATAATCGTCTAAGTTGTGTAGCCGTGCTACAGGCAGATTCTATCTGTACAGTCACTGCTGGTAGTAGCTTCAACAACACATGGGTCGTCGTGGCTCTCTGCGAAGACGAAGAAGGGTGGTTCAGTGGGGTATCTAGGATCTCGCAATGGGAGGCCGAAATGGGGGGAGCTTTGTCGCCAACATTAGCTTATCCGACTCTCGCTCGGCTTCGAGAATGCGCCGAGAAGAGAATCTGGCCGCAGATGCATGTTTTGACCGTTACCGTCGTCAGGTGGCATGACTAACACCATGTGCCGACCGAGATGCTTGTCGTGTAACATATCAAGTACACGAGGGAGAATTGTGTTTATGAGGGTTTCTCTGTACGCGGTAGATGCCCGGATGAGATCCTAATAAACTACTCGTGTAAGCGCCCAGAATCGAGGCTATGATGTGCCTGGGCCTAGTAACCGAGACGCAACTGTGTTGTCGCCCACCGCCGGCACTATTTACAACGGCCCATGGGCGACCAGGGTCGACTTCTACGTCGAAATCGAGTCAGATTCAGGCTCCGATTCCCCGACACAATCGGCATGTACTGTCGGCAGCAGTTTCCCGGTTGCTGAAAAGAAACTCAAACGGCAGGCAAACCACGAACAATTAGTCTGTGCTCAATCTAATAAATTCATATTGTTTTTGTCCAATAGGCAATATAGGATTTAGATGATTGCAGTTTTTTATCAAAGAAGTAAAAAAAATTATGTTTCAATGTATTACTTTCAAAACCTTCATGTGTTGGCTCATCATTTATTACATAGTAATAATTATAATTAAAAAAAAATTCTGTACTTTTCATCATGTCAGGATTTCGCTTGGCAAGACTTCATTGGGCCAATAAAAACTGGACTTGGCCTGGCGTTGAAAAAACCTAATTCGGCCAATAATGGCTGTCGTTGACTCAAGTAGCATTGGCTAATTTGGCTTACCAGTGAAAAACCAAAAGGGCCAATAATGGCTTGCCAGTAAAAAAAAACAAATGGGCCAATAATGGCTGTCATAGACGCGAACGGCTTCCACAGAAATCGTTCGCGCGCTTAACGTTACACTTTTTAGAAAGTTCAAGACTGGCCAAATTTTATTTCTGGCTAACTGGCATTCCCGCTTCCTACGGCCTTGTTAATGAGTACGTTTTGTGAGTCCAACACACGTTAAGACACGAACCGCGGCTGGGATTTTAAATTACACTGATTGGGTAATTAGGGGTATGTATGTTTACATATCAAAACACGGTTTTGCGATAAAGGGTTAAATGTGAGAAATATAGAATATATTATGAACTAATATATTCCGTCTGTCATGGATCAATGCATGCTTTATACATTAAATGATACGTGGTTTTACCTCACCAACTTGAAAAAGTTATAATTTTACCTAATTAATAAAATGTGACCCCGTCCATTGAAAACGGACGTGAGTCATTATACAGTCAATGCAATGATACATGGAAAAATCGTACAATAATCATACAATCCTATCTTTTGGAGAGAAGTGTAAAGCTTGTGTGGGGGTCAGAATTAGATCAATTATCAAGGATGTTGTTCTGGCAATGTATCGAGTGCCCCCCCCCCCCCGGATATAACCAAACACCTCACCGGCAACAACATTTGACCCTCGCAGTTAGGCAGTGACACTTCGCTGCACACGCTGCTGATATGTGTATATTGGAAGTGTACATGGTGTAGTGTATTAATATTCCAATACATTCAAGTGTAGATGTGCTATTTGTGATGGATGACCCACTGACCGGCTGGGGCTACCTAATACCACTGTATTTGTGCTTGAATATGAATTGGTATTATAGAAATCGAACCAATAACCCCAACAAAAGCAATGCATCCATTGAAAGACTATTTTCTACATACAAGTATACCAGTAAATAACTCTAAATAACTACCTATGTGGTTTTTAACATACACCACCAATTGGTAGATCAGAGGCCAGTGAGTCCACACAAATGTGTGTACATTACAATTTACTCAACTAGAAAAGGGCATAAGGAAATGGGATCAATTAGTTAAATTCTCAATGATGGTATACTGCCAACGTATTGAGTACCCCCCCTCATACTGCCAACGCATTGAGTACCCCCATACTGCCAACTTATTGAGTACCCCCCATACTGCCAACGTATTGAGTACCCCCCCAAGCTGCCAACGTATTGAGTACCCCCCCCCATCCCCTCGGACAAGGTGCGACCAATTGTTAACATGTAATGAAGGCATTGAGTACCGAGTGGCTCAATACAGCAGCAGTTGGCGCTGAGCGCAACGGCCACTTAAGGTTGACCATTGTTCAGCTTTAGTTAGGCGAAACAGCGGTGCTATTTTGGTGCAGAGCAACGTATTCAGTAGTGCCAAAATACCGGCACTGCAGACGCCAACTGACGTGCATTTGCAATCCGAATTTTGCGCATGCCGAAACTGTTGCAGATAATCGCAGTGCACATACATTTTTACATGTGCACGAACGATGCTGGGTGGACTTCGGCCTATGTGTGTGTGTGTGTGTGCGCGCGCGCGCGTGCGTGTGTGTGCGCGCGTGTGCGTGTGTCTTGCGATAGTCTAACGCATACATACTGCTGCAATCTCGGATGCTATGCATGAAACACGAAAAACCGTTGGTCTCCTCTGTCAGAGGAAACAAAATATTAGACACAAGGAAATGGAAAAGACTCGCCGTTGACTCAATGCGCCTCACGGAGTGATCTCGATCTCCAAACTCACTGTACTACCTCCCAGTTTAGGCCGCGATCAGCTGTCAAGCATCAAGCAAGCCAATGAACAAATAAATTATAATATGACCCCGTCAATATTTCATCGATCTCTCCCTTAATATTTGACTACACGTCTAGTGGTATTCGACTCTAAAGCTGCGTTCTTGCACAACCTACCTGTGTGTTTGCGTTGTCGCACTGACCGTCTAACTCTCAATACACCATTCACGGCGTCGTGTCAACTACTGAACAAACTAGGCCGAGTTCAACTTACCGACTAGTGGTCAGTGCCGATGTTTCGGCCCATACTGTTTTCGCAATCGATGAACCGTGTAGTGTTTTCGCTCGCATGGTAAATCTTAATCAACAGGGCAGTAGTGTAGCATTATGACCAATGCTCACACAAAAATACACGTTGTTCGACACAGGCTGTGTTTAAATCACCAACATTATGGGCCGAAACACCCGGCACCCGTTTCAACTGTTCCCCGCACTATTCACTGACCATTAGCCGGCAAGTTGAACTCGGCCAAGTTAGTTCAGTAGTTGACACTACGCCCTGAATAGGACCTTTATTATTCTTAATATATATCAAAGACTTGGACGATAATGTAACAAGCAACGTACTGAAATTTGAGGATGACTCAAACGTGTTTAGAAAGGTTAACGACGGTGGTGATAAACAACATTTACAAAACGATATAGACAAATTAGTTAAATGGTCTGAAAAATGGCAGATGTTATTCACTTTTGGGAAATGTAAATGCTTACATACATTGGGTTGTTTAGGATAAATATAACATAGAAGGAAAACACGTTAAGTATACCTCTGTATAAAACAATAGGCCTCATTTAGAATACTGTATACAAACGTGGAGACCATATTGTAAGAAGGATATATATATATATATATATATATATATATATATATATATATATATATATATATATATATATATATATATATATATATATATATATATATATATATACGCTTGAACGAATACAGAAGAGAGCAACTAAAATGATTCAAAGTATGAACTGTTCTCATTTACCATATACAGCACAAACTTGTATATTCTGCCTTCGCTGGTAGGAACACGTTTGTCTGGTCGCACCTTCGCCTGGCAACGTAAACAACCTAGCTGCCGCGTGGCCTCGGTGTCCCAGACCCGCCCTCGAAGCGGTCCAGTTAAAGAAAGATTGATTGGTTCCCGTGTAGCCGAGACTAGACGGCAAGCCTGCAAGAACCAGCACGGTCACACTTCAATGCTTTTCTACTGCAGGTTTTAGAGACGCCACCTAGTGGTTTCACTGATAACTGAATTTACCATGGAGGATTCTACGGATTTACAATAGGACGTGCTTCTCTGAAAAAGTATATCTCCCATGCATCACGCACACACGCAAGCACGCACGCACGCACGCACAGTATAGTAGAACTTCACACTGAATACAATACTTGACACTATCGAAAGCTCAACGACGCGTCTTCCCACTTGTTTAATATAACAAAGAAAAGACGCCATTAGTATGGTACGTGTTGAGTTGTGGCAAGCGCAATTCATGTAATTTTTATTTATTGTAGGTTTTGGAGGAGCCCCCTACAGTGGGACATCGTATGAGGGAAAGAATCTTTTCGGTATATACATACATATATATATATATATATATATATATATATATATATATATATATATATATATATATATATATATATATATATATATATATATATATATATATATATATATATATATATATATATATATATATATATATATATATATATATATATATATATCCTGGCGTTGGTTCCATTCAACTTTCATTGAGCTCTCTCGTCAAAGTACCAACCTTCACAGCCATGTGTCATCGTTGACTGGACCGCGACCAAAGAGAGGCGTGCTTTAATGTTGCCCGAAATCCAGAGTCTTTCCTTGTACACCATAGCGAGGTGAACCTCCCAACCTCGATATCTGTACGATATTTCACGTGTGGAGCGTACTCACTTTCGCCTTGCGCCCGTGACCCAAGGTAATTGAGAACTGTCTCTTCGTGATTTGCGTTTACATACATTACTTCGGAAGATTTCAACTTTATAGGTAATAAGTTCATGTTTTTGCAAACTCATAGTATGTGCATCACCCATCGTCTTGGAAATTCAATAAGTATTAGTGCGAACTTGTGTGATCGTGTTCAACACCTCCACACCACCATACGCGTCACGAAAGTACTCTTGCCGCATCCCGTCGGTCCGGCGACGATGCATGCTGCACTCGTTTCATACGCAATCATGGATGCCCGATGGAAACACCCCTTCACGTGCATCGTCGCCGGACCGACGGGATGCGGCAAGAGTACTTTCGTGACGCGTATGTTGCGTCACACCGCTGCGATGATCGATCCACCGCCCGAACAGATAACGTGGTGTTACGGAGAATGGCAAGAGGCTTACGCAACGACGGACTTGGGTCACGTGCGATTCGAGGAAGGGTTACCGACTGCAGCCATGTTCGATCCGACAACGAGGAACCTCATCGTCATAGACGATCTCATGGCAGAAACGGACGAACGGGTCACGACCTTGTTCACCAAAAAAAGTCACCACAGGAACACGTCCGTGCTGTATCTCGTACAGAACCTGTTTCCTAAAAACAAAGAGAGTCGCACCATCAGCCTGAACGCTCAATACATGGTGGTGTTCAAGAATCCCCGTGACACGTCGCAGATAACGCACTTGGCACGACAAATGTATCCCGGTCGTGTCAAATTCGTGCAAGAGGCGTTTAAAGACGCAACGGTGGTACCATATGGCTATCTATTGGTCGATCTCAAACAGGACACGCCCGAGGACATGCGTCTGCGCACGACCATTTTTCCAAACGACGGTGTTCAGTACGTCTACTTACCGAAGGTATAAAAACGCTGAGCGCTGGTTCGAGTCTTCATTCGCACGATGTCCGAACTGGTGAAAAGACACATCCTGTGTATACAGGTGCTGAATAGATACAAAAACAACAAATTGAGAAGAGCCATCCTCGCCAACGCCGACGCCGATCTCATTTGCGCTCTGGCCGAGTGTGCCTACAACATCTTGAAAGGGAACGTTCCGTTGACTCCGACACATAGAAGGCGGTTGAAAAAATACAGGAAAGAACTGCGCGAGTTGGCTAAGAGACGGTTGCCCATCGCGAGGAGGAGACACATCCTACAAGAACAGACCGGTGGTTTCCTATCGGCTTTACTAGCTCCGTTGGCAGGTTCGGTGATTCTTCCCTTGCTCAGACAGGTGCTCGCGTAGATGGAGCACGCGCGAAAAATGGCCTTGGTGGATCCACGATTGTTGGAGACCCTTCGATCACCACCACCTCCTACAGACACGGTTGGTAAGGTCATGCAAGGACTCGACGCCGAGATGACCTCCATTCTCGATCAAAAAGACCTAAACGATGGGGACAAAGTGAAACTGTACAATCAGGTGTTACAGCGATACAACCACTTGTCCGATCGACGCGACAAACAGCCGACACGAGTGGTTGTAGTGAACGATGATGCAACGACAGAAACAGCGACACCGGAAAAGCCGGCAGTAGCACCAGCAACAGCAGCTCCCTCTGCCGTAGAGGCCGACATCGTGGACAGCGTTCCAAAGACCATGAAGGTTAAGGTCAAGAAGTTGATAGATCGTCTCAAAACCCAGCTCTCGTGGACCGATCGAGGCGAATTGTTACACGACGGTACGCCGTTGCCTGGAAGTAACATGGTGGATCTCGTGAACGATGTATTGCGAAAAAGAAGAAAGAGCGATCCTGTAGGATGGCAAGCGTTCGCGCAGCAGCTCAAACGTATCAACCTACCCATGGAATTGATCGGTAACGTCGAACGGAGACGCTACATACGACAGGCGGCAACGGCAACACCGGTGGCGGTGACACCCAGAAATCGTCCGTTACCGCGTTGGACCCCCTACAGTCGTTGGCAAGTGGAACAGTCCAAAAGCCCTCGAAAAAAACGTCATCGTCGGTTGCCGTCACTGGATGGTTGGGAGTCGTTTTAAAAAGAGTTGTGCGCTACGACGATTCAACAGTTAACCGTGGTATCGATAGTGGACACATATCGCTTGGTAGTCCTAGGAGTACTGTACAAGACCGCCGACTACTACCCACTGACAGGAGTGTTTGTCTCGGGCTGTACATGACCGCTGACTACTACCCGCTCGCGAAAAAAAAAAAAGTCTTGCCGCTACTTCGATGGTAGGATATCGACCTATATTCGTGGGAGTACTGTTTTGTATCCTACTATACATTATCGCACTCGTCGCAAGATATTACCTCAGTTCGTCTCCTCTAGTCGTGTGGTGCAAACCATGGGACGTAGAGTCGAAGAATCACTCAAACGCGTCTACTTCGATCCGAAACGCGTCGGAAGTTATGGTGGGGTCAACGCACTGAGACGTGTCACGCGCGCACCAGTGAAAGCCGTCAAGCAATGGTTGTCGGAACAAGACGCGTACACCTTACACAAACCGGTGAGAATTCGATTCAAGAGACGACGTGTCATCGTGGGTGGACGCAACCACCAGTGGCAGGCCGATCTCGTCGACTTGTCAAAACTGAAAAAAGACAACGACGGATACGTGTTTCTGTTGACGGTGATCGACGTCTTTTCAAAACGGGCCTGGTGCGTTCCTCTGAAAAACAAGTCGGCGTCGTCTCTGGTGATGGCATTGAAAGGATTGTTGGTCAACATTGCGCCTACAACCTTGCAAACAGACAAAGGTTTGGAGTTCCTCAACAGATCCGTGAGGCGTTTGTTGAAGGAGCACGGTGTCCATCATTTTTCCACTCATAACGAGGAGACCAAGGCGAGTATCGTCGAAAGGTTCAACAGAACGCTGAAGACGCGTATGTGGCGATATTTTACGAAATATCAGACGGTGCGGTACATCGACGCGCTACAGGATTTTGTGCAGTCGTACAACGACACCTATCATCGAAGCATAGGCATGGCCCCTTCGCAAGTGAACGCGGCGAATCAAGAGGAGGTGTGGCAGCGCTTGTACGGTCACGATGGTAAGGGTGTGCCAAAGTTCAAGGTGGATGATCGCGTGCGCATCAGCAAAGCGAAGCGGCGGTTCGAGAAAGGGTACATGGCAAATTGGAGCGAGGAGCTCTTCACGATACGCGAAGTTCACGCCTCCGATCCACCCGTGTACCGTTTGGTCGACGATCTCGGTGAGGTGCTGGACGGAACCTTCTACGAACCGGAACTGCAGAAAGTATTGGTCTCGAAAGATAAACTGTACCGCGTGGAATCGGTGCTGCAGCGACGGAAGGTGGGAAAACGAACGGAGGCGTTAGTCAAATGGTACGGCTACCCCACTTCGTTCAACAGCTGGATCGATGCCAAGGCGCTCGTTCGGTATAAAGAGTAGTTACGCGCCGGTCGACTCCTCATTCCAACGATGTCCATCGTCGAAGAAGACAACGAAGGGATAGACGTTACGGACGACAACGACAACGAGGTTGTTGCATCGCGTTGGCACCTCTTCGGCACCGATTGTCCCAAGACGGAAATCGTGTTCTTGTGTCAGGTCGTCGTCTTGTACACGATCATCGCGGTCAGCATCTACAATCTGACAACCGGTCACACCGACTCTAATCTTTGGACGGCCCTGTTGAGTAGTTCGTTGGGCTACCTGCTACCCAATCCATCCGTGAAACGCGATGACGGCTGATTTCTACCTGACGTTGCCTAGCAACGCGTCGATGCACCTGCATCCCGACAACACGTTGACCCATTACGTCACGTCCTTACCGCAACGCATCAGTCTGTCCGGCGAATGGGAATGCGGGTTGGTGGAGATCCAGTACCCGCACGATTGGTACAATGTCAGAGAGAAGGATTCCTGGTTCTTCCTCTCGGAAAGCTCTAGCGATGGTCATTCTGTTGGAGGCATAGCAACGGGATATTACGACGGAACTCGTAAACTCATACGAGCCATCAACCGCTCGCTAGCGGGTATCGCGGTACGTCAAAGAGTGAAATTAAGCTACAGCGACATCACTCAAAAAGTATCCGTACGCATGTCACCGAGTACCGAATTCACAACCCAGGGTTCTATGGGAGTCATACTAGGTCTCGACGCAAGGACCATCCGTAGTCCTGAAAGTCACGTGGCGCTAGATGGTGATGGAGAGGTGTACACCTTCGTGAAAGAAGGGGATTCCGTGGTGGACATGAAGCAAGGGTTCGAGTCACTCTACGTGTACACGAACGTCGTGGAATCGCGCGTCGTCGGCGACAGTCTCGTACCGCTGTTGAGGATTGTTCCGATACAAGGCGAACACGGACATACGATCTCGAGACATTTCGAGCACGTTCAGTACTTGCCCATGTTGCGCAAGGAGTTTGGAACAATCGAAATCGATATAAGAGACGATACCGGGCATGCCGTGCCATTCGAACGCGGCAAGGTGACGGTGACGCTTCATTTTCGACGTCGTAAGACTGGTCTGTTCTGAAGAATGAATTACAACGATTATTACACCCGACAAGCGGGAGGGGCTTTACCCTACTTTGTCGGTGCCAGAGTGCAACGAGGACACGGGTTGGGTAGTCTGTTCGGAGGTCTGATTCGGAGCGCCATGCCACTCATCAAACGAGGAGCCGTGGCTTTGGGAAAGGGGGCGTTGAAGACCGGCTTGCGCATAGCCGACGACGTCATGTCCGGTCAGAACATAAAAACGGCGGCCAAACGACGCGCCACCGATGCCGGTAAAGATTTGATACGTGGTCTGTTGACGACTCCTGGCGTGCGACCGCAAAAACGTATAAAACGCGCGACGGCACCGCGACGGGTCAGTGCAGTGAAAAGACGTCGTAAAGCGCAGACGATTCGTGAACGTGACGTGTTCGACGATGGCTTTCGTGCATAGACAATCTTGCGAGGGGGTCAAGAGCGAACTCGATCTCTTCGGCGTGCCACCGACCCAGACCAGCATCGAAGACGCGCAATGGGTGGAACACCAACCGATGGCCTCCCTCGAGTCGGGTGGTCCCATAGAATTCTTGCTACCCGGATCGGGAGACACTTACCTGGATCTCGCCAGCAGCTACCTGCACGTGCAAGCGAAGGTAACCAAAGGCAACGGGACACCTCTCGACCCCGACAACGCTGTGGCTCCGGTGAATAATTGGTTGCATTCGTTATTCAGTCAAGTCGACGTCTACCTAAACGGTACGCTCGTGACTCCTTCGACAAACACGTACCCGTATCGCGCCTATATCGAAACGCTTTTGAGTTACGGCAGCGAGGCCAAAGAGACTCAACTGACGAGTCAACTGTGGTACAAAGACACCGCCGGTCGCATGGATGCCGTCAACATTGTCGACGAG
>OY759261.1:49309849-49404849 GCA_963662155.1 Lamellibrachia columna
TGTGACACGCTGTTAATGTTGTGACACGCTGAAAGAGCAGCCGACTGAGGAGACGTTTGTACTGCAATGTTACAACATATTCGTGAAAATGTTCATCAAGTTGGTTTATATATATATATATATATATATATATATATATATATATATATATATATATATATATATATATATATATATATATATATATCAGATTTTCTTCAACCACAACTATTTTGATTACTTACTTTCGACTGTCATCGGCTGCCTTCATCAGGAATTCTGATGGCTGTGGCAACGTTGAGTAAGTAAGCAAAATAGTTGTAGTTGACGAAAATCTTAATTCATTTACATTTTGTTGCACGTTTTGATTCTGTACTTGTGTGTGACACCACGGACTATGTTGAAGAAGGCATCGTCAGCCGTGTAGAGCATACTGTTGTCCCGCATCCAGATATTGCTCATTATGATGTTAATTGACGCCTGGTCAAATCGGTGGCACTTGGCGAACTTTGTGTAACGGTCGTGTAGCGCAAAGTTGCAGTAGATATTGAAATTTGGCACAAAACAGCGCGCCTCTTGCGCACACATCACGAACCACCAGAGAATATCCCGGAAAACCTGTTGAAAAGCCAAATACACATACATTATGTTGCATATGGTACTAATAGTACATTCATTTTCAACCATAAGTTATTGCTATATATTCATTACATGTCCATAACATTTCTATTTCACGCACATCTGCCATGCATTCTTCCGAAAGGTGTTTGGCTCACTTCAGCTCTGCGCAAAGCATCGTGGGTATAAAATAGCATTGCAATCCTGCGGACTTATATTGAACATGTAGCAATTTAATCCAGGACAGCCAGGCAAACACAACAGCTTATAAAATCAGTAAATTTAATGCAATTAAAAATAGATTTAACACCCTTTTAACAACTGAATAATAGAAAATTTTCTGTATTGTCCAATTATCTAATTCGTCCACACACACACACACGCACACGCACACGCACACGCACACGCACACGCACACGCACACGCACACGCACACGCACACGCACACGCACACGCACACGCACACGCACACGCACACGCACACGCACACGCACACGCACACGCACACGCACACGCACACGCACACGCACACGCACACGCACACGCACACGCACACGCACACGCACACGCACACGCACACGCACACGCACACGCACACGCACACGCACACGCACACGCACACGCACACGCACACGCACACGCACACGCACACGCACACGCACACGCACACGCACACGCACACGCACACGCACACGCACACGCACACGCACACGCACACGCACACGCACACGCACACGCACACGCACACGCACACGCACACGCACACGCACACACACACACACAATCGTACATTAGCATCAAGGACATCGGACATAATTCCCTGTACAGTAACAACTGAATAATAAAAAAAAATCTGTATTGTCCAATTCTCTAATTCGTCCACACACGCACACGCACACACACACACACACGCACACTCACACAGCTAATCTGGAAACATATCAATGCCGTACAGCTCTTTAAACTCACCTTCTCGGTACGATAAATGAGCAGAATTCCACCTCTAAACTGCACAATCTTCTTCTGGGAGTTGATGTCCGTTGGTAGGTATCGGTACATGTCAGGATGGGTCACGGCGAAGTTGGAATGACCGTCTCTGGCAGAACAAAGATTCGGTAATTTAGCTAATTAATTAAAATCACAACTAATCCTATCTATGCCACTCCACGGCCAGTTAGTGTGGGGAGAGGCAGATCTACATAGTTTTCCATTTAATACTTTTTACACACAACTTGAGCAAATTTAAAGGGACTATTTCCTGTATCGCAGAAACCGGTTGTCAATTGATTGTTTCCTTTGTTGGCGCCGTTCTGCTTACTACGCACAACCCTGATATTGCCCCAGCTAGACAGCCAAAGTTACTGCAAGAAAAACGGGATGTGTGCGCAGCCTAAAATTATTATATCCATAACATGACATGGTCGACACTCCTCGTGCGTTACTCGCGGTTAGACCCGAGTCTAGACTACGTTCGGCTTGGCGCGATGCTACATACTACCAGGTTTATCGCGGTTATGTCAAGACCGATACGAATATACACCTAAACGATAACCTAGTCGGGTGAAACTGAAAGGTTTAGCGGTAGAATGTTCGCCTTCCACGCGAACAGTTCGTGTTCCAGTCCCGTCTATAGCAGCTTTCAGTTAGACTGATTTATTTTACTTTTCAACTGATATTACAATTTCCGGCGTAAGAGCGACCCGCCATTTTTTTGTGTACCGGAAATAAATGGCGAACACAGGCACGGAGTAGTTAACTACTTCAATGATCATGATAATCGTATTGTGAGTAGTAACATTTGATTCACTTCCCATAAAAGTTTAGCCGTTAAAGTCAAGGTCGTACGTAGATGGCTTAGATGCCGATATATTAAAAATACGTGTTCTCAATGGCAGCCAATTTGAAAATTCAACAGGGCGTCATAAATGCTTGTGGACAAATGGAAACATTGGGTTTTGGATTCAGTACAATCCAATGTTTTTAAAAATATATAGGTTTGTAAATACCCAAGAAGATTTAACGTCCATATTTTTCTTCAACAATGTATGTAGTTAGCAACTCTGGTAGCATTATCAAACTTGTTAGTAGTATCTGGATGGTTCTGACAGATCAAATCGGGAGGCCATGTGTACAAATCACGTCCGTTTCCGGTTTACTACTCTTGTGGCTCGTCCAAGTGCAATACTGTCGAATTATATTATAATACGTGCATGCTTTACGTAAAGGTTTGTGTTTATGTTTTACTTTAATGTAACATATCCCAAACAAATAGTATTTTTTCAGAAGCAATATAATAACTAATACTGTGACAACGTGGTAACAGCTATTATCATAGAATCTGGCCTATCCTAGTTGAGGGAAAACATTTCTTTGATTTTAAAGATTTCAGCCTTGTTCGCCAACACCCGCCATGGAAAATTTGCTGTAGACTTTAAGTGATACTACAATTATGTTGTACGTCTGGGCCAGAAATCTTCCAGAGACATTTCACGAGTAGCTTGTGTAGTGGGTATTTAACGAAACCATTTTGAGCTGGTCTTGACTCCCGGACTAATATGTAAACCAACAGTTCCGTCGTAGTCATAGGCGCGTACGATTACGACATGATAACTGCACCCCTGTGTCGGAGTAGAGTGCATTGCCAGCGTGTATAGCAATACCTAAGATGATGCTACCCAAATTGTATGTTAATTTTGCCAACTGTTTTGTGATAAAATAATGAATCCCTTGCAGCTTAAATTAGGTATTATGTTTAAATTATAAAATAAGTGTTTAGAAAGTCCAGTGTTTGAAATGTCCGCCTATAAAGTGCTTGAGTTGATTAAATGCTATAACAAATCATAATATCGTATAATCGTTTAAACATCGTTTTCCAAAAAGTGACTGATCTGCCGTCAGAATGTAGACCTACAAACTTACCCTGTGCGAAAAATTTTGTTCTTGTCGTGAAATCCGACAAAACCGCCGTTATTCCTGGCAACCCGATAGGCGTCGCTCAGATTATTTGTCTTGAGACGGAATGATGCATCTATCCAGAAGAGGGCGTTGTACTCGCGTAATACAGTCTGCAGAGAATACGATAGCAACCTTTGTTTGTGTTCCGTGTTTCTGCCTGTTCATCATCTTAACTCAAGAAATCCGGATAAATCCAAATAAACTAAGTGAAAACGTGAGGGCAAACAGCATACAGGAAATACGACATATTACCGTTAGGCGCGGAAACGAAACCGAAATTGTCAAGCAAATTGTCAAGTAATTAATTAAGCATTTATCAGATGCGATTTTGTACAAATTATCTTGTAATTGCATGCCCGTCCGTACAACTCCAGGGAGTTGGATCTTATTAAAAAAAGTAGATCTATTAGTGCAGAGGTCGCATGCTTCCAGACGTAACTTTGACCGAACTGGAAGCCCAGTCGACCCCTAAACCTTCCGTGGGGCTAAGGACCTGTATTGTTTGTGCGTGCATTACCACGTGTATGGGAGCGAACGTGCGTGCGTACGTGTGTGTTTGATGTTTTATGTATGCATACACGCCTAATCTCCAAGGACGTGGTAACTTAAACCTGTCGTTCGTTCATGCACATTCCATGGAAATCCAAATAAAGCGAGTGAGCGTACGTGCGTGCGTGCGTGCGTGCGTGCGTGCGTGTGTGTGTGTTTGATGTTTTATGTATGCATACACGCCTAATCTCCAAGGACGTGGTAACTTAAACCTGTCGTTCGTTCATGAACACTCCATGGAAAGTCTTGAGAGGGAAATGTGTTGAAAGAAATAATGAGGGGAGAAGTGCGGACAGCGGGCGATAGAAAGATTACGGGAATAGATGAGACGGAGATACTGGATAAATGTCTGGCAGATGGAGAGAACGATGATGCGATGAGGCGTGGTGAAAGACCATATTATGAGGCGTGGTGAAAGACCATATTATGCAGTACTGGCCGAGCACCACTGCATGCATAACAAATAGGTACCAATGTCGGCAAACGAAAACGTTCGTAATAATAAAATAATAATGTATTTTATCTGATATAGCGCCAGATCCAATTTTAAATTGTTCGTGGCACTTTACAAGACAAATAGTTATAAAATTGCTAAGTAAACATGCAATTCTTTACAAATACATTATACAAGCTAGTTAAAATAAGAATATAAAATATATCTGGTGTAATAAAATATAATATAATAATCATATATTAATTTAATATATAAATATATATATATATATATATATAAAAAATGTTAATTCATATAATTTTTAATTAACTGATATATATATATATATATATATATATATATATATATATATATATATATATATCAGTTAATTAAAAATTATATGAATTAACATTAACAAAATACAGATAGTTACAGTAACTAAATATACTAAAATAGTTATGATAATTAGAGCTCAATAGTGTTAATAATATGTAGAAATAAGACTGAATACATACAGGGCTCTTGCTGGTGTGTCTGGGCACACAAGATCGGACAGGTATTTTGGCGCATCGCCGTGCACAGCTTTATATGTAAACACTAAACAGCTAAAAGTCGTGCCACAGGCAGCCAGTGAAGAATACACAACAGAGGCATGGCGCTATCACTCCGTGAGCGGCGTAGGAGCAACCTAGCGGCCGAATTGTGCATTATCTGAAGTCGAGCGATGTTGTTAACAGTAGTGCCGTATAGAAGTGAATTGCAGTAGTCAAGCCGCGATGTAATAATGGCATTGACGACACGGTCCTTTGTCGTCGTTTTTGTCGTCGTTGGGAGATAACGGCTCATCTGATTAATATGGCGGAGTTGGAATGCGCGCACACTGACGATGCTTGACACTTGTTTCTTAAAATCGAGGTGTCTATGATGAGACCAAGGTTACGAACATATCGTGAAGAAGTAATTGTAGCATCACCTACACGTATTACACTGTCGACAACGAGCGCAGCCGCCGTCTTGTGTACCACGGGGAAATATTCCGTTTTATTGTCGTACGAAGGAACTGATGTGGACGTTTGACTTATATCACGTAACTCGGAACAATCGTAGAAAACATGCGTAACGTTGCGCACAATTGTTTGTAACAAAAACTTATATTATTCCGAGTTACGTAATCTAGTAAATCTGCAGCATACGTTCATGTGATTTCCTTCGTAAGATCACCACTCCTTGTGGAATTTAGAAATGCGTTCTATGAACGAACCACCCCTGTGTGCACGCCCACACAATTGCAGTCCCATATGTGCGAAACTGACGAAGATATGAAGGAACAAACAAAAATACAGACAAACAAACAAACAAGCAAACACAGGCACACACTGTTTTATAGTATAGAGGTAGATCTGCAAAAATGCCTGAAGAATGTCTATATGGCTACTTGCCTCAATCACGAACGGTTTCCATGCGCATGTGAATAAATTCTTGCTGACAAACTTCGGTAGTCTGCTCATGTTGAAATAGCGATACGTCACGGAGCACCAGCTTTTCACCTGGAAATACATCTCATCATTAGGGCATCTCGGGGAGTAATCTTAGACATATTCACCAGCATAAATCCTTTCCCGGCTAAATTTGAAGTTTTCTGTTATGCCACCCGCCAACGAGATACTCAGCATAATAGTTACTAAACTGACCTCGTCGCATTAATATCATCTAAGTATCTCCGCCAATAAAACTGATTATATGCCCGGGTCAAATGCAGGATTTACAGTGCAGATTTACACGGTCTTTTCAAAACTAGTGAATTATATTATATTATACTCCCAGAGAGAGAAACGTTGAACGTGTTTTGATAGTGGTAAATTGTAAACATGTTGGACAGTATTACAATAAGTGGATTGCTTTTGCGTAAGTTGGTGAGTATGAATGTGTATGAGTATGCATATTTATATCGATTTCTTGAAGGGAATTATTTCTTGGAAGTGCAAGAAAAATCCATGCGTCAGATATCAGTCAATTCTGTTGTAACACATTTTAACCGTATGTGCTTACAATCACCAGATAACTTATTTATCCCAATCGTTTATTTGTTTTAGCAGGTGTCTATTCAGTACGGATCTTACCATTACAAAGGCGGTGTGATTAGTGATTTACGACGACATACCTGGGCGATTTGGTCCGCTTTCAGACCGATGTCGAAGTACAGCATTTTCTTCTCTGGCATGAGAGTCTGTATGGAAGCGATGGCGTCCACCGACTCGGCGAAATGATTGCTGCTGGCGGCGGTGAGAAACACAAAGTCGGCCATCTTGTCAGGGGTGAGAGTGTGGTACGAGCCACTTGGAGGCATGAAAGTGCGGCGCATCTGATCACTGGCGTTAAACGGGATGCTGTTGTTCGCATACTGGAGAGGCATTTTTTCAGAGTCAAGTATCGTTTTAGCTTCCGGTTCCAGCTGAACGAGTTTGATGGCATATGATCGAACACCCTAGCAACAACAGCTAATTAAACTTCAAAAAATACAATGAAACAGGCCAAAGAAGCATCTGGCATATTAAAATAAATAAAACTTCCTGTAGACGTTGTTCAAGCAAAACAACATGAACTTGAAAATTCACATAATGACACTGCATTTCTGTATAACCCCACATCGTAACATATAATGGTGAAAGTGTGATATGTACATTTAAACAGTTGTTGTTATTAATAAGCGACAATAATTTAATGACATCACC
This sequence comes from Lamellibrachia columna, assembly GCA_963662155.1. Lineage (NCBI taxonomy): Eukaryota > Metazoa > Annelida > Polychaeta > Sabellida > Siboglinidae > Lamellibrachia > Lamellibrachia columna. The sequence goes on from OY759261.1 coordinate 49,317,119, forward strand.
TTACATCATATGAATATGGACCAATACATTATTACTCAATGACAAACATCCACAGTGTGAACATGTGGAGTCAGAACTAGTCCTTCTATATCACAGCACCGCGGAACAAACGGAATGATGTTTCTGATTAAATGAATAAATGCTCAGTTATATTAATCCAAATTCCAACCCTTTGTCAAAATAAAATACCTTAGTGTCGCGAAAGCGAACCAGTCCAGCAATAGCCAGGAGAAGCAATGCAGAGAACGCATATCTCCATTTAATAAATGATAAACGTGGTGACATTGTCCTGCCTGAAACAAAACAAATCAGACAATTTGATTGGAGGGCCACGTTAAATGTCAATATCCTAAAGAGAAGAAACCAATGTCTATCTAATTATTATTATTATTATATGACAAGGTTGAATAAGACTGCTGACATCATGCAACCTTGCATCATTCCTGACGTGCACGTGTAGTTCTCGTAACACAGCTTGGTAGGGTCGACAATATGTGTCGCGATTCCATGTTCCCGCTTTCTCCCCCAGAGACTGTCTCCTCCAGAGACTGTCTCCTCCAGAGACTGTCTCCTCCAGAGACTGTCTCCTCCAGAGATGGTCTCCTCCAGAGACTCTCTCCTCCAGAGACTGTCTCCTCCAGAGACTGTCTCCTCCAGAGACTGTCTCCTCCAGAGACTGTCTCCTCCAGAGACTCTCTCCTCCAGAGACTCTCTCCTCCAGAGACTGTCTCCTCCAGAGACTGTGGGGCGCGGTGGTCGTGTGGTAGAACGTCGGAAGTTGGTCCCCTCTACCTGATGTCTATGCCAGGGTAAGCAAAACATCCAACACAGGGAAATGAAAAAAACTGTCGTTGACTCAATGCGCCTCACGGAGCTGGTGATCTCGATCTGTAAGCTCACTATACTACCTTCCAGTTTAGGCTGCCATCAGCTGTCTAGCACCAAACAAGCAAATGAACAAATTAATTTTGATATGACCCCGTCAATATTTCATCGCCCACTCCCTTAATAATTGACTACTCTACTAATGGTATTCGACTCTAAAGCTGCGTTGTTTCACAACCTACCTGTGTGTTTGCGTTGTCGCACTGACCGTCCAACTCTCAATACACCATACACGGCGTCGTGTCAACTACTGAACAAACTAGGCCGAGTTCAACTTACCGACTAGTGTTTCAGCCCATAACGGTTAAATCAACAAATTAATGGCCCGAAACACCAGGCATCCTTTTCAACTGTCCCCCAAAAAACAGGTATGAAGCAGGTTATAGATGTGTGTGTGTTTAAATGCTAGAGGCTAGACGGCGAGCATGTAAGAACCAGCGCGGTCACACTTCAATGCATTTCTACTGCAGGTTTTAGTGACGCCGCCTAGTGGTTTCACCGATAACTGAATTTACCATGAAGGATTCTACGGATTTACAATAGGACGTGCTTCTCTGAAAAATTGTATCTCCCATGCCAGGAAATCTGATTCCCTGGCATGTGAGTTGCACGTACGCACGCACGCACGCATGTACGCACGCACGCACGAACGAATACACGCACGCAGTATGTGAGAAGTATCCGTATTGCAGAACATCGCTGAATACAATACATCACACTATCGAAAGCTCAACAGCTCGTCTTCCCAAACATTTTCTCAGTTTTTAATATAGGGATAACAAACAAAAAGACGCCATTAATATGGTAGGCGTTGAGTTGTGGCGAGCGCAATTCATGTAATTTTTTATTTATTGTAGGGTTTGGAGGAGCCCCCAAATGGGACATCGTATGAGGGATATATATATATATATATATATATATATATATATATATATATATATATATATATATATATATATATATATAAATGGGACGTCGTATGTATATATATATATATAATTATATCTACTATATATATATATATATATATAATTATATATATAATTATATATATATATATAAATATATATATATATATATATATATAATTATATCTACTATATATATATATATATATATAATTATATATATATAATTTTATATATATAAATATATATATATATATATATATATATACATACTGTATATACACCATATAATTATATATATATATATATATATATATATATATATATATATACATATACAGTATATATAATTATATATATATATATATAATTATATATATATATATATATATATATATATATATATATATATATATATATATATATATATGTATGACCTATATATGATCTAGTCCATCCAAAAAGTGTACCGGCCCTCGAGTCACCGTGTTAATTTTCCCCTTAACTTTCGTCCGGATCGGCCCACACATGCGGCCGGTGATGACTGCAGACATCCTGGCGTTGGTTCCATTCAACGTTCATTGAGCTCTCTCGTCAAAGTACCAACCTTCACAGCCTTGGGTCATCGTTGACTGGACCGCGACCATATAGAGGCGTGCTTTCATGTTGCCCGAAGTCCAGAGTCTTTCCATGTACACCATAGCGAGGTGAACCTCCCAACCTCGATATCTGTACGATATTTCACGTGTGGAGCCTACTCACTTTCGCCTTGCGCCCGTGACCCAAGGTAATTGAGAACTGTCTCTTCGTGATTTGCGTTTACATACATTACTCCGGAAGATCGACTCCCGTGCCGGTCGACACCAACCGTGAACTGGAAGATGTACTAAAGAACGTTCATTTTACTAGGTGATTTCAACCCTAAGCTACCGTGCATAGATACATTGCGCTTTATAGGTAATAAGTTCATGTTTTTGCAAACTTATAGTACGTGCATCACCCACCGTCTTGGAAATTCAATAAATATTAGTGTGAACTGGTGTAATCGTTTTCAACACATCCACACCACCAGGTAGAGTTGAACGAACACTTCCAGTGCATCACAGCGATTAACTCGTCGCGTCCTGCAGAGGTCCAGACATTTATTACACCAACGCTGCGATCATGTTTTGGAGTTTCTCTTAAGCATTTGGGGAGAAATTAAAGAAGTTCGCCACTGCCATAGCTGACGAAATCATGGTAGAGACAGATCTCCATATCACTTAACGATGAAAACATTGAGTACGTTGTATGCATGATCATGCATCTTTCGGAAGTCCAAGCCGAGCTGCTCCACCTTTTCAGCGATGGCTGCCTCTAACTCCGGAGTAACACGATATAAACTAGAATTCCTCGCATAGCTTCTGTTTTTCATGAGGACACACCTGAACTGTTTTTATTTGTTGATATGTCAAAGGTCTCGTCAGCGCTGATGGAATAAAAAACACATTTCACATTTCGGACATGATCTTCGGCTTGGATCTGTTCCCCCGATGATGGCAATCATTTATATGTCGTTATCTTCGATCCCTGCGGAGGGTTAATATGGCAGTATTACTGGCAATGTGCCTAGGTTGTATGCTAGAAATGTCCTCATATAAGGAATAATTCCAGTATGGCGCCACCTCGCGGTGTCTCGACAACTAAATTTGACTTGACGAAAAAATTTCCGGCAAAAATAAAGGGGGTGCCTGGATAACCGATGGACCTCATGGATCCGCCCATGGTTATATTGAATACAGTGTCGTTTTGCCAGGAGCGGGGCAAAGCGTCCAGGGGATGTGCGTTTGCAACGTTATAATTTCTTTATTCGAATATTGTTACTTCCGAGTTTGGATCTCCCGAGTGTTTCAGCGCAATAGAAGTGTTTTATATTGTATTGTAGATATCGTCCGCAGCCGATACATTTATACAACTGCTGTAATCTCATTAACCTATTATGTGCATTCACTTCCTTTATTTCAATTTCCGCGTGACGCGTTTTTTTTTTGCTACTGTTGCAACCGTATTGTAAACGGAAGGACATGATGACATGTGGCTCCATCTGTCTCGAAATTCCTATTTTTGAACCCTATAAATGGAGGGGGTAGCAATTTTACGCTCCTGGGCGCCCCACCCCATCCCCGCCGCCAGGGGTTTTGACTACACCAGGGGTTCTGACTACATCAGACTACACCCTGGAAGAAACTTACTGTTGTTGAGTTAACCAATGGCGGCCTTTCCTAGGATCGTAGGTGTTTGCGTACGGGAACTTAACTTTAATTGGCAGTGGACCCGTCGCCGCGGGTCGAACGGGTAATGGTGAATATTTCGTGGAAACACAAGTTTGGGCGCCGACGCGTCTAGTTCCATTTTGTGTAGGCGTTCCCGTGAACCAACCAATTAGTGTGTGTGTGTGTGTGTGTGTGTGTGTGTGTGTGTGTGTGTGTGTGTGTGTGTGTGTGTGTGTGTGTGTGTGTGTGTGTGCGTGTGTGCGTGTGTGCGTGTGTGCGTGTGTGCGTGTGTGCGTGTGTGCGTGTGTGCGTGTGCGCGTGTGCGCGTGTGCGCGTGTGCGCGTGTGCGCGTGAGCGCCTGAGCGCGTGCGTGCGTGCGTGCGTGCGTGCGTGCGTGCGTGCGTGCGTGCGTGCGTGCGTGCGTGCGTGCGTGCGTGCGTGCGTGCGTGCGTGCGTGCGTGTGTGTGTGTGTGTGTTTCTACCATTGCACTGTAATACCAAATGAATGTTTTATGTATGTAATTTAATCAACAAAACATAGTAATATTATAATAAATAATTATTTTTCTTGTATTATCTGAGAAACCAATGTAATTGAATACACGTTTTTGCAATGACAAAGTGGATTGTCAGCAGTGGCTGGCACATTTGGTGTCTCTCATATCCATTGACATAGACCATAGTCATATATTTAGACTTAATAGGATAGCATTTGTTTAGACTATGGTGATCTTGACAATGACTCTCATTCTGTTTATTTTTTCACGACACTAGTAAGTCGGCCACCGATAAATCGGTATATGTAAACACAGCTTACAAAATAAAACACTTCCTTTTACTGTACTAAAGATTCTTTCGTTAGTTTTCAGGTTTTATTTGGCTTGATTAAATGTATTGGTGATCAGTTTATTTACACATGATTGTACTTCCTTAATAGGCATACATTCAGTTGTTCCCAATCTTTTTTTCCTTGAGGCCCACCCACGGGGCTGCTAAAGCCACTGAGCCCCACTGTATTGCAAAAAAGGTCAATGCAATTGAAGATGTGAATTTTTATTAAATTAAAGTGTATTTTATATAATTTTTAGGATCTGTCTCAGTTGCCCGGGGAAAAGCAGCACACGATTAATTCAATTTGCGGGGTCTAATGGGTTAATGGATGTTTTTACACAAAATTAACGTGGACATTGCGTTATCCCTTGGGACCATCTCAAACCTTCCCGCGGACCACCTGAGGGCCGCGGACCACAGTTTGGGAACCCCTGGCATACATTATTAAATCCATCTCAACATGGATTCCTTAAAGGGAGATCGTGCTTAACAAATATGTTATGGTTTGTTTTTTGTTAAGAAATCACTAAGTTGATAGACGAGGGATCACCAGTTGATACGATCTACATAGATTTTCAGAAAGCGTTAGACAAAATGCCACATTAATGATGATACTTAAATTAAAAGCCAATTGTATCGGGGATGGCGTAATCGACTGGATATAAAATGGCTGACTGACAGAAAACAGCGTGTTGTAGTAGATGGGGAGGTTTCAAATTCGAAATCAGTTTTTGAATGGGGGTGCCATACATAGATACGCTTGAACGAATACAGAGGAGAGCAATTAAAATTATTCCAGAACTGAGATACCTTACTTACGAAGAACGCCTAATAGAATGTGGCTTAACAACCCTGGAGACAAGGAGGTTAAAAAGAGATCAATATTGAATATGTATGACAATATTGATATAAAAAAAAATTTCACTCTCAAGAAAGATAGTAGAACTAGAGAGCATGAGGTAAAGGATAAGTGTAGATTGGATATAAGGAAGTATTCGTTCTCACAGAGGACAACAAACGAATGGAACAGATTATCTACAGATTGTATAACTGCTAGCAGCGTGAATATGTTTAAAAACAAGGTTGACACATATCCCAGGAGGGCACGTTACACATAGATGAACAAATGTTGGACTCTCGATAAGACAATGGCTGCCTTGTCCACTTGCCATAGATGTCAATCTTGTTAAATCATGTTAAACACGAGCCTTGTTTTGTATTGCTGGTTTTATTCGAATATCGCAACAAATGTCTACAATTTTACAACAGTTGTGATGATCGATTGGATATAATTGTTTTCGATTTACTATGATACCAACACGTGTCCAGATACTCTTTTAGGCATAAACAAGCACATTGTTATTTATAATATGAAATGGAGTTGGTGAGTGAAAAATAGCGTCAACAGACACGCTGTGACACGGTGTGACACGCTGTTAATGTTGTGACACGCTGAAAGAGCAGCCGACTGAGGAGACGTTTGTACTGCAATGTTACAACATATTCGTGAAAATGTTCATCAAGTTGGTTTATATATATATATAATATATATATATATATATATATATATATATATATATATATATATATATATATATATATATATATATATATATATATATATATATATATATATATATATATATATATATATATATATATATACGATTTTCATCAACCACAACTATTTTGATTATTTACTCAGCGTTTCGACTGTCATCGGCAGCCTTCATCAGAAATTCTGATGGCAGTGGAAACGTTGAGTAAGTAAACAAAAAAGATGTAGTTGAAGAAAATTTTAATTCATTTACATTTTGTTGCACGTTTTGATTCTGTACTTGTGTGTGACACCGCGGACTATGTTGAAGAAGGCATCGTCAGCCGTGTAGAGCATACTGTTATCCCGCATCCAGATATTGCTCATTATGATGTTAATTGACGCCTGGTCAAATCGGTGGCACTTGGCGAACTTTGTGTAACGGTCGTGTGGTGCAAAGTTGCAGTAGATATTGAAATTTGGCACAAAACAGCGCGCCTCTTGCGCACACATCACGAACCACCAGAGAATATCCCGGAAAACCTGTTGAAAGGCCAAATACACATACATTATGTTGCATATGTTACTAATAGTACATTCATTTTCAACGATATATTGTTGCTATATATTCATTACATGTCAATAAAGTGCATTATTTCTATTTAATGCACATCTGCCATGCATTCTTCCGAAAGGTGTTTGGCTCACTTCAACTCTGCGCAAAGCATCGTGGGTATAAAATAGCATTGCAATCCTGCAGACTTATATTGAACATGTAGATGATTTTAGCATGGAAATAGCAATTTATTCCAGGACAGCCAGGCAAACCCAATAGCTTATAAAATCAGTTAATTTAATGCAATTCAAAATAGATTTAACACCCTTTTAACAACTGAATAATAGAACATTTTCTGTGTTGTCCAATTCTCTAATTCGTCCACATACACACGCACACGCACACGCACACGCACACGCACACGCACACGCACACGCACACGCACACGCACACGCACACGCACACGCACACGCACACGCACACGCACACGCACACGCACACGCACACGCACACGCACACGCACACGCACACGCACACGCACACGCACACGCACACACACACACACACACACACACACACACACACACACACGCACACACATTATCGTATATTAGCGTGGGGGCATCAAGGACATCGGATTTTCTAAAAGCGTAAAGCTACTACTCCACTCTATCTGCACGAATGATACTAACATGGTTCACTGATTCCCTGTACATACATCCGCAGTAGTGGCCACAGCTAATCTGAAAACATATCAATGCCATACAGCTCTTTAAACTCACCTTCTCCGTACGATAAATGAGCAGAATTCCACCTCTAAACTGCACAATCTTCTTCTGGGCGTTGATGTCGGTTGGTAGATATCGGTACATGTCAGGATGGGTCACGGCGAAGTTTGAATGACCGTCTCTGGCAGAACAAAGATTCGGTAATTTAACTAATTAATTAAAATCACAACTAATCCTATTCATGCCACTCCGCGGCCGGTTAGTGTGGGGAGGGGCAGATCGACATATTTCCATTTAATATTTATTACACACGACTTGAACAAAGGGACTATTTCCATCGCAGAAAAAGGTTGTCAATGGTTTGCTTTGTAGGCCCTGTTCCGCTTACTACGCACAACCCTGACAGTGCCCCAGCTAGACAGCCAAAGTTACTGCAAGAAGAACGGGATGCGTGCGCAGCCTAAAATTATGAAATCCATAACATGACATGGTCGACAATCCTCGTGCGTTACTCGCGGCTAGACGAGAGTGTAGACTACGTACTCGCGGCTAGACGAGAGTGTAGACTAAGTACTCGCGGCTAGACGAGAGTGTAGACTACGTACTCGCGGCTAGACGAGAGTGTAGACTACGTACTCGCGGCTAGACGAGAGTGTAGACTAAGTACTCGCGGCTAGACGAGAGTGTAGACTAAGTACTCGCGGCTAGACGAGAGTGTAGACTACGTACTCGCGGCTAGACGAGAGTGTAGACTACGTACTCGCGGCTAGACGAGAGTGTAGACTACGTACTCGCGGCTAGACGAGAGTGTAGACTAAGTACTCGCGGCTAGACGAGAGTGTAGACTACGTACTCGCGGCTAGACGAGAGTGTAGACTACGTACTCGCGGCTAGACGAGAGTGTAGACTACGTACTCGCGGCTAGACGAGAGTGTAGACTACGTACTCGCGGCTAGACGAGAGTGTAGACTAAGTACTCGCGGCTAGACGAGAGTGTAGACTACGTACTCGCGGCTAGACGAGAGTGTAGACTAAGTACTCGCGGCTAGACGAGAGTGTAGACTAAATACTCGCGGCTAGACGAGAGTGTAGACTAAGTACTCGCGGCTAGACGAGAGTGTAGACTACGTACTCGCGGCTAGACGAGAGTGTAGACTACGTACTCGCGGCTAGACGATAGTGTAGACTAAGTACTCGCGGCTAGACGAGAGTGTAGACTAAGTACTCGCGGCTAGACGAGAGTGTAGACTACGTACTCGCGGCTAGACGAGAGTGTAGACTACGTACTCGCGGCTAGACGAGAGTGTAGACTACGTACTCGCGGCTAGACGAGAGTGTAGACTACGTACTCGCGGCTAGACGAGAGTGTAGACTAAGTACTCGCGGCTAGACGAGAGTGTAGACTAAATACTCGCGGCTAGACGAGAGTGTAGACTAAGTACTCGCGGCTAGACGAGAGTGTAGACTACGTACTCGCGGCTAGACGAGAGTGTAGACTACGTACTCGCGGCTAGACGAGAGTGTAGACTAAGTACTCGCGGCTAGACGAGAGTGTAGACTAAGTACTCGCGGCTAGACGAGAGTGTAGACTACGTACTCGCGGCTAGACGAGAGTGTAGACTACGTACTCGCGGCTAGACGAGAGTGTAGACTAAGTACTCGCGGCTAGACGAGAGTGTAGACTAAGTACTCGCGGCTAGACGAGAGTGTAGACTACGTACTCGCGGCTAGACGAGAGTGTAGACTACGTACTCGCGGCTAGACGAGAGTGTAGACTAAGTACTCGCGGCTAGACGAGAGTGTAGACTACGTACTCGCGGCTAGACGAGAGTGTAGACTAAGTACTCGCGGCTAGACGAGAGTGTAGACTAAGTACTCGCGGCTAGACGAGAGTGTAGACTACGTACTCGCGGCTAGACGAGAGTGTAGACTAAGTACTCGCGGCTAGACGAGAGTGTAGACTACGTACTCGCGGCTAGACGAGAGTGTAGACTAAGTACTCGCGGCTAGACGAGAGTGTAGACTAAGTACTCGCGGCTAGACGAGAGTGTAGACTACGTACTCGCGGCTAGACGAGAGTGTAGACTAAGTACTCGCGGCTAGACGAGAGTGTAGACTACGTACTCGCGGCTAGACGAGAGTGTAGACTACGTACTCGCGGCTAGACGAGAGTGTAGACTAAGTACTCGCGGCTAGACGAGAGTGTAGACTAAGTACTCGCGGCTAGACGAGAGTGTAGACTACGTACTCGCGGCTAGACGAGAGTGTAGACTACGTACTCGTGGCTAGACGAGAGTGTAGACTACGTACTCGCGGCTAGACGAGAGTGTAGACTAAGTACTCGCGGCTAGACGAGAGTGTAGACTACGTACTCGCGGCTAGACGAGAGTGTAGACTACGTACTCGCGTTTGGCTTGGAGCGTTTCTGCATGCTACCAGGTTTGTGCGGCTTGCTGCGTTGCTACATGCTAGCGTTTTTATCGCGGCTATGTCAAGACCGATACGAATATACACCTAGGCGATAACCTAGACGGATGAAACTGAAAGGTTTAACGGTAGAATGTTCGCCTTCCACGCGGACAGTTCGTGTTCGATTCCCGTCTACAGCAGCTTTCAGTTAGACTGTTTTATTTTACTTTTCAATTGAATATAATATTATAATTTCATTGGTTTTACGGTTCAGTACATTCCAATGTTTTCAAAAATATATAGGTTTGTAAATACCCAAGAAGACTTAACGTCCATATTTTTCTTCAACAATGTATATAGTTAGCAAGTCTGGTAGTATTACCAAACTTGTGGCTCGTCCAAGTGCAATACTGTCGAATTATATTAAAATACGTTCATGATTTAAGTAAAGGTTTGTGTTTATGCTTTACTTTAATGTAACATATCCCAAACAAATAGTATTTTTCAGAAACAATATAATAACTAATACTGTGACAACGTGGTAACAGCCATTATCATAGAATTTGGCCTATCCTAGTTGAGGGAAAACATTTCTTTGATTTTAAAGATTTCAGCCTTGTTCGCCAACACCCGCCATGGAAAATTGGCTGTAGACTTTTATTGATACTACAGTTATGTTGTACGTCTGGGCCAGAAATCTTCCAGAGACATTTCACGAGTAGCTTGTGTAGTGGGTATTGAACGAAACCATTTTGAGCTGGTCTTGACTCCCCTACTAATATGTAAACGAATAGTTCCATCGTAGGCGCGTACGATTACGAAATGATAACTGCACCCCTGTGTCTGAGTAGAGTGCATTGCCAGCGTGTATAGCATTACCTAAGAAGATGCTACCCAAATTGTATGTTAATTTTGCCAACTGTTTTGTGATAAAATAATGAATACCTTGCAGCTTAAATTAGGTATTATGTTTAAATTATAAAATAAGTGTTTAGAAAGTCCAGTGTTTGAAATGTCCACCTTCGAAGTGCTTGTGACGATTAAATGCTATAACAAATCATACATCGTATAAATCGCTTAAACATCGTTTTCCAAAAGTTACTGATCTGCCGTCAGAATGTAGACCTGCAAACTTACCCTGTGCCAACATTTTTTTTCTTGTCGTGAAACCCGACAAAACCGCCGTCATTCCTGGCAACCCGATAGGCGTCGCTCAGATTAGTTGTCTTGAGACGGAATGATGCATCTATTCAGAAGAGGGCGTTGTACTCGCGTAATACAGTCTGCAGAGAATAAAAAAGTAGACAACAACATATTTTTGTTTACTTAAATTTAACTCTTAAAGTACCAAGCATTAATTTGTTTGCCATTTTCACTGGCGTAAATTTGATTCTAGTTTTACGATGGCGACCTTTGTTTGTGTTCCGTGTTTCTGCCTGTTCATCATCTTAACTCAAGAATTCCGGATAAAACCAAATAAAATAAGTGAAAACGTGAGGGCAAACAGCTTACAATACGACAGATTACCGTTAGACGCGGAAACGAAACCGAAAATGTCAAGCCAATGAAGCATTTTATGAGTAAAGTAATTAATTAAGCATTTACCAAATGCGATGTTGTACAAATGATCTTATAATTGCATGCCCGTTCGTACAACTCCCGGGAGTTGGATCTTATTTTTTTTAAAGTAGATCTATTAGTGCAGAGGTCGCGTGCTTCCAGACGTAACTTTGACCGAACTGTAAGCACAGACGACCCCTAAACCTTCCGTGGGGTTAAGGGCCTGTATTGTTTGGGCGTGTACGTGCATGCGAGCGAAAGAGCGTGTGTGTGTGTGTGTGTGTGTGTGTGTGTGTGTGTGTGTGTGTGTGTGTGTGTGTGTGTGTGTGTGTGTGTGTGTGTGTGTGTGTGTGTGTGTGTGTGTGTGTGTGTGTGTGTGTGTGTGTGTGTGTGTGTGTGTGTGTGTGTGTGTGTGTGTGTGTGTGTTTGGTGTTTTATGTATACATACACGCCTGATCTCCAAGGACGTGGTAACTTAAACATGTCGTTCGTTCATGAACACTCCATGGAAAGTCTTGAGAGGGAAATGTGTTGAAAGACATAATGAGGGGAGAAGTGCGGACAGCGGTCGATAGAAAGATTACGGGAATAGATGTGACGGAGATACTAGATAAATGTCTGGCAGATGGAGAGAACGATGATGCGATGTGGCCTGGTAAAAGACCATATTATGAAGCCTGGTAAAAGACCATATTATGAAGCCTGGTGAAATACCATATTATGAGGCCTGGTGAAAGACCATATTATGAGGCCTGGTGAAAGACCATATTATGCAGTACTGGCCGAGCACCACTGCATGCATAAAAAATATGTACCACTGCCGGCAAACGGAAACATTCGTAATAATAATAATAATAATGTATTATATCTGATATAGCGCCAGATCCAATTTTAAATTGTTCGTGGCATTTTACAAGACAAATAGTTATAAAATTGCTAAATAAACATGCAATTCTTTACAAATACATTATACAAGCTAGTTAAAATAAGAACATAAAATATATCTGGTGTAATAAAATATAATATAATAATCATACATTAATTTAATATATATATATATATATATATAGATCAGTTAATTAAAATTATATGAATTAACATTAATAAAATACAGATAGGTACAGTAATTAAATATAGTAAAATAGTTATAATAATTAGAGCTCAATAAGTGTTAATAATATGTAGAAATAAGACTAAATACATATAACTTAAATAATGTACATGACATTATAATTAATACAAAAATATATAAATTAGGTAAATACATAATAAGATAAATAAGTATTAGTGCAAGAACTACCATCAGTACCATGTTGGACTAGAATGAGAGTCGATACAAATGAGTCTTTAGGCGTGCCTTGAAAGTAGAGAGTGTCCGACATTTTAATGTCATTAGGCAGAAGTAGAAGCGAGTTGCAGTAGTCAGGCCGCGATGTAATAATGGCATTGACGATACGCTCCTTTGTCGTTGTTGGGAGATAACGGCTCATCTGATTAATATGGCGGAGTTGGAATGCGCACGCACTGACGATGCTTGATACTTGTTTCTTAAAGGTTACGAACATAGCGCGAAGAAGTAATTGTAGCATCACCTACACGTATTACACTGTCGACAACGAGGTAGATAGAGGTAGATCTGCAAGAACGCCTGAAGAATGTCTATATGGCTACTTGCCTCAATCACGAACGGTTTCCATGCGCATGTGAATAAATTCTTGCTGACAAACTTCGGTAGTCTGCTCATGTTGAAATAGCGATACGTCACGGAGCACCAGCTTTTCACCTGGAAATACATCACATCATTAGGGCATCTCGGGGAGTAATCTTAGACATATTCACCAGCATAAATCCTTTCCCGGCTAAATTAGAAGTTTTCTGTTATGCCACCCACCAACGAGATTGTCAACGAGATACTCGGCATAATAGTTACTAAGCTGACCTCGTCGCATTAATATCATCTAAGTATCTCCGCCAATAAAACTGATTATATGCCCGGGTCAAATGCAGGATTTACAGTGCAGATTTACACGGTCTTTTCAAAACTAGTTAATTATATTATATTATACTTATACTCCCAGAGAGAGAAACGTTGAACGTGTTTTGATAGTGGTAAACTATAAACAGGTTGGACAGTATTACAATAAGTGGATTGCTTTTGCGTAAGTTGGTGAGTATGAATGTGTATGAGTATGCATATTTATATCGATTTCTTGAAGGGAATTATTTCTTGGAAGTGCAAGAAAAATCCATGCGTCAGATATCAGTCAATTCTGTTGTGACACATTTTAAACGTGTGTGCTTACAATCACCAGATAACTTATCTATCTCGACCGTTTATTTGTTTTAGCAGGTGTCTATTCAGAACGGATCTTACCATTACAAAGGCGGTATGATTAGTGATTTATGACGACATACCTGGGCGATTTGGTCCGCTTTCAGACCGATGTCGAAGTACAAAATTTTCTTCTCTGGCATGAGAGCCTGTATGGAAGCGATGGCGTCCACCGACTCGGCGAAATGATTGCTGCTGGCGGCGGTGACAAACACGAAGTCGGCCATCTTGTCAGGGGTGAGAGTGTGGTACGAGCCACTTGGGGGCATGAAGGTGCGGCGCATCTGATCACTGGCGTTAAACGGGATGCTGTTGTTCGCATACTGGAGAGGCAGTTTCGGTTTAGCTTCCGGTTCCAGCTGAAAGAGTTTGATGGCATATGATCGAAGACCCTAGAAACAACAGCTAATTAAGCTTAAAAAATACAATGAAACAGGCCAAAGAATCATCTTGCATATTAAAATAAATAAAACATCATGAACTTGAAAATTCACATAATGACACTGCATTCCTGTATAAACCCACATAGTAACTTAGAATGGTGAAAGTGTGATACGTAAATTTAAACTTTTGTTGTTATTAATAAGCGACACTAATTTAATGACATCATCTTACATCATATGAATATGGGTCAATACATTATTACTGAATGACAAACATCCACAGTGTGAACATGTGGAGTCAGAACCAGTCCTTCTATATCACAGCACCGCGGAACAAACGGAATTATGTTTCTTATTAAATGAATAAATGCTTAGTTATCTTAATCCAAATTCCAACCCTGTGTCAAAATAAAATACCTTAGTGTCGCGAAAGCGAACCAGTCCAGCAATAGCCAGGAGAAGCAATGCAGAGAAGGCATATCTCCACTTAACAGATAATAAACGTGGTGACATTGTCCTGCCTGAAACAAAACAAATCAGACAATTTGATTGGAGGGCCTCGTTATATATCAATATCCTAAAGAGAAGAAACCAAAGTCTATATAATTCTTCTTGTTGGTTCTTCTGGTGTCTTCTTCATAATCCGGTATATGACAAGGTTGAATAAGACTGCTGACACCATGCAACCTTGCTTCACTACTGGCGTTATCATACATGAGATACATGATTGTCTGGTGGTGCACGTGTAGTTCTCGTAACACAGCTTGGTGGGGTCGACAATATGTGTCACGAATCCATGTTCCCGCTTTCTCCCCCAGAGACTCTCTCCTCCAGAGACTGTCTCCTCCAGAGACTCTCTCCTCCAGAGAATGTCTCCTCCAGAGACTGTCTCCTCCAAAGACTCTCTCCTCCAGAGACGGGCTCCTCCAGAGACTGTCTCCGTGGATGTATTGACTTATCGTGATAATGACTATTTTGGCGAGGGAACGCATACCCGTCGATTATGCAACAATGCGGACATTTCAGACTGACTAGCCAACATATTGGCTATTCTCCGGAACGCTGTACCGCTATATTAAATAATAGAGCTACAGCTATGCAGTAACTTTACCAACGGTTAAACTTGTCACCTAGATTAATTAATGTTGTCGATATTTTGTTATAGTTCCACACAATTGCAGACCTGTGATTGACAAACATGTGATTGATAATTATATAACAGCGATGCATTCATGATATGTTTTATGTGTCATATGTTTTATATATAATTATTATAATTTAACATTATCATACTTATACTGATTGGTATTGCTAACTGTGTATTGTATCTACATCTAGCAGGGTACAGTATATAAATAATATACACGCACGTTTTGATTGAATATATAACAACATACTAAAATAAGCGTACTACTATTACCATGTGATGTTGAAAAATTATTTTATTTTATATACTTCTATCGGTACAAAGCCCATGACTTTACACATTTATTCTTAGCAATGTCTACTAGAAGTGGAACGACGTGATCATAAATGTTATGCATTAAGTATTAAGAACCGCGTGCAGTTTCAAATATGCATATAAAAACACTTACGAGTTGCCTGGTCCGATCGTTACGACCCCCTTCCTTCTCTGACGTTTTTATCGTTGAAGTTGAACCACGGAATATACCGTTGTCGGCTCAGTATACAACGCGTTGTCGACCTACCACAAGACTTATGATAAACGTTGTTCACGATGTTGTCTGGATGATTACAAATGCCAAGTGACAGGTCGATATGATAATACGAGTACAGTCTCGCTAATTCAACTCCCTGGCAGGTTCGTTCAAGCCAGCCACACACTGCGCGAATGAACACGATTGAACGAGTATCCAGACAATACGACGTGTGATCGCCGCGCGCTAGGTCGAGCCAGGCTTAAAGGGGAACTGAAGCAATTTTGTGTTATGCCGTATATTTAAGTATATATTATCTAACTATGCATTAATTGTGACAGATACCTGCTAATTTATGAGATAAACTGAAAAACTGATTTTGTTCGAGACAAAAATCGACAAAATACATCACTGCGTATCGCCATTTTGATGTCGAAACGAGTGGTTTGAGTCGCGTATATCTAATCAATGTAAATTTTCGATTTTTTGCGATTTATTTCGTAAATAGGCATTCTGGAGCGAAAAAAAAGATATGGGTCTCTGTTATATATACAAGTGTTTACACACGTCAACAAAATAGCGTTTTTGTTCGTTCCAAATAAAAAAAGTTAAAGAAATTACAACAAAACACGCACAAAATCGTGGAAAACGCCGCACTTCTCGAACACACGAGATGCTAACCAACGAGAATATGCGATAACGGAATACCGGAACTATTTTTTACTTGTTGACAAGATGGATGCATCGCTTGGGACAGTTTTACCAGATCTGCTACTAGCGATTAGTGGTTTACTGAACTTCCGTATTCTGGAGAAATGGAAACCACAGACGAAGAGTCTAGTTCGACAGGCCACACGGAAACAACCGTTGACAGTCGTAAAATGTCACCGAGTGTGCGAGTCACGCTCCAGACTCCAGGTCGGCTTCGCCTTTGACTTTGTTGACGTTGGATTCAGGAAAAATTACAACAGCGCTTTGACTGTCAACGATTCCTGACTAGGTAATGTGATGCGGTGAACCTGTGGAAATTGCGTCCCGATGTCTGCGCACGTTTACGTTGAGTCATCATGCTGCGCCGAGGAAGCTACCATGCCTAGGGCTAGGCTATGGCTATGCAGCACCGTGTGCCCGACCGCGTTGGTGCTTGCATCACCGTACGAAGGCGAAGACGATGATTTTGTAGTGATATGCACAAACAAAGCGGTGCTAGATGTTGGTCTGCTGTCATTGCATGATTTGCGTGCCGACTCATCGATTCGCCCTATAGCTAGCAGGTCAGTAATTCAATTGTTATCGAATCATTGCCATTTTAATAATCATATTTTTTCTGCATATTTCTTTTACCTAGCCCGAGGGCGAGGTCCGAACTACAATGGCAATGCAAGCAGGCTTTTCTCTTTATTTTGTATCTAATCTAATGAAGTGTACCGTGACTGTATTTTAATATTGGGTTTGATTTGTTGTTGAATAACATTGATGACAATAATAAAATGAGGGTTTATTTAATTCATTATGTGAATATATATATATTCTTAAATGTTACCGTAATCATGATTGTAATAATGATTGTAATCATGACTACATTAGTAATTGTGATTGCAGTAATTACTGTAATCATGATTACGTTAATATTCGTACTTGTAATCACCCCTCTCTGTAGCACACCACACCTTGTTGTTTGGTGCAATGTAATCATTTAAATAACATTAATTAACTACTGACAGTATGTAATGTTCACAGTTTTGCAACTATTATGGTAATTATGGAATTAGTGCTATCAACTAACCATGACAAATTATATTTCAGGCTCAGGAAAGGCAAGACAAGTAATCCCATCCTGCGATGTGGGAAGGATCTGTGATGTCTATTCTGAACCAAATTGAATTGATGGAAAGTTTAGCTATGGAGATTGACTTGACACAGGTGAGTGTACTGATAATCTGATATAGACAAATTGTGAGGCACCACAGTATGCAGCAGGTCGAAAAACAACCTGGAAAACTACAAAAATTCCCACTAAAATATTAATAACTGAATGATGTGAATGCCTTCTTATCCATATCCCATTTCTGTCAACAAAAATGTTACCTGCAGCATCTTGCATGTCACTACACACAATTTCATTTATATTGAGACCAACATAAAATATATCAACAGTTTATTCACATAGAAAAACAATTACCAAAGAAATAAGGCTTGACTAAAAACAGTGACTTCTTACCACCGGGAAATACAACCTGGAACATGGATATCACAGTTACACACATCATTATTATGCCACAACATTATCAAATATACTGGTAGTTTAGCTTAGGAAATAATTAATCTTTATAAAGCCAAGGCATTTTAACTGTTTCACCATCATCATCTGTACCAATGGCAATAGACTACTTGTTTTGATTGGACAGTAAATGTACACCAATCATGTGTAACAATATTAATTGTTCTGACTGACAGTAAACGTACACCAATCATGCATACCAATACACTACTTGTCCCTACCAACAGTAAATGTACACCAATGATCTCATTCTGGAATCTGCACCATTTCACTAATTCTTATGACAGTAAATATACACCAATCATGTGTATCCAATATACTACTTGTTCTGACTGAATCTACTACTTGTTCCTACCGACAGCAAATGTAAACCAAGCGTCTCATTCTCTACCAAATACACTACTTGTACTGACAGTAAATGTACACCAATCATATGTATCAATACACTACTTGTTCTGACTGATAGTACTTGCACACCAACCATCTGTTCCAATACACTACTGGCACTAAATATACACCAATACACTACTTATTCTGACTGATAGTACATGTACACCTAACATATTCAATTCACCTTTCACTCATCCAGGGGTAGAAATCAGCACACTTTCCTGACAGACACCCCAGTATCCGAAAGACCTTGGCTGATAGATCAGACATGAGTACAACCTGTGTCACAGTTTATGGTTGTTTGGTGTGTGGCAGGTGCAGAAAAGTGACATAAGTTTTTCTCACGAATGACAAACTTCTTCTCTTTCTCATAGGTGTCGGAGCTGCTTGAGTCACCCTCGGTTATGTCGCTGTTATCACATAGTGTGCATCATCTGCACCAATGTCTTTATTCTCACTGAATCTGATGGAAGCTTCACATAGGAGTAGTCATGATCAACGTTCATTGGTGCAATAATGTCATCCGTGACTACAGCAGCATTCGCGAAGTGTCGCACTTGAAATATCGTTACCGGATCGATTTGCGTTTCAGCATCAGTTGTATGTTGTGCCACAGCAGTAGTAGCAGTGATGGCACTAAAGGTGACATCCGTAATGTAAAGATTGACGGCATCACCCGTAGCGCTGGATGCTTCAAAACTAGTACCTGTACTTGTATGAACCAATGGTGAATCCTTCATCTGAAAAGATTACACATACAGTGACTTGAACATTTTACAAAATTCATCTTTTGCATAATAAAAATGAATCACAATGTGAGAAACTTTCTCTTGTATATATTATTTTTAGAATATAAGAGTGCCAGTGTCATAGAATGTATAAAGTAATCAACCACAGGGAAAAGCATTTTCCCTATGGAGCCATGTTAATTCAACCAATGGGTCTTTCACTGATCTCTTAATGTTTTTAATGAATCTGTTTGGTCAGTTTGACGAATGCCACTGGTAACATAACCAAACGCATGTAACCAAAATTGTAGCATCCTAGCTCCAAAGTGCATTATATTATCTAATCAACATTGCACTGTTTTCAATGGGCCAGGGAGGTCAAAATTCTATAAGGGGTCCAAATTCCATAACAAAATATGGACCCATAGGTACACTTTCTATGGGGTTCCTTATTTTATATCTGACACTCGATTTAGATAACATAATGCATGAATATTGTTATTGGACCAAATGCAGATCTATGCCTGTGACATCTTTACCTTATAAATGCTGCATGCACACACACACGTATATATATATATATATATATATATATATATATATATATATATATATATGTAAATATATATATAATTATTAGGTATTATACTGAAAGCATCTGCTAGATAGTATGGTGCATGGACAAAAGCCCCTCCCGACAAAAGCCCCACAGACATAAGCTTGTTTCAATTCAATTATACTGTTCATGACTGTTGCTGTAGTACACAGAGACAAGATATTGTCATGATTATACTTCAGGCATGTGGTCAATTCCATTCCGGAATTGGAACTGACCCTCAATTCCAGTTCCGGAATTGGAATTGACTACAACATTTTTTTTTAATTGAATTTGTTTTTCCAAAATTTATTTTTTGGGAATTGGAATTGATTTTGTTGGAATTATTGACTTGATACTGTTAATATTTACCCTGATATTTACTTATATTACTTTTAAAATCATATTTGTCTTCTATTAGCATGTCACCCTGAATCTGGTAACAGCCAGGAAGTTGTCAACATTACAGCATAGACACTGTCTACTCTGGTATTGAAACATTGTGACCAAGAACAATATAATCAAGCATTTGCATCAAAAAGAAATATTAAGTTACTGTAACAGACAGTAAAACCAAAATCAGACCATTCAGGCCTCATTTTCTTTCTCAGTGTAGAAGGTTTATTTACAGAGATTGCCAATTAAGGGCACCTGCCTGCTCATTCCCTTTGTGTGAGAGAGGAAGCCTGCCCCACTTGAATGCAGCCCCTTGTTTATCCAAGCCTAATGTTCAGCCCACAAGTTTCCCATACTAAACATGTCACTGGTCACCTGTACAATGCTGTTACATGTGGCTGTAGGGTTTGCCCTTTGTAGTAATTAAAAATGTTCCCATGGAGAATACATGTTGGAGATTAGGATGTTGAAGACTCAAACTTTCCAGTAAATTTGATGAAATATCAATGATACCACAACTGATAGCGATATAAATCCGCCTCCTAGTATATTTGCTCCCCCCCAGACATATGCCCCTTTTTTCTATGATAGTTGACAAGTGAAAATCAGTTTGCAGTTTTATCATTATTACTACAATAACATAACATTCAATGACAAGTCAAAGTCACTTTAGCCTAATGCAATGGCCTATCCCCTGGAGTGTGTATGAGATGATCTTGTCACCAGTTGTTTTCCAGGTATCATTGATAGTCAGATCAGTGGTGGAAGATGGGTTCTTGGGGTGATGCTTCCACAAACAGTGGTGGACAGTAACGAGTCAGAGATCAGCTGGTTTGGAGTGCCCCTGGTATTAGCTGCCTTAGTTTTCAGGTCCTCACGGACCTTGGCAGCTTCTATCTGTGCCGTGTCACCATCATGGTTGCAGGCAGTCTTGTTGATCACATTCTGGATCTGGAGATCAGATCAGTGACCACAGCACCCTTGCATGATCAGGATCGACGCTGGCTTCACTCCCAATGAAGAGTAATCTTGTTGGTCCCCCTTCTTGGTGTAGGAATGACACTCAAAACATGACCTCCTCAAATGCTAGTAGTAATTTCCATGGTGAAGTTATAAGTGAATTCTGACAACTCTGGCTTGTGCATCCAGTTTTATAGGAAAATGGATTCACTCCAACTCTCCATGGTAAATGCAATTCAAAAGAAACCTTGTTGAGTTGGCTTCTTTCAAATATCCTCAATTGTCCTAACATGTCCAGGTCCTAATGTCACTGGCTTCTTCCACAATTGCAATAAAGATAATCCTTTGATTACAGGATAATCTCCAACTACATAAAGTAATTTACTTGGCTGATCTTGCACAAAGAACATTAATTGCAATTAGGGTAATATATATATTGAATTCATGTTCAGAAATAAAAAAATAAGTTAAAAAAACATTTCTTAAAAAAACTTACAAATAATCCTGAAGCTATAGACAGGGGGCAAATGTCCAGATTTTGAATAAGGCAAGGGGCTAATGTCTGGGGGGCAAGTGACAAAGGGGCAAATGTCCGGAAGGGGGGCAAATGACCTGGACCCAATATAAACAGGGGAAACTGTTCAAAACTCAGATTAATGACCCAACTGTCCAGGGCTGTCCAAAATGTCTGGTTTTGTTAGCAAAAATCCAGGAGAGGTGTCGCAGCAGAATGTACATATGAAATGGCTGGATGCCATTTTAAAGTTTTTTATATGGCAAACCTGATATATATATATATATATATATATATATATATGTGTGTGTGTGTGCATTTAACGAACAATAATTTTTTAATCATATCTAATTAAATATGATTGTGCACACGTGACAAATAAAACTGTGTTAAAACGAATTGGATTTGAATTTTTCTTTAGCCTAGGATTTTAACGTTTTGGAATTGATTTTTTGCAAGGCGGAATTAGAACTGATTTTTTGGAATGGACAAAACAGAATTGACCCCATGCCTGATATACTTCCTTCATATGTATAGCTTGTACTAATACTATTGTGGGTTGCCGACAGTTGCCCCCTCCACCCACGGTATTCATTACAGTGTTATCAGTCGACTTAGAATAAAATGTAATTAATACATCTCTATGAACTTCCGGTTATTACATGTGGGGTTTAATCTGATCAATAAAGAAAATTAATTTTATATAATTTTGCCTTATTGTCAAGTCACAAGAATTCAGACAGAAATTGTAAAGTGTCATTATAGAAAGCAGACATGTAATCTGACAGTGTTCAACTGGGTAGATGACGATGCCTTAGTAAGTTTCCTTTCCAGCTAGCTAGACATTGCATGGGTGAAATGCATTTTACTTAAATATTTAAATACTTTTAAACAGTTTTTGTAACTGCATTTGCACTTAATCACAATGAAAGTATTTGTATATTTTAAATATTTCCATAAAGAATTTGAAATGTAAACAGCAACAGTAGGCTTCTGTTGCACTATAGTCTATACTGTCTTTTGGTCGTGTTTCTCCCATGCATCTACCCCCCCCCCCCCAGGCTTAGCCTTACGCTTGCTGCTTGCTCTCTACTCTAGGCATTTAGAACACATGAGTATGAGACTTATTATGACTGTCAATAAATAATATCAAATTATTTTCTTGAAAAATTTTGCCTAGTACATACGCCATGGCCCATGTTATAAGGTTGCAGTATATCCTGTAGCACTTACTGAGTTATTGTTATTGTTCTGAGTACGGCCACGTATTGACGGTACGTATCAGTCGTATGATCACGTCGAATATAAATCGGCGGATTGGAAAACACTCGTAATTATATCAAACTATTAACACTTACTCGCACTTTATTGTATTCATACATTTCGATTTACTGTGGGTCATATATATGCTGACGTTGAAGCACAGCTGTGCTTATTGGGGTGGAACTATATTGTAATCGTAGTGATAAGTCACAATGGTAACGGTAATCCAATTTACTAACCTGGTTTCGGCTCGTCGCTTCCTACGCATCGCTCTGCCCTCTGATATCTGACGTTTCCTTGTCGCAGAATAGTCTGTAGATGCATGGTCATATGCGAAAAAAAAGATCTAAGATGGAACGGTATCTTTGACTAAGAATGACATCTTGATGCTCACCGTCTGTCCATGCTCATCACATAGTCTTTTGTCTTGTTATCTGCATCGGACAAGTGCTCACTCGCAGAGCCTGCGGCCGGCGGACACGGCAATTTCCGCATTTGCAACCACATTTTCCGCTGCAAATTCTTCCTGGGAAGTCGATAAAAAAAATTTTCCTTGCATTTGTAGTACTAGTTGATATATCCAGGAGCCATCCAGTGCACACCAGTTTTCTTTTTATTCGATTTTCCATGCGTTTCGGCCGTTTTTTCGAGAGGTTTTTACTGTGTGAACGCGGTGCCAGGAGCTCGTACTCAAACCACTCTGCCGCTGAGCCCCCCGCAGAGCAATATGGCGCCGCCCAGCGAAGATAATGGCAAAGTTAAAAAGGATATTACAAGATTACCGTGGCGTTGCGCCCATCATATAAGGGTGATATATATTGTAAATGGTATGTTATTATGTTTGGGCTATGGTTGTTCAAGTGCTTCACCCCCCCTTTAATGTAATCGTCATAATAGTCGCGATCAGCGACAATCGAACGTACTGAGGCCGAACGCTAAGTGGTATTGACAAAGGGCGCCGAAGTGTGTCGTCACGTTGGCATGACAACAGGCTCGCTTGTTCTCAAAACACATTTCAGATACGTTATTTTCCTAATGATGTTGGGTTTTGTCCTCGACTACAAACACTATGTTGAAAGTCACACAAATAAATGTGTTGGTGCACCTAGAGTCATGTGCACCTAGAGTCATGCAAACATGTCAATAATGAAACATTTGATAACACCCATGATGCCTCGAAATATCAAAATCAACATATGATTTGCATAGTGCGCAGTGGCGTATCTAGGAGGGCACTGGGGCGCAGAGGGCACTGGGGCGCAGAGGGCACTGGGGCGCAGAGGGCACTGGGGCGCTGAGGGCACTGGGGCGCAGAGGACACTGGGGCGCAGAGGACACTGGGGCGCAGAGGACACTGGGGCGCAGAGGGCACTGGGGCGCAGAGGGCACTGGGGCGCAGAGGGCACTGGGGCGCAGAGGGCACTGGGGCGCAGAGGGCACTGGGGCATGCACACCGGCTTAAATAACATATTCTCGCCTATACCATTGCGAGATCCGAAGTGTTCAACATTTTAAAAGCGAAATCCGAAGTGTTCAACATTTTAAAAGCTTCTACTTTAAATAGTTCAACAATATAGCAAGGTACGTCACGCTACGTTTTAGATCCCGCCACCCATTTGTCGCTTCGTAACTCTATTGATTTCAGCTACGGTTGATTTAGCCCACACTAATAGTTTCGGCCCATAGCGTGATTCGATAAAAAGGAAATTATGATTGCGTACATAACCAACTCTCATAGGGAATCTTATTAAATTGATGTAGATATGTATGTTTTGTTGTCTTTTTAAAAAAAATATGCATTATGTATCTTTTAAAACTTTCGCATAGCATTTAAATGCACTGACTCGCATATGAACCGAAGCATGCATGAAATCTGCAATGACAGTCGATTATAATGATGGTAAGATATAGCACCATATTTTATTAAAAGGGCACGTGTGCCATACTATGTTCACATGCACACACCACGCCACACTATGTTCACATGCACACACCACGCCACACTACAGTTTCGCTTATCCGACTCTCGCTCTGCTTCGTGAATTCGCCGAAAAGATAGTCTGGCTTCAGAGGCGTGGTCTAGTTGTTACCCATTGTCACCACTCCATTTTGTGTACGCGTTCACATGAAGCGCCAGCGGGCAATCAGCATCATTATCGAGATTCTACGTTAAAACAAATTTGCCTGATTTAATTTTTGTCAACATAAAAAATCAAAGTTAAAGTTAATTCGAATTGCATCAAAGTTCACTCCTATTTTATAAATTAGTCAAATGCCCGGATGACATAGTAATTAGCTAGTCATATATGCACCCATATTCTAGGTGCATGCATAATTTCGGTCATAATGAAAAGTACAATTTGCGTTCAGGAGAAGATGTGTGCGACAAACGGTTGCGCCACAGCACGGAGCCTGGATAATCGAGGCTACATTACACATATTTTACGCCGCCGAAGCTTCAAAGAATTTCGCCGCCGATGCGGTAACGCCGCCGAAACGACCAACTAATTCGCCGCAGCGTCCAAGAATTTTGCTGCCGAAGCGGTAACGCCGCCGAAGCGACCCGAGACCGGCCTATGTGAAACAAAGGCGTGATTAACGGACAACCGGACTACAGAGTGGAGCGTGGGGCGTCGAGAGTTGGACGGTCAGCGCGACAACGCACACACGCAGGTAGGTTGTGCAAGAACGCGGCTTTGGAGCCGGTTACCATTATTTCAATTCGATTCAATTCAATTATTGATTTCCAATTAGATACGTAATCAAACATTACGGGAGAGGTCGATGAAATATTGATGGAGTCATATCATAATTAATTTGTTCATTGGCTAACTGCACAGAATCCGAAATTGCAGCAGTTTCTATCCGTTAAATTGACGCTACAACGACTTCTACATCATGATGGTTCATGCAATATGTATAACATTTCAGTATGCCCGCACTGGTCACCCGCGCGCGCGCACGCATCCATACGCACACGCACGCACGCACGCATGCACACACGCACTCACACGCAACAACGCACGCGCACTCTCACACACACGCCCGCGCACGCACGCGCGCACACACAATCATTTCCTGTTTTAGAGAGTGGTGGTCCTATTCTATTTTTTAAGAAAACCAGGCCCTCCCTGCCTCGTTTATTCACATATATGTGCATTAAGTCTATTACGATTATCTCTGCAATCTCTGCTGTGTGCGAAATTCGGACTGCAACATTGCAATTCGTCAGTCTGCATATGCAGTGCCGGGTATTCAGGACGTTTGTATTAAATCCGTTGGTTTACACCAAAATAGCAATGGTGTTTCGCCTGACTGAACCTGAACAATGGTCATCCATGCGTGGTCGTTGGGCTCACTGCTGGTAATATCCGCAACAACTATTACGTCATGGGTCGCTGCGAGTGTGTGAGCGTGCGTGCGTGCGTGCGTGCGTGCGTGCGTGCGTGCGAGCGAGCGAGCGAGCGAGCGAGCGAGCGAGCGAGCGAGCGAGTGAGTGAGTGAGTGAGTGAGTGAGTGAGTGAGTGAGTGAGTGAGTGTGTTTATTTTCCGAAGATTGGTGACTTAAATACATTGCTGGATCTTATTATAGTAGCAGTTCATTGTTTTTTAAGACAATGCCCGTGCACAGTGCGTAGCACAGTTAGGCAGGATTCCCCGGACGCGAATGTTTTAAGCTTAAACAGCGTTGAATAAAACGCAATTTACCCTACACTCATTTGCACGCGCCGAGTGAATAGTGGCCCGAAACGACTATTGTATTCTAACCACATCAAAGACTGCTTAAATTAAAAGATCAAGGAATCGATGATGGTATCATCGAGTGGATAGAACAATGGCTGACAGACAGAAGACAGCGTGTTGTAGTAGGTGGGGAGGTTTCAAACTGGAAATAAGTTTTTAGTGGGGTAACACAATGATCAGTATTAGGACCTTTATCACTCTTAATATATATCAGTGACTTGGATGATAATATAACAAGCAACGTACTGAAATTTGAGGATGGCACAAAGGTGTTTAGAAAGGTTATCAATGATGGTGATAAACAACATTTACAAAACGATATAGACAAATTAGTTAAATGATCTGAAAAATGGCAGATGTTGGTACATTTGGGGAAATGTAACAGTCTCACAAAGGATAAGGCAACTTGGATGTAAACAATACAATGGTAGATACTGTTCTAGGTACTACCGTAAAAGAAAGGGACTTAGGACTAACAGTAAGTGCTGGTCACATATGAACGTTTCCGAGCAGTGTGGTACTGCAGCTTCAAAGGGCAATCAGATTCTTGGGTTGATTAGGAGGAATATAACATACAAGAAAAAAGGCTAATTATACCTCTGTATAAATGATTAGTTAGGCCTCATTTAGAATGATGTATACAAGCGTGGATACCCTATTATAAGAAGGATATATATACGCTTGAACGAATACAGAGGAGAGCAACTAAAATGATTCCACAACTGGGAGACCTTAGTCATGAAGAAGATAAGATATAGAATGGTTGTGAAAATATTGATAGAATTTGTTTTCTAACTCAATAAAGATAGTAGAACTAGAGGACACGAGGTAACATTTGTAAAGGATCAGTGTAGATCGGATATCAAGAAGTAATTGTTCTCACAGAGGACACTAAGTGAATGGGATAAATTATGTGCAGATTGTGTAAATGCTAGCAGCGTAAATATGCTAGCAGTTACACAATCTGTACATAGTTTGATCCACTAATTTTTAGTTCTCTGTGAGAACGAGTATTTCCCGACATCCAATCTACACTGATCCTTTACTAAGGTTACCTCCTGTCGATTCACTTAGTTCCAATATCTTTCTTGAGTGAGGAGGGCGGGCTACACACAGATGAAAACAATTTGGACTCTCGATAAGACAATGGCTTCAATATCCTCTTGCCCTCTGAGCATTTACCTTGGAGGGCAATCTTGTTAAATCTTGTTAAATTGGGAAATGGGCTTAATTTAATATTACATTCGTTATTTTCGGTAATTTGACCGACTTCAGTATTTGCGACTTGTGTATTGCAACTAAGAAATTTTAAGGGCTAAATTATAAGCGTCTTCGGACAAATATTGTAATTAAATTGTAATTAAAAAATTGTAACTAATCTTGAAAAACATACATATGCGTTAAGAATTATATTGTTTTAATTAAATTGTTTTTCTTTAACATGGTTATATACAAATACAAATGAATCACACACACACACACACACACACACACACACACACACACACACACACACACACACACACACACACACACACACACACACACACACACACACACACACACACACACACACACACACACACACACACACACACACACACACACACATACAATTTTTTAATTACAATTTAATTACAATATTTGTCCGAAGACGCTTATACACACACACACACACACACACACACACACACACACACACACACACACACACACACACACACACACACACACACACACACACACACACACACACACACACACACACACACACACACACACACACACAGTAATTTTTATTTTCTTAGCGAATCAGGCCGTGGATCGAAACGACTATTGTCAGATTTCCGCCGCTTAAAATTCCGCAGTTAGCGTGAGCCGAACCAACCATAGCTGATTATCAATAACAAACGCCCTGGACTGTTCTCGCGCGAAGACTCTTGCGATATTGTTGAACTCCGTAAAGTTGAAGGTTTTAAGATATTAAACACTTCAGATCTCGCAAAGTTGGAGGTCAGTAAGTACGGTTAGTCACCCATTAGTTTACCATGCTGCCGTGTAGTGGCGCAATAGGTTACATCAGATTATTTCATGTAAGCCGGTGTGCATGGCGCAATGCCCCAATAAACAAGTTACTGCGCACAATGCAATTCATACGTTGATGTTATATTTCAAGACATTATGGGTGTTATAAAAACGTTCTACTGTGACGACTTTACACCGAAATTGTTCATTATTGACAGGTTTTGCACGACCCTATGCACATTAACACATGTCTTTGTGTTACTCTCAACATGGTGTTTGCAGTCGATGACAAAACCGAACACTATTGAGAACAAAGCGTATCTAAAATGTTTGCTGAGAACCACGTTTGTCGTGCTAACGTGACGTCACACTTCGGCGCTTTATATCAATACTACCACAGCTTTATATCAATACTACCACAGCTTTCGGCCTTAGTTCTTTCGATTGTAGCTGATCGCGACTATTGTGACGATTCTGACTCAGCCCAGCGCGCGGCGATCAAGCGTTGAATGGTCTTGATATTTGTGTTCGTCCGCGCAGTGTGCGGTTGGCTTGAAGGAGCTTGTCAGGGAATTGGATAAGCGAGACTGTTGTTTTAATATCATTTGCTACCTTTCACTTAGGATTCGTAATTCGTATTCATTCAGGTAACGTCGAGAAAACCATTTATCGCAAGTCTTGTGCTAGACATATAACATGTTGCAATATTGAGCCGATTACGTAATATTCGGTGGTTCACCGTCAACGACAAACACTTCAGAGGGAGAGGAACAGAGGGAGGGAAACAGGGAACCCGGGCGGCAGGCCGGAAGCAAAGGTATGTAAAGGATATATGGAATGGGAGGGAGGACATGTTGGGTGGAAAGGAGGGAGAGAGATAGACATACTGTTATCAAAAGAGCGATAGTGCTATAGAACGTGGGAGAGAGAGAGATACGAGAGAGAGAACGAGAGAGATACGAGAGAGCGAGAGAGCGAGGAACGAGAGAGTGAGAGTGAGAGTGAGAGAGAGATAGTGAGAGAGAGAGAGAGAGAGAGAGAGAGAGAGAGAGAGAGCGAGAGAGAGCGAGAGAGAGAGAGAGAGAGAGAGAGAGAGAGAGAACGAGAGCGAGAGAGAGACAGAGACAGAGAGAGAGAGAGAGAGAGAGAGAGAGAACGAGAGCGGGAGAGAGAGAGAGAGAGAGAGAGAGAGAGAGTGAGAGAGAGAGAGAGAGAGAGATAGTGAGAGAGAGAGAGAGAGAGAGAGAGAGAGAGAGAGAGAGAGATAGAGAGAGCGAGAGAGAGCGAGAGAGAGAGAGAGAGAACGAGAGCGAGAGAGAGAGAGAGAGAGAGAGAGAGAGAGAGAGAGAGAGAGAACGAGAACGAGAGCGGGAGAGATCGAGAGAGAGAGAGATCGAGAGAGAGAGAGAGAGAGAGAGAGAGAACGAGAGCGAGAGAGATCGAGAGAGAGAGAGTGCGAGAGTGAGCGAGAGCGAGCGAGGGAGAGCGAGAGAGCGAGAGAGAGCGAGAGGGATAGGGAGAGAGCGATAGAGAGCGGGAGAGAGTGGAAAAGAGCGGGAGAGAGCGAGAGATAGAGAGAGGGAGAGGGAGAGGGAGAGAGGAAGAGAGGGAGAGAGGGAGAGAGGGAGAGAGGGAGAGAGGGAGAGAGGGAGAGAGGGAGACATAACGATCGGATCACGCAACTCGTAATTGTTTTCATACGCATTTGAAACTATACGCGGTTCTTAAGACTTAACTCATAATATTTCTGGTGACGTCGTTCCACTGGTGGTAGACGAAACTAATAAAATCGTGGATTGGGCATCAATCAAAGTATAATGAATCACGTAAAAAACGTATTTGTTAAAAATAATTTCATTCATCATTATTAGCGATTGACATTGTTTTGGTCAGCGGTTAACCGGACCGGTCGCTACACATGAAGCACGCCCACCGGAAATAAACCCTTGCCTCAGACTATGGATTCTAACGACTAGTGTTGGCCCTATCGTCGATCCCCAACTACTACGACGCCTCAGTTGCTAGTCTGAGCACTCTTGACAACTCGTTTCTAGTCGGTTACGATTAAAAAAATTAATCGGGCCCATCACTTGTCGTAAGTCTGAGCGTGAACTGTAACTGAACGCGACGAGCAGTTGTAGGTCTGAGCGTGAACTGTAACTGAACGCGACGAGCAGTTGTAGGTCTGAGCGTGAACTGTAACTGAACGCGACGAGCAGTGGTAAGTCTGAGCGTGAACTGTAACTGAACGCGACGAGCAGTTGTAGGTCTGAACGTGAACTGTAACTGAACGCGACGAGCAGTTGTAGGTCTGAGCGTGAACTGTAACTGAACGCGATGAGCAGTTGTAGGTCTGAACGTGAACTGTAACTGAACGCGACGAGCAGTTGTAGGTCTGAGCGTGAACTGTAACTGAACGCGACGAGCAGTTGTAGGTCTGAGCGTGAACTGTAACTAAACGCGACGAGCAATTGTAGGTCTGAGCGTGAACTGTAACTGAACGCGACGAGCAGTTGTAGGTCTGAGCGTGAACTGTAACTGAACGCGACGAGCAGTTGTAGGTCTGAGCGTGAACTGTAACTGAACGCGACGAGCAGTTGTAGGTCTGAGCGTGAACTGTAACTGAACGCGACGAGCAGTTGTAGGTCTGAACGTGAACTGTAACTAAACGCGACGAGCAGTTGTAGGTCTGAGCGTGAACTGTAACTAAACGCGACGAGCAGTTGTAGGTCTGAGCGTGAACTGTAACTAAACGCGACGAGCAGTTGTAGGTCTGAGGGTGAACTGTAACTAAACGCGACGAGCAGTGGTAAGTCTGAGCGTGAACTGTAACTAAACGCGACGAGCAATTGTAGGTCTGAGCGTGAACTGTAACTGAACGCGACGAGCAGTTGTAGGTCTGAGGGCGAACTGTAACTAAACGCGACGAGCAGTGGTAAGTCTGAGCGTGAACTGTAACTAAACGCGACGAGCAATTGTAGGTCTGAGGGTGAACTGTAACTGAACGCGACGAGCAGTTGTAGGTCTGAGCGTGAACTGTAACTAAACGCGACGAGCAGTGGTAAGTCTGAGCGTGAACTGTAACTAAACGCGACGAGCAATTGTAGGTCTGAGCGTGAACTGTAACTGAACGCGACGAGCAGTTGTAGGTCTGAGCGTGAAATGTAACTGAACGCGACGAGCAGTTGTAGGTCTGAGCGTGAACTGTAACTGAACGCGACGAGGAGTTGTAGGTCTGAGCGTGAACTGTAACTGAACGCGACGAGCAGTTGTAGGTCTGAGGGTGAACTGTAACTGAACGCGACGAGCAGTTGTAGGTCTGAGCGCTTTTCCCAACTCAACCCGAGCGACGCCAATCGGCGAGCTAATCAAAGCGCAGCATTTTTACTGCTTTTTTGCCCACATCATATCACCCACACAAAGCTTCAACATGGCGGTTTGGTACAACGCGTTAGCACGGAGCACTAGAAGCAGGTTGCCAAAGGTACCTTGCTCGTCCCTATGAAGAATGTGTGGTCTGGCTCACAGTCGACCGCACCTTCTCCACCTACGCCGTTTTCGGCGACGTCGAACGATGGCGATCGCGGCTAAGGCGAGAGAAATCGTATCTAACACAGGCTTCGAAAATGGCGCCATTTCTGCCTGTTTGCGAATGTAGTGCTGTACAAAACCGCTAGGAGCGTAGTGGCGAGCATGGAGTTCACGTATTTGACTCCAGGATCGTGGCGGCACGTTGGTGGGTTTACTGACTCTGCCGACTGGTTAGTAACTTGTCTGAGCGCGCTGTGAACAACCGGAATTGTACTCAGCCTCCTTGAAGGTCGACATCGACGCACGTGGCTGCACCGTCAAACCGAAACTGTGAATTGGCTATATCGGTATTATGTTTGACACCACCATGTTGATGGCTAGGTAGATAAGCCGCTCATGACACGCACACTGTCAGCTCTGTAGCATCACCCGGATTAAACCAGGTATGTCCACTATTGCATGTAAAACGATCGATTGATGTGATGTGGAACACCGATTGTTGCGTACATATCATCGCCAGGAGCCATACTGTATACTTTTAATTTTGACGGAAAAGCACCCAGATTCTGAGGGTAAATCATAATTACATTGATTATACTCTCTTCCCGCGATTTGGCTACCTCACAAATACGACTCACATCTGCCCGGAAAAGAGAACACATCACTACAGTTTTGTTCACGCTTTATTGGCCGCCTATTCGTCAACGTATTGAATTCAAAATTATGTTGTTGGTTTATCGCACTGAACACCGCTGGTTTTGTATCTGTCGGCCTTAATAATTACTCGCCGGCCCGATCATTGAGATCCAACGATAGCTGTTATGCGATATAAACTGCAGTGTGACATTTGGGGCGTTACTCTAACTAGTGGCAGTGCTGTTCTAATGACATAAACTGCAGTGTGACATTTGGGGCGTTACTCTAATTAGTGGCAGTGCTGTTTTAATGACAAGGACCGTTTACTTATTTAACTTGTTAACATGTGTTAATTCATCTTAATTTATTTTAGTTATTTAATTGGTTTCAATTAATTGATCTCAATTTATCTTGACTTATTTAGCCTAGTTAATTGGTCTTAACTTATTTTAATTTATCTCAACTCGTGTTGAATTATTTGGCGTATTCAATTGGTTTGAACTTTTATTAATTAATCTCAATTTAATTCGCCTTATCTTACATTTTTACCATGTTAGCACCTTTGAGCAGGTTTTTAACCAGATACACGACGCTTTTTAAATGCTAAATATATTGTTTTTTATTTATTGATGTCGTAACTGGTAAACACGAGGGCATTGGAACGCCACATTATACACGACTAATCCGGTAAGAGAGAGAATCGGTCATGCATGACCGTAGGCCAATTACCTATAAGAGCAGACACTTTCCTGAATAACATTGACAAAGGCGATTTGCACGGCAAGGGGCATAGCGCTAGTTGACGCATGAAAGGGTTTTCAATGTTAGTTATCATAAGCTGATTATATTGAAACAGCCATAAACCGACCACTTACAACACACTCGACCCCGCTGTACACCTGGATAGCGCTGTCCCATGTTTCATTCAGTAACAGAGTCACGCCATGGGCGGTTCTGATGTGGTTCAGAGATGGAGTCCACAACAGGCAACACATCTACCGCTGCGTTGGATCTTTTATTTATCGTGGCATATACCCCAGATAGAAGGAACCAGCGGCATTTACTGTATCTTGCGAAAGACACAGGCAAAATGGGGGGAGGAGAGGGGGAAGAAACTTGTTTTCGAAATGACACCAGATGGCCTCGAACACAGGTCCCTTCAATCAACAGTGCGGTGCTCTAACCGTTAGACCACCCCTCGTAGGACTTATAGCCTAGTCCTTCAATCAACAGTGCGGTGCTCTAACCGTTAGACCACACCTCGTAGTACTTATAGCCTAGTCCTTCAATCAACAGTGGGGTGCTCTAACCGTTAGACCACCCCTCGTAGTACTTATAGCCTAGTCCTTCAATCAACAGTGCGGTGCTCTAACCGTTAGACCACCCCTCGTAGGACTTAAAGCCTAGTCCTGGCTTTAACGACACTTATACATATGTTAATTGTTAGTATGTGTTATTACTGTATTATAATATAGGCAAACGGCAGTCCACTTGATTGACAGTCCGACCTCTGACTTCCGAGCTATTGTACCACACCATGCAAATCGCGAGGAAGTAAATGCAGATAATATAACTTATCCAATTCATAGAAATTAATTGATTAAATAGATACCATTTT
Organism: Lamellibrachia columna; assembly: GCA_963662155.1. Classification (NCBI taxonomy): domain Eukaryota; kingdom Metazoa; phylum Annelida; class Polychaeta; order Sabellida; family Siboglinidae; genus Lamellibrachia; species Lamellibrachia columna. The sequence continues at coordinate 49,351,839 of OY759261.1, forward strand.
ATGTCCGGGTCTAAATTGCTACCTTCAGATTTGGAGGGCTGCAGTGAACAAACGTGTCACTCACAATGTATATTTAAAATATGGGGTAATCTGTTTTGAAAGCATGTGTATTTCTGCCTGACTCGTATCGTTTCAGGCTGGACAATGCCACTACATTTACCACCCATGAAGTGGAGGGATTTCCTCTTTGCATTGTTTCTCCTGTCTATCGTTGGACTGATCAGCTTTCGCAATACAAAGGTATTTGACTTAAGCACGGCTATAATTAATATAACTGAATATTTCTTCTCTTAATAAGAATCATTATTCTGCACTTTCTGCTGTTCCATGATATAAAATAAATTGTTCTGTCTTCACACATTCATAGTATTTATAATTGATTTCGTTCTTTGAGTAATATTTTATTGCCACCAGATACAGTGTTGTCAGACCTCCCTTCGTGTGTGATCCAGGTCCATATTCATTGGTGGAAATTGATGTAATTAAATTATTGTCGCTGACCCTATGAAAGCAGCGGTGGAGCTGAGACAAAGATGACAAAATCTATGACAATTTATTAAATTACTTCTGGCTTGAATGTGTCCTACGACATATTGTACAGCCCAACAAAACTATGTTGCGAACAAGTATTTGGACTAGGCATGGACGGTCCCAAGCCCGGCTGAGAAAGGAGGAGGGTTGGGCGTGGGGCTAGCACCCCCACCCTGTAAAGAAACCAAACGCTACAGAAACATTCACAACAAATAAAACTACGACGTCTGTCCTGGAAGAGGTAGGGCCTGGTTTACCAGGGCGCATGAAGTGTTGCGGTCAAAGCCGAAAGGAAGCCACAATGCCGACTACTCTGCTTTCGACCAGGAAAAATTTAAACATCGGCACATGGAATGTGCGAACAATGTACGAGGCGGGGAAAACTGCCCAAGTGGCAGCAGAAATGCGGAGATTCAACCTCGCTCTACTCGGGCTCTGCGAAACCCGATGGACCCAGTCAGGACGACTGCGACTAACAACAGGAGAGATTATACTATACTCCGGACACGAGGAAGATGATGCCCCTCAATCAGAGGGGATTGCCCTCTTATTGGGGAAGGAGGCACAGAGAGCACTTATTGGCTGGGAAGCTAGAGGACCGAGGTGCATAACAGCATCCTTTAGAACAAAGAACAAAAGGATTAAAATGAACATAGTGCAGTGCTACGCCCCAACCAACGACAAGACTGACGAAACCAAAGATGAATTCTACAACCAACTCCTTGATATAATTAGCAATTTAGGGGATAAAAACATCAACCTGATTATGGGGGATTTCAATGCAAAGATTGGATCGGACAACCAAGGATATGAAAATGTGATGGGGGTTCATGGGCTGGGTGTGATGAATGACAATGGGGAGCGGTTTGTGAATGCCTGTGCAATAAACAACATTGTGATTGGGGGAAGCGTGTTCAAATACAACAAGGAAGTTAGCTGGAAAGTTTAAGAAATCAGAGCGGCCAATCAGAGAAAAAAATGGGAGCGTCCTGATGGGGGCAGACAAACAGCTTAACAGATGGGCAGAGCATTTAGAAGAGCTGCTCAACAGACCAGCACCGCAGAATCAACCAGACATCCAACCAGCTGAGACAGATCTCCCGATAGACTGTAATAAACCCACTAGAGAAGAGATAAAAAAAGGCAATCGCACATATGAAAAATGGGAAAGTAGCAGGCCCAGATGGTATCCCTGCAGAAGCACTAAAGGCAGATGTAAATACTTCAGTAGAAATGCTGCACAGTCTTTTTGAGGAGATCTGGGAAAAAGAAGAAATTCCAGCAGAATGGAAGGAAGGTTACCTTATCAAGATTCCCAAGAAAGGAGACCTGAGCTGCTGTGATAACTACAGAGGAATCACGTTGTTGTCAGTACCTGGGAAGATTCTAAACAGAATAATCCTAGAGAGAACTTTGCGTGAACAGCAAGCAGGCTTCAGGCAGGACAACTTTGTTGATTACGAGAAAGCCTTTGACAGTGTGGACAGGGAGACACTCTGGAAAGTGCTAAGACACTATGGGGTGCCCAACAAACTGGTCAACATGATCAAAAACTCCTGTGAGGGAATGTCATGCAGAGTCATTCATGAAGGTCAACTTATAAAGAACTTTGAGGTTAGGACGGGGGTGAGACAGGGATGCTTACTGTCACCATTCCTCTTCATTCTAGTCATAGACTGGGTCATGAAAACAACAACCAAGGAGAAACGAAATGGAATCCAGTGGACGATGCTGACCCAACTTGATGACCTGGACTTTGCGGATGACCTTGCACTCCTGTCTCACAGCCATATGCAGATGCAGGACAAAACAACAGAACTGTCATTGATTTCAGAGAGGGTTGGGTTGAAAATCAATAAAAGGAAAACAAAGATCCTGAGAACAAATGCTACTTGCGAAACACCAATCATGCTTGAGGGAGAGACACTGGAAGAGGTCAAAGATTTCAGATATCTAGGCAGCATAGTGGATACGCATGGAGGGACAGAGGCTGACGTAAAGAAAAGGATCAGCAAATCAAGGGTAGCTTTCCACCTGTTGAGAAATGTGTAGAAGTCAAAGGTAATTGGAGAAACCACAAAAATACGCTTATTTAACACAAATGTAAAGTCCGTGTTGCTGTATGGAGCGGAAACGTGGCGAATAAACAAGACCACGCTGATAAGGATCCAGACATTTGTCAACCATCGCCTGAGAAGAATTCTCCGAATACACTGGATGGACAGGGTGAGCAACAAATACCTCTGGGATAGAACAAACCAAGTCCAAATAGAGACAGAGATCCTTAAGAGGAGATGGGGATGGCTTGGCCAGACCTTGAGAAAGCCAAGCACAAACATAACCAGACAGGTCCTGACGTGGAATCTCCAAGGCAAGAGAAAGAGGGGGAGACCAAAAAACACCTGGCGGCGTGACCTCGAGGCAGACATCAAGCAAACAGGGAATGGCTGGCAACAACTGGAGAAGATTGCCCAAGACAGGAGGCGCTGGAGAAATGTTGTGGATGGCCTATGCTCCAGGAGGAGTTAAGGGCCTAAATAAGTAAGTAAGTATTGTGATACCGCATTTAGCAGCAAGAAATGTTTAAAAGTATCAAATATCACATTTCACCCAATTGATCCTCTAATAAGCAACGTGATGTCACGTGGGAATGCAATGATTTTATATGAGATTTTTTTATGCATAAAAAGCGTCTAAACGAAGTTTTTTTTCTCTTAATAAGCCACATGGTTCTGTGGCCTATTTAATTATATTTGTTGAGGTTTGATTATTTATTGTTACCAGGGTCCTCGTTCACATATCATCACATTCGTTCAGCTGTCACCGGAAGCTAAAACGACACTTGACTCAGAGAAACTGCCTCTCCAGTATGCGAACAACAGCATCCCGTTTAACGCCAGTGATCAGATGCGCCGCACCTTCATGCCTCCAAGTGGCTCGTACCACACTCTCACCCCTGACAAGATGGCCGACTTCGTGTTTGTCACCGCCGCCAGCAGCAATCATTTCGCCGAGTCGGTGGACGCCATCGCTTCCATACAGGCCCTCGTGCCAGAGAAGAAAATTTATTTCTTCGACATTGGTCTGAAAACGAATGAAATCGCAAAGGTACGTCATCGTTAAATTCCGATCACACCGCCTTTGTAGGTGCAATATCTACTGTATGATAAATAGACTAATGGGAATCGTAGCATAAGAGAACACTTCTAATTTTACCAGGACTGCATTTCCATTGGTGAATATGTCTAATACTACTCCCCGAGTTACCCAAACGGTGTGTTGTGTTTTTCAGGTGAAAAGCTGGTGTTCCGTGACGTATCGCTATTTTAACATGAGCACAGTACCGACATTTTTCAACAGATTGTACACATGCGCGTGGAAACCGTTTATTATTGAGGTAAGTACACCCCGTAGTCATTCTTACAGATATATATATATATATATATATATATATATATATATATATATATATATATATATATATATATATATATATATTTGAACATTACTATTGAGGGGGTCACTTGCATGACTTTCCTCCCTCAATAGTAATGTTCAAATATATATATATATATACATATATATATATATATATATATATATATATATATATATATATATATATATATATATATATATATATATATATATATTGAGGGGGTCACTTGCATGCCTTTCCTGTTTGGCCAAAAAATAAGTTCCCGTTGCCCCCCTACTGTTTATTATATGGTATGTTATTATTATATCTGTGATTATATATTTTTGCAATACATGTATTGGAACATTCTAATACACAAAATCAATCTACATACCCTATTTGGATTAGAGGTAGTGTTCAAACAAACACTATGACACACTAATATTGCCAGCACATGATCAGAGCTCCTGGTTATTAGTCGGTGGACATATGTGGGTCGTTTATTCCACAAATAGTCGTGAAAATGAATTAAACGGATTAATTTCAGCAACCACCACTCCTTTGTGATTTACAACACTTGATTGGCTGATTACGCAAATATAAATGATATTTGATGAAACAGGTGGGTGTGCACTTTGCCACACAATACTATATTATTATAATTAGTCACACGTCTTGTCCGGTAAACGTTTATTATATTTCTCATAGAATGCATAATTGGCTTGATATTAGTAATTTTTTGTTTCACATGTTTCCGTACCTAGTGATGATATGTGGTATTTCTGAAATATTGTTTTAAAATAATTGTTTACTTGTGATTTTGTTCACAAGGTAAATAAAAATTACAATATGTCAGGAATATTGGGCCAAATGGAAAATAGTAATATCAGTTTTACATAATGTTCTCATCTTTTTAATCTCTGCAGAGTGTACTACGCGAGCACAGCGCTCTCTTCTGGATAGATGCGTCATTCCGTCTCAGAGGAACTGATCTGAGCGACGCCTATCGAGTTGCCAAGAAGAATGGCGGTTTTGTCATTTTCAACAGGTACTTTTCAGTCGAGTTGAGCCAGGAGGTCGTTTTTAATCTGTGTTGAATAATTTTTAGAAAACTATATTTAATAGCGTTCTACGATTTTAATTGATAATTTCTTATTTTATTTAGTCGTATCAAGGAACAGGTGGCATTAATATATAGGAAGAACGTAAATTGTTAAATATTATTAAAAATTAAATAAAAGGTAAACATGATTACGAAAAAATTAAACATAACATATCAATTTAGCTGCAAGGCGATTAATTAACGAATCAGCCAAGCTAGCAAAATATTAAGATATAAAATGGGTAGCAGCGTCTTAAGTAGAATTATTTCAGGATCAAAATTAAAATAAATTAGTGGTATTTTTTTCTGTCAGAACGGGTCATTCCAACTTCGCAGTGACCCATCCAGACATGTACCGTTATCTGGCGACAAACACCGATGCTCAGAAGAAAATAGAACAGTCTGGAGGTGGTATGATGCTCATTTATCGTACAGAGAAGGTGAGTTCCCAGACCTATACTGCACCCGGAAATGTGCATGTAAATAACGCACTGCGTGGAGATAGAGTTAACAAAATTGAACAAAATTGCCAACTACAGCAAACAACCCTGATTGCGTGTGCACAAGGAAACCATTGGGTTAAATAGAATCCAACGATTATTAATTTATTCGTCAATATTGTTTTTAAAGATGTTATATCCACATTGCTTGCATTTACATACTACAGGTGATAGTAAACAGCCTAACACCATCTCATAGTGATACTCGTCTGATTTTTCGTCGCCAACTCGTACAACACAAGTTGATTTAATGCATAGCTTTTAAAGAAGCCACACCAGGTTTCTAGGTACGCCACATACCAGCAGGGATTCCCACATACCACAATGGCGGACATTATCAAATGCCATGGCATAGTCTATGAACATCAGCCATATCTATGTTTCGTTGTTCTGAACTGCTGCTTTCTCTATGATGCCATTGAGTATCAACATTGCATATGTTGTGCCTTTCCTTGCACAAACCCAAACTGTTCTTCACCTATTCCTCGTCGTGTATAATATGATATTCTTCTTCTCATTATATACAACGGTGTCTTGCTACGTTTAGTTAAAAAAAGAAAGCTGGCTCGGTATGATCATTGGAAAAGAAAACAAGATAGTCTGGTACTGACCAGCATCAAAGGAGAACTATTAGGAACAAACAGATGAGGTAAAATATATTATATATTTGTATAATGTATATATTAATAACATATCATCGAAACCAAACTATATTTATATGCGCCATAATGTATATGTGTTTGGTCTTTCGACAGGTCTTCCGCGACATTCTCTGGTGGTACGTGATGTGTGCGAAAGAGGCGCGCTGTTTTGTGCCAAATTACACACAGTACTGCAACTTCGCGCCACACGACCGTTATACAAAGTTCGCAAAGTGCCACCGATTTGACCAGGCGGCTATTAACCTCATACTGAGCAATATCTGGATACGGGACAACAGTATGGTCTACAACGCCAACGAGACGTTCTTCAAGGTGGTCCGCGGTGTGACCCACAAGTACGGCGTCAAAACATGCAACGACACGTCGCCGCGCGCTCAGCGTGTCACATAATCTCGCCTAGCCGACTGTCGCTGACCTTCGTGAATTGGCGAGAATATGATCTGAACCTCAGATGTATTCCTTGCCTGTAACCGCCAGATGGCATCACCGACCCTATTAAAGGGAATTACAACAACGACTGCTTGAAATCACATTACATTATTTCTTTTAGTATGTTTAGTTTTCCACAACACAGAAACATTCATTATAATTCCACTAATTTATAATTCCAAATAATACTCTGTTCTACCGACCTGCCTCGAGTATGCATATTTTTTCCAGCGCTTATCGGCAAGCTGGAACTTTTCATTCATTCACCGTACCGCTGACAGCGATAGCGGTTGTTTAGAAGCGAGCGTAAGAATGGTTTATTGTGGGGCATTTTATTGTAATGCAAACAGTAGGGTGAATAAAATAACATGTAGTTGGTTAAAACTCCCTACGGAGCCAACGTTAAGCCGACGAAGCACAGCCGGCTTTGCTCTCTTCGAGAAAACTTGCTTCGTCTCCCGATCCGGGTCAGAGAAAGAGGCAGCCATTGGTTATCAGGGTGCTAAATTGGATAGAGGATGATGTGCCCACATTATTCCAAGTAGTTGTAGCTATGGTAATGCCACCAATCCGTAGAACGTCGACGACCACAGTCCATCTAGGATCGAAGCGAACTGTCAGCGAGGATACAGGTGGTGTCGGCTCACGGTAAATTCGGATGGGCATTCTTTAAGGAGTTCGGCCGCAACTCTGGTAAATCGGCCTCAGGGTACAACGAGCATAGTGTTCTCGGCCCAAGCGATTATTGTATTGTGAATACAATGGAGCCACCTGCATATGGTCTTTGATCTATACAGGGTTTTTCGTCAGATCATTTTGAATGTAAAGCATGGGCTTTTATTCGCACCAGCTCACTGTACGAAAGCATTGTTCTTCAACAGTATCTGAAGCAATACTTATATAGTGGTATTGTGATGTGTTTAATGCCACACTTAGGTACACGCCTGTGACCTGCTCTTTGTCATATTATAGGTCATCTGGTCGCTAGATGTCAGCACATGCATATTGTAACACATCTGGTCGCTACATGTCAGCACATGCATAGTGTAGCCTATTTCCTTCTTTGATATTTAGAGAATAAAACAACACAGACAATATATCTCATACGACTGTATGTTACAAATTACAGTTCACATGAATTATTTGGGACGTTTAGTTTCCCATTTGAAAAAATCTTATAGGTGGTTGGCCGACTCCCTCACACTTCTGCGAGTAGTTGTCTCGACTCGGTTAATTTGTTCGGTTCTGCTGTGACGTTGTGTTGTATTTGACGTTGTGTTGTAGTTGGTATTCGCTTTCGTGGTGTTTTGGTCGGGGTTGAGTCGAGTGTTTTGTTGATGCTGTGATTGGCACTGCCTGTTACAGCAGCATAGTCGTCATTAAGTTTCCTCAGATCGACCCATACCACACTTCACAATGGGGTTGTGATAACTGTTCTACACTTCACAATGGGGTTGTGATAACTGTTCTACACTTCACAATGGGGTTGTGATAACTGTTCTACACTTCACAATGGGGTTGTGATAACTGTTCTACACTTCACAATGGGGTTGTGATAACTGTTCTACACTTCACAATGGGGTTGTGATAACTGTTCTACACTTCACATTGGGGTTGTGATAACTGTTCTACACTTCACAATGGGGTTGTGATAACTGTTCTACACTTCACAATGGGGCTGTGCGTAGTATCGTTTCGTGGTACTACATGACTACGATAAGATATTAACACTCGCTCCAGGATCGACTTGAAACTGAATAATTTTGCCTGCCACCTCCATATGTGCTATGACTGCTTCGTGATTGGTTTTGTCAGCATCGGTTCCGTTTCTTGCTAGACACTGTGCAGCAAAATGGTTGTCGCGTCCACAACATGTAGTAGGCGAATAGCTATTTTCCACTCGTTTTGTAACAATATAAATGCAAGCAATTTGAATTAGGCGTACATACATAAACGTTACACATTGTATCGAACAATAACATTTAAAATCTTCGTTCCAGATATACCCGATTTCGTAAACGAGCAGCCACTACTCGTTGCAACGTAGTCGAAAATCCGTGCACACGGGTACAAATATAGTACATTGAACAGTACTAATTTTTACCCGTCGATCTTCTGCGTTTCCTTTGAAATCGTGGAATTTTATAAAAGGGACCCAACCCCCAAAAAGAAAACTGAGCGCCGATGTGAGAGGAAACGAGAGTTTCAGACGCACTGGCTAAAGCAATTCTCATGGCTCGAATACAACAGTTCTGACTGGCGCTGGCGTTGCCGCTCACGCTGGCTTTGGCGATGCCGCTGACCGGCGTGACGACGACGCTGACCGGCGTGATGACTGTCGTCGACGTTGAAGGTGGGGAGAGTGACGGGACGGCGAAGAACACTGAGACTGAACTAAGCATGAGAATGTTTTGCAAGGAATGCTGCAAGTATGAGAAAGCAGGCAGTTTTGTCGTCGACTCCCCAGTATTTAAATTGGAGAGTATCAAAGCTCACAATAGCTCTGCAAGCCATATGATATGAAACGGGATTTAAGAGAGAAAGCAGAGAACAACCCAAGGTCAAATGTAGTGGACAAGACGGGATTTAAGAGAGAAAGCAGAGAACAACCCAAGGTCAAATGTAGTGGACAAGACGATGGACCAACTGGAAAAAGCGACATTTGACAAACTGTTTTTCAGGAACGCACATGCCATTGCCAGACACTCAAGACCATATATTGGCATATTGGCAACAAATACAGAAACGACAAGCAGTATGCAACGTTTATCCAGCACATTTCTCAGGCACAAAGGGATGGAATCAAAGAGATGGTTGCCGAGGCAAAGTGTGTTCCTCATCTGCGATGGTTCAACTGACAAGACAACAGCCCCACCGAGGCCGAACTGGCATTTGTTCGGTACTGTCACCAAGGGTCAATCATTGTCCACTTTGTTGGGGTGAAACATATTGCGAAGGGGGGTGGCAATGTCAACTCTCTTCACAGATTACTTTGCTGGCCCCTCGTGTGAAAAGAAGATTGTGGGAACTGATGGCGCAAGCTCCATATTGGGAAAAACATTGGATTTGTGGCGAAACTGCGACAACGGCTAGACCGACCAGAACTTGTAGCTGTTCACTGCTCTGCACACAGAAATGAACTGGCTTACAAGGAAGCTGCTCACGGGATACAGCTGTACAAGAAAGTTTATGCTTTATTTTTACTTCTTCTATCGGAACAGCCCCTTCAACAGGAGCAGCATCAAGCAAGCTTTTGATGCGCTCGGAGAGACCCTCCGTATTCTGAGTAGAGTCGGCGGGACACGTTGGGTTCCCCACATATCAAGAGCAGTTTCCAATGTGCTGAAGGGATACAAGGGGCTTGTATCCCAAGTGATGAACCCCGATGTACCTAGAAGGACAACAGAGCAGCGCGCAAAGGCAAAGAATTACTACGCACTGCTATATTCCAAGGATGTCGTGTACTTCCTCCACTTCCTTGCAGATGTAACTGCAGCCTTGAGTGATGTCTCAACAGCATTCCAGCAGAAGGAAATCACAATCGCGGACATCAATTCCAAGATAACTGCGTGCAAAGAAGTCATCGAGAAATATGGAAAGAAGGATGGGCCTTCTCTGAAGATGATTAATGGCAAATGCCAGTTTCTTGGAGAGACAATAGGAGCACCATCCTCTGCGTTTGAAGAAGCCCGACGTGGAATGGTACAGGGGCTGCTGAAAAGTATCAGTGACAGATTCGAAGAGGGGGCAGAAGGAATCATTGTAGCGTCATCAATCGCCAACCTGAAGCTGTGGCCAACATCCCATGTTCACAAAAAGACTTCAGTGATGACAAGGTGGATACCTTGGTCAAGACATTTGGACAGGTCCTCTCGTCCTCTGCGCTAGATGTTTCCAAAGTGGAACCAGATTGGACCAAGCTCAAGAGTTTTCTTTACACAAGTTATCCCACATGCAGTGAAGAAGCTGTCGTGGGAGGAAATCAACCTGTCATTTGGGACACAGTGCCCCAATGTACTGGTTGACCTGATCCTCACCCTTCCCGCCTCTTCAGCAGATGCTGAAAGAGGTTTTCCCACATGATGTTTGTTAAATCAGACTGGAGAAGCAGGCTATCTGACACACATCTGTCAGATCTGATGACAGTCTTGCTGGAAACCCCTGATGTGGACCAGTTTGATCCATCATCTGCAGTGAAGCATTGGAACCATGCTGGGCCCAGGACAAGGAGGCCCAACATCATCACTGACATTGGTGACATTGGTGACATTGGTGACATTGATGATTACTCTGATGAGTCGGAGATGGATGAAGATGAAGTTGCCCAAATCCTGAAAGATTTCATTCACTGACACTGCCTGGGGACTTTGTGGAAGATTCGAGAGTCGAGCCATGCGGCCGTTGACAACGTCCAGAACCTCGGGATCTGATTTAGTACTAATTGAATAAAATAAATACGTTGCATCGTCAATCGTTGTGTTGTGTGCGCTGTGTGCTGCCACGGTAGAGTTTTTGTGTCTTGTTTAAGCATTTATGTCCACAGATGCGGACGTGTATTTGTAAATATTTTAGTACATCGTTGGATGAGAATGACTGATGAACGTCCTAGTGAATGAATTTTTTTTAATTCGTCATATTCTTAATTATTGGCGATTGAACATTGTTTTGGTGAGCGGTCAACCAGATCGGTCGCTACACGCCTACCAGGAATAAGCTGCCGAACCAGTTTTCGTCAGGTGCGTCTACCAGTCTACCAGAATGTCGTCAATGCGCGTCAGAAGCGACCTATTCAACACTGCTAACAACTTCAGTGACAATGCGAGCTGGGTTCATCAATGCATGTGAAAACGTTTGGGTGTGTTCCAATGTACTGCATCACTAACTCTATTATGTAAACATGTTGACTTTTACCGGCTGTCAACTACGGGCCATAGGGGCCAACATTATGAAGACGAACTTAACGGTGCCACTCAAAACACTCCTTACTCTTCGATCACTAAATATATGTGCAACTTCCAGAACGCACCGGGGAACTACTGCTGGAAACAAACATTTTCGCTCCATTTCTTCAGAAATAACAACTGGAAGACGATTAAGAACGAACATTGAACACATACACAAGGGGATAATTAATCCAACAAACCTGGTTGACACATGTCGAAAAACTGACACAAGGTATAGTGTTACCTGCGTACTACTAAATGCACGATCAGTATGCAACAAAGCAGTGACTGTGAATGATCACTTGTTGGACCATGGTGGAGATTTTATGTTTTTAACAGAAACCTGGTGTAAACCGAATAAAACTGCTGTTGTCAACTAATTAACTCCACCAGGTTACAGCTATATAGGAGAATGTCGTTCAGCTAAGCGCGGAGGCGGCGTTGGAATACTATACAAGTCAGAATATAAATTGCGAAAGACAACAACTAAGCGATATGAGACCTTTGAACATGTGGACGTTAAATCAACACAAACATTGAGACCTATGCGTGTTGTCGTCATTTATCGTCCACCGACAACAAATGTACAGCAGTTCCTCGATGAGTTCGCGACATATGTGAATGAGAAAGCCATGGCACAGCAAGACATTCTTATTGTCGGTGACTTCAATCTTGACTGTGAACTGGGTTCCGCACCCGGTGTAAAGTTATTGAATGAAATTTTAGCTGAAAATAATCTACAACAACATGTTACATAATCAACACACATCCGGGGGCACAGGTTGGACTTGGTGATAACACGTTCACCTAGTTCCATCGTATCATCTACAATGGCATACCCCAGGAGCATATCAGATCATTACAGTGTTGTTTTTCTACTGTCTTCTGCAAACCCAGTGCCTGCTCGTACTATGAGGCATCTGCGCGATATCCGTGGAATAAATCATGACCGATTTGAGGCTGATCTATTGGAACATCTCGGTTCTGTGGATATTAATATGGATGTGAGTGCCGTGGTTGACCAGTACGAGCATGCGGTCATATCAACCGTTGACGTGCATGCCCCTGTCACGACAAGAATGAAAACGTCCCGACGCAAGGAACCCTGGTATAATGATGACATACACAATGCCAGAGCATTGAGACGTTCAAATGAGATGAGGTTGAGGAAAACGAAGCTCCAGATCCATCGACATATTTATGTACAGCACCGAACAGCGGTCAACGCCATGATCACTCGAGCTAAGCGGGATCACTATGAATCAGTGTTGTCATCACTTGACCAGCGGACATGCTTTCGTGTGGTCAACACCCTGCTAAAGCCGCTGAGCACTAGTCGACCACAATCATCAAGCACTGAGAAACTGTGCAGTGACTTCGCTACTTACTTCGCTGAAAAAACACAAGGAATCAGAGTGCAGATCCAGAAGAAGCTGATAAGTGATAAAGAATTTTCTGATTCCGTCGTCGATGTTAGCAGCCAACCAGTATCATACCAACTAAATCGACTACTACCTACGACTGACGAGGAACTGAGGAACATCATCAAACGGTGCCCCTCAAAGACATGCAGTCTGGATGCCTGCCCAGCTGAACTCCTGAAGAGAGCACTGAATATACACATTCCCTATTTGGTGGCCATAGTAAATAACAGTTTCGAACAAGGAATATTTCTTAACACGCTGAGAACCCCGGTTGTGAAACCACTGCTGAAAAGTGACACGATAAATAAAGATCTGCTAAAAAAAACTACAGACCAGTCTCCAACATAGCGTTCATCGGCAAAGTGTTAGAGAAAGTTGCAGTCCATCGGCTAACAGAACACCTAACTATGAATGGACTGCACGAAGAATACCAGTCTGCATACAAGACGCTGCACAGTACCGAGACAGCCCTGTTGAGAGTAAAGCATGACATTGTTGGAGCTCTTGACAGGAACCATGCCATGATGTTTGTTATGCTAGATCTATCAGCAGCATTCGACACTATCGATCATGCACACTTGTTGAAACTTCTGCAAGATGAATACGGTGTGCGTGGAACGGCACTATAGCTTGGTTCCGGACATACATGGAAGACCGCACCTATCGCGTCCAGATTGACTCAACAACATCAGAGCATATTCCTCTACAGTGTGGTGTACCACAGGGCTCGGTCCTTGGGCCAGTTATGTTTACTCTGTACACCATGCCAATGCAGCGCATATTCAGAGTACATTACCACAAATATGCGGATGACATTCAACTATATGTATCCTACAATCCAGCTGTGTCGGGCGACCAAGTGGAAACAGTGAAGCGACTGACAGACTGCGTTAATGAAGTTAGACGATGGATGACTCTTCGTATGCTAAAGTTAAATGATGACAAAACTGAGATGATTATTTTATATTAAAACATCACTTTAAGTTATATGGAGTTTGCTCTATGACCATTGGAGCTGGCATCATTTCACCAGTAGACTGCGTACGAAATTTGGGATCTGACGATGACACATCATGTGACAGCTGTGTGTGCTGCTTGTAATTATCATCTATACAGACTATCATCAATACGTCACTATCTCACAACAGAAGCCACCTAAAGTGCTGTAAACGCACTTGTGACCTCTCGCCTAGATTACTGTAATTCGCTCTTGGTTAACCTTCCGGCATCACAGATACTTCGACTGCAACGAGTACCGAACAATGCTGCTAGACTAATTACGCTCACTAGTAGGCACGACCACATAACACCAGTCTTAAGGGGCTTACACTGGCTGCCGGTAGCAAGTCGAATACATTTCAAGGTGCTAGTATTGTCGTACCGATGCGTCAATGGTTTGGCGCCGACTTACTTGGCCGAACTTTTACACTTACGAACTTCTGATGGGCGTCTACGCAAGGACTATGCGCCAACACTGCACCAATGCATCACTAAGAAGAGCATTGGTGAATATGCATTTGGAACAACAGCGCCTCGACTTCGGAATTCATTGCCTGCAGACATTCGTAATTCCAAGACGCTAACAATTTTTAGGAAGTCTTTAAAGACTCACCTTTTTATTAGTCACTTTAAATATATGTAAATGAAGAGAATATTATGTACTGGACACTATGGATGGACTATTTGTGATATACATTCATTTTGCATTAGGATTCTCACCAGATTTTAAGGTTTTCTAAACAATTTTATTTATTTATTTATTTATTTCTAAATAATTTTATTTATTTATTCAGTGTTTACACATGTGTGTTTATATTTAAATATTATTTTATACCATGTGAACAATATTTTATACCATGTACAGCGCATTGATCCATATAGTGGGAATTAGCGCTTTTAAAAATGCTGTATTATTATTATTATATTATTATAATTATGAAATCGACATTTATTTGTTCATTTTATGTTTAAGGAACATTGCAGGTCAACATACGAATTTGCATAAAAAGGTCGCATTTTGACGATGTCCACCAAAAATGGGGACTAGTGATTTTTCATGGGGATGAGCAACATATTAAGGCTACTAGTCCCCTTGGCGAGTGTGTTAACTTTTTTAATTTCGACCCCTGGATATAGGGTGCTTCATAAAGCTTAGAAATAATAAAACGTCTACGTTTTAATTCACGCGTAACACGGGTATCCTACAGTCACTATCGTGACGTCGATAGTTAAATAATGATTCGTCGACATACGTAAAAATGGTCGTTGCTGTTCGGGCGTTTTACGCGAGTGTAGTTGCGTGCGCGGTGTCCTCGGCTCATTAGCATACTACAAGTGTTGTTCGTGTAGCTAGTCTCGGTTATCCGACTCTCACTCGTCTTCGAGTTGCCGAGAAGAGAGTCTGGCTTTCATGCGTGGCTTGACTGTTACCGACTCCATTTTGTGTCGGCGTTACTATGAATCGTCATCATTCTATCAGCGTAATTATCAATATTCAACCCTATAAAATTATTTTATATTATTGAACCTTTCAGTGTGACATTTGTCAAAGTATTAAACCCCCGGATGAGAGCCTAATCAATGTGATTGTGGTTTACACCCAGAACCTGGGCTCTACATCGCGATGGTTCTTGCAATCTGTTTAACATTTCATATGCGCGCACGCACCCATACGCACATACACGCACACGTACACACACACGCACACACACACGCTCACACACACACACACACACACACACACACACACACACACACACACACACACACACACACACACACACACACACACACACACACACACACACACACACACATACACACACACACGCACGCACGCACGAATTGATGGGTCGACGTGAAGCGAAATGTTGTCAGAAGAAAGCGTAATACGTTACCGGGAAGAAGCAGATCATATTGTACGTTTCTACGATTCACAGGTCCGCACGGAAAGAAGTTGCCAAGACACATGTATGAAAAATTGGGGATACACTGTAGACTCACTAACTTGATTACCGGTTACATGATTTTAACTCAATCTAACATAGACGAGGTCCTTATAACTCTCGTATACATCGATAAACATAATTTGAAATTTACAGCAATTTACAATTTACAACTCGGGCGACGAACGATCATATTATCATTCACAAAAGACGTCACTTACATGAGTGGATAAAACTCCGAGTTACCTGAATATGTCAACGGCGGATAATGTAACATTATCCGTTATTTCGTATTAACCAATCATCTAAAATATCCAGGGTGTTGCGTCATATCTCTACGTCATTCATATATCGCCTGATGCACTGGTTGGCGGGAATTCCATTCGAAAATTTAATTCAATAGGGAAGTTAAGTGGGTCGCGATACGTCGCGAGGTTCCGCGTTAGTTAAGCCGATTGGCGACCACTTGAACGACGCGCCTTATCGCCCATCTACTTACGTTAATATTTACAACTAGTTTATCGGCTTATTACAGCTTTTTTGGTTGTATTATGGCGTTATACCTTCAGTTATGTCATGTCAATTACATATCTAACTCAACCTCGCTACAAATAGAAAGGTTAATCAAAGGCCATAATGGTGGACTTCCTTGTTAGGCATACATTATTAAATCCAACTCAACACGGATTCCTAAAAGCGAGGCCATGCTTAACAAATACGATCACCAGTAGATATTATATGCTTAGATTTTCATAATGCTTTAGACAAAGTGCCACATCAAAAATTACTACATAAATTAAAAGTCCATGGCATCTTGGATGTCATATATAATCGACTGGATAGAATAATGGCTGACTGACAGAAGACAGTGTGTTGTAGTAGATGCTGAGGTTTCAAACTGGAAATCAGTTTTGAGTGGGGTACAGCAAGGATCAATATTAGGACCTTTATTATTCTTCATATGTACACATATATATATATATATATATATATATATATATATATATATATATATATATATATATATATATATATATATATATATATATATATATATATATATATCAATGACTTGGACGGTAATATAACAGGCAATGTACCGAAATTTGTGGATGACACAAACGAGTTTAGAAGGGTTAACAATGATGGTGATAAACTACATTTACAAAACGATCTAGAACAATTAGTGAAATGGTCTACGAAAAGGCAGATGTTATATTTTGGGGAATGTAATTGCCTACATACAGCACACGAGAAATTGGATGTAAACTACAAAATGGGAGATACTGTTCTAGGTACTACTGTAAAACAAAATACTTATTATCAGTTACAGTAAGCGCTGACAAAAGTTTCAGAGCAGTGTGGTATTGCTGGTCCAGAGGGTAATCAAATTATTGGGTTGATTAGGAGAAATATAACATGCAAGGACAAAAGGCAAATTATACCTCTGTATAAAGCAATAGCTAGGCCTCATTTAGAATACTGTATACAAGCATGGATACCATATCGTAAGAAGGATATAGATACGATTAAACGAATACTGAGGAAAACAACTAAACTGATTCCAGAACTGAGATATCTTAGTTATGAAGAACGCATAAAAGAATGTGGTTTAACAACCCTAGAGACGAGGAGGTTAAGAGGATATCAAATTGAAGTATTTATGATATTGAATGGGTATGAAAATATTACTAGAAATATGTTTTCTCACCCAAGAAAGATAGTAGAACTAGAGGACATAAGGTAACATTAGAAAAAGGATAAGTGTAGATTGTATATCAGGAAGTACTCATTCTCACAGAGGGCAATAATTGAATGGAACAACATGCATGCAGATTATGTAACATAAAACGCTAATTATACCTTTGTATAAAGCAGTAGCTAAGCCTCATTTAAAGCAATGTATACAAGCTTGTAGACCATACCGTAAAAAGTATAACGATACGCTTGAAAGAATTCAGAGGAGAGCAACATAAATTATTTCAGAACTGAGAGACCTTAGTTGTGAAGAACACAGTCTTGTTAACAAATGCATGTCAACGCATTTGAATGCAAATGCAAATACTTCACTTGAATATAATGTGAATGCAAATGCCATTTTCCAGGAACGCATTCAAATGCAAATGTTTTGGTTACACATTTGCAAATGCATTTGAATTTTGTTTCAAATGTAATGGCTTTATATTAACGCTTTGTTGTATTTTGAGGAAAAAAAACAATGTAATGTGCATAAACTCATTATTAATGTATTTAATAAATGTAGCAGTACATTATTGTAACCACTAAATCCCACTACATACCAGTCCCACTGCATGAACATGTATGTAGAGTCATACACTGAGTCACAGTTCCAGCCATCCAGAGGTGGTGGAAATGGGAGGGAGGAATAGAAAATTGATAGTTTACTGTGAACTATGGCAGGGAATGGAAGGCTAATCATTCAGGATAGCCATGCTGGAAGGGGAACCCAAGACAATAGACTGTCCACTGGTGGGGTAAATGGGATGATTACCTGGTGGATAATTACAGTTACCACTAATCACTCTATGGTTGTAAATGGTTAGGGCTGGCATTGCGAATGTTTACCCCCCTCTGTTTAAACCCACCCCAACAGTGCCAACACAACACAAAGGTAGTCATTTGTCTGCATTATTTCATTGAATAGGTAATGTATGAAGCCATCAACTTATAGACAAGTTGGTATTTTTATGTTGTTTGAATAACTGCTAAGCCTTTGACAAGTTGACCATTGATATACACGGCACTTCAAAGAACAAGTTGTGAAATTTGATTCACAGGTCAGACAATGATTTCAAAATCTGCTGAGTATACTGCTAGCTACAGAAAACTTTTTCCTATGGCATGTTGTGAAGTTGTGAAAGTGAATCTAAGAATAATAATTATTCAAAGACTTATGTATGCATTTGATTGCGCATTTGATTGTGCATTTGACAAATCAAATGTTTGTAGGTCGCATCCAAATGCAAACGCTAATGCATTTACAATTTCACGAAGGCATTTGAATGCGCATTCAAATGCTCAATATTCAAATTCCTTTAACAAGCCTGGAAGAACGACTGAAAGAATGTGGTTTAACAACCCTACAGACAATTCTGTTAAGAGGAGATCAAATAGAAGATTTTTTAATGTTTATGAAAATATTGATATAAATATGTTTTCTCACTCAAGAAAGATAATACAACTAGAGGACATGAGGTAACATTAGCATATGTGTTGATTGGATATTAGGAAGTACTCGTTCTTACAGATGACAATCAATGAATGGAACAAATTATCTACAGATTGCGTAACGGCTAGCAGCACGAATATGTTCAAAAACATTATATATCTATATTAAAACATAATCTGCCGAATAGGAATACTGCCATCCCATACCAACTTAGCATTAGTTTGGCAATGGGTCTGGCAAATGCCAGATATCGTAATGGTAACAGGGCTAAATTTACTAACATAACTAGGAAAGAAAACGCGTTGATAGTTGTTGTACTAGGTACTAGGTTTTATCTGACAGTATATCACACTTTATGAGTAGTACTATTACAGTGTTATTTATTTGGATAGTTTATGGTGATGAAACATTAACTCAATGCTATTTATATATGCTCTATTTTATTTCCACAGTGTCTAAGTACAACATATTTATATTCCCTGACGACTTTTGACAGTTGTTTATGTCCCCTGTAAGTTATTGTTTCATATTGATCCTGATAATGCATATGACATTGCTGCATCAACACGCGGGTCTTAAATTATACGTGCCACGTGAGCATGTATTGAACACATGCACCTTATATGCAGGACCTTTGTGTAATATGGAAATTTGTGGGTGTGTGAAAGGCCATTAATAAAATACATGAACTCATGGTGAAAACATTTTAATATTATAAATATTGAATATCAAATACATAGCGACATGCACAGACTTGTAGCAAATAAATGTTGTCAATCATTAGATAGTAAAAGTGAAATTTCTATTCATTTATAACCATACAGCAGGAAGACATTTTATCTACAGAAAGCATCATTGCTTGACATTCTGGAAATAATTAAGATGTTATTCTTTATGTTGAGCCATTTGTTTAGATTTGTATGTCTGGAAAAAAATTCGTAGATACACTTTGACTGCATAGTATGACAGTCTGCTATTTCTTTAAGAACAGATGGAAGGCGCGTGCGCACGCACGCACGCACGCACACACACAAACACACACACACACACACACACATATATATATATATATATATATATATATATATATATATATATATATATATATATATATATATATATATATATATATATATATATATATATATATATATATATATATATATATATATATATATATATATATATATATATATATATATATATAATACAAATCAGACTAATAATCACAGAATGTGTAGCTTACATAAGTTACATACGTGTAATTCACAGTGAACAGCTTTGAAACAATTATTTTGTATTCACTGTCTTTTATGCTGTAAAATGCTGTGGATTCTAATAATGGTGGTCTCCATCTATATATATATAACCCATCAGATTCAGTCTCAGCAGAAGTTTCGTAATTCATGTAATACAAATGATTCAGTATAATTTTTTTAATTATTGTAAATAATGACACAGTAAAATTTATACAATCATAAGAACTTTTAAATATACAATACTTATTATAATCACAATGCTAGTTGATCAGAATGAATAACTGAATCATACAACCTTGAAGAGTCAGAAATGTAACTTAGCAAATTAATTGTCTCTGAAATAATTATTTAATTATCGGATTTCGCTTCATATATTAAAACATACTATTATCGCTAGAAAGCTAACTTCAAAAACTGCTCATTTAGACGTGTGGAATCAGTCGAAATTCTTTAGTAAATATCTATGCCTAACAAGCTTTCTGAATGCACATAAGCCCACAAAGCTCATGCCCCCAAACGGACTGTTTTGAGTAAAGTAAACAGATTTACTATGCATGTAGATTTTGTTATGCCTACAGTGCGCGAACGATAATACATCATATCCAGATGTTACTAACTCTCGAACGATTACCGTGAACATTCCTATATATAAAGCTTCTCACACACCTTTAACATCTTTTCATCGGTCTGAAACCAGAAAAAAATTACACCGTCTGGTGTCACTTCTGTGAGTACATCCAAAAGCAATATATAATCCTATTCTTTACACAGCCGTCAGAACAGCCGAGGTCGCCAGTGGACTCCAGAGCTAAAACTAGGTCACAAGACTTACGTTCCCAATAAGGAATAACCCACCAGATGCAGTCACTGCAGAAGCTACGTAATTCATGTAATACAAATGTTTCAGTGTTAGTCTTAGTATTATTTTAAACAACGACACAGTAAAATATAAAAATGTTCTACAATCATAAGAACTTATATACAATACTTATTCTTATCATAATGTTTGTTGATCAGAAGGAACAACTGTGTCAGACGACCTTGAAGAGTCAGAAATGTAATTTCCCAATTAATTGTTCCTAATTTCCCAAATAATTATTTAAATATTGAATCTCTCTTCAGATATTAAATCATACTACGCATTATCGCTAAAACTGCTGGTTTAGACGTGTGGAATCAGTAGAAAAATCTTTAAATATTTATTTCTAAAAAGGTGTCTAAATACACATAAGCCTGCAAACCTCATGCCCCCAAACGGAATATTTTGGGTAAAGTAAAACGATTTTATATTCATATATATTTTGCTGGGCCGACAGAGCGCGCGAGAGAATACATGGTATCCAATTGTAAATAACTCTCAAACGATTACCGTGAACATTCTTATATATAAAGCTTCTCGCACACATTTAACATATTTTCATCGGTCTGAAGCCACAAAAAAATGTACACCGTTTGGAGTCAGTTCTGCGAGTACACCCAAATACAAAATACACATGTATAATCCTATTCTTTATACACGTATCAAACCCGTCGGTTAGGCGAGATCACATGACAGGCTGAGCGATATGCCACATCTAGTTGCATGTTTTGACGCTGTACTTGATTGTGACGCCTCGGAAAACTTCGAAGAATCTCTCGTTAACGTTGTAGACCATACAGTTGTCCCGTGTCCAGATATTGCTCAGTATGAGGTTAATAGCCGCCTGGTCAAATCGGTGGCCCTTGCTGCAGTACAACACAACAACGCAATAACAATTCAGGTTAATCCGCTGTAAAAATATAAATTATCGTTGTACGTCATGTTGTGAAGTTTTCCATTTCAAAATATTATCTGTGATGAAATTATATTTGAAAATTCTTCTGTTGAAGAGAATTATGACATTTATAAATTAATGGATAACTGTTCACAATTTCAATCCCTATGATTTTGAAAATGATATTGACCCAGAAAACAATTTTTATTATAACCTACACTTTAATGCAAGAAAAAAACCTAACTTACAAAAGATTAAACACTATTATTCTAGACCTTAAATTGCAATTTGATATAATCGCTATATCTGAAACATGGACTGACCCAGATTTAATCGATGATTTTAATATAAACAATCATGATGCTTATCAAGTCACCAGAGGAATCCGAAGGGGTGGTGGTGTTGCTATATACACAAATAAGGAATTATGCATGCAAAATGGTGGAAACTAAATCAATCGCTGTAGACAATATTCTTGAACGTTCTACTGTGGAAATAACCATAATGAAACCACACAAAGTTGTAGTCAGTTGTGTGTACATAACACAAGATTTAACAAGACAAGATTTAACAAGATTTGCCATCCAAGCCAAAGGCCCAGATGGGAAGTGGACAAGGAAGCCATTGGCTTATCGAGAGTCCAACAATGTTCACCTACTTATAACCCGCCCTCCTGATATATGTGTCAACCTTGTTTTTAAACATATTCACGCTGCTAGCAGTTACACAATCTGTAGACAGTTTGTTCCAATCATTTATTGTCCTCTGTGAGAACGAGTGCTTCCTGATGTCCAATCTACATTGATCCTTTACTAATTTTACCTCATGTCCTCTAGTTCTGCTATCCTTCTTGAGTGAGAAAAGCATATTTCTATCAATATTTTCATACCCATTCAATATCTTAAAAACTTCAATCTGATCTCCTCTTAACCTCCTTGTCTCTAGAGTTGTTAAACCACATTCTTTCAGACGTTCTTCATAACTAAGGTCTCTAAGTTCTGGAATCATTTTAGTTGCTCTCCTTTGTATGCGTTCAAGCGTATCTATATCCTTCTTACGATATGGTCTCCATGCTTGTATACAGTATTCTAAATGAGGTCTAACTATTGCTTTATAAAGAGGTATAATTAACTTTTTTCCCTTGTATGTTATGTTTCTTCTAATCAATCCAAGAATTTGATTACCCTTTGAAGCTGCAATACCACACTGCTCTGAAACTTTCATATCAGCGCTTATTGTAACTCCTAAGTCCTTTTCTTTTACAGTAGTACCAAGAACAGTAGCTCCCATTTTATAGTTTACATTCAAGTTCCCATGTCCTATATGTAGACATTTACATTTCCCAAAATTGAACAGCATCTGCCATTTCTCAGACCATTTCACTAATCTGTCTAGATCGTTTTGTAAATGTTGTTTATCACCATCAGTATTAACCTTTCTAAACAGTTTTGTGTCGTCCGCAAATTTCAGTACGTTACTTGTTATACTCTCGTCCAAGTCATTGATATAAATTAAGAATAATATAGGTCCTAATACTGATCCTTGAGATACCCCACTCAAAACCGATTTCCAATTTGAAACTTCTCCATCTACTACAACTCGTTGTCTTCTGTCAGTCAGCCATTGTTCTATCCAGTCAGTTATGCTATCCCCGATACCATGGGCTTTTAATTTAAGTAGCAATCTTTGATGTGGCACTTTGTCAAAAGCTTTCTGAAAATCTAAGTAGATAATATCTACTGGCGATCCCACGTCTATCCACTTAGTGATTTCTTCCAAAAAACATAACATATTTGTTAAGCATGACCTCGCTTTAAGGAATCCATGTTGAGATGAATTTAATAATTTATGCTTAACGAGGAAGTCCACCATATGGTCTTTAATTAACCTTTCTAATAATTTACAAATCACTGACGTTAAACTCACTGGTCTGTAATTCTCTGACTTATTTCTCGAACCCTTTTTAAATAATGGTATGATGTTTGCTTCTTTCCATTCAAACGGAACAACTCCCTCTTTTAATGACAAGTTGAATACTCTTGCAAGTGGTATACTGATTTGATCTACTGTTTCCATTAGTACTTTTGGAGGAATCCCATCCACTCCCGGTGATTTGTTATCCTTCATTGCCTTTATTTTCCTAGCTACCAATTCTGGAGTTACAACTAACGGTCCTAAATAGTCAGATTTAGCCCCCTGAAATTTAGCATCAGCAACTGGTAATGAACTAATATCTTCTTTTGTAAACACTGAACTGAAGTAACCATTTAGGTCTTCCGCCATTAAAAACCCCTGTGATATTATATTTCCAGCACTGTCTTCTAGAGGTCCAACCTTGTATTGTACGTTTTGTTTACTCCTGACATATGCATAAAAACTCTTGCTGTCAGTTTTTATGTTACATGCCAGTTTTTGCTCATAGCTTCTTTTAGATTGTCTGATTTAAGTTGTAGCTGCATTAAGTGCCTCTTTGTATTTTGCATAGTCTTCTTCCTTTCTGGTACGCCTATAAACCCTCCACATAGTTTGTTTTAGCATTATTTTTCTAATTGCCTCTTTTGACAAGTGTTTCTTTCTACACCGTTTTCCTTGTTTTCGGAGGGGAACAAATTTATCAATGATACTCTCAATTTCATATTTTAGAATATTCCAACATTCAATTGCAGTCTTATTCATCAGCATGTTATTCCAATCTAGCTGTGCTAAGTATTTTCTCATATCTTTGTAGTTACCTTTGTGGAAGTTTCTCTTGTACGTTTTCTTATTTTTACTTTATGATTTTACATTGATGTCAAAATGTATTTGATTATGGTCACTATTACCCAATGGTTCAAATATTTTTACATTGTCCACTAATTCTTTTTGTGATGACAAAACTATATATAATACATTTTCTCCCCTGGTTGGTTCTAGTACGTGCTGAGTAAGAAAGCTATCCTGGATTAAACATAGAAATTGTTGATCCTCAATCCCTGTGCTCTCTAGAGAATTCCATTGTATGTGTCCATGGTTAAAATCTCCCATTATGATACATTCCCCTTTACTAACTTCCTTTATAGCGTTTTTTATTTTTGTGTTGTCCTCTTCGTTTATGTTTGGACTTCGGTAAACTAATCCAATAGTTAATTTTGAATTTCCTGAAACAATTTTGCACCAAACAGCTTCATCGCAATCTGCTTCCCTTTCTAGTTTTATTTCATAAGCCTGAATAGATTCTTTAACATATAAAATAACTCCCCCGCCCCTTCTTCCTATTCGATCTTTCCTAAACATTACGTATCCTGTCAGTCCTAATTCAGCATCTGTTATATCTATGTTGGCCCATGATTCAGTTATACCAATTATGTGAGGGTCAATATCTTCTACCATAATGTTTAATTCGTTTTTCTTATTTACTATGCTCCTTGCATTTAAACATACGCATCTATAACCTTTTTCAGAGATGTTTTTCGGATGATTTGATATTGGTTTATCTGTGCTAGTGGCCTCTTGTTCTGCTTGAGACACCTCTAAGTAACCCCCCTGCACTTCTAGTTTAAAGAATGTTTACTTCCAAAAATATTTGTCATTGTACCCAAGTCGCTATCTACTGCTGCTGAAAGTTTGTCCGCGAATACTGCCGCCCCCTTTCCACTTAAATGAAGCCCATCCTTCATGTACATATCAGCCCTCCCAACAAAACTTCCCCATAAATCCACAAATCCAACTTCCTCTTCCCTACACAGCCTCTGGACTAACATGTTAATTGCCATCCCCCGACAATTTCGATATTTATGACCCCTCCTGCCCATTACAGGTAAAATCCCTGACAGTATTACCTGCTCAACCCGCGTCTGTTTTAGTGTTCTGACCAACTGCCTATATTTCCTAACTATGGCAGTTGTACCCTCCCTCTCTACGTTATTTGTCCCTACATGTACTAAAACAGATCCACCCTTACCCGAGCCTACGATGTTTTTTACCCTCTCAGTTATCGCCTCTATTTTGGCTCCAGGCAAGCAGACCACCACATCATCTCCCTTGTTTAAGACACTGTCGGTCTTCCTAACTATCGAATCCCCCACAAACACCCTCGCTCTCTTCCTCACCCCCTCTATCACTGCTGCAGAATAACTCTTCCTTTCGATCCCCTCCATCACATTCTGTCCTGACCCCTTCCCTTCCGTCTCCCCCACTCCCTTCTCCTTCCCTCCTGTCTCCCCTACTCCCCTCTCCTTCACTCCGGTTGTTTTCCCTCCCGTCTCCCCCACTCCCTTCTCCTTCCCTCCTGTCTCCGCTACTCCCCTCTCCTTCACTCCGGTTGTCTTCCCTCCCGTCTCCCCCACTCCCTTCTCCTTCCCTCCTGTCTCCGCTACTCCCCTCTCCTTCACCACGGTTGTCTTCCCTCCCGTCTCCCCCACTCCCTTCTCCTTCCCTCCTGTCTCCCCTACTCCCCTCTCCTTCACCCCGGTTGTCTTCCCTCCCGTTCCTTTCCTTCCCGTCTCCTTACGTCCTGTCTCCCTATGACCTGTCACCTTCCCTCCTCTCAGCTTCCTCCCAGGCTGAGGTGAGCTCTCCCTAGCATCTCTTGTGTCTTTCCCCACTTTATCGTCTACTGTTCCCTCACCGGAACTACTGGCACAACTCCCCTGTTCCCTTCCCACCATTGCCACAACGAGCAGCCTCAGCTCTTCCAACTCCACCTCTAGTTGCTTCATCCTTGCGCATCCCCTACACTCAAAACTAAAACTATCTGCCTGGACCTCAGCCCAGGACTTCTCGCACCCAGACTTGACGAAATCTACCCAGTTACTACAACTGCCACAAATTAAGTGCCAAGAGTCGAACTTAGATACCTTTCTAGCTGTCGACATCATGGTGACATAATTGTACATTTAAGAGTAGCTACAGGGAAGGCATTGTTAGTTGAGCCATGTGTCATTCTTTTTGAAATCTAGGGCACAATCATATTCTTATGTCAACACTGTTTTTACTCTCATAAACTATGATTATTAGTAGATCATTTTATACCAAGACAGTATAACTAGTATGCATAGATAATTATATGGAGCTGATTCAAATAGGGTTGGTAAGCTGGCTCAACTAATACTTGTCGTGGGGTAAGTTCAGCCACAGTTTAGCGTAAGTTGGATAAATGCTTTAGTTCTATAATTTACGTAGGCCTTGTGCTTACAATTCATAAGAACTCAGCCAACACGTTTACCCAATGGGTACAACACGTCTCTGACTTGCCTACACACTCACAGGTCGACACACTTAATTAATATAGACTTACAGGCCAATCGTAATCAGTGTAACTAACTGCTAATATTTTGCCTTGTAGCTACATGATATCCCACCAATTTTCTCGGAAAATGAATTCCGTGACTTATCTTGGAGTAAAGAACATTCGTCTTCGTTCTTTAACCGCTGCTGAACTAATCCTCCCTTGAGCCTTGGGTGGCTCAACTAGCCCCGTTTCGCCAATTAAGTTTCTTTTATTAACTTTCCATTAATGCGCGAAGAGAAATAAATACTCGTCTTCCCTGCGCACAGTTGCATTCAACGGACATTAATCGCAATCTAGCTTTGCAACGTATTTTCTCAAATATATTTATATTTACCTTTGTGGAACTTTCTCCTGTATTTTTTATTTGTACTTTCTGATTTTACGATGATGTCAAAATGTATTTGATTATGATCACTGTTATCCTATGGTATTTTGACATTGTCCACTGATTCATTTTGTGAAGACAAAACTAAATCTAATACATTATCTCCCCTGGCTGGTTCTAGCACGTTTTGAGTAAGGAAGCTACCCTGAATTAAAAATATAAAATGTTGGTCCTCACCTCCTGTACTCTCTAGAGATTTTCATTGTATGTGTCTGTGGTTAAAATCTCCCATTATGATACATTCCCATTTACTCATTCCTTTATAGCTTTTGTATAATTATGCGGTATATATCCTGTCAGCCATTTCAGGGGGCTAAATCTGACTATTTAGGTCCGTTAGTTGTAACTCCAGAATTGGTAGCTAAGAAAATAAAGGCAATGAAGGATAACAAATCACCGGGAGTGGATGGGATTCCTCCAAAATTACTAATGGCAACAGTAGAACAAATCAGTATACCACTTGCAAGAGTATTCAACTTGTCATTAAAAGAGGGAGTTGTTCCGTTTGAATGGAAAGAAGCAAAAACCATACCATTATTTAAAAAGGGTTCGAGAAATAAGTCAGAGAATTACAGACCAGTGAGTTTAACGTCAGTGATTTGTAAATTATTAGAAAGGTTAATTAAAGACCATATGGTGGACTTCCTCGTTAAGCATAAATTATTAAATTCATCTCAACATGGATTCCTTAAAGCGAGGTCATGCTTAACAAATATGTTATGCTTTTTGAAAGAAATCACTAAGTGGATAGACGTGGGATCGCCAGTAGATATTATCTACTTAGATTTTCAGAAAGCTTTTGACAAAGTGCCACATCAAAGATTACTACTTAAATTAAAAGCCCATGGTATCGGGGATAGCATAACTGACTGGATAGAACAATGGCTGACTGACAGAAGACAACGAGTTGTAGTAGATGGAGAAGTTTCAAATTGGAAATCGGTTTTGAGTGGGGTACCTCAAGGATCAGTATTAGGACCTATATTATTCTTAATTTATATCAGTGACTTGGCCGACAGTATAACAAGTAACGTACTGAAATTTGCGGATGACACAAAACTGTTTAGAAAGGTTAATACTGATGGTGATAAACAACATTTACAAAACGATATAGACAGATTAGTGAAATGGTCTGAGAAATGGCAGATGCTGTTCAATTTTGGGAAATGTAAATGCCTACATACAGGACATGGGAACTTGAATGTAAACTATAAAATGGGAGATACTGTTATGGGTACTACTGTAAAAGAAAAGGACTTAGGAGTTACAATAAGCGCTGATATGAAAGTTTCAGAGCAGTGTGGCATTGCAGCTTCAAAGGGTAATCAAATTCTTGGATTGATTAGAAGAAACATAACATACAAGGGAAAAAAGTTAATGATACCTCTTTATAAAGCAATAGTTAGACCTCATTTAGAATACTGTATACAAGCATGGAGACCATACCGTAAGAAGGATATAGATACGCTTGAACGCATACAAAGGAGAGCAACTAAAATGATTCCAGAACTTAGAGACCTTAGTTATGAAGAACGCCTGAAAGAATGTGGTTTAACAACTCTAGGGACAAGGAGATTAAGAGGAGATCAGATTGCAGTTTTTAAGATATTGAATGGGTATGAAAATATTGATAGAAATATGTTTTTCTCACTCAAGAAGGATAGCAGAACTAGAGGACATGAGGTAAAATTAGTAAAGGATCAATGTAGGTTGGACATCAGGAAGCACTCATTCTCACAGAGGACAATAAATGAATGGAACAAATTGTCTACAGATTGTGTAACTGCTAGCAGCGTGAATATGTTTAAAAACAAGGTTGACACATATCTCAGGAGGGCGGGTTATAAGTAGATGAACATTGTTGGACTCTCGATAAGCCAATGGCTTCCTTGTCCACTTGCCATCTGGGCCTTTGGCTTGGATGGCAAATTTTTTTAAATCTTGTTAAATCTTGTTAAGCCTCATTCAGCATCTCATATGT
This sequence comes from Lamellibrachia columna, assembly GCA_963662155.1. Classification (NCBI taxonomy): domain Eukaryota; kingdom Metazoa; phylum Annelida; class Polychaeta; order Sabellida; family Siboglinidae; genus Lamellibrachia; species Lamellibrachia columna. The sequence continues at coordinate 49,381,631 of OY759261.1, forward strand.
TTATGTTGACCCACAATTCGGTTATATCAATTATTTGAGGGTCAATATCTTATACCATAATGTTTAATTCGTTTTTTTATTTACTATGCTCCTTGAATTTAAACACAGGCATTTATAACCAGCTTCGGAAATGTTTTCCGGACATTTTTTACTGGTTTATGTGTATTAGTGGGCTCTGTTTGAGGCTCCTCTGAGTAACCTCCCGCCTTTATCTGCCGTTTGGACGGCGCCATCGCAGAATTTAGATTGTGTTAGATTAGCGTTGTTTATAATTAAATAATTAAATAACTGGTCTATTTAGGCTTTCATTTCATTTTGACAATAATATACTTGGTAGCTGCGTTATATCTACTAAGCTTGCATGAGCCAAACAAGCCTGCCACCTGGCGAATATGCAGAACACTGTGTAAACAAGGACTCGGTGTGTACCAAGTTACGCTAAAGTCCTGCTGTTCCTTTTTACCGTAAACGTTTACTATAACTATGTCAGATATTACCTTATTTGCGTAATTTATATATATTTATCACTTAATCTCATATATATTCAACAGTGTAAACTATAGTTTGATACTTCAATTTAATTCATGAACTGCAATCAAACCCGTTTTATCACTCGTTGAATTAGAGTCCGGGAATTCAGACCTCAAAAATACTGTCTCTGACTAAATGTTAACAAAACGGTTTCTTATTATGCATATATATCAAATTTAATATATGTTCAATAGCAGTCCTTATTATAATCAGTATTCCAATCTTTCTGATAATTCACTGTACTACCTTAATTCTCGAACTATAAATAAACCCTGTTTTTGCTCTCTGACTTCCCTGCAGGACTGTAGGTCTAACTCATGCTAAAATACTGCCTCTGACTAAATGCTAACAAAAGCTGTTTTCTAATACATGTCTATAATAAGTTTATGTATACTATATATATAATAGTAATACGCTTTTTCTGACAATTTATTACACCAAATTCAAAACACTGCTGCACCAAGATTCTCTCTCTAAGATTTGTAATAAACACAAATTATGCATGTTTCTGTAAAAGAACATTAGTAAGATTTTTGGTCGTGGGCCGTGTCGTGTGACATCATGCGGACGTTTGTCTGCACGTTGCGATGGTGAGAGGGCGCCACAAGCCGATGGTAGTTCGCTCGGAACCACGGTGAGCGTCGCGCTCGTTGTCGTGTCACCCGGATGTTGCACATTCGACGCTCATGCGTAGAGATTTGCCGGTCTGACGCGTCATGACGACGCTGCAAATTGCTGCTAGATACGATCTGTCATATACAATGTCTCTCCCCTCTGTTTGCAAAGCATGATTTTCAATACCGAAATTCGCGGGAAAAGAAGAGCAAAAACGCATGTATACCCATTATGTTCTGTGCATGCTATGGTAAATTTAGTTGATCATTTCAAGACAGATGTTTTTCATTGACTGCATAGGTGATATGTTTCTCATCGTTATGGAATATTTAATGTATTTATGTATGTATACTCTTCGGTAGCCACAGACACAGTTCTACCAAAGACACACGTTCCAATTGTCGAGGGATAAATAACATCAATGAGCAGGCAGCAGTCTTAGGCCTGCCGCGTGCAACCTTCGTGCGAGATCTAGACGAATAATCTGTGTTGATTTATGATCGATCCGCCGATTCACAAAGAGACTTTTTTTGCCAAATGCCTTGTTCGATCTGGTCGAATTAAAGTCTTCGATATGTTGATTTTCTTCCATAGTTTGTTGTTCATTCTGCGTGCCATTTATAACCAACAAATCTTCCATCTTATATACGAATACAGAAGAAAAATGAAGACCAAGGGAACATTTAAGAATAGTTTAATTAACTGTGGAATCAAAAGTTAGTACATTATGCCAGAATTGGTTTATATATTTTAAACAATATTATGCTTTTTATAATATCCAAACTTTTTGGTGAACACAAGCCTTACTAAGTAATAAATGACTCCGAATGAACCAGTGAGCATATTAATATTCTAAATGTTCGGGGGGTTTCAGCGTCTCTCAAATTTTCGATACACTGCCCTACATTACTATAGTGAAATATTATTAAACGTTAAATATTTGTTTAACCTTCAGAGTAGAACCATCCTTCCAAAATCCGCTACGTCCGCTCCAGTTACTATAGCATGTGTTTGCACGTTCTGATGCTGTACTCGAGTGTGGCATGGCGGTCTACGGCGAAGAACGTCCCGTTAGACTTGTAGACCATACTGTTGTCCCGAATCCAGATATTGCTCAGTATGAGGTTAATAGCCGCCTGGTCAAATCGGTGACACTTGGCGTACGTCTTGTAATAGTCGTGTGCTACAAATGTGCACTTCCGACTGGAATTTGGCATAAAGCAACGCGCCTCTTGCGCGCACATCACGAGCCACCAGAGAATGTCGCGGAAGACCTGTTGAAAACGTAAACACAACTGCATTAAATGTTACATTGACACTTTTTACCATTATAAAGATGTAACTATTATGTACAGCACTAATGTACAGCACCAATGTACAGCACCAATGTACAGCATCAATGTACAACAACAATGTACAGCACCAATGTACAGCAACAATGTACAGCACAAATGTACAGCACCAATGTACAGCACCAATGTACAGCACCAGTGTACAACACCAGTGTACAGCACCAATGTACAGCACCAATGTACGGCAACAATGTACAGCACCAATGTACAGCACCAATGTATAAACAAATGACTGACGACACAGGGAGTGACCGACTGACCGGCCGATGGAGAATGCATAGTAAAATGTGGAATTACACATTAGTGGACATCTGGTATGTAAAACACATCTAGTCACATTTCCGAAGCTCGAATGTGCAGATTTGGCTTACTTCATTGGTCATCTTTCTCAGAAATACTTTGTTCGAGTTGCCTGCTAAAGGGAATCCACAGAGGTTATGTTTGATTGATTACAGCATTTCGCGCTGCAAATCAGATTTACATGGCTAACGTGTGCATTCATCGTGGTGTTGATGATGGTGTTTTACTCTTACACTATATGCCAAAATAAAACAAAGTTGAAGAGTAAGAAAATATGTTTAAGAATTCTCACATCAGCTTTGAAATCATCAAATATGCTTCATAATTTAAATATGTGAAAAACTGGTGAACATAAGCCATATGCGAAGAAATGCCGACTAACGCTTCACCCAGAATTCCCCTGAGGACATCTGACAATTATTATTTCTCATACCCTCATGCCCCTTCTCTACTTCACTGTTCGGCTAGCATGAATGACTTCATATCGGTTATTACACTTTCAATGTTTTGTGAACCCTCGCAATAGAACCTTCTTTTAAATTCACCTTCTCTGTACGGTAAATGAGCATCATACCACCACCAAACTGCACGATTTTCTTCTGGGCGTTAACGTCTGTTGACAGGTAACGGTACATGCCAGGGTGGGTCACTGCGAAGTTAGAATGACCCGATCTGACAAAAGAGAAAGTTGCAAATAATTATAAATAAAACGCAATCGTGTTGTTCATTAAAAAACCATAATACTGACAGGCAAGCATAATGTGGTGGCTCTGGATGTATAAGTTCATGTTCGAACGTGTTCTCTAGATATGCCAAAATAATATGGTGCTGATGCGTTGGTCATAATTATATATAAACAAGGACGAAGAATGGATACTTGTGAGAACTCAGAAGAGAATGCTGATGTGAATAGCTGATTGATGGTAAACGCAGCTTCGATCGGCAAAGGATAAGACTGGGGTACGTGGTGAGGAGAGACATGATAGTGACCGAGATTTTGGAAGAGGACAACATGTTGATAGAAATTTACCTGAAGAATATGACGTAACCGCCATTCTTCCTGGCAACCCGGTAGGCGGCATTCAAATCGGTTCCTTTTATACGGAATGACGCGTCTATCCAGAAGACGGCGCTGTGCTCGCGAAGTGCTGTCTACATAGGTTCGAATAATATGTCGATTCACGTATATTTCAAATATTCGTAATAATTTTATACGTAAATCAATATATATATATATATATAATATGTATATATATTAATTTGCAGAACATTATACATGTTACTTTTTATTTAATTATAACAGGTCAACCATTACTACCTGTCATTTCGCCAGTTTTAATGTAATGATATTTAAATTGTACTTAATGGATCACATATATTTTCTGCATGGAGATTGATAACTAGTACCTACGTTTGGTATAATTTGCAAATAAGCCATTGTTATTGTACGTGCCTCAATCACAAACGGTTTCCATGCGCATATCCTCAAGTTGCTTGCAAACATCGGTAGTCTGTCCAAGTTGAAATATCGGTACGTCACGGAACACCAACTTTTCACCTGGAAGTATCCAACGATTATATCCAAATTGATACGGCGAATTACCTTTTAGAATGCGCGACAAACCAGAGGACAGAGATAACCATTACAGATATCTATCACTAGTCATATGTGATCGCACCACTCAAGCTTGGCACCTGTGTTGGTAAGAGAGCAAGTCGTCGATTTATAGAAGTTGTCTATGTCTTTGAAAAAGCGTCAGTGCAATGGTTCTAAAACTACAATAACATAGTATGTTATTACTGTTGTACATTCAGAGACACAGGACAGTAATAACATAGTATGTTATTACTGTTGTATATTCAGAGACACATTAATCAGGACAGCCATGGTTCGTTCAATGCACTCAACTGCCATTTATTCAGAAGATAAGTATCACTACACGGTTAACTCATGCGGTAAACGATTATCGTTACGCAAGTAGCGCACAACATAAACATGTGTTTTAGCAATCACGGAAGTTGATTTTATTCACGATAGTCGACACAACTGGGAGGTTGCATTACAACAGGACGGCCTGCCTATTGAATGAAGGCGACATACCTTGGCGATTTGTTCCGCTTTCAGACCGATGTCGAAGTACATAATTTTCTTCTCTGGTATGAGAGCCTGTATGGCAGCGATGGCATCCACCGACTCGGCGAAATGATTGCTGCTGGCGGCGGTGACAAACACAAAGTCGGCCATCTTGTCAGGAGCGAGAGTGTGGTACGAACCACTTGGAGGCATGAAGGTACGGCGCACCTGATCACTGGCGTTAAACGGAATGCTGTTGGTCGCATACTGGAGAGGCAGTTTCTCAAATTCAAGTGGCGTTTTTGCTCCTCGCAGTGGCTTGGTTGTATCTTCTGCTAATGACAAACCTGTTTCTATATCACGTGGTCTGTTGTGGCGAAAGCTGAGCAGTCCAGCTCCCGTCAGTACAAGCAGCACCCAAATGAAGCACCTCGACGTCATGCGTGGTAAACATCGTCTTGACATCTTCGTACCCTAAGAAGATAAGCAATAACATTATATCTTATGCTTTTGTGCGTGCGTGCGTGCGTGCGTGCGTGCGTGCGTGCGTGCGTGCGTGCGTGCGTACGTGCGTGCTTGCGTATTTGAAAATGGCCCGTCTTTGGCTTAATTCTTTTATTTCCCGAATTTTCCTTTTCGCCGCTACATGGTAGCTTGGCTGACTAAGCTTGCACCCCCCCCCTCCCCCCGCCCCCGTCTCCGCTTTGAGAGATCTTAGATACGCCACTGTTTTGCAGCCATTTTATCGTTTTCGATTGGAGCAGTAATACTTCAAGATTGTTAAGATACATTGGGAGTTTTGGAATTTGTATGCAACAATTCTTCAAAAATAAATCAGAAATGTTTCTGGAGTTATTGTCTCCACCCAAGCTGTGAGTAACATACTCCAAGCAGCTGGCACGAGAGCGAGACGACCAGCAGTGTGAGTTCTACGGACTGGCAGATGTGTCAGTCCAATGGCAGGCAGATGTGTCACTCCAATGGCAGGCAGATGTGTCAGTCCAATGGCAGGCAGATGTGTCAGTCCAATGGCAGGCAGATGTGTCAGTCCAATGTGGTTTTCACAGATTAGCCCAGGGCCCAAGGTTATAAACCGTATTAAAGCTCAAGCTCGAATCTATGCTCAAGTCTGAGATTTCATGCTCAGCTTTAACAAGATTTGCCATCCAAGCCAAAGGCCCAGATGGCAAGTGGACAAGGAAGCCATTGGCTTATCAAGAGTCCAACAATGTCCATCAACGTGTAACCCGCCCTCCTGAGATATGTGTCAATCTTCTTTTTAAACATATTCACGCTGGTAGCAGTTACACCATCCGTGCACAATTTGTTCCATAAAGCTGAGTTTTAGTGCTCAACAAAAAGTTATAAAACGTCTTGGGTATACTGGTCGGTGTAGTTTTCAACCTACTTAATAGAATATGCCGTTTATAAAAATATGAAGAAACATTTTGTGCAAGAGGTCGATATACAAAATCACTAACAGCTACTTCATCTATTCAATACAAACAAATTATTAAAACAGTTGTTTTTAGTGAAAAACTTACGAATATATTGAACGTCCGAACCATATCGCTCGAGACGAGGAAACCGGCGGAATTCAACCTATATCTATGGCAAGCCGTACATACAATATTTTTTAATTTTATCACTTTGTTCCAATTGTAAGTTTATATAGCAATCAGGCTATATAAAACACATAAACATATACTTGTATTGAATATATAACGTTAATGCAGTATTTTTTCTCGTTTATTTTACACATTTTATTTATTCCTACTTTTGTGACAAGACTGGCTTGCCATACATCTACAACAAAAAATGGCAATTATTGCCACGTGGCCAAGAACGCGTCAGCAGACGCTCAATAATAATGTTATGTTAGCATACAAAGTCGTTTTTTTATCAAGGTATGAATATCATAAAGGTGTTCCGTGTTATATTATATATCAAAATATCAAAACAGGAATGGCTCGAAAACTGCACCGGTAACTATACGTACTCATATGAGCACGATGCAAAGAGCTCTTTGACGCAACGACACACACGGCCAAATGGAACTCTCTTTTTGAGGAAGATTACAACGATACTTCTGTATATAAACAGTGGTGGACGAAGAATTTCGACTGCAAAAGTTTCTTTTGCGATAAAAGGCGCCGGAGACATATCAACCCATCGCCAATAGGACGCTATGTGGAAAGTCGCACGCGGTGAAAGATTGAACAGACACGGCACGAGACAAGTCACAAGATAAAATTATCTAACAGTAAAAATAGTAAAATGTAACTTCAGACACTGTCACTGACACCGACTGTATCATCGAACGAGATATCGTCATCGATATGGTCACCGTTGTTAGTTTGTTATCAGTTTTTTAATACACACATATAGCATGGTGCTTGTGTTACGTTAACAATCGACTGAGACTTTCCTATGCATATGGCAGGCTATGCCATGCCCCATGGGCATGACAATGTCTGGTAATAGTAAATACACATGTTATTTATTGAAATAATGTTCATGAATCATAACAAAATAAATGGTGTGTAAACTTATAAACTGAAGTAAAGAATCAAATCAAAACGTTAGGCCTAAGCCAGGCTAATGCCTAAAGGATTCAAAAGTCGACAGCCTAATTATGTTTGCCATGGCAGATCATTTACGACGTGATAACTAGAACTTCTGGAAATGTACATAGAAACACGACAAATTGTGCACTTTCAATGAATACAAGTGTTAATATAACATCAATTTCTTTACAAAAATATATTACATTTTATGTATTCAAAGTTAAAAATAATTACATTGCCTAAATCCTGTATATTCTGTGTGATTAAAAAAATTCATAAGAGTATATATTGCTTACATAATCTATAAATGTGTGTAACAACACACACGTACTGGAAAGAGGAGTACACAAATAAACATTTTGTGAGACGAAGGTTCAGTTTCATAGTTAATTATTGTTGTGTCGTAAAATATGTTTTGAGTTACCAGGTTTCATATACTATAAGAGATGCATAATAACAGTTTTATAAATTAAAGATGCATAGTAATATATGTGTATATTACTATGCATGAAGATAAAACATACCATTAAAACGTGTGTGACACCATAGAACTGAAACACGATATCAATAGTACAAACAGTGATGTTATTATTTATTTGGTGTAAGAAGTTCAAGGATATACAGATCCCAATTTATTTTAATGATGAATCATTACCAAGATTTTATTAATGAAAATATATTGGACACATTAATAGTGAAGGCCCCAGTGGTGGCTCTAGACAGTACAGGAGAATTTATGCTCAGGATGATGTTTCGATTAGAACATTATATGTGTACTGAATAAATAAAAGCTACTCTATTTATAGCATAGTTGTAATACTCCCGAATAAAATTATTGAATTGTAAGTTGAAAGAATACATTTTGAGCACTTGTTGTGCTGTACGTCGCTGCTGTGGTTACATTTGGCAAATGTCCGTTAAATAGTGCAGTTCGAGGCACAAAACGAACTCTTTCACAAACGTGGTATTCCGTTAGTTCTTCATACGGATAAAACTCGGAAGTAGGCGGCTTTGGCGCTCAAATATGACAGCGTATTTTCTCGAAACGGACTTTCAACGACTTCAATAAATTTATGCGTGAGCTGCCATTTTTTATGTATGCTTGAGCACGGCGTTGAGCACGGTCCTGAGCACGGCTTTGAGCACGGTCCTGAGCACGGCGTTGAGCACGGTCCTGAGCACGGCGTCGAGCACGGCCTGAGCACGGCGTTGAGCACGGCCTGAGCACGGCGTTGAGCACGGTCCTGAGCACGGCGTTGAGCACGGTCCTGAGCACGGCGTTGAGCACGGTTTTAAGCATACTCAGGATTTCAGCAATTCGTGCTCAACGCTGAGCACCATGCCGTGCTCAACGCTTGGCACCATGCCGTGCACAATGTGTTTTATAACCTCGCCTGAGTTTGAGCATAGTGTGCAAGCGAGGCTTGAGTATGAAACCGCGCTCAGTTGAACCTCGGGCCCGGGCCAGGATTTCAGCATTTCCAGCATGCTTTGATGCCCGTGCTGATAAAAACCGGTATTACACAGTAACGGACTACTTTCTCAACATCCAAAGGCGCACGCCCTATAATTGATGGATCCATATTGTGACATCACTATCTGAATTATGACAAATGAGCGTGCGCCTTTGTCTCGGTTGCTGTAGCCCGTGATACTCATATCACACCTGTATAATATTAATTGTTATTGGTGAATGCACGAAAACAAAATTGATTAGTAAAAGTTAATGTAACCGATTGAGGGAGGAAGTTCCAAAGTCGCATAGTACTGGAGATAAAAAAATATTGATAATGTTCGCAGTAACAAGGTCTAACTATTTGTTTATATCATTTAGAGTTTAGCTTAGCGCACTAGAAATATTGTGATGACGATGAAAGACATCCCGGACTGCACCACGTTGAATCATTTCTAACTTGTCTATTTATATCCGCGTATTGGGATCCCAAACAGTACTGTTCTTCTCAATAAGGGGTTTGACAAGGGCAAAGTAGGCTTTTGCTTTTATTTTGATGGATGGAACTTGTACGTTTCTGCGAAGGAAGCCTAACGATATATTTTTTTCTTTTGATGAGATGTTATTTATATGGGTATATAAATAACATCTCACAGCCTGCGAGACAGTGTCTCGCGAGACAGTTTCTAATATTTGACCATGAAGCATATACTTGTTGTCAATGATGGTTCTGTGTTTAGGGATGCCACTACTGTTATTGCTAGTAGCCCATCTTCCACATCTGCTTTGTGGAAAATACATTTTGAATCATTGTTACATAGTGTCAATTCTGATGTAAATATGCAACATTTGAAAGAGTGTGTACGAAGTACAGGACATTTTGATATAATAATATAATACATTTTTATAATAATGACAATAGTATACACATTACACCTTGCATGGTGCAGAATGGTATAGACACACTGAAGTCTGGTAAATCATGTGGTAATGATGGGATATCTGCCGAACATCTTAAACATGCAGATACGCGCACACATAGATGTTACAGTTATTGTTACTGTCCATTTTCTACATTAGTGTTATCACTCGTGGAAGTCTACCTGATGAATTTATGAAAACGGTTATTATTCCCTTCATCAAAAACAAATCTGGTGACACTAGCGATGTTACTAACTACCGACCCATTGCATTGGTTACCGTCTCTTCCAAGAATTAAAAAAAATTATATTGCTTGAACTAATGGAATCATGCCTGGGCACAACTGACAATCAGTTTGGACTCAAGAAGGGTCATTCCGCTGATCACTGTATATATTAAACAATTTTATTTAATACTATAAAGGCTAGAACAGCTCTGTGAATACATGTGTCTTAGATGCATCGAAAACATTCGGTAGAATTCAACATTGGACACTTTTTACGAAACTGTCACATCACCGAGGAGTGCCTATTGTTCGTTCGTATTCTCGTAGACTGGTCCAGAACCCAAATGCTCTGTATTAAATGTGGTACCATGAAATCCAGATTTGTTATGGATCGGTGTTCGACAAGGTGTGAAATTATCACCATATTTATTTACAGCATAATATATGGATGATCTAAGTAATACATTAAACAACGCTTGTATTTGACGTCACATTAACACTTGCAGTGCTGACCATATGTTTTATGCAGACGATTTATGTGTTACTGTGCCTAGTCCCTGTGATCTACACGCTTTACTGAATATATGTTCTAAATATGGGTATGAAAATTATATTTTGTATAACCGACCGTCCCATACGTGGCTACGTTTGTATCCCCTTGTCTCGATTCATCATTGGGGTCGTCGTTCTGATACATGCGGCCTCTTTAATCCATCTTGCGTTTCTGTTGTTTTATTTGTATCTTGTGGCAGTTACCTCAGGTAAGTTGATCGATGATTAGTACACATATATGGTGTAAACGTACCATTTGTCATATTTAAGTTTTTATTGATACACAAGCATATGTGGTTCGCATTGACAGTCTAATATGTCACTGATGATGCAAATAATGAATGTGTGTCTACCAATATTGCATAACGCCATTTCTTACGACACAATCAATAACTGAGTGCATTACTGAATGGCCACGAATCTAAATATCAATATCTCCCGAGAATAACCAAACAAAGATACGGCACCGAATTGCGGTCGAACACACTGGCTTCGATCAAACCTGAAATTATTTCACAGGCGTTAGTGTTTCTCCTAGACGAAAGGTGACTTTTCGTTCTCAAGTGCGACCTCGGTTGCCTGGACGGATTGACGCATTCCCGAGTCACACACCAAACCCACAGAGCTATCCTCAACGACCGACAGCCACGTGAGTCTGTTTACTATGTCAGTAAGCCGGGCGGAGCAACTTTCGTCCGTTTCCTTTGCCGTTGCACTCACCTACCAGAACAAGATCGTCGCTGTATAGCAAAAGTGAGACAAGTAATTGACATCCTTGATGATGAAGATGCACACGAAGGCAAAGCCAGTGAACCTGAAGAGTGCTACACAGAGACCGGGAACCGTGACATTCCAACAGCACTTCGCATTGAAGAACGCCAGTCGCCGTAATTGGAAATTTGTTTACCACCACCATACCTTCAGAGTAACCGTCGATAGCGGAGCCACTGGCAATACGACACGCCAACCAACGGCACAGAAACTGAGCAGCACCGTAACAAAGTCGTCCCAATCAGCTCAGCAAGCAGACAAATCGTCACCACTGATCATTGTCGGCGAGACTACAATCACGTCGCGATTCGCCCTGCGCAACTAGACGTGCCCACTTGCCACGCGCCACACCCACCAACACGACAGTGTGGCCTGGCGAGTTTGTTGAGGTAACTCTATCAAGCGACGTGTGCAACGCCGATGCTATATTTGCACTCGAACCACGCATTGACACCGATCAATAAACACACCTGCCACTCTGACGTGTCGCGCCAGCATCGTGAGCAAGATACGCATCGCCAACCTGAAGAACACTGTTTGCGTCATTAAACGAAATGAACATTTCTGTGAAATTCGCGAAGTGTTTGTGCCCGATGTCGCCACAAACACACTGTCAGACACACCCACCAATCACAACGCCGTCGATGATAACTTGCGATCTCATAACATCGACACCACCCCGATCAAACATGCACAGGACAATCTCCATACGAACACAACAACGAACTTTGTACCGTGACAGATGGATCAGTGAAACAGCGCTGCATACGAGCCACAAAGTACGCTACGCAGAAAGGTACACTGAAACTTGCCGGGTTCTTCAGCGCGAAATTACGCGGTCAGCAGATTACGTCGTTACCATGTGAGATAGAGGCACTGTCAATCGCTGCCACTGTCAAATATTTCAGCCCTTAAAGAGTACAATCAAATCACAAGACATCTATCCTTACCGATACCGATCGGGGCGTGATAGCATGCCGGTTAGAATGCCGGACTCTCAATCGAGAGAACCCGGTTTCAAATCCCACTGCGGTCGCTTCGAATATTTGCCAAGTTTGATCACCCTACGTTACCACAGTTCACTCACCTGTATAAACGAGTACCTGGCAACGAGTACAGACAGTGGTGGATATGTGAACGAATAGTCTTCGCGCAGTAATTGCAGCGTGGCTGAATGCTTCCCAGAGAAGTTGAAATGGCCTTGGAATGAACAGGTCTGCCAGGAGTGAAGAGTAAAGCGCTTTGAGCAGTCCTAAGGACTGGATACCGCGCTATATAACAACAACTGTGTCGTGGTGAGTTCTCAGTCAATCCGCATGTATTGATATGTTTGTAAGTCATCAGCCGATACCAAGCTTCCATCCGACACCTAGCATTATCAACCTACATTCAGTCCGATTTTGCAAGTCGCAACGCACCAACATGCAACGACAAACACTGTCAAATTGTCATGTTCTTCAGACAAACGGAATATTCCGTCGTTCAGCGCGTATCTGCTCACGATGTGACATTCGGGAAAGTTACACTTCCATTCTCCATACACAGTGACACGCAATGTCGACAACGAACGCCTCGACACTCTGTGAATCGCACGGATAACACTATGCTTAGGAATGAGACCGCCCTCATACACAATGGCCCTCCACGCCGTCATATGAAACGATACAGCTCCAACGTCAACGATGATCTTCTCTCCAGATACCGCACGACGATCGACGTGGACTCGTGAAGAACCCGAATAATAACCCCGTGGCGGAGAAGACCTTTCGGGAACTCCAAGGCGAACTTGTCCGTCAACAGCCAATGGGCGGCGCCGTTACACATCAACAGCCAATGTCCTTGATTAGTATGTCGAAGTATATAAGACGTCATCTTCCTCTTGGTGACTGGTCGTGCCTGGAATCCCTTAGTACAAACTTGCTGATGAGGAAATCAGGGTGTCGATGTGTCCAACAAATGTGAGTCTTCTGATGCGAACCGCTCCACTGGCCCCCTGCGTGCACCACTGGCCCCCTGCGTGCCCCACTGGCCCCCTGCATGCACCACTGACCCCCTGCGTGTACCACTGGCCCCTGCGTGCCCCACTGGCCCCCTGCGTGCACCACTGGCCCCCTGCGTGCACCACTGGCCCCCTGCATGCACCACTGACCCCCTGCGTGCCCCACTGGCCCCCTGCATGCACCACTGACCCCCTGCGTGTACCACTGGCCCCTGCATGCCCCACTGGCCCCATGCGTGCACCACTGGCCCCCTGCGTGCACCACTGGCCCCCTGCATGCACCACTGACCCCCTGCGTGCACCACTGGCCCCCTGCGTGCACCACTGACCCCCTGCGTGCACCACTGGCCCCCTGCGTGCCCCACTGGCCCCCTGCATGCACCACTGACCCCCTGCGTGCACCACTGACCCCCTGAGTGCACCACTGGATGCACATGTACCTCCTAACTTGAAGTGTGTTACCCAACGTTCGATTCTCTTTTCTATCTATGACGTCAGTGTCCAAGACTCGCATCCGTATAACCCAACTGACTCTTCAGTGTTCGTGAAATGACCAATCCAGTTCAAGTTCAAGTTTTATTCTCTAATACCTTACAATGGTGTATGAGATAAATATACAATACCAAGAGTACTTGAAAGTACTCAAGACATTTAAAAATAATAAGAACAGTCAATGTTAGTTAAACTTACCATTTATGATTTTGATTAACTTACACATTCTTATCAGTTTATTTAAACCATGCATATTAAATAACACAGAGAACTTGAAAGAATTAGGGTGATTAATAAAATATCTTGTCAGAAATATATTTCTTTGGTCTCTTAATGTGTCACATTAAAACACTAGATGAAATTCATCCCCAATCTCATTTCTATTACACAAAGTACAATACCTTTCATGTCTATCAATATAAAACCATCTGCCTGTTTCAATAGTGTGTTACCCAATCCTAAGCCTGACGTCACAATCCTAATTGTGAGCATGACGCTTTAGCAACCATGTTAACGTATAATATATTGCCTTACTAGGGCGGCATGCATTTGCCACATCAAAGTTTCCCATTTACTATTCTAGCTGAAACAAAGTTCCCCTTCGTCTTTGTCGTAACGACCAATGTTTGGGCCATACATACAGCGAAACACACGACGGGTATCCTACAGTGGTGATCATGTTTGTTAGCTTGGTGAACCTAGTTTATCTCATCTTCTGCTGGGCCGCTCGCAATGGCCCTGGAAGGCACTTCTCACAGATGTGTATGTAAGAGATTTAATTGTCCGTCTTTTTTGCGCTCGCCAGATCGATATTTAGAAATGAATTTGTACTCACTCAACCAATGAATACATGGGCTACCTCAGATGTGTTGTCAATGCATTGTTCCAGGTTCGAAGCAATTTTAATCGTGTACATCAGACGGATGTGATATTTATCTTCACTTTTTTATTGTCAACGTGAGTGATTAGATAGTAGCTATATAATCACTCACATTGACAAAAAAACAGTGACCCTAAACATCACTCAAAATTACATAAACTCTTCAAGTCTAAAAGATTTGACATGTAAATTCTGACCGGAATGTTTTTTTAATGATAAAGCAGGTTTGGCCCGCAAGGACCACCCTTACTTATAATTTAGATGCCTAAAGTTCGGCATGACTGCATACACATCAAAGTGCCTTTAACATAGTCTTGCTGGCCCTTTTGAATCGCTCCTCCGGGGTATTTATACCCTAAGGTTACCAAATTCATACGCCGTAAATACCCGTACGCTATACCATAGGTTCAACTCGTTAAACCACCCAGTAATCCATCTCAATCGCTGGACAGTGACGTCTCGAGGAAGTGTCTTTGCCCGTGGATTTTGTCAATATCCACTTGTGTGGTTTAACTACAAGCTTTTCGAACCCTGCTTTTCTGTTGCTAATCTAGGGTTAATACAATTAGTTATTAAATCAAACTGGCATATACTTTACACTGTGATGGATCCGTCAATTATTACAGTTCGAGTCTCATTGGCCGTGATCGATGAGTAGATCACTTTTCAGTGGAGAACAAGAAACCATTGAAAATGTATAATGGAAATGCAATTGGGAATAAAAATGTAGGGTAGCTATAGTTTCATATGATTTCAAATTGTCGGGGAGTTCGTTCTAGGCCCTAGGCGCAGCAGTAAAGAAAGTACATTTGCCCAAGTTAAGCTTAATTTTAAGAACAATGTGGTTTGACAGTTGACCCAGATGTTAATGTAATGACCAATCAGCGAACGACAGCTGGTACACCAGTCGTGACCTTTCACTACAGCTCAAATCCGGAGTAACTGTAGTCAAGATATACGTCGCAATGTCAAGAAATGTCGCTCGTCTAAACGCACACACGATTTATTCGTGCATTATCGTGCAACAAGATGTCACCCAACAAATCGTGGCAAAAACGGCTCGTGTAAAATGACATCAGGGATTAGCTCAATGATATGTTCAACTGGGATAACGGAGAGAAAAAGCTAAGTGCTGATAAAATAGAGTTTCTTTTTATTGGTACACAAAAGCAGCGTGACAAAATTAAGGGCTTTTTTCTACCCCTGTCGTACGCCAGAAAGTTACACAAAAAAGCCCCAGCATAGACTCTGGGTATTATCTTTGGATTATTAAAACAGTAGGATTATTAAAAGAGTCTCACCGTGTACAATTCTTGTTTTTTATATTATCCGCAATGGATCGTGCAAAGACAAATAAACACTAGCTAATGTCCTCTTGAATGCGATGGTATTGGTCGTCGGAATAATACTTTACTGACAGTATTGAGCACGCGTAACTGATCTGTACTACAAGGGACCGCTGTAATTATCAAGTGACAGGTAATGTTGATATATGACAGTTGTCCCACCTTTGCTGGATTGTAATTGTCAACAACATTCAACAAGTGTTAATTCCTGGGTGTGTAAATTAATTGAATATGTTCGAAAACTTTGTCCAACCTACGTTGTTCTAAAATTCCCTTCAAATAATTGCAAATATTTAATGAACCGATTGGCTCATCTACATCGCTTGTTGAGTCCCCCAAGGCCATCTACATGGCCTTGGGTGACTCAACAAGCCCCGTTTCGAAAATTAAGCATTTTTAATTAACTTCTCATTAATGCACGAAGTGTTGGAATATAATGTTCCTCCCTGTGCAAAGCTAAACCATTTGTGCACAGACAATACAGACTGGTCACGTGCGCTGAGAGCTTACACGCCAGCATACATTGATCACAATCACTGAAAAACAAAACAAAAACATACTTTTAGCTCACATATTCTGACAGTTGTGACAAATGCAAGATATACGTCAATCGGGTTCTAATGAAATGTTCAATCACCAGGTTGTACCAAGTAACTGTCGCTGCGTAGATTTCAGGGAAACATGGATGGCTCAACTAACCCACTGGCTCACCTAACACTGCTTTCCCCTATGCTTGTACGGGACGAATTGTTGGGTCGACGTGAAGCGAAATATTGTCAGAAGAATACGCACACAAGTTACTGGGAAGACGCAGATCATATTGTCTCATATGTCGGAAGAAGACGCAGGCACATTTCTACAGGACGATTCGCAGATCGGCTGGGAAAGAAGTTGCCAAGACACACGTGTGAAGAATTGGGGATTCACAGAAGACTTTCTAATTTGATTACCGGTTACATGATTTGTATTTAAATCTAACATAGACGAGGTCCTCATAACTCTTGTATTAATCGATTAACATAACTTGAAATGAATAATACAACTCGGGCGACGAACGCCCATATCATCTTTCACAAAAAGACTTCAGTTACATGAATTCATAAACCTCCGAATGACATGAATATGTCAACGGCGGATAATATTAAATTATCCGTCATTTCGTATTAACCAATCATATGAAAATCCGAAGCTGTTACGTCATATATCTACGTCATTCATCTCTCACAGGAGGCACCCTATGCATTCTATGAAACGTATGTTCGAAATAAAACAAATATACACAAATTCGTGGTATACTGAATTTGTGTGGCGACTTTTGTGAACACATAAGATATGATGAACAACCAAAACTTTGCAGTGCAAAATATAGTGTCGGGTAGTTAAGCTAGTTAAGCACATAACATCAGTAAAATTAAAAACACGGATCTTAAAATAAATTCCGTAACACCATGTTACTCACTAGATGGCATCACAACTGCAATATAATTATCAATATAATTATCAATAATTAATTATGGCTCCCGATACATCCTTAAGGTATGGTGGCCTAACACAATAACAAATAAAGAGCTCTGGAAGAAAACCAAACAGGAAGAAATAAGCACTACAATCAAGAGGAGAAAATGGAGCTGAATTGGCCACACACTCAGAAAAGATCCAACAAATACAACCAAACAAGCACTGGACTATAACCCACAAGGAAAGAGAAGACAAGGAAGGCCAAAAACAACTGGAGACGCTCCACACTACAAGATCTTGATAAAGTGGGGGTCACCTGGCAAAAGGCCAAAGCTCTAGCCCAGAAGAAAGTGAGGTGGAGAAACATGGTTGACGCCCTATGCTCCTGAAGAGGCCAAGAGGATTAAGTAAGTAAGTAAGTAATTAAGGCACCGAAACATGTACACCGTTTTCATCATTAATAAATACACTAATGCTAATAATAATAATAATATGAATTAAAATTGGCAAGTGATTAGCTTTATCAAACATGCAGCAGTGGTGTTAAACGAGGCGTGCAATACGTATGCTTGGTTATTAAGGCCCCTTGGTGTGGCGCCACCGTTTGTCGCACACGTGAGAACCGGTGATCAAACGGTTATTTACAAGCTAAATTTGTTCAGCTTATACGAAACTTTCGAAGCAGTTGCACACGCACTGTCGCCGAAATGAAGGAATCAGACCAGTGATGCTGTCCGACGGTAACAGTCAAGGAATGTGTCTAGGGTTCAAATCATATTCTCGCCAGTTAGCGAAAGTCAGTGAGAGTCCGTTGGGTGAGATTGTGTGAGACGCTGAGCGCGCGGCAACATCTAGTTGCATGATTTGACGCCGTACTTGTGGGTCACACCACGGACCACCTTGAAGAACGTCTCGTTAGCGTTGTAGACCATACTGTTGTCCCGTATCCAGATATTGCTCAGTATGAGGTTAATAGCCGCCTGGTCAAATCGATGGCACTTTGCGAACTTTGTATAACGGTCGTGTCGCGCGAAGCTGCAGAACTGTGTGTAATTTGGCACAAAACAGCGCGCCTCTTTCGCACACATCACGTACCACCAGAGAATGTCGCGGAAGACCTGTCGAAAGACCAAATACATATACATTATGCTGCGTATAAATATATTACTAATACAGTGTTTTTTTCGATGATACGTTATTATTACAAACATCATATATAAATCTAAATGTGGTTTATCAACACTTCTAAGTATCTAAGATATTGAATGTTTAGCGATAATGGTATTTTGTTTATGAATGAGTAAGTAGAAAGGTAGCGTTAGTAAAGGATCAGTGTAGATTGAATATAGCAAAGAATGGATCAAACAATTTACTAATTGTGTAAATGCTTTTCTTCTTCCTAAATCATTGAACATTTCACAGGATAGTTTATTTTTAGGATCAAACATTTCTTTCAGCATATCCAAAAGTTATACAGGTAAGCGAAAACCATTTTAAATGTTGAAAGAAGTGTTTGATCAGGTTTCTCCTTCTTGTGTAGCCATAGCGGCAGTTGGACCGTTGATGTCTCATTACAACCTCTCTGGGCAATTCGAATCCTCCATCTGACCAATGGTTCATGTTGTCAATTAATCACCACATGTTCCTTCTACCTCATCGTTTTTCCCCCGGATAGTTCTTCTATGCTGGTAAGTACCATACTATCTGGGTTTTTTCCAATGATCGTACTTAGCCAACTTTCTTCTCTTAACTAAACATAGCAAGATACTGTTTTGTATTACCAGAAGAGGAATATCAGATTTTACACGAGATGGAATTGGTGAAGGACAGTTTAGGGATTGTGCCAAAGGAAAGGCACAACATATGCAATGTTGGTACTCTATGACATCATAGAGGAAGTTAAGTTAAGTTCAAAAGCTATGCACTAAATAAACAATCGAGAGAACCCGGTTTCAAATCCCACTGCGGTCGCTTCGAACCTTTGGCAAGTTTGATCACCCCACGTTGCCACAGTTCACTCAGCTGTATAAATGAGTACCTGGCAATACAGACAGTGGTGGATATGTGAACGAATAGCCTTCGCGCAGCAATTGCAGCGTGGCTGAATACTTCCCAAAGAAGTTGAGATGGCCTTGGAATGAACAGGTCGGCCAGTGGGTGAAGTGTAAAGCGCTTTGAGCAGATATATGGACCGGATACCGCTCTATATAAGAACATACCTTTACCTTTTTACCTTTAAACGTGTATTGTACGAGTAGGCGACGAATAATCAGACGAGTATCAATAGGAGACAGGAGTTGGACAATGATGTTTATTATCACCTATTGTGTGTACATTCTAGCAATTTGAATGTAACATATATAAAAACAATATAGACAAATAAATGAACAATCGTTGGACTCTATATAACCCAATGATTTCCCTATCCACTTGCAATCAGGGTTGTTTGCTCTGGTTGGCAATCTTGTTCAATCTTGTTAATTCTATCTCTATACAGTGCCTTAATTACATTACATTCCGGGTGCAGCATTGCTCTGGGAACTCACCTTCTCTGTACGATAAATGAGGATCATACCACCTCCAGACTGTTCTATTTTCTTCTGAGCCTCGGTGTTTGTCGCCAGGTAACGGTACATGTCTGGATGGGTCACTGCGAAGTTGGAATGACCCGTTCTGACAGAAAAAATGTCTCAAATTTATGATGATTTTGATCCTGAAATAATTCTACTTCAGACGATGTTACCCACTTTATATCTTAATATGTTACTAACTTGGGTGATTCGTTAATTAATCGCTCTGCAGCTAAATTGATCTATTGTGTTTAATTTTTCGTAATCACTTTTATCTTTTAATTAATAGTAATAATAATTCTTAATATTTTTAGAAATTAACATTCCTATGTTTCAAATGCCACCTATTCCTTGATACAACTAACTAAAATTAGAAATTATCAATTAAAATCGTAGAACGCCATTAAACATAGCTATCTAAATATTCGACACTGACTACAGAAAATAGACCTACTGGCTGAAACCGAATGAAACGTACCTGTTGAAAATGACAAAACCGCCGTTCTTCTTGGCAACTCGATAGGCGTCGCTCAGGTCAGTTCCCCTGAGACGGAATGATGCATCTATCCAGAAGAGGGCGCTATGCTCGCGTAGTACAGTCTGAAGATTAAAAAGATGAGAACTTTATTTTTTTCTAAAAATAAATTATAATAATACAACACACAGTATTGTGGGGCAAAGCACATACCCACGTATCTCAGCAGATACAACTTCTATTGGCGCAATCTGCCAATCAAACGTCGTCATTCACAATGAGAGTGGTTGTTAAAATTAATCGTTTAATATATGCTACGACTATTTGGGAAATAAACGACCCACATGTCCACTGATTAATAAACAGGAACAGATCATTGTGTCATATTGTTTGTTTGAACATTACCTATAACCAAATAGGGTCTGTAGGTCGACGTTGTGCATTAGAATGTTCAATGTTCCAATAAATGTATTGCAGAAATATATTTTCATGGATATAATAATAACGTACCATAGGGTAGTGGGGGCGACAGGAACCAGGGGTGTGCTTTGCCACATGTCACGACATTGGCAAAATGTGTTGGATTGGAACTAAAATGTAATTTCTTTTTGCGTTGTTACTACGTTTCAGCAATTATATTGCTATTTATGTAAGAGGTGTGATTAAAAATAAGTATGTCATATCCTGTTTGACTGTAAAAGGGGTGTGTTTTGCCCCACACTACACTAGTGTAGGCCTGATGACACGTATCTCGAAGGAGGGTATGTCTTACTGTAACTAACTAACTCATGTTTACCTTTACTTTTGGTCCAACAAGAAAGGCATCCAAGCGACCCCCTCAATGGTGATGTTCGACTATATTATAGAAATACTAAAATCACTTAAACTACCCTCATTAGCATAGACGTTTACGAGGTGATATGGTTGACGTTCTAGAAATTATACACAATTTATACGACACTGAATCTTCACGTAAACGTTTCAAATGGGATGATGCATCTTTCAGGACAGGGAATGGAGGGCATTCGCTAAAATTATATGCTCAAAGATCAAATACAAATATAACAAAACAAATGTTCCTCTCACACCGACAGAGCCTTGGAATACCCTCCCTGAATCAGTCGTACAGGCAAAATCCATAAATACTTTTATAACCGCCTGGACCAATATACAATTTTGTAGCACCTATGAATAGGAACCAGAACTCTTAAACTATTAATAGATGACGATGAAGATCTGATCACTGAGGAGTCACAAGAATCTTGCGATCATAACCATCTTATGGTAACTTAAGGTATTATTTATGTATATAGTTCTACGAGAATGACTACGGAATATATATTCTATTAGATTGTACTTGCCTCAATAATAAACGGTTTCCACGCGCATGTGTACAATCTGTTGACAAATTTCGGTACTGTGCTCATGTTGAAATAGCGATACGTCACGGAACACCAGCTTTTCACCTGAAAATACAACACACCGTTTGGGTAACTCGGGGAGTAGTATTGGAAATGCAGTCCTGGTAAAATTAGAAGTGTTCTCTTATGCTACGATTCCCATTAGTCTATTTATCATACAGTAGATATTGGGAGTTTAACGATGACGTACCTTGGCGATTTCATTCGTTTTCAGACCAATGTCGAAGAAATAAATTTTCTTCTCTGGCATGAGAGTCTGTATAGAAGCGATGGCGTCCACCGACTCGGCGAAATGATTGCTGCTGGCGGCGGTGACAAACACAAAGTCGGCCATCTTGTCAGGGGTGAGAGTGTGGTACGAGTCACTTGGAGGCATGAAAGTACGGCGCATCTGATCACTGGCGTTAAACGGGATGCTGTTGTTCGCATACTGGAGAGGCATTTTTTCAGAGTCAATTGTCTTTTTAGCTTCCGGTGACAGCTGAATGAGTTTGATGACATATGACTGAAGACCCTGGCAACAACAGTTAATTAAACCTAAAAAAAAATACAATGAAAATATTCACATATGACACTGCATTCCTGTATAACACCACATAGTAATACCACATATAATGGTGAAAGTGTGATACGTACGTTTAAACATTTCTTGTTATTAATAAGCGACAATAATTTAATGACATCACCTTACATCATATGAATATGGACCAATACATTATTACTCAATGACTAACATCCACAGTGTGAAAATGTGGAGTCAGAACTAGTCCTTCTATATCACCGCACCGCGGACCAAACGGAATGATGTTTCTTATTACATGAATAAATGCTCAGTTATCTTAATCCAAATTCCAACACTGTTTCACAATAAAATACCTTAGTGTCACGAAAGCAAACCAGTCCAGCAACAGCCAGGAGAAGCAATGCAGATAATACATATCTCCGCTTAATAGATGATAAACGTCGTGACATTGTCCTGCCTGAAACGAAACAAATCAGACAGTAATGCGCATGTTTTCCAAATATAATATCACATGTTTTAAATATAATTCTGAGCGACACATTTATTCACCTCAGCCCCCAAAATTTTAAGGTACGAATGTTCCTCTGACCTTAGTAACTCGATTTGTTATGTCAACAACGTCTCCTCCATATATGCTAACCTAGGAAGGTGAATGTATCATTTGTTTTTAGTTCTTCTTGATCGAGATAGACT
>OY759261.1:49416413-49461413 GCA_963662155.1 Lamellibrachia columna
TCGTGGGCAGAACGGCCGTTGATGACTGCAGACTTACTGTATGTATATATATATATATATATATATATATATATATATATATATATATATATATATATATATATTGGCGTTGGTTCCATTCAACGTTCATTGAGCTCTCTCGTCAAAGTACCAACCTTCACAGTCTTGGGTCATCGTTGACTGGACCGCGACCACATTGAGGCGTGCTTTCATGTTGCCCGAAGTCCAGAGTCTTTCCTTGTACACCATAGCGAGGTGAACCTCCCAACCTCGATATCTGTACGATATTTCACGTGTGGAGCCTACTCACTTTCGCCTTGCGCCCGTGACCCAAGGTAATTGAGAACTGTCTCTTCGTGATTTGCGTTTACATACATTACTCCGGAAGATCGACTCCCGTGCCGGTCGACACATACCTTGAACTGGAAGATGTACTAAAGAACGTTCATTTTACTAGGTGATTTCAACCCTAAGTTACCGTGCAAAGATACATTGCGCTTTATAGGTAATAAGTTCATGTTTTTGCAAACTCATAGTATGTGCATCACCCACCGTCTTGGAAATTCAATAAATATTAGTGTGAACTGGTGTAATCGTTTTCAACACATCCACACCACCAGGTAGAGTTGAACGAACACTTCCAGTGCATCACAGCGATTAACTCGTCGTGTCCTGCAGAGGTCCAGACATTTATTGCACCAACGCTGCGATCATGTTTTGGAGTTTCTCTTAAGCATTTGGGGAGAAATTAAAGAAGTTCGCCACAGCCATAGCTGACGAAATCATGGTAGAGACAGAGCTCCATATCACTTAACGATGAAAACATTGAGTACGTTGTACGCATGATCATGCATCTTTCGGAAGTCCAAGCCGAGCTGCTCCACCTTTTCAGCGATGGCTGCCTCTAACTCCGGAGTAACACGACATAAACTGGAATTCCTCGCATAGCTTCTGTTTTTCATGAGGACACACCTGAACTGTTTTTGTTTTTATATGTCAAAGGTCTCGTCAGCGCTGATGGAATAAAAAACACATTTCACATTTCGGACATGATCTTCGGCTTGGATCTGTTCCCCCGATGATGGCAATCATTTATATGTCGTTATCTTCGATCCCTGCGGAGGGTTATTTTTGTCGCCAATTGCGTCTCCAGAACCACGTGGTCGTGAATCTCATCAGTGTCGAGGTGGATGGCGTCAAGACGATATTCTGGGTTTTTTTCGCAGGGAATAATAGTCTTTACTATGGGCTGTAGCTTAAGGCAGTTGTCTCTCACGCTAGTTTGGAAGCCTGACAACAGATGCTGACCAGTGGAAATACACAAAGCACTGACAACAAGAATCCATTTGCTTGTAGTGATGGGTAGTACGATGTTAAAGCAGGATGAGAGAAGCAAATCTCAACGAACGGGAAACAAATGGCAGTATTACTGGCAATGTGCCTAGGTTGTATGCTAGAAATGTCCTCATATAAGGAATACGTCCAGTATGGCGCCACCTCGCGGTGTCTCGACAACTAAATTTGACTTGACGAAAAAATTTCCGGCAAAAATAAAGGGGGTGCTTGGATAACCGATGGACCTCGTGGATCCGCCCATGGTTATATTGAATTCAGTGTCGTTTTGCCAGGAGCGGGGCAAAGCGTCCAGGGGGTGTTCGTTTGCAACGTTATAATTTCTTTATTCGAATATTGTTACTTCCGAGTTTGGATCTCCCGAGTGTTTCAGCGCAATAGAAGTGTTTTTTATTGTATTGTAGATATCGTCCGCAGACGATACATTTATACAACTGCTGTAATCTCATTAACCTATTATATGCATTCACTTCCTTTATTTCAATTTCCCGTGGCTACTGTGTATACTTTGGTAAGGACAATTTGCAAAGTTGTATAATTACGAAGCCCAAATGCTAATGTGAACCGCGTGACGCGTGTTTTGCTTCTGTTGCAACCATATTGTAAACAGAAGGACATGATGACATGTGGCTCCATCTGTCTCGAAATTCCTATTTTTGAACCTTATAAATGGAGGGGGTAGCAATTTTACGCTCCTGGGCGCCCCACCCCATCCTCGCCGCCAGGGGTTCTGACTACATCAGACTACACCCTGGAAGAAACGTACTGTTGTTGAGTTAACCAATGGCGGCCTTTCCTAGGATCGTAGGTGTTTGCGTACGGGAACTTATCTTTAATTGTCAGTGGACCCGCCACCGCGGGTCGAACGGGTAATGGTGAATATTTCGTGGAAACACAAGTTTGGGCGCCGACGCGTCTAGTTCCATTTTGTGTAGGCGTTCCCGTGAACCAACCAACCAATTAGTGTGTGTGTGTGTGTGTGTGTGTGTGCGTGTGCGTGTGCGTGTGCGTGTGCGTGTGCGTGTGCGTGTGCGTGTGCGTGTGCGTGTGCGTGTGCGTGTGCGTGTGCGTGTGCGTGTGCGTGTGCGTGTGCGTGTGCGTGTGCGTGTGCGTGTGCGTGTGCGTGTGCGTGTGCGTGTGCGTGTGCGTGTGCGTGTGCGTGTGCGTGTGCGTGTGCGTGTGCGTGTGCGTGTGCGTGTGCGCGTGTGCGCGTGTGCGCGTGTGCGCGTGTGCGCGCGTGCGCGCGTGCGTGCGTGCGTGCGTGCGTGCGTGTGCGCGCGTGCGTGCGTGCGTGCGTGCGTGCGTGAGTGCGTGTGTGCGTGTGTGCGTGTGTGCGTGTGTGCGTGTGTGCGTGTGTGCGTGTGTGCGTGTGTGCGTGTGTGCGTGTGTGCGTGTGTGCGTGTGTGCGTGTGTGCGTGTGTGCGTGTGTGCGTGTGTGCGTGTGTGCGTGTGTGCGTGTGTGCGTGTGTGCGTGTGTGCGTGTGTGCGTGTGTGTGTGTGTGTGTGTGTGTGTTTTCTACCATTGCACTGTAATACCAAATGGATGTTTTATGTATGTAATTTAATCAACAAAACATATTAATATTATAATAAATTATTATTTTTCTTGTATTATCTGAGAAACCAATGTAATTGAATACACGTTTTTGCAATGACAAAGTGGATTGTCAGCAGTGGCTGGCACATTGGGTGTCTCTCATATCCATTGACATAGACCATAGTCATATATTTAGATTTCGTAGGATAGCATTTGTTTAGACTATGGTGATCTTGACACTGACTCTCATTCTGTTTATTTTGTCACGACACTAGTAAGTCGGCCACCGGTAAATCGGTACATGTAAACACAGCTTACAAAATAAAACACTTTCTTTTACTGTACTAAAGATTTTTTCGTTAGTTTTCAGGTTTTATTTGGCTTGATTAAATGCATTGGTAATCAGTTTATTTACACATGATTGTACTTCCTTAATAGGCATACATTCAGTTGTTCCCAATCTTTTATAATTGAGGCTCACCCATTGGGTTTCTAAAGCCACTGAGCCCAACCGTATTACAAAAAAATGGTCAATGCAATTGAAGATGTGCATTTTTATTAAATTAAAGTGTATTTTATATAATGTTTAGAATATGTCTCAGTTGCCCGGGGAAAAGCGGCACACGCTTAATTAAATTTGCCAGGTCTAATGGGTTAAAGGATTTTTTTACACAAAATTAACGTGGACATTGCGTTATCCCTTGGGACCATCTAAAAAATTCCGCCCTCAGGTGGTCCGCGGATCACAGTTTGGGAACCCCTGGCGGGAACCCCTGGCATACATTATTAAATCCATCTCAACATGGATTCCTAAAAGGGAGATCATGCTTAACAAATATGCTATGTTTTTTTAGAAATCACTAAGTTGATAGACGAGGGATCACCAGTAGATATTATCTACATAGATTTTCTTGAACGAATACAGAGGACAGCAACTAAAATGATTCCAGAACTGAGATACTTTACTTACGAAGAACGCCTAATAGAATGTGGCTTAACAACCCTGGAGACTGGGAGGTTAAGAAGAGATCAATATTGAATATATATGACAATATTAATATACATTTTTTTAGTAGAACTAGAGAACATGAGGTAAAGTATCAGCGTAGATTGGATATCAGGAAGTATTCGTTCTCACAGAGGACACCAAACGAATGGAACAGATTATCTACATATTGTGTAACTGCTAGCAACGTGAATATGTTCAATTGCCATAGATGTCAATCTTGTTGAATCATGTTAAACACGAGCCTTGTTTTGTATTGCTGGTTTTATTCGAATATCGCAACAAATATCTACAATTTTACAACAGTTTTGATGATCGATTGGATATAATTGTTTTCAATTTACTATGATACCGACACGTGTCCAGATACTCTTTTGGGCATAAACAAGCACATTGTTATTTATAATATGAAATGGAGTTGGTGAGTGAAAAATAGCGTCAACAGACACGCTGTGACACGGTGTGACACGCTGTGACACGGTGTGACACGCTGTTAATGTTGTGACACGCTGAAAGAGCAGCCGACTGAGGAGACGTTTGTACTGCAATGTTACAACATATTAGTGAAAATGTTCATCAAGTTGGTTTATATATATATATATATATATATATATATATATATATATATATATATATATATATATATATATATATATATATATATATTATATATATATATATATATAAGATTTTCTTCAACCACAACTATTTTGATTACTTACTCAGCGTTTCGACTGTCATCGGCAGCCTTCATCAGGAATTCTGATGGCAGTGGAAACGTTGAGTAAGTAAACAAAATAGTAATTGTTGACGAAAATCTTAATTAATTTACATTTTGTTGCACGTTTTGATTCTGTACTTGTGTGTGACACCACGGACTATGTTGAAGAAGGCATCGTCAGCCGTGTAGAGCATACTGTTGTCCCGCATCCAGATATTGCTCATTATGATGTTAATTGACGCCTGGTCAAATCGGTGGCACTTGGCGAACTTTGTGTAACGGTCGTGTGGCGCAAAGTTGCAGTAGATATTGAAATTTGGCACAAAACAGCGCGCCTCTTGCGCACACATCACGAACCACCAGAGAATATCCCGGAAAACCTGTTGAAAGGCAAAATACACATACATTATGTTGCATATGTTAGTAATAGTACATTCATTTTCAACGATATATTGTTGCTATATATTCATTACATGTCAAGTGCATTATTTCTATTTCATGCACATCTGCCATGCATTCTTCCGAAAGGTGTTTGGCTCACTTCAGCTCTGCGCAAAGCATCGTGGGTATAAAATAGCATTGCAATCCTGCAGACTTATATTGAACATGTAGATGATTTTAGTATGGCAATAGCAATTTGATCCAGGACAGCAAAGCAAACACAATAGCTTATAAAATCAGTAAATTTAATGCATTTAAAAAATATATTTAACACCCTTTTAACAACTGAATAATATAAAATTTTCTGTATTGTCCAATTCTCTAATTCGTCCACACACGCACACGCACACGCACACGCACACGCACACGCACACGCACACGCACACACACACGCACACACAAAGCTAATCTGGAAACATATCAATGCCGCACAGCTCTTTAAACTCACCTTCTCCGTACGATAAATGAGCAGAATTCCACCTCTAAACTGCACAATCTTCTTCTGGACGTTGATGTCGGTTGGCAGGTATCGGTACATGTCAGGATGGGTCACGGCGAAGTTGGAATGACCGTCTCTGGCAGAACAAAGGTTCAGTAATTTAACTAATTAATTAAAATCACAACTAATCCTATTCATGCCACTCCGCGGCCGGTTAGAGTGGGGAGGGGCAGATCGACATATTTCCATTTAATGTTTAATACACACGACTTGAGCAAAGGGACTATTTCCTATATCGCAGCAACCGGTTGTCAATGGATTGTTTCCTTTGTAGGCGCTGTTCCGCTTACTACGCACAACCCTGACAGTGGCCCAGCTAGACAGCCAAAGTTACTGCAAGAAGAACGGGATGCGTGGGCAACCTAAAATTATGAAATCCGTAACATGACATGGTCGACACTCCTCGTGCGTTACTCGCGGCTAGACGAGAGTGTAGACTACGTACTCGCGGCTAGACGAGAGTGTAGAATAAGTACTCGCGGCTAGACGAGAGTGTAGACTACGTACTCGCGGCTAGACGAGAGTGTAGACTAAGTACTCGCGGCTAGACGAGAGTGTAGACTAAGTACTCGCGGCTAGACGAGAGTCTAGACTACGTACTCGCGGCTAGACGAGAGTGTAGACTACGTACTCGCGGCTAGACGAGAGTGTAGACTACGTACTCGCGGCTAGACGAGAGTGTAGACTAAGTACTCGCGGCTAGACGAGAGTGTAGACTAAGTACTCGCGGCTAGACGAGAGTGTAGACTACGTACTCGCGGCTAGACGAGAGTGTAGACTAAGTACTCGCGGCTAGACGAGAGTGTAGACTACGTACTCGCGGCTAGACGAGAGTGTAGACTACGTACTCGCGGCTAGACGAGAGTGTAGACTAAGTACTCGCGGCTAGACGAGAGTGTAGACTACGTACTCGCGGCTAGACGAGAGTCTAGACTACGTACTCGCGGCTAGACGAGAGTGTAGACTAAGTACTCGCGGCTAGACGAGAGTCTAGACTACGTACTCGCGGCTAGACGAGAGTGTAGACTAAGTACTCGCGGCTAGACGAGAGTGTAGACTAAGTACTCGCGGCTAGACGAGAGTGTAGACTACGTACTCGCGGCTAGACGAGAGTGTAGACTAAGTACTCGCGGCTAGACGAGAGTCTAGACTACGTACTCGCGGCTAGACGAGAGTGTAGACTAAGTACTCGCGGCTAGACGAGAGTGTAGACTAAGTACTCGCGGCTAGACGAGAGTGTAGACTACGTACTCGCGGCTAGACGAGAGTGTAGACTACGTACTCGCGGCTAGACGAGAGTGTAGACTAAGTACTCGCGGCTAGACGAGAGTGTAGACTAAGTACTCGCGGCTAGACGAGAGTGTAGACTACGTACTCGCGGCTAGACGAGAGTGTAGACTACGTACTCGCGGCTAGACGAGAGTGTAGACTAAGTACTCGCGGCTAGACGAGAGTCTAGACTACGTACTCGCGTTTGGCTTGGAGCTTGGAGTATAATATTATAATTTCCGGCGTAAGAGCGACCCGTAATTTTTTTCTATACCGGAAATAAATGGCGAACACACGCGCGGAGTAGTTAACTACTTCAATGATCATGATAATCGTATTGCGAGTAGTAACATTTGATTCACTTCCCATAAAAGGTTTAGCCGTTAAAGTCAAGGTCGTACGTAGATGGCTTAGATGCCGATATATTAAAAATACGGTTCTCAATGGCAGCCATTTTGAAAATTCAACAGGGCGCCGTAAATGCTTGTGGACAAATGGAAACATTGGTTTTAGGGTTCAGTACATTCCAATGTTTTCAAAAATATATAGGTTTGTAAATATCCAAGAAGACTTAACGTCCATATTTTTCTTCAACAATGTATGTAGTTAGCAAGTTTGGTAGTATTATTAAACCTGTGGCTCGTCCAAGTGCAATACTGTCGAATTATATTAAAATACGTGCATGATTTACGTAAAGGTTTGTGTTTATGTTTTACTTTAATGTAACATATCCCAAGCAAATAATATTTTTTCAGAAGCAATGCAATAACTAATACTGTGACAACGTGGTAACAGCTATTATCATAGAATCTGGCCTATCCTAGTTGAGGGAAAACATTTCTTTGATTTTAAAGATTTCATCCTTGTTCGCCAAAACCCGCAATGGAAAATTGGCTGTAGACTTTAAGTGATACTACAGTTATGTTGTACGTCTGGGCCAGAAATCTTCCAGAGACATTTCACGAGTAGCTTGTGTAGTGGGTATTGAACGAAACCATTTTGAGCTGGTCTTGACTTTCCTACTAATATGTAAACGAATAGTTCCATCGTAGGCGCGTACGATTACGAAATGATAACTGCACCTCTGTGTCGGAGTAGAGCGCATTGCCAGCATGAATAGCAATAATACCTAAGAAGATGCTACCCAAATTGTATTTTGCTAACTGTTTTATGATAAAATAATGAATCCCTTGCAGCTTAAATTAGGTATTATGTTTAAATTGTAAAATAAGTGTTTAGAAAGTCCAGTGTTTGAAATGTCCACCTTCTTAGTGCTTGTGACGATTAAATGCTATAACAAATCATACATCGTATAAATCGTTTAAATATCGTTTCCCAAAAGTGACTGATCTGCCGTCAGAATGTAGACCTACAAACTTACCCTGTGCGAAAATTTTTGTTTTTGTCGTGAAACCCGACAAAACCGCCGTCATTCCTGGCAACCCGATAGGCGTCGCTCAGATTATTTGTCTTGAGACGGAATGATGCATCTATCCAGAAGAGGGCGTTGTACTCGCGTAATACAGTCTGCAGAGAATAAAAAAGTTGACAACAACATATTTTTGTTTACTTATATTTAACTCTAAAGTACCAAGCATTAATTTGTTTGCCATTTTCACTGACGTAAATTTGATTCTGGTTTTACGACGGCGACCTTCGTTTGTGATCCATGTTTCTGCCTGTTCATCATCTTACCTCAAGAAATCCGGATAAAACCAAATAATATAAGTGAAAACGTGAGGGCAAACAGCATACACGAAATAGGACAGCGGAAACGAAACCGAAAATGTCAAGCCAATGGTGTATTTTATGAGTAAAGTAATTAATTAAGAGTTTACCAGATGCGATTTTGTACAAATGATCTTATAATTGCATGCCCGTCCGTACAACTCCCGGGAGTCGGGTCTTATTTTGAAAAATGTAGATCTATTAGTGCAGAGTCGCGTGCTTCCAGACGACCCCTAAACCTTCCGTGGGGCTAAGGGCCTGTATTGTTTGGGCGTGTACGTGCATGCGAGCGAACGAGCGTGCGCGTGTGTGTGTGTTTGATGTTTTATGTATGCATACACGCCTGATCTCCAAGGACGTGGTAACTTAAACCTGTCGTTCGTTCATGAACAGTCCATGGAAAGTCTTGAGAGGGAAATGTGTTGAAAGAGATAATGAGGGGAGAAGTGCGGACATCGGTCGATAGAAAGATTACGGGAATAGATGTGACGGAAATACTAGATAAATGTCTGGCAGATGGAGAGAACGATGATGCGATGAGGCCTGGTGAAAGACCATATTATGAGGTCTGGTGAAAGACCATATTATGAGGCCTGGTGAAAGACCATTATTATGAAGCCTGGTGAAAGACCATATTATGAGGCCTGGTGAAAGACCATATTATGAGGCCTGGTGAAAGACCATATTATGAGGTCTGGTGAAAGACCATATTATGAGGCCTGGTGAAAGACCATATTATGAAGCCTGGTGAAAGACCATATTATGAGGCCTGGTGAAAGACCATATTATGAGGCGTGGTGAAAGACCATAATATGAAGCCTGATGAAAGACCATATTATGAGGCCTGGTGAAAGACCATATTATGAGGACTGGTGAAAGACCATATTATGAGGTCTGGTGAAAGACCATAATATGAAGCCTGATGAAAGACCATATTATGAGGTCTGGTGAAAGACCATAATATGAAGCCTGGTGAAAGACCATATTATGAGTCCTGGTGAAAGACCATATTATGAGTCCTGGTGAAAGACCATATTATGAGGCCTGGTGAAAGCCCATATTATGAGGCGTGGTGAAAGACCATAATATGAAGCCTGATGAAAGACCATATTATGAGGTCTGGTGAAAGACCATAATATGAAGCCTGATGAAAGACCATATTATGAGGTCTGGTGAAAGACCATAATATGAAGCCTGGTGAAAGACCATATTATGAGTCCTGGTGAAAGACCATATTATGAGTCCTGGTGAAAGACCATATTATGAGGCCTGGTGAAAGACTATATTATGAGTCCTGGTGAAAGACCATATTATGAGGTCTGGTGAAAGACCATATTATGAGGTCTGGTGAAAGACCATAATATGAAGCCTGATGAAAGACCATATTATGAGTCCTGGTGAAATACCATATTATGTGGCCTGGGGAAAGACTATATTATGAGTCCTGGTGAAAGACTATATTATGCAGTACTGGCCGAGCACCACTGCATGCATAAAAAATATGTACCACTGCCGGCAAACGAAAACGTTCATAATAATAATAATGTATTTTATCTGATATAGCGCCAGATCCAATTTTAAACTGTTCGTGGCACTTTACAAGTTAATTAAGTTAATCAGTTAATTAAAATTTTATTAATTAACATTAATAATATACAGATAGGTACAGTAATTAAATATACTAAAATAGTTATAATAATTAGAGCTCAATAGTGTTAATAATATGTAGAAATAAGACTAAATACATATAACTTAAATTATGTACCTGAAATTATAATTAATACAAAAATATATTAATAGGTTAATACATAATGAGATAAATAAATTGTTGGACTAGAATGAGGGTCGATACAAATGAGTCGTGATGACATCAAGGTTACGAACATAGCGCGAAGAAGTGATTGTAGCATCACCTACACGTATTACACTGTCGACAACGAGCGCAGCCGCCGTCATGTGTACCGCCGTCTGGTGTACCACGTCTTGTGTACCACGTCTTGTGTACCACGTCTTGTGTACCACGGGGATATATCCCGTTTTATTGTCGTACGAACGAACTGATGTGGACGTTTGACTTATATCACGTAACTCGGAACAATCATAGAAAACATGCGTAACGTTGCGAACAATTGTATGTAACAACAACTTATATTGTTCCGAGTTACGTAATCTAGTAAATCTAAGTCATGCGTTCATGTGATTTCCATTGTAAGATCACCACTCCTTGTGGAATTTAGAAATGCATTCTATGAACGAACCACCCCTGTGTGCACGCCCACACAATTTCAGTCCCATATGTGCCCCCGGACACGCCCGCACAATTTCCTCCCATATGTGCTCCCGGGCACGCCCGCACAATTTCAGTCCCATATGTGCCCCCGGACACGCCCGCACAATTGTAGTCCCATATGTGCCCCCGGCCACGCCCCCACAATTGCAATCCCATATGTGCCCCCGGGCACGCCCGCACAATTGCAGTCCCATATGTGCCCCCGGGCACGCCCGCACAATTTCAGTCCCATATGTGCTCCCGGGCACGCCCGCACAATTGCAGTCCCATATGTGCCCCCGGGCACGCCCGCACAATTGCAGTCCCATATGTGCTCCCATGCACGCCCGCACAATTGCAGTCCCATATGTGCCACCGGGCATGCCCGCACAATTGCATTCCCATATGTGCGAAACTGACGAAGATATGAAGGTACAAACAAACATACAGACAAGCAAACACAGGCACACACTGTTTTATAGTATAGAGGTAGATCTGCAAGAACGCCTGAAGAATGACTATACGGCTACTTGCCTCAATCACGAACGGTTTCCATGCGCATATGAATAAATTCTTGCTGACAAACTTCGGTAGTCTGCTCATGTTGAAATAGCGATATGTCACGGAGCACCAGCTTTTCACCTGAAAATGCATCACATCATTAGGGTATCTCGGGGAGTAATCTTAAACATATGCACCAGCATAAATCCTTTCCCGGCTAAATGTGAAGTTTTCTATTATGCCACCCGCCAACGAGATATTCAGCTTAATAGTTACTAAGCTGACCTCGTCGCATTAATATCATCTAAGTATCTCCACCAATAAAACTGATCATATGCCCGGGTCAAATGCAGGATTTACAGTGCAGATTTACACGGTCTTTTCACAACTAGTGAATTATATTATATACTCCCAGAGAGAGAAACGTTGAACGTGTTTTGATAGTGGTAAACGGTAAACAGGTTGGACAGTATTACAATAAGTGGATTGCTTTTGCGCAAGTTGGTGAGTATGAATGTGTATGAGTATGCATATTTATATCGATTTCTTGAAGGGAATTATTTCTTGGAAGTGCAAGAAAAATCCATGCGTCAGATATCAGTAAATTCTGTTGTAACACATTTTAACCGTATGTGCTTACAATCACCAGATAACTTATTTATCTCGACCGTTTATTTGTTTTAGTAGGTGTCTATTCCGTACGGATCTTACCACTACAAAGGCGGAGTGATTAATGATTTACGACGACATACCTGGGCGATTTGGTCCGCTTTCAGACCGATGTCAAAGTACAAAAATTTCTTCTCCGGCATGAGAGTCTGAATAGAAGCGATGGCGTCCACAGACTCAGCGAAATGATTGCTGCTGGCGGCGGTGACAAACACAAAGTCGGCCATCTTGTCAGGAGCAAGAGTGTGGTACGAGCCACTTGGAGGCATGAAGGTGCGGCGCATCTGATCACTGGCGTTAAACGGGATGATGTTGTTCGCATACTTGAGAGGAAGTTTCTCCGAGTCAAATGTCGTTTTATCTTCCGGTTCCAGCTGAACGAGTTTGATGGCATATGATCGAACACCCTAGCAACAACAGCTAATTAAACTTAAAAAAAATACAATGAAACAGGTCAAAGAAACATCTGGCATATTAAAATAAATAAAACTTCCTGTAGACGTTGTTCAAGCAAAACAACATGAACTTGAAAAATCACATAATGACACTGCATTTCTGTATAACCCACATAGTAACATCGAATGGTGAAAGTGTGATACGTACATTTAAACATTTGTTGTTATTAATAAGCGACAATAATTTAATGACATCACCTTACATCATATGAATGTGGACCAATACATTATTACTCAATGACAAACATCCACAGTGTGAACATGTGGAGTCAGAACTAGTCCTTCTATATCATCGCACCGCGGAACAAACGGAATGATGTTTCTTATTAAATTAATAAATGCTCAGTTATCTTAATCCAAATTCCAACCCTGTGTCAAAATAAAATACCTTAGTGTCGCGAAAGCGAACCAGTCCAGCAATAGCCAGGAGAAGCAATGCAGAGAAGACATATCTCCACTTAATATATGATAAACATGGTGACATTGTCCTGCCTGAAACAAAACAAATCAGACAATTTGATTGGAGGGCCACGTTATGTGTCAATATCATAAAGAGAAGAAACCAATGTATATCTAATTATTCTTGCTGGTTCTTCTGGTGTCCTCTTCATAATCCGGTATATGACAAGGTTGAATAAGACTGCTGACACCATGCAACCTTGCATCACTCCTGACGTTATCATACATGATATTCGTGATTGTCTGGTGGTGCATGTGTAGTTCTCGTAACACAGCTTGGTGGGGTCGACAATATGTGTCGCGATTCCATGTTCCCGCTTTCTCCCCCAGAGACTGTCTCCTCCAGAGACTGTCTCCTCCAGAGACTGTCTCCTCCAGAGACTGTCTCCTCCAGAGACTGTCTCCTCCAGAGACTGTCTCCTCCAGAGACTGTCACCTCCAGAGACTGTCTCCTCCAGAGACTGTCTCCCCCAGAGACTGTCTCCTCCAGAGACTGTCTCCCCCAGAGACTGTCTCCTCCAGAGACTGTCTCCTCCAGAGACTGTCTCCTCCAGAGACTGTCTCCTCCAGAGACTGTCTCCTCCAGAGACTGTCTCCTCCAGAGACTCTCTCCTCCAGAGACTGTCTCCTCCAGAGACTGTCTCCTCCAGAGACTCTCTCCCCCAGAGACTGTCTCCTCCAGAGACTCTCTCCCCCAGAGACTCTCTCCCCCAGAGACTGTCTCCTCCAGTGACTGTCTCCCCCAGAGACTCTCTCCTCCAGAGACTGTCTCCTCCAGAGACTGTCTCCTCCAGTGACTGTCTCCCCCAGAGACTGTCTCCTCCAGAGACTGTCTCCTCCAGAGACTGTCTCCCCCAGAGACTGTCTCCCCCAGAGGCTGTCTCCTACAGAGACTGTCTCCTCCAGAGACTGTCTCCTCCAGAGACTGTCTCCTCCAGAGACTGTCTCCTCCAGAGACTGTCTCCTCCAGAGACTGTCTCCTCCAGAGACTGTCTCCTCCGTGGATGTATCGACTTATCATGGCCATGACTATTTTGGCGAGGGAACGCATACCCGTCGATTATGCGAGAATGCGGACATTTCACACTGACTGGCCAATATATTGGCTATTCTCCGGAACGCTGTACCGCTATACTAAATTATACAGCTACAGCTATGCAGTAACGTTACCAACGGCTAAACTTGTTACCTAGATTAATTAATGTTGTCGATATTTTCTTTATAGTTCCACACAATCGCAGACATGTGATTGATAGATATACAACAGCGATGCATTCATGATATGTTTTATGTGTCATATGTATTATATATAATTATTACAATTTAACATTATCATACTTATACTGATTGGTATTGCTAACTGTGTATTGTATCTACATCTAGCAGGGTACAGTATATAAATAATATACACGCACGTTTTGGTTGAATATATAACAACATACTAATATAAGCGTACTACTATTACCATGCGATGTTGAAAAATTATTTTATTTTATATACCATCGGTACAAAGCCCATGATTTTACACATTTATTCTTATCAATGTCTACTAGAAGTGGAACGACGTGATCAGAAATGTTATGAATTAAGTGCTAACAACCGCGTGCAGTTTCAAATATGTATATGAATACACTTACGAGTTGCCGGGTCCGATCGTTACGATCCCCTTCCCTCTCTGACGTTTTTATCGTTGAAGTTGAACCACGGAATATACCGTTGTCGGCTCAGTATACAACACGTTGTCGACCTACCACAAGACTTATGATAAACGTTGTTCACGATGTTGTCTGGATGATTACAAATGCCAAATGACAGGTCGATATGATAATACCAGTACAGTCTCGCTAATTCAATTCCCTGGCAGGTATGAACACGATTGAACGAGTATCCAGACAATACGACGTGTGATCGCCGCGCGCTAGGTCGAGCCAGGCTTAATGTAATCGTCATAATAGTCGCGATCAGCGACAATCGAACGTACTGAGGCCGAACGCTAATTGACAAAGAGCGCCGAAGTGTGTCGTCTCGTTGGCATGACAACATGCTCGCTTGTTCTCAAAACACATTTCAGATACGTTATTTTCATAATGATGTTGAGTTTTGTCCTCGACTACAAACACTATGTTGAAAGTCACACAAATAAATGTGTTGGTGTACCTAGAGTCATGTGTACCTAGAGTCATGCAAACATGTCAATAATGAAACATTTGATAACACCCATGATGCCTCGAAATATCAAAATCAACATATGATTTGCATAGTGCGCAGTGGCGTATCTAGGAGGGCACTGTGGCGCAGAGGGCACTGGGGCGCAGAGGGCACTGGGGCGCAGAGGGCACTGGGGCGCAGAGGGCACTGGGGCGCAGAGGGCGCTGGGGCGCAGAGGGCGCTGGGGCGCAGAGGGCGCTGGGGCGCAGAGGGCACTGGGGCGCAGAGGGCACTGGGGCGCAGAGGGCACTGGGGCGCAGAGGGCACTGGGGCGCAGAGGGCACTGGGGCGCAGAGGGCGCTTGGGCGCAGAGGGCGCTGGGGCGCTGGGGCGCAGAGGGCACTGGGGCGCAGAGGGCACTGGGGCGCAGAGGGCACTGGGACGCAGAGGGCACTGGGGCGCAGAGGGCGCTGGGGCGCAGAGGGCACTGGGGCACAGAGGGCACTGGGGCGCAGAGGGCACTGGGGCGCAGAGGGCACTGGGGCGCAGAGAGCACTGGGGCGCAGAGGGCACTGGGGCGCAGAGGACACTGGGGCGCAGAGGGCACTGGGGCGCAGAGGGCACTGGGGCGCAGAGGACACTGGGGCGCAGAGGGCACTGGGGCGCAGAGGGCACTGGGGCGCAGAGGGCACTGGGGCATGCACATCGGCTTACATAACATATATAGCATTTAAATGCACTGACTCGCATATGAACCGAAACATGCATGAAATCTGCAATGACAATCGATTATAATGATGGTAAGATATAGCACCATATTTTATATTAAAAGGGCACGTGTGCCATACTATGTTCGCATGCACACACCACGCCACACTATGTTCACATGCACACACCATGCCACACTATGTTCACATGCACACACCACGCCACACTATGTTCACATGCACACACCACGCCACACTATGTTCACATGCACACACCACGCCACACTATGTTCACATGCACACACCACGCCACACTATGTTCACATGCACACACCACGCCACACTATGTTTACATGCACACACCACGCCATACAAATGTTCACGTTCACACACACAGTTTCGCTTATCCGACTCTCGCTCTGCTTCGTGAATTCGCCGAAAAGATAGTCTGGCTTCAGAGGCGTGGTCTAGTTGTTACCCATTGTCACCACTCCATTTTGTGTACGCGTTCACATGAAGCGCCAGCGGGCAATCAGCATCATTATCGAGATTCTACGTTAAAACAAATTTGCCTGATTTAATTTTTGTCAACATAAAAAATCAAAGTTAAAGTTAATTCGAATTGCATCAAAGTTCACTCCTATTTTATAAATTAGTCAAATGCCCGGATGACATAGTAATTAGCTAGTCATATGTGCACCCATATTCTAGGTGCATGCATAATTTCGGTCATAATGAAAAGTACAATTTGCGTTCAGGAGAAGATGTGTGCGACAAAGGTTGCGCCACAGCACGGAGCCTGGGTAATCGAGGCTACATTACACATATTTTACGCCGCCGAAGCTTCAAAGAATTTCGCCTCCGATGCGGTAACGCCGCCGAAACGACCAACTAATTCGCCGCAGCGTCCAAGAATTTTGCTGCCGAAGCGGTAACGCCGCCGATGCGACCCGGGACCGGCCTATGTGAAACAAAGGCGTGATTGACGGACAACCGGACTACAGAGTGGAGCGTGGGGCGTCGAGAGTTGGACGGTCAGCGCACCAACGCACACACGCAGGTAGGTTGTGCAAGAACGCGGCTTTGGAGCCGGTTACCATTATTATCAATTCAATTATTTATTTCCAATTAGACGAGTAATCAAACATTACGGGATAGGTCGATGAAATATTGATGGAGTCATAATCATAATTAATTTGTTCATTGGCTAACTGCACAGAATCCGAGATTGCAGCTGTTAGCATCCGTTAAATTGACGCTACATCGACTTCTATATCATGATGGTTCATGCAATATGTATAACATTTCAGTATGCCCGCACGGGTCATCCGCGCGCGCACGCACCCATACGCACTCGCACGCACGCACGCACGCACGCACGCACGCACACACGCTCGCTCACACACATACACAATCATTTCCTGTTTTAGAGAGTGGTGGTCCTATTCTATTTTTTAAGAAAACCAAGCCCTCCCTGCCTCGTTTATTCACATCTATGTGCATTAAGTATATTACGATTATATCTGCAATCTCTGCTGTGCGCGAAATTCGGACTGCAACATTGCAATACGTCAGTCTGCATATGCAGTGCCGGGTAATCAGAACGTCTGTATTGAATCCGTTGATCTACACCAAAATAGCAATGGTGTTTCGCCTGACTGAACCTGAACAATGGTCATCCATGCGTGGTCGTTGGGCTCACTGCTCGTAATATCCGCAACAACTATTACGTCATGGGTCGCTGCGAGTGTGTGTGTGTGTGTGTGTGTGTGTGTGTGTGTGTGTGTGCGCGTGTGTGTGTGTGTGTGTGTGCGCGTGTGTGCGTGCGTGCGTGCGTGCGTGCGTGCGTGCGTGCGTGCGTGCGTGCGTGCGTGCGTGCGTGCGTGCGTGCGTGCGTGCGTGCGTGCGTATGTGTGAGTGAATGTGTTTATTTTCCGAAGATTGGTGGCTTACATACATTGCTGGATCTTATCGTAGTAGCAGTTCGTTGGTTTTTAAGACAATGCCCGTGCTTGTGTTAGTCATCGATGTTCCTGCAGTACCTGCGTAGCACAGATAGACATGATTCCCCGGACGCGAATGTTTTAAGCTTAAACAGTGTTGAATAAAAGGCAGTTTACTCTACACTCATTTGCACGCGCCGAATGAATAATGTATGCAACCGGTGGCAGCGGGCTCCGTGGCCCGAAACGACTGTTGTATTCTAACCGCAGCATAGACTACTACTTAGATTAAAAGATCAAGGAATCGGGGATAGCATCATCGACTGGATAGAACAATGACTGACAGACAGAAGACAGCGTGTTGTAGTAGGTGGGGAGGTTTCAAACTGGAAATCAGTTTTTAGTGGGGTACCACAATGATCAGTATTAGGACCTTTATTACTCTTAATATATATCAGTGACTTGGATGATAATATAACAAGCAACATACTGAAATTTGAGGATGGCACAAAGGTGTTTAGAAAGGTTATCAATGATGGTGATAAACAACATTTACAAAACGATCTAGACAAATTAGTTAAATGATCTAAAAAATGGCAGATGTTGGTACATTTGGGGAAATGTAACAGTCTACACAAAGGATACGGCAACTTGGATGTAAACAGTACAATGGTAGATACTGTTCTAGGTACTACCGTAAAAGAAAGGACTCAGGACTAACAGTAAGTGTTGGTCACATATGAACGTTTCCGAGCAGTGTGGTACTGCAGCTTCAAAGGGCAATCAGATTCTTGGGTTGATTAGGAGGAATATAACATACAAGAAAAAAGGCTAATTATACCTCTGTATAAAAAAGGCCTCATTTAGAATACTGTATACAAGCGTGGAGACCCTATTATAAGAAAGATATATATACGCTTGAACGAATACAGAGGAGAGCAACTAAAACTATTCCACAACTGGGAGACCTTAGTCATGAAGAAGATAAGATATTGAATGGTTGTAAAAATATTGATAGAATTTGTTTTCTAACTCAATAAAGATAGTAGAACTAGAGGACACGAGGTAACATTAGTAAAGGACCAGTGTAGATCTGATATCAGGAAGTAATTGTTCTCACAAAGGTCTCTAAGTGAATATAATAAATTA
The DNA here is from genome assembly GCA_963662155.1 of Lamellibrachia columna. Classification (NCBI taxonomy): domain Eukaryota; kingdom Metazoa; phylum Annelida; class Polychaeta; order Sabellida; family Siboglinidae; genus Lamellibrachia; species Lamellibrachia columna. The sequence goes on from OY759261.1 coordinate 49,435,268, forward strand.
TGTGCAGATTATGTAACTGCTGGCAGCGTAAATATGCCAGCAGTTACACAATGTGTACATAATATGCTAGCAGTTACATAATGTGTACATAATATGCTAGCAGTTACATAATGTGTACATAATATGCTAGCAGTTACACAATGTGTACATAATATGCTAGCAGTTACATAATGTGTACATAATATGCCAGCAGTTACACAATGTGTACATAATATGCTAGCAGTTACACAATGTGTACATAATATGCTAGCAGTTACACAATGTGTACATAATATGCTAGCAGTTACATAATGTGTACATAATATGCCAGCAGTTACACAATGTGTACATAATATGCTAGCAGTTACACAATGTGTACATAATATGCTAGCAGTTACACAATGTGTACATAATATGCTAGCAGTTACATAATGTGTACATAATATGCCAGCAGTTACACAATGTGTACATAATATGCCAGCAGTTACACAATGTGTACATAATATGCTAGCAGTTACACAATGTGTACATAATTTGATCCACTAATTTTTAGTTCTCTGTGAGAACGAGTATTTCCCGACATCCAATCTACACTGATCCTTTACTAAGGTTACCTCGTGTCGACTCACTTAGTTCTAATATCTTTCTTGAGTGAGGAGGGCCGGTTACACATAGATGAAAAAAAATTGGACTATCGATAAGACAATGGCTTCAATATCCACTTGCCCTCTGAGCATTTCCCTTGGAGGGCAATCTTGTTAAATCATGTTAAATTTGGAAATGGGCTTCATTTAATATTACATTCGTTATTTTCGCTAATTTGACCGACTTCAGTATTTGCGACTTATGTATTGCAACTGAGAAATTTTAAGCGCTAAATTATAAGCGTCTTCGAGCAAATATTGTAATTAAATTGTAATTAAATAATTGTAACTAATCTTGAAAAACATACATATGCGTTAAGAATTATATTGTTTTAAGTAAATTGTTTTTCTTTAACATGGGTATATAAAAATACAAATGAATCGGTATACCAAAATAATTACACGCACGCACGCACGCACGCACGCACGCACGCACGCACGCACGCACGCACGCACACACACACACACACACACACACACACACACACACACATTCACACTTGTGTCAAGCGCTTTCCTTTATTTGGTGGATATTGCTCTATAATAATTATATATTATTATTGTTACTATTTTAACGTGTGCTCAAAAGTAATTTTATTTTCTTAGCGAATCAGGCCTTAGATCGAAACGATTATTGTTTGATTTCCGCCGCTTAAAATTCCGCAGTTAGCCGAATCAACCATAGCTGATTATCAATAACATACGCCCTGGACTGTTCTCACGCGAAGACTCTTGCGATATTGTTGATCTACCTAAAGTTGAAGGTTTTAAGAGATTAAACACTTCGGATCTCGCAAAGTTGGAGGTCAGTGAGTACGGTTAGTCACCCATTAGTTTATCATGCTGCCATGTAGTGGCGCAATAGGTTACATCAGATTATTTCATGTAAGCCGGTGTGCATGGCGCAATGCCCCAATAAACAAGTCACTGCGCACAATGCAATTCATACGTTGATGTTATATTTCAAGACATTATGGGTGTTATAAAAACGTTCGACTGTGACGACTTTACACCGAAATTGTTCATTATTGAGAGGTTTTGCACGACCCTATGCACATTAACACATGTCTTTGTGTGACTCTCAACATGGTGTTTGCAGTCGATGACAAAACCGAACACTATTGAGAACAAAGCGTATCTAAAATGTTTGCTGAGAACCATGTTTGTCGTGCCAACGTGACGTCACACTTCGGCGCTTTATATAAATACTACCACAACTTTATATCAATACTACCACAACTTTATATCAATACTACCACAGCTTTATATCAATACTACCACAGCTTTATATCAATACTACCACAGCTTTGTATCAATACTACCACAGCTTTATATCAATACTACCACAGCTTTATGTCAATACTACCACAGCTTTATATCAATACTACCACAGCTTTATATCAATACTACCACAGCTTTATATCAATACTACCACAGCTTTATGTCAATACTACCACAGCTTTATGTCAATACTACCACAGCTTTATATCAATACTACCACAGCTTTATATCAATACTACCACAGCTTTATATCAATACTACCACAGCTTTATGTCAATACTACCACAGCTTTATGTCAATACTACCACAGCTTTATATCAATACTACCACAGCTTTATATCAATACTACCACAGCTTTATATCAATACTACCACAGCTTTATGTCAATACTACCACAGCTTTATATCAATACTACCACAGCTTTATATCAATACTACCACAGCTTTATATCAATACTACCACAGCTTTATGTCAATACTACCACAGCTTTATGTCAATACTACCACAGCTTTATATCAATACTACCACAGCTTTATATCAATACTACCACAACTTTATATCAATACTACCACAGCTTTCATCCTCAGTTCTTTCGATTGTAGCTGGTCGCGACTATTGTGACGATTCTGACTCAGCCCCGTGCGGCGATCACATGAATGGTCTTGATAGTTGTGTTCGTCCGCGCAGTGTGCGGTTGGCTTGAAGGAGCCTGTCAGGGAATTGGATAAGCGAGACTGTTGTTTTAATATCATTTGCTACCGTTCACTTAGCATTCGTAATTCGTATTCATTCAGATAACGTCGAGAAAACCATTTATCGCAAGTCTTGTGCTAGACATAAAACATGTTGCAATATTGAGCCGATTACGTAATATTCCGTGGTTCAACGTCAACGACAAACACTTCAGAGGGAGACGGACAGAGGGAGGGAAACAGGGACAGAGGGACAGAGGGAGGGAAACAGGGAGCCAGGGTGGCAGGCCGGAAGCAAAGGTATGTAAAGGATATATGGAACGGGGGGGAGGACATGTTGGGTGGAAAGGAGGGAGAGATATAGACATACTGTTATCAAAAGAGCGATAGTGCTATATATAGTGTGGAGAGAGAGAGAGAGAGAGAGAGAGAGAGAGAGTGAGAGAGAGAGAGAGAGAGAGAGAGAGAGAGTGAGAGAGAGATAGTGAGAGAGATAGTGAGAGAGAGAGAGCGAGAGAGAGAGAGAGATAGTGAGAGAGAGAGAGAGAGTGAGAGAGAGAGAGAGAGAGAGTGAGAGAGAGATAGAGAGATAGTGAGAGAGAGAGTGAGAGAGATAGTGAGAGAGAGAGAGAGTGGGAGAGATAGTGAGAGAGAGAGAGAGAGAGAGAGAGAGAGAGGAGAGAGAGAACGAGAGCGAGCGAGAGAGAGCGAGAGAACGAGAGAGCGAGAGAGCGAGAGAGCGAGAGAGCGAGAGAGCGAGAGAGCGAGAGAGCGAGAGAGCGAGAAAGCGAGAGAGAGAGAGAGAGAGAGAGAGAGAGTCGGCTACGATTAAAAAATTAATCGGGCCCTTCACTTGTCGTAAGTCTGAGCGTGAACTGTAACTGAACGCGACGAGCAGTTGTAGGTCTGAGCGTGAACTGTAACTGAACGCGACGAGCAGTTGTAGGTCTGAGCGTGAACTGTAACTGAACGCGACGAGCAGTTGTAGGTCTGAGCGCTTTTCCCAACTCAACCCGAGCGGCGCCAATCGGCGAGCCAATCACAGCGCAGCATTTTTACTGCGATTTTGACCACATCATATCACCCACACAAAGCTTCAAACATGGCGGTTTGGTACAACGCGTTAGCACGGAGCACTAGAAGCAGGTTGCCAAAGGTACCTTGCTCGTCCCTATGAAGATTGTGTGGTCTGGCTCACAGTCGACCGCACCTTCTCTACCTACGCCGTTTTCGGTGACGTCGAACGAAGGCGATCGCGGCTAAGGCGAGAGAAATCGCATCTAACACAGGCTTCGAAAATGGCGCCATTTCTGCCTGTTTGCGAATGTAGTGCTGTACAAAACCGCTAGGAGCGTAGTGGCGCGCATGGAGTTCACGTATTTGACTCCAGGATCGTGGCGGCGCGTTGGTGGGTTTACTGACTCTGCCGACTGGTTAGTCACTGGTCTGAGCGCGCTCTGAACAACCGGAAATGTACTCAGCCTCCTTGAAGGTCGACATCGACGCACGTGGCTGCACCGTCAAACCGAAACTGTGAATTGGCTATATCGGTATTATGTTTGACACCACCATGTTGATGGCTAGGTAGATAAGCCGCTCATGACAGGCATACTGTCAGCTCTGTAGCATCACCCGGATTAAACCAGCTATGTCCACTATTGCATGTAAAACGATCGATTGATGTGATGTGGCGCTCCAATTGTTGTGTACATATCATAGCAAGGAGTCATACTGCATACTTTTAATTTTGACGGAAAATCACCCAGGTTCTGAGGGTAAAACATAATTACATTGATTATACTCTCTTCCCGCGATTTGGCTGCCTCACAAATACGACTCACATCTGCCCGGAAAAGAGAACACATCACTACAGTTTTGTTCGCGCTTCATTGGCCGCCTATTCGTCAACGTATTGAATTCAAACTTATGTTGTTGGTTTATCGCATTGAACAACGTTGGTTTTGTATCTGTCGGCTTAATAATTACTCGCCGGCCCGATCATTGAGATCAAACGATAGCTGTTATGCGATATAAACTGCAGTGTGACATTTGGGGCGTTACTCTAACTAGTGGCAGTGCTGTTTTAATGACAAGGACCGTTTACTTATTTAACTTGTTAACATGTGTTAATTCATCTTAATTTATTTTAGTTATTTAATTGATTTCAATTAATTGATCTCAATTTATCTTGACTTATTTAGCCTAGTTAATTGGTTTTAACTTATTTTAATTTATCTCAACTCGTGTTGAATTATTTGGCGTATTCAATTGGTTTGAACTTTTATTAATTAATCTCAATTTACCTCGCCTTATTTTACATTTTTACCATGTTAGCACATTTGAGCAGGTTTTTAACCAGATACACGACGCTTTTTAAATGCTAAATATATTGTTTTTTATTTATTGATGTCGTAACTGGTAAACACGAGGGCATTGGAATGCCACATTATACGCGACTAATCCGGCAAGAGAGAGAATCGGTCATGCATGACCGTAGGCCAATTACCTAAAAGAGCAGACACTTTCCTGAATAACATTGACAAAGGCGATTTGCACGGCAAGGGCCATAGCGCTAGTTGACGCATGAAAGGGTTTTCAATGTTAGTTATCATAAGCTGATTATATTGAAACAGCCATAAACCGACCACTTACAATACAGTCGACCCCGCTGCACACCTGGATAGCGCTGTCATTCAGTAACAGAGTCACGCCATGGGCGGTTCTGATGTGGTTCAGAGATGGAGTCCACAACAGGCAACACATCTACCGCTGCGTTGGATCTTTTATTTATCCTGGCATATACCCCAGATAGAAGGAACCAGCGGCATTTACTGTATCTTGCGAAAGACACAGGCAAAATGGGGTGGGGGGAGGGGGGAGGGTAAAGAAACTTGTTTCCGAAATGGCACCAGATGGACTCGAACACAGGTCCCTTCAATCAACAGTGCGGTGCTCTAACCGTTAGACCACCCCTCGTAGGACTTAAAGCCTAGTCCTTCAATCAACAGTGGGGTGCTCTAACCGTTAGACCACCCCTCGTAGGACTTAAAGCCTAGTCCTTCAATCAACAGTGGGGTGCTCTAACCGTTAGACCACCCCTCGTAGGACTTAAAGCCTAGTCCTTCAATCAACAGTGGGGTGCTCTAACCGTTAGACCACCTCTCGTAGGACTTAAAGCCTAGTCCTTCAATCAACAGTGCGGTGCTCTAACCGTTAGACCACCCCTCGTAGGACTTAAAGCCTAGTCCTGGCTTTAACGACACTTATACATATGTTAATTGATAGTATGTGTTATTACTGTATTATAATATAGGGACACGTCAGTCCACTTGATTGACAGTCCGGCCTCTGACCGTCGAGTTATTGTACCACACCATGCAAATCGCGAGGAAGTAAATGCAGATAATATAACTTATCCAATTCATAGACATTAATTCATTAATTGATTAAATAGATACCATTTTATGTCCGGGTCAAAATTGCTACCTTCAGATTTGGAGGGCTGCAGTGAACAAACGTGTCACTCACAATGTATATTTAAAATATGGGGTAATCTGTTTGGAAAGCATGTGTATTTCTGTCTGACTCGTATCGTTTCAGGCTGGACAATGCCACTACATTTACCACCCATGAAGTGGAGGGATTTCCTCTTTGCATTGTTTCTCCTGTTTATCGTTGGACTGATCAGCTTTCGCAATACAAAGGTATTTGACTTAAGCACGGCTATAATTAATATAACTGAATATTTCTTCTCTTAATAAGAATCATTATTCTGCACTTTCTGCTGTTCCATGATATAAAAGAACTTGTTCTGACTTCACACATTCATAGCATTTATAATTGATTTCGTTCTTTGAGTAATATTTTATTGCCACCAGATACAATGTTGTCAGACCTCCCTTCGTGTGTGATCCAGGTCCATATTCACTGGTGGAAATTGATGTAATTAAATTATTGTCGCTGACCCTATGAAAGCAGCGGTGGAGCTGAGACAAAGATGACAAAATCTATGACAATTTATTAAATTACTTCTGGCTTGAATGTGTCCTACGACATATTGTACAGCCCAACAAAACTATGTTGCGAACAAGTATTTGGACTAGGCATGGACGGTCCCAAGCCCGGCTGAGAAAGGAGGAGGGTTGGGCGTGGGGCTAGCACCCCCACCCTGTAAAGAAACCAAACGCTACAGAAACATTCACAACAAATAAAACTACAACGTCTGTCCTGGAAGAGGTAGGGCCTGGTTTACCAGGGCGCATGAAGTGTTGCGGTCAAAGCCGAAAGGAAGCCACAATGCCGACTACTCTGCTTTCGACCAGGAAAAATTTAAACATCGGCACATGGAATGTGCGAACAATGTACGAGGCGGGGAAAACTGCCCAAGTGACAGCAGAAATGCGGAGATTCAACCTCGCTCTACTCGGGCTCTGCGAAACCCGATGGACCCAGTCAGGATGACTGCGACTAACAACAGGAGATATTATACTATACTCCGGACACGAGGAAGATGATGCCCCTCAATCAGAGGGGATTGCCCTCTTATTGAGGAAGGAGGCACAGAGAGCACTTATTGGCTGGGAAGCCAGAGGACCGAGGTGCATAACAGCATCCTTTAGAACAAAGAACAAAATGATTAAAATGAACATAGTGCAGTGCTACGCCCCAACCAACGACAAGACTGACGAAACCAAAGATGAATTCTACAACCAACTCCTTGATATAATGAGCAATTTAGGTGATAAAACATCAACCTGATTATGGGGGATTTCAATGCAAAGATTGGATCGGACAACCAAGGATATGAAAATGTGATGGGGGTTCATGGGCTGGGTGTGATGAATGACAATGGGGAGCGGTTTGTGAATGCCTGTGCAATAAACAACATTGTGATTGGGGAAGCGTGTTCAAATACAACAAGGAAGTTAGCTGGAAAGTTTAAGAAATCAGAGCGGCCAATCAGAGACAAAAATGGGAGCGTCCTGATGGGGGCAGACAAACAGCTTAACAGATGGGCAGAGCATTTAGAAGAGCTGCTCAACATACCAGCACCGCAGAATCAACCAGACATCCAACCAGCTGAGACAGATCTCCCGATAGACTGTAATAAACCCACTAGAGAAGAGATAAAAAAAAGGCAATCGCACATATGAAAAATGGGAAAGTAGCAGGCCCTGATGGTATCCCTGCAGAAGCACTAAACGCAGATGTAAATACTTCAGTAGAAATGCTGCACAGTCTTTTTGAGGAGATCTGGGAAAAAGAAGAAATTCCAGCAGAATGGAAGGAAGGTTACCTTATCAAGATTCCCAAGAAAGGAGACCTGAGCCGCTGTGATAACTACAGAGGAATCACGTTGTTGTCAGTACCTGGGAAGATTCTAAACAGAATAATCCTAGAGAGAATGAAAGGCAACGTGGACCAAACTTTGCGTGAACAGCAAGCAGGCTTCAAGCAGGACAGATCGTGTACTGACCAGATTGCAACACTGCGAATTATAATGGAAAAATCCGTCGAATGGAACTCATCCCTATACATCAACTTTGTTGATTACGAGAAAGACTTTGACAGTGTGGACAGGGAGACACTCTGGAAAGTGCTAAGACACTATGGGGTGCCCAACAAACTGGTCAACATGATCAAAAACTCCTGTGAGGGAATGTCATGCAGAGTCATTCATGAAGGTCAACCTACAAAGAACTTTGAGGTTAGGACGGGGGTGAGACAGGGATGCTTACTGTCACCATTCCTCTTCATTCTAGTCATAGACTGGGTCATGAAAACAGCAACCAAGGAGAAACGAAATGGAATCCAGTGGACGATGCTGACCCAAATTGATGACCTGGACTTTGCGGATGACCTTGCACTCCTGTCTCACAGCCATAGGCAGATGCAGGACAAAACAACAGAACTGGCATTGATTTCAGAGAGGGTTTGGTTGAAAATCAATAAAAGGAAAACAAAGATCCTGAGAACAAATGCTACTTGCGAAACACCAATCATGCTTGAGGGAGAGACACTGGAAGAGGTCAAAGATTTCAGATATCTAGGCAGCATAGTGGATACGCATGGAGGGACAGAGGCTGACGTAAAGAAAAGGATCAGCACAGCAAAGGTAGCTTTCCACCTGTTGAGAAATGTGTAGAAGTCAAAGGTAATTGGAGAAACCACAAAAATACGCTTATTTAACACAAATGCAAAGTCCGTGTTGCTGTATGGAGCGGAAACGTGGCGAATAAACAAGACCACGCTGATAAGGATCCAGACATTTGTCAACCATTGCCTGAGAAGAATTCTCCGAATACACTGGATGGACAGGGTGAGCAACAAATACCTCTGGGATAGAACACACCAAGCCCAAATAGAGACAGAGATCCTTAAGAGGAGATGGGGATGGCTCGGTCACGCCTTGAGAAAGCCAAGCACAAACATAACCAGACAGGTCCTGACGTGGAACCTCCAAGGCAAGAGAAAGAGGGGGAGACCAAAATACACCTGGCGGCGTGACCTCGAGGCAGACATCAAGCAAACAGGGAATGGCTGGCAACAACTGGAGAGGATTGCCCAAGACAGGAGGCGCTGGAGAAATGTTGTGGATGGCCTATGCTCCAGGAGGAGTTAAGGGCCTAAGTAAGTAAGTAAGTATTGTGATACCGCATTTAGCAGCAAGAAATGTTTAAAAGTATCAAATATCACATTTCACCCAAGTGATCCTCTAATAAGCAACGTGATGTCACGTGGGAATGCAATGATTTTATGTGAGATTTTTTATGCATAAAAAGCGTCTAAACGAAGTTTTTTTTCTCTTAATAAGCCAGATGGTTCTGTGGCCTATTTAATTATATTTGTTGAGGTTTGATTATTTATTGTTACCAGGGTCCTCGTTCACATGTCATCACATTCGTTCAGCTGTCACCGGAAGCTAAAACGACACTTGACTCGGAGAAACTGCCTCTCCAGTATGCGAACAACAGCATCCCGTTTAACGCCAGTGATCAGATACGCCGCACCTTCATGCCTCCAAGTGGCTCGTACCACACTCTCACCCCTGACAAGATGGCCGACTTTGTGTTTGTCACCGCCGCCAGCAGCAATCATTTCGCCGAGTCGGTGGACGCCATCGCTTCCATACAGGTACTCATGCCAGAGAAGAAAATTTATTTCTTCGACATTGGTCTGAAAACGAATGAAATCGCAAAGGTACGTCATCGTTAAATTCCGATCACACCGCCTTTGTAGGTGCAATATCTACTGTATGATAAATAGACTAATGGGAATCGTAGCATAAGAGAACACTTCTAATTTTACCAGGACTGCATTTCCATTGGTGAATATGTCTAATACTACTCCCCGAGTTACCCAAACGGTGTGTTGTGTTTTTCAGGTGAAAAGCTGGTGTTCCGTGACGTATAGCTATTTTAACATGAGCACAGTACCGACATTTTTCAACAGATTGTACACATGCGCGTGGAAACCGTTTATTATTGAGGTAAGTACACCCCGTAGTCATTCTTACATATAGATATATATATATATATATATATATATATATATATATATATATATATATATTTGAACATTACTATTGAGGGGGTCACTTGCATGACTTTCCTCCCTCAATAGTAATGTTCAAATATATATATATATATATATATATATATATATATATATATATATATATATATATATATATATATATATATATATATATATATATATATATATGTATGTATGTATATATTTGAACATTACTATTGAGGTGGTCACTTGCATGCCTTTCCTGTTTGGCCAAAAAATAAGTTCCCGTTGCCCCCCTACTGTTTATTATATGGTATGTTATTATTATATCTGTGATTATATATTTTTGCAATACATGTATTGGAACATTCTAATACACAAAATCAATCTACATACCCTATTTGGATTAGAGGTAGTGTTCAAACAAACACTATGATACACTAAGATTGCCAACACATGATCAGAACTCCTAGTTATTAGTCGGTGGACATATGTGGGTCGTTTATTCCACAAATAGTCGTGAAAATGAATTAAACGGATTAATTTCAGCAACCACCACTCCTTTGTGATTTACAACACTTGATTGGCTGATTACGCAAATATAAATGATATTTGATGAAACAGGTGGGTGTGCACTTTGCCACACAATACTATATTATTATAATTAGTCACACGTCTTGTCCGGTAAACGTTTATTATATTTCTCATAGAATGCATAATTGGCTTGATATTAGTAATTTTTGGTTTCACATGTTTCCGTACCTAGTGATGATACGTGGTATTTCTGAAATATTGTTTTAAAATAATTTTTTACTTGTGATTTTGTTCACAAGGTAAATAAAAATTACAATATGTCAGGAATATTGGGCCAAATGGAAAATAGTAATTTCAGTTATACATAATGTTCTCATATTTTTAATCTCTGCAGAGTGTACTACGCGAGCACAGCGCTCTCTTCTGGATAGATGCGTCATTCCGTCTCAGAGGAACTGATCTGAGCGACGCCTATCGAGTTGCCAAGAAGAATGGCGGTTTTGTCATTTTCAACAGGTACTTTTCAGTCGAGTTGAGCCAGGAGGTCGTTTTTAATCAGTGTTGAATAATTTCTAGAAAACTATATTTAATAGCGTTCTACGATTTTAATTGATAATTTCTTATTTTATTTAGTCGTATCAAGGAACAGGTGGCATTAAAATATAGGAAGAACGTAAATTGTTAAACATTATTAAAATTAAATAAAAGGTAAACATGATTACGAAAAAATTAAACATAACATATCAATTTAGCTGCAAGGCGATTAATTAACGAATCAGCCAAGCTAGCAAAATATTAAGATATAAAATGGGTAGCATCGTCTTAAGTAGAATTATTTCAGGATCAAAATTTAAATAAATTAGTGGTATTTTTTTCTGTCAGAACGGGTCATTCCAACTTCGCAGTGACCCATCCAGACATGTACCGTTATCTGGCGACAAACACCGATGCTCAGAAGAAAATAGAACAGTCTGGAGGTGGTATGATGCTCATTTATCGTACAGAGAAGGTGAGTTCCCAGACCTATACTGCACCCGGAAATGTGCATGTAAATAACGCACTGCGTGGAGATAGAGTTAACAAAATTGAACAAAATTGCCAACTAGAGCAAACAACCCTGATTGCGTGTGCACAAGGAAACCATTGGGTTAAATAGAATCCAACGATTATTAATTTATTCGTCAATATTGTTTTTAAAGATGTTATATCCATATTGCTTGCATTTACATACAACAGGTGATAGTAAACAGCCTAACACCGTCTCATTTACATACAACAGGTGATAGTAAACAGTCTAACACCATCTCATTTACATACAACAGGTGATAGTAAACAGTCTAACACCGTCTCATTTACATACAACAGGTGATAGTAAACAGTCTAACACCATCTCATTTACATACAACAGGTGATAGTAAACAGCCTAACACCATCTCATTTACATACAACAGGTGATAGTAAACAGTCTAACACCATCTCATTTACATACAACAGGTGATAGTAAACAGTCTAACACCATCTCATTTACATACAACAGGTGATAGTAAACAGCCTAACACCATCTCATTTACATACAACAGGTGATAGTAAACAGTCTAACACCATCTCATTTACATACAACAGGTGATAGTAAACAGTCTAACACCGTCTCATTTACATACAACAGGTGATAGTAAACAGTCTAACACCATCTCATTTACATACAACAGGTGATAGTAAACAGCCTAACACCATCTCATTTACATACAACAGGTGATAGTAAACAGCCTAACACCGTCTCATTTACATACAATAGGTGATAGTAAACAGCCTAACACCATCTCATTTACATACAACAGGTGATAGTAAACAGTCTAACACCGTCTCATTTACATACAACAGGTGATAGTAAACAGTCTAACACCATCTCATTTACATACAACAGGTGATAGTAAACAGTCTAACACCGTCTCATTTACATACAACAGGTGATAGTAAACAGTCTAACACCATCTCATTTACATACAACAGGTGATAGTAAACAGCCTAACACCATCTCATTTACATACAACAGGTGATAGTAAACAGCCTAACACCGTCTCATTTACATACAATAGGTGATAGTAAACAGCCTAACACCATCTCATTTACATACAACAGGTGATAGTAAACAGTCTAACACCATCTCATTTACATACAACAGGTGATAGTAAACAGTCTAACACCGTCTCATTTACATACAACAGGTGATAGTAAACAGCCTAACACCATCTCATTTACATACAACAGGTGATAGTAAACAGCCTAACACCGTCTCATTTACATACAACAGGTGATAGTAAACAGTCTAACACCGTCTCATTTACATACAACAGGTGATAGTAAACAGCCTAACACCATCTCATTTACATACAACAGGTGATAGTAAACAGCCTAACACCATCTCATTTACATACAACAGGTGATAGTAAACAGTCTAACACCATCTCATTTACATACAATAGGTGATAGTAAACAGCCTAACACCATCTCATTTACATACAACAGGTGATAGTAAACAGTCTAACACCATCTCATTTACATACAACAGGTGATAGTAAACAGTCTAACACCGTCTCATTTACATACAACAGGTGATAGTAAACAGCCTAACACCATCTCATAGTGATACTCGTCTGATTTTTCGTCGCCAACTCGTACAACACAAGTTGATTTAATACATAGCTTTTAAAGAAGCCACACCAGGTTTCTAGGTACGCCACATACCAGCAGGGATTCCCACATACCACAATGGCGGACATTATCAAATGCCATGGCATAGTCTATGAACATCAGCCATATCTATGTTTCGTTGTTCTGAACTGCTGCTTTCTCTATGATGCCATTGAGTATCAACATTGCATATGTTGTGCCTTTCCTTGCACAAACCCAAACTGTTCTTCACCTATTCCTCGTCGTGTATAATATGATATTCTTCTTCTGATTATATACAACGGTGTCTCGCTACGTTTAGTTAAAAAAAGAAAGCTGGCTCGGTATGATCATTGGAAAAGAAAACAAGATAGTCTGGTACTGACCAGCATCAAAGGAGAACTATTAGGAACAAACAGATTAGGTAAAATATATTATATATTTGTATAATGTATATATTAATTATATATTAAACATATCATCGAAACCAAAATATATTTATATGCGCCGTAATGTATATGTGTTTGGTCTTTCGACAGGTCTTCCGCGACATTCTCTGGTGGTACGTGATGTGTGCGAAAGAGGCGCGCTGTTTTGTGCCAAATTACACACAGTACTGCAACTTCGCGCCACACGACCGTTATACAAAGTTCGCAAAGTGCCACCGATTTGACCAGGCGGCTATTAACCTCATACTGAGCAATATCTGGATACGGGACAACAGTATGGTCTACAACGCTAACGAGACGTTCTTCAAGGTGGTCCGCGGTGTCACACACAAGTACGGCGTCAAAACATGCAACGACACGTCGCCGCTCGCTCAGCGTGTCATTTAATCTCGCCTAGCCGACTGTCGCTGACCTTCGTGAATTGGCGAGAATATGATCTGAACCCCAGATGTATTCCTTGCCTGTAACCGCCAGATGGCATCACCGACCCTATTAAAGGGAATTACAACAACGACTGCTTGAAATCACATTACATTATTTCTTTTAGTATGTTTAGTTTTCCACAACACAGAAACATTCATTATAATTCCACTAATTTATCATTCCAAATAATACTCTGTTCTACCGACCTGCCTCGAGTATGCATATTTTTTCCAGCGCTTATCGGCAAGCTGGAACTTTTCATTCATTCACCGTACCGCTGACAGCGATAGCGGTTGTTTAGAAGCGAGCGTAAGAATGGTTTATTGTGGGGCATTTTATTGTAATGCAAACAGTAGGGTGAATAAAATAACATGTAGTTGGTTAAAACTCCCTACGGAGCCAACGTTAAGCCGACGAAGCACAGCCGGCTTTGCTCTCTTCGAGAAAACTTGCTTCGTCTCCCGATCCGGGTCAGAGAAAGTGGCAGCCATGGGTTATTCGGGTGCTAAATTCTCTTGGATAGAGGATGATGTGCCCACATTATTCCAAGTAGTTAAAGTATGTTGATGCCACCAATCCGTAGAACGTCGACGACCACGGTCCATCTAGGATCGAAACGAGCTGTCAGCGACGATACAGGTGGTGTCGGCTCACGGTAAATTCGGATGGGCATTCTTTAAGGAGTTCGGCCGCAACTCTAGTAAATCGGCCTCAGGGTACAACGAGCATAGTGTTCTCGGGCCAAGCGATTATTGTATTGTGAATACAATGGAGCCACCTGCTATATGGTCTTTGATCTATACAGGGTTTTTCGTCAGATCATTTTGAATGTAAAGCATGGTCTTTTATTCGCACCAGCTCACTGTACGAAAGCATTGTTCTTCAACAGTATATGAAGCAATACTTATATAGTGGTATTGTGATGTGTTTAATGCCACACTTAGGTACACGCATGTGACCTGCACTTTGTCATATTATAGGTCATCTGGTCGCTAGATGTCAGCACATGCATATTGTAACACATCTGGTCGCTACATGTCAGCACATGCATAGTGTAGCCTGTTTCCTTCTTTGATACTTAGAGAATAAAACAACACAGAAAATATATCTCATACGACTGTATGTTACAAATTACAGTTCACATGAATTATTTGGGACGTTTAGTTTCCCATTTGAAAAAATCTGATAGGTGGTTGGCCGACTCCCTTACACTTCTGCGAGTAGTTGTCTCGACTCGGTTAATTTGTTCGGTTCTGCTGTGACGTTGTGTTGTATTTGGTATTCGCTTTCGTGGTGTTTTGGTCGGGGTTGAGTCGAGTGTTTTGTTGATGCTGTGATTGGCATCTTGTTCGTTTGCACTGCCTGTTTCAGCAGCATATTCGTCATTAAGTTTCCTCAGATCGACCCATACCACACTTCACAATGGGGTTGTGCGTAGTATCGTTTCGTGGTACTACGACATTTCTCGTTATAAGATATTAACACTCGCTCCAGGATCGACTTGAAACTGAACGATTTTGCCTGCCACCTCCATATGTGCATTGCATCTTGGGAAATCTTGAGGAGAACACGGGATTGAATTTGGTGGATTTTATATTTGTCTAAAGCGTGGAATATTGATCGGATAAGTATTATTATTGCGTGTATATTAAACATAAACTTACAAGAGTCCTTGTTTAGTCAATAGTTGCTGTTAAAATTTAGCTATAGGAGTAATTTAGGATAGTTTATATCGTAGGTCTCCGAGGACTCGGTAGCGCGAGCGATAATTAAGGGTTGTTGTTTTCAGTTGATTGGGTACATAATACGAGACATAATATTATTGTAAATAATTTAGTACATATTATATATTGAAAACCTGAATATTTTGTTTTAGCAACATTTATTGTTAAAAGCTAGCCGTAGGTAGTAATTCAGTGTTATTTAAATAAGGTCACTGAAATTTTGTTAGCGCGAGCGATATTACGTTTAGTTAGTCAGCTGTTACATATAAAGTAAGTTGCAAGACAGTAGCTGTAAATTTAATTAAGACATAAGTAACATACTATAAAGTGTGTATTACAACACAAAAACAGTCTTTGTGAAGACTACCTAGTATAAATTGATTATAAACGGATTATAAACAAATACAAATTTAATTTCTAACATGGCGCCGTGCAAACGCCAAGTAAAGGCAAAACGTAATTTGATATGTTCTAGCTGCGACAGCTGGATAGACTTTGCAAAGTCCGGGTGTGCAAATTCGTGGGCGGAGGTGCAGGCGGATGATTTCCATTTCGTGTGTAGGGGGTGTACTAGAGTGAAACATCTGCAGGAGCAGATGATTGAGCTAAGGCGTATGATTTTGATGATGACAGGGCAGGGTGAGACAGAAGTGAGCAGAGGTGGTGAGAATGATGAGAGCAGAGGTGGTGAGACCGAGGAGAACAGAGGTGGTGAGACCGAGGAGAGCAGAGGTGGTGAGACCGAGGAGAACAAGGAGAGCAGTGGCAATGTGAGGGAGAAAGCTGGTAAGAAGAAGAAAGATGACAGAAAGCAGAGAATGCAACAAAAGAGAGGTAAGCGGGTGAGTGGAGAGGGATTGCCAGGTGGTAAGACAGTAAAGGTTGATGATATGAGAGAAAGGGGGCATACTAGTAGTGTGCAACAGGAAAGGAGCTTTGCTGATGTAGTATCACAGGGGAAAGCGAGGAAAGCCCGGGTATTTATGGGGGATTCCATCATTAGGAAAGTGGATAAAATTGTAAATAGAGGAGATGACATAACAGTATGCCTACCAGGGGCAAAAGTAGAGGATATAGCAGAGAAGGCAGGACAGGTCATGGGTGGTGGCACGGGAGGTGCTGTTCTCGTGCATGTGGGAACGAATAATGCAGATAAGGAGGGAACGTCAGCCATCATTGGTAAGTACAGGAGGTTGATCAAGACACTTAAAGAAGCACGAGTTGGGCAGATCGTATTGTCGGGGATATTACCAATAATGGGAGGCAGGGGTGAGGAATATAGGAACTGTAGAAGGATGGCGATCAACACACAGGTACAGAAGGTATGTATGGAGGAGGGAGTAGGCTTCGTAGACATGTGGTTAAACTTTGTGGGAAGAGGTGACTTTTTCATGAGAGATGGACTTCATCTGACAGGGAAGGGCGCTGCAGTTCTTGCGTGTGAGTTTGTCAGAGTTGTCGACGAGGGCACAGGTACCATAGATTATTTAAACTAGATGCGCAGGGGGAACTGACAGAGAAAACTCAAAGGAGTACTACTACAAAAACACATCCAAAGAAATGTTCACCAATAATTTCAGACAATGAACTTAAATGTGTATGCTTAAATGCCAGGAGCATAGTAAATAAAAAAGTGAGTTAGACATTATGGTAGCAGATATTGATCCTCATGTAATAGGCAGCACAGAATCATGGACAAATGAAGATATAGTAGATGCTGAGTTAGCACTGACAGGCTATGTAATGTTTAGGAAGGATAGACGAGAAAGAAGGGGAGGTGGAGTAATTTTGTATATTAAAGAATCTATCCAAGCATATGAAATTACACTGAAAAGTGAAGCAGATAGTGTGGAAGCAATTTGGTGTAACATAGTTACCAGGAACTCAACATTAACAATAGGAGTAGTTTATCGTAGTCCTAACATAGGACAAGAGGAAGATGTAAAATTACAAAATGCGATAAGGGAGGTGAGCAAGGGAGAATGTGTTATAATGGGTGATTTTAACCATGGCCATATACAATGGGAATCATTAGAGAGTGCTGGAGGTGACGACCATCAGTTTCTACTTCTAACACAGGATTGTTTCCTTACTCAACATGTCTTGGAACCAACCAGAGGTGGGAATGTGTTAGATTTAATTTTGTCTTCTCAAAATGAATTAGTTGACAATGTTAAAGTACACGAACCTTTGGGTTCAAGTGACCATAACCAAATCCATTTTAATATAAAAGTAAAAACAGGGAATACATATAAAAAACAATGGAGGAGGAACTTCAACAAAGGCAAATATAAAGTGATGAGAACATATCTAGCAAATATAGATTGGAATAACTTGCTGAAGAACAAGACAGCAACAGAATGCTGGACTTGTTTAAAATATGAGATTGAGGGCATTATTGAGAAATTTATTCCATTAAGAAAACAAGGGAAAAGATCCAGGAAAAAACACCTGTCAAAAGAAGCTATTAGAAAAATTGCTCACAAACAGATGCTGTGGAAGGTCTATAAACACACTGGAAATGTAGAAGACTACACAAACTATAAAGAGGCACTTAACCTAGCTACAACTGAAATTAGAAAATCTAAAAGAACCTTTGAACAAAAATTGGCAGGTAATATAAAAAATGACAGCAAGAGTTTCTATGCTTATGTAAGGAGTAAACAGAAAGTTCGAGATAAGGTCGAACCACTGGAAAACAACAGTGAAAACATAATTTCAGATGGGTTCCAAATGGCAGAGGTCCTGAATGAGTATTTTAGCTCAGTTTTTACCACAGAAGATATCAGCTCACTTCCAGTTCCATTGACTAAATTTGAGGGCAATAAATCAGAACATTTAGGGCAGTTATTTGTAACTCCTGAAATGATAGCAAAGAAAATTAAGAAGATGAAAGATAATAAATCACCTGGAGTTGATGGGATACCACCAAAACTGCTAAAGGAAATTGTTGATCAAATTAGTACGCCACTTGCAAACTTATTTAACTTGTCACTAGAAGAAGGAATAGTTCCTTCAGAATGGAAAGAAGCAAACATTACGCCGCTATTTAAGAAGGGATCGAGGAAGAAGCCAGGAAATTACAGACCAGTGAGTTTAACATCAGTTGTATGTAAATTACTCGAAACATTAATTAGAGACCACATGGTGGAATTCCTCATAAAACATAAATTAATAAATACATCTCAACATGGATTCCTAAAAGCAAGGTCATGTCTAACCAATCTCTTATGTTTTTTAGAAGAAATTACAAAGTGGGTAGATGACGGGTCACCAGTGGATGTTGTCTACTTAGATTTTCAGAAAGCTTTCGATAAAGTGCCACATCAAAGATTGTTACTTAAACTAAAAGCCCATGGTATAGGCAATGATGTAATCAACTGGATAGAAAAGTGGCTTACACACAGAAGACAGAGAGTAATAGTAGATGGTAAGATTTCAAACTGGAAATCTGTTTTGAGTGGGGTACCACAGGGATCAGTGTTAGGCCCTATACTATTTTTAATATATATAAATGATTTGGAGGATGACATATCTAGCAAAGTACTCAAATTTGCAGATGACACAAAAGTATTCAGAAAGGTTATTAATGATACAGATAAACAAAGTTTACAGGATGATATAGAAAAATTAGTTAAATGGTCAGAAAAATGGCAAATGTTATTCAATTTTGGGAAGTGTAAATGTATACACATAGGACATGGAAATATGGACGAGGAATATAAAATGGGGGATGCTGTACTAGGTAGAACCACACAAGAAAAGGATTTAGGAGTAACATTTAATGCTGACATGAAAGTTTCAGAGCAATGTGGGATTGCTGCTTCGAAAGGAAATCAAATTCTAGGGCTAATTAGGAGAACTATCACGTATAAGGAGAAACATCTAATTGTACCCCTGTACAAAGCAATAGTTAGACCACATTTGGAATATTGTATTCAAGCATGGAGGCCATATCGTAAAAAAAGACATAGATAAGCTAGAAAGAATACAACGAAGAGCAACTAAGATGATTCCAGAATTAAGAGACCTTAGTTACGAAAGTCGTTTATTACAATGTGGTTTGACAACACTAGAGACCAGGAGACTAAGAGGAGACCAAATAGAAGTGTTTAAAATAGTGAACGGTTATGAGGATGTTGATAGGAATATGTTCTTCAAACTTAAAGAAGGCAGTAGAACCAGAGGACACAAAGCAGCATTAGTTAAGGAGCAGTGTAGGTTGGACATGAGAAAGTACTCTTTCTCACAGAGGGTGATAAATGAATGGAACAAACTGCCAAATGATTGTGTTAATGCTAGTGGTGTGAATATGTTTAAAAATAGAATTGACAGATATCTGATAAGGGCGGGCTACACATAGATGAGAAAATTGTTGGACTCTCGATAAGCCAATGGCTTCCTTGTCCACTTGCCATCTGGAACTTGTTGTTCGAGATGGCAATCTTGTTAAATCTTGTTAAATCTGACTGCTTCGTCGTTGGTTTTGTCGGCATCGGTTTCGTTTCTTGCTAGACACTGTGCAGCAAAATGGTTGTCGCGTCCACACTTCGAACATGTAGTAGGCGAATAGCTATTTTCCACTCGTTTTGTAACAATATAAATGCAAGCAATTTGAATTAGGCGTACATACATAAACGTTACACATTGTATCGAACAATAACATTTTAAATCTTCGTTCCAGATATATCCGATTTCGTAAACGAGCAGCCACTACTCATTGCAACGTAGTCGAAAATCCGTGCACACGGGTACAAATATAGTACATTGAACAGTACTAACTTTTACCAGTCGATCTTCTGCGTTTCCTTTCGAAATCATGTGGAATTTTATAAGAGGGGTCCAACCCCAAAAAGAAAACTGAGCGCCGATGTGAGAGGAAACGAGAGTTTCAGACGCACTGGCTAAAGCAATTCTCATGGCTCGAATACAACAGTTCTGACTGGCGCTGGCGTTGCTGCTCACGCTGGCCTTGGCGATGCCGCTGACCGGCGTGACGACGACGCTGACCGGCGTGACGATGACACTGATCGGCGTGATGACTGTCGTCGACGTTGAAGTTGGGGAGAGTGACGGGACGGCGAAGAACACTGAGACTGAACTAAGCATGAGAATGTTTTGCAAGTACTGCTGCAAGTATGAGAAAGCAGGCAGTTTTGTCGTCGGCTCCCCGACATTTAAATTGGAGAGTATCAAAGCTTACAATAGTTCTGCAAGCCATATCATATGAAACGGGCTTTAAGAGAGAAAGCAAAGAACAACCCAAGGTCAAATATAGCGGACAAGACGATGGACCAACTGGGAAAAGCGACTTTTGACAAACTGTTTTTCAGGAACGCACATGCCATTGCCAGACACTCAAGACCATATACAGACTTATTGGTATACTAGCAACACATACAGAAACGACAAGCAGTGTGCAACGTTCATCCAGCACATTTCTCAGGCAAAAAGGCATGAAATCAAAGAGATGGTTGCCGAGGCAAAGTTTGTGTTCCTCATCTGCGATGGTTCAACTGACAACAGCCACACCGAGGCCGAACTGGCATTTGTTTGGTACTGTCACCAAGGGTCAATCATTGTCCACTTTGTTGGGGTGAAACGTATTGCGAAGGGGGGTGCCCAAGTGATAGAAGTGGCAATGTCAACTCTCTTCACAGATTACTTTGCTTGCCACTCGTGGGAAAAGAAGATTGTGGGAACTGGAACTGATGGCGCAAGCACCATGTTGGGGAAAAACAATGGATTTGTGGCGAAACTGCGACAACGGCTATACCGACCAGAACTTGTAGATGTTCACTGCTCTGCACACTGAAATGAACAGGCTTACAATGAAGCTGCTCGCGGGATACAGCTGTACAAGAAAGTTGATGCTTTATTTTTACTTCTTCTATCGGAACAGCCCCCTCAAGCAAGCTTTTGATGCGCTCGGAGAGACCCACCGTATTCTGAGTAGACTCGGTGGGACACGTTGGGTTCCCCACATATCAAGAGCAGTTTCCAATGTGCTGAAGGGATACAAGGGGCTTGTGACCCATTTATCCCAAGTGATGTACCCCGATGTACCTGGAAGGACAACAGAGCAGCGCGCAAAGGCAAATAATTACTACGCTCTGCTACATTCCAAGGATGTCGTGTACTTCCTCCACTTCATCGCATATGTAACTGCAGCCTTGAGTGATGTCTCATCAGCATTCCAGCAGAAGGAAATCACAATCGCGGACATCAATTCCGAGATAACTGTGAGCAAAGAAGTCATCGAGAAGTATGGAAAGAAGGATGGGCCTTCTCTGAAGATGATTAATGGCAAATGCCAGTTTCTTGGAGAGACAATAGGAGCACCATCCTCTGCTTTTGAAGAAGCCCGACGTGGAATGGTACAGAGGCTGCTGAAAGGTCTCAGTGACAGATTCAAAGGGGGCAGAAGGAATCATTGCAGCGTCATCAATCGCCAACCTGAAGCTGTGGCCAACATCCCTTGTTCACGAAAAAGACTTCGGTGATGATAAGGTGGATACCTTGGTCAAGACATTTGGACAGGTCCTCTCGTCCTCTGCGCTAGATGTTTCCAAAGTGGAACCAGAGTGGACCAAGCTCAAGAGTCTTCTCTACACAAGTTATCCCACATGCAGTGAAGAAGCTGTAATGGGAGGAAGTCAACCTGTCATTTGGGACACAGTGCCCCAATGTACTGGGACTCATTTACCTGGTTCTCACCCTTACTGCCTCTTCAGGAGATGCTGAAAGGGGTTTTCCCACATGAAGTTTGTTAAATCGGATTGGAGAAGCAGGCTGTCTGACACACATCTGTCAGATCTGATGACAGACTTGCTTGAAACCCCTGCTGTGGACCAGTTTGATCCATCATCTGCAGTGAAGCATTGGAACCATGCTGGGCCCAGGACAAGGAGGCCCAACATCATCACTGACATTGGTGACATTGATGATGACTCTGATGAGTCGGAGATGGATGAAGATGCAGTTGCCCAATCCTGAAAGATTTCATTCACTGACACTGCCTGGGGACATTGTGGAGGACTCGAGAGTCGAGTCCTGCGGCCGTTGACAACGTCCAGTACCTCGGGATCTGATTTAGTACTAATTGAATAAAATAAATACGTTGCATCGTCAATCGTTGTGTTGTGTGCGCTGTGTGCTGCCACGTAAGAGTTTTCGTGTCTCGTTTAAGCATTTATTTCCACAGATGTGGACGTGTATTTGTAAATATTTTAGTACATCGTTGGATGAGAATGACTGAAGAACGTCCTAGTGAATGAATTTTTTTTTTAATTCGTCATATTCTTAATTATTGGCGATTGAACATTGTTTTGGTGAGCGGTCAACCGGATCGGTCGCTATACGCCTACCAGGAATAAGCTGCCGAACCAGTTTTCGTCAGGTGCGTCAACCAGTCTACCAGAATGTCGTCAATGCGCATCAGAAGCGACCTATTCAACACTGCTAACAACTTCAGTGACAATGCGAGCTGGGTTCATCAATGCATGTGACCACGTTTGGGTGTGTTCCAATTTGATGCATCACTAACTCTATTATGTAAACATGTTGACTTTTACCGGCTGTCAACTACGGGCCATAGGGGCCAACATTATGAAGACGAACTTAACGGTGCCACTCAAAACACATTCCTTACTCTTCGATCACTAAATATATGTGCAATTTCCAGAACGCACCGGGGAACTACTGCTGGAAACAAACATTTTCGCCCCATTTCTTCCGTAATAACAGCTAGAAGACGATTAAGAACGAACATTGAACACATACACAAGGGGAGAATTAATCCAACAAACCTGGTTGACATATGTCGACAAACTGACACAAGGTATAATGTTACCTGCGCACTACTAAATGCACGATCAATATGTAACAAAGCATTGACTGTGAAGGAACACTTGTTGGACCATGGTGGAGATTTTATGTTTTTAACAGAAACCTGGTGTAAACCGAATAAAACTGCTGTTGTCAACGAATTAACTCCACCAGGTTACAGCTATATAGGAGAATGTCGTTCAGCTAAGCGCGGAGGCGGCGTTGGAATACTATACAAGTCAGAATATAAATTGCGAAAGACAACAACTAAGCGATATGAGACCTTTGAACATGTGGACGTTAAATCAACACAAACATTGAGACCTATGCGTGTTGACGTCATGTATCGTCCACCGGCAACAAATGTACAGCAGTTACTCGATGAGTTCGCGACATGTGTGAATAAGATAGCCATGGCACAGCAAGACGTTCTTATTGTCGGTGACTTCAATCTTCACTGTGAACTGGGTTCTGCACCCTGTGTAAAGTTATTGAATGACATTTTAGCTGAAAGCAACACACATCCGGGGGCACAGGTTGGACTTGGTGATTACACGTTCACCTAGTTCCATCGTATCATCTACAATGGCATACCCCAGCAGCATATCAGATCATTACAGTGTTGTTTTTCTTCTGTCTTCTGCAAATCCAGTGCCTGTTCGTACTATGAGGCATCTGCGCGATATCCGTGGAATAAATCATGACCGATTTGAGGCTGATCTATTAGAACATCTCGCTTCTGTGGATATTAATATGGATGTGAGTGCCGTGTTTGACCAGTACGAGCATGCGGTCATATCAACCGTTGACGTGCAAGCCCCTGTCACGAGAAGAATTAAAACGTCCCGACGCAAGGAACCCTGGTATAACGATGCCATACACAATGCCAGAGCATTGAGACGTTCAAATGAGAAGAGGTGGAGGAAAGTAAGCTCGAGATCCATCGACAGATTTATGTACAGCACCGAACAGCGGTCAACGCCATAATCACTCGAGCTACTAAGCGGGCTCACTATGAATCAGTGTTGTCATCACTTGACCAGCGGACATGCTTTCGTGTGGTCAACACCCTGCTAAAGCCGCCGAGCACTAGTCGACCACAATCATCAAGCATTTATAAACTGTGCAGTGACTTCGCTACTTACTTCGCTGAAAAAACACAAGGAATCAGAGTGCAGATCCAGAAGAAGCTGATAAACTGACTGACGAGGAACTGAGGGACATCATCAAACTGTGCCCCTCAACGACATGCAGTCTGGATGCATTCCCAACTGAACTTATGAAGAGAACACTGAATATCCACATTCCCTATTTGGTGGCCATAGTAAATAACAGCTTCGAACAAGGAATATTTCCTAACACGCTGAGAACTGCGGTTGTGAAACCACTGCTGAAAAGTGACACGATAAATAAAGATCAGCTAAAAAACTACAGACCCGTCTCCAACATAGCGTTCATCGGTAAAGTGTTAGAGAAAGTTGCAGTCCATCGGCTAACAGAACACCTAACTATGAGTGGACTGCACGGAGAATACCAGTCTGCATACAAGACGCTGCACAGTACCGAGACAGCCCTGTTGAGAGTAAAGCATGACATCGCAGGAGCCCTTGACAGGAACCATGCCATGGTGTTTGTTATGCTATATCTATCAGCAGCATTCGACTCTATCGATCATGCACACTTCTTGAAACGTCTGCAAGATGAATACGGTGTGCGTGGAACGGGCTTGCTTGGTTCCGGACATACATGGAAGACCGCAACTATCGCGTCCAGATTGACTAAACAACATCAGAGCAGTGTGGTGTACCACAGGGCTCGGTCCTTGGACCAGTTATGTTTACTCTGTACACCACGCCAATGCAGCGCATATTCAGAGTACATTACCACAAATATGCGGATGACATTCAACTATATGTATCCTACAATCCAGCTGTGCCGGGCGACCAAGTGGAAACAGTGAGGCGACTGACATACTGCGTTAAGGAAGTTAGACGATGGATGACTCTTCGTATGCTAAAGTTAAATGATGACAAAACTGAGATGATTATTTTTACATCAAAACATCATCTTAAGTTATATGGAGTTTGCCGTATGACCATTGGAGCTGACATTATTTCACCAGTAGACTGCGTACGAAATTTGGGAGTTCATATGGATCAACATCTGAAGATGACACATCATGTGACAGCTGTGTGTGCTGCTTGTAATTATCATCTATACAGACTATCATCAATACGTCACTATCTCACAACAGAAGCCACCAAAAGTGCTGTAAACGCACTTGTGACCTCTCGCCTAGATTACTGTAATTCGCTCTTGGTTAACCTTCCGGCATCGCAGATACTTCGACTGCAACGAGTACAGAACAATGCTGCTAGACTAATTACGCGCACCAGTAGGCACGA
>OY759261.1:50066413-50458913 GCA_963662155.1 Lamellibrachia columna
TTTTATTAAAATGTGTAACAGTTATATTTTAATAAATAAGTGACACGTCATGGAAATACAGATTTGTTTGAAGTGCTGGTGTTCTAATGTACATTTTATAGAGCATGTGGTTCATGGTGTTAACTGTGGTAACCAGTCAGATCCCTGTAGTAGGGGAGACCGGGGCACCGTGGACTTTGTACATCCTCATATACCATGCCATGATGGGCTGCTTTTTGTTGGCCCTAATGAAACGTGGATTTGTACTTTGTCCCAGTTGCTGTCTTAATCAATCATATTACAACAGTCCAAAATATAGGCCTACATACGGGCACTTAGCTGTGGACCAGGTCTTGGATGGTCAGACGGGTAATGCCAGACATTTCCTTGAATAGCTCTTTGATGTTGGACCTGGTTCCTGGAATCAGTGAGTGTTTGCAGATACACTTTCTCACACATCACATCAGCTGTGTCACATCAGCACATTCACTGATTCCGGGAATCGGGCTTAGTGTTAGCGAGCTGTTTGGAGATGGTCCTTGGTGTTAGTTGTTGGATCAGGAAGTTGATTGTCTTTGTGTAGGCCGACCAGGACAGGTAGTGGGAGGAAGTACACATTCTAATAGCCATTCTCCCATGGGTAGATAGATGGAGCCACCTATTGGTGACGAGGATGGCTTTGTGTAGTTTGGCCACTGGCACATTTAATTATAAAATGAGACATCACTCTAGATATAATACGGACACGATATACAGCTCTCAGAAAATGATTGTCACAGTCTCAGACCATTTGTTGATTTTGATAAATCAAATTAATACATGTATATTTTGTCGACCCAGGGTTAGCCACACCATCACACTCCTGATACCGAGATACCTACTGGTGGTGAAATGGGGGGGGCACTCCATACGTTTCTTTGAGAACTAACTAAATGTCCCCCCAATAAGTTCTTATTAGACATACATATTACTCAGGGAGTG
Source organism: Lamellibrachia columna (assembly GCA_963662155.1). NCBI lineage: Eukaryota > Metazoa > Annelida > Polychaeta > Sabellida > Siboglinidae > Lamellibrachia > Lamellibrachia columna. The sequence goes on from OY759261.1 coordinate 50,067,374, forward strand.
ATGGTCTCTTTATCATCTTTATCTTCTGATATTAGGTTAGGCTGCTTTTTTATTAACCTTTCTTGTGGTTCATGATTAAATTTACATGCCCATCTGAATCAAAATGTATTATTTAACCTGAAGGAGCCAACTGTATGTATGAAGGAGAGGACTGAATGGCGAGCCATCAAATCCTGGTCTTTCATCCAGATGGTGATAATTTAACCTGTGGTATTACAAGTAGTTACCACAATATACTATTAAACACATTCTCTGTAAAGTGCTGTGAACTGTATTAGATGTGGCACTATACAAAATAACTATTATTAGTCAATGACGTATACTGATGTTTACTGCAAAATGGTAGTGTTTGGTTTTCATAATAATCTTAATATTATTACGAGTATGAAAGCAGCTCAAAGTGTCTTTTTAGTATGTCCACAACTGGTTATATTACAATAGTTGTAATGATACTACTCGCTTGTCTTAGTTTCTCTGTATATTTTACAACATGTATAAGACCCAAAGATCATAGCATGATGATGAATGTAAGTATATAGACACAGTAGATTCAGAAAGACTCTGATCATTCCTCGTGGACATCGAGCTGTAGGCTACATTGATAAATATGGTCAAAGCTGACTAATGTGTTATGTTCTTGCTCAATCAATGGAAATCAATTTATTGATCTTGAATATACATGTGCTATGTGCAGGGTTTACATTCGTGCGTGCACCAGAGAATACACATTAAATTACACACATACAACTTACATGGCAACAAGCCAACAAGCACCATAGGTATTGTGATTTAACATTTATGTTGTAGAAAGTACTTATTCTGTGCATAAAACAATAACAAGACATTCATTACACAACTAAGTTACTTAATACACAACCAAGCAAAACATGTCACACACATTAATAATAATTGACTTCTATGGCGCCTATATCCTCAGGAACCTGAGCTCAGAGGCGCAACAAAACATAATCAGTAAGCGTAATCGTAAACAGGGACACGCAAAAGTCAGTATCAGAACCTTACCTGTCAGTGTGTCTACATTCATGTTTCAGATTCATCTAATCTACCCACACACACACACACACACTACAATATCAGATATTACTAACAAGTTTGATAACACAGGATTGGTGACAACTGGATGTCAACTTTAAAGTGTAACAACTAGAACATTGTATAATTACTGTGCAACACACAAGTGAAATAGTCAAACCTGTCTTAAGTGACCACTCAACAGATGGTCGAAGAGTGGTCTCAACACAGGGGGTCGTTTAATTTAATCTAACATGAAACCCTTTTGAATGGAGGAGGTCACTGTGGTCATTAATGACAGGTGGTCGCTTGATGCAAGTAGTCACCTGAGCTGGCTTGACTGTTGTTTAGTGATGTGTACTAATGATGTGCATAGGTTTGTTATAAGGTCGCTCCTCAACACATAAAGCTGTCACTTCAGTACTTGGTGCACACTTGTCTACATAACTTATACCATCATCTCTGAGAGGCTACCTAAAATGTCTGAACTATGGAATGTATGTACACGAAAGAAATGTATGTATGTACATGTGTGTATAAGGCACTGTTTTACATCATTATAGAAATACAGATAATCAGAGTATGCATTACCTCTCTTAAAACAGTCTTCTGATTTGCATACTGAAACATTATATAGAAATAATGAAAATATCAGCATGCTCTTGGTTAATCAGGTAATGTTTTCCACTCTCCTTTCACATTCTGATTCACACCTCACCTAATGTGCAATATAAAAATTATAACACAGAATGATGCATGTCTTGGTATAATAGACAGGTCTCTAATCAATGTATAATCTCAAGTGGTTAAAACGTGTTCCTGTATGAACCAAGCGTGACTACTTTGAAGCTGGTGTGCGTTACTCAACATACAAAGGAAACATCATCATTACATGACAAAGGTACACACATAATTAAGTATGTTACACACACATTGAGTTAATTAATTGTGTCATTGTGTCTACATTTGTGCCTTTTTTACATTCAAGTCTTAGATTTATCTAACCTACCCGCATACTATAACATCATGTACTACTACTAGTGTATTCGATAAGATGAGAGTGGTGACCACTAATTACTTCATTTTTCAACATTTTCTAATAAAAACAACTAAAAACAGTCATATTACTGTGCAACATACAAGTCATACTATCCCATAGTTTAATTCTGTATATTAATTATGTGCATAATTTTGTTGTAAGGTATTTCCTCATAACATATAAAAACTGCATAGCACTTCATCACACAATTGTCTCTATAGCTACTACAGTAACAACGTCACTTCATCACACAACTGTCTCTATAGCTACTACAGTAACAACGTCACTTCATCAAACAACTGTCTCTATAGCTACTACAGTAACAACGTCACTTCATCAAACAACTGTCTCTATAGCTACTACAGTAACAACGTCACTTCATCACCCAACTGTCTATAGCTACTACAGTAACAACGTCACTTCATCAAACAACTGTCTCTATAGCTACTACAGTAACAACGTCACTTCATCACACAACTGTCTATAGCCACTACAGTAACAACGTCACTTAATCACACAACAGTCTCTATAGCTACAACAGAAACAACATCACTTCATCACACAACTGTCTATAGCTACTACATTAACAATGTCACTTCATCACACAACTGTCTCTATAGCTACTACAGTAACAACGTCACTTCATCACACAACTGTCTCTATAGCTACTACAGTAACAACGTCACTTCATCACACAACTGTCTCTATAGCCACTACAGTAACGTCACTTCATCACACAACTGTCTCTATAGCCACTACAGTAACAACGTCACTTCATCACACAAGTCTCTATAGCTACAACAGAAACAACATCACTTCATCACACAACTGTCTATAGCTACTACATTAACAACGTCACTTCATCACACAACTGTCTCTATAGCTACTACAGTAACAACGTCACTTCATCACACAACTGTCTCTATAGATACTACAGTAACAACGTCACTTCATCACACAACTGTCTCTATAGCCACTACAGTAACAACGTCACTTAATCACACAACAGTCTCTATAGCTACAACAGAAACAACATCACTTCATCACACAATTGTCTCTATAGCTACTACAGTAACGTCACTTCACCACACCATTGTCTCTATAGCTACTACAGTAATGTCACTTCATCACACAACTGTCTCTATAGTTACCACAGTAACAACGTCACTTCATCACACAACTGTCTCTATAGCTACCACAGTAACAACGTCACTTCATCACAGAACAGTCTCCATAGCTACCACAGTAACAACGTCACTTCATCACACAATTGTCTCTATAGCTACCACACTAACAACGTCACCTCATCACACAATTGTCTCTATAGCTACTACAGTAACAATGTCATTTCATCACACAACTGTCTACATAGCTACCACAGTAACAACGTCACTTCATCACACAACTGTTTCCATAGCTACCACAGTAACAATGTCACTTCATCACACAACTGTCTCTATAGTTACCATAGTAACAACGTCACTTCATCACACAACTGTCTCTATAGCTACTACAGTAACAATGCCATCAGCAGATAAGTCATTTCGTAGTTCTGAATGAACTATGAAATTTGTGTATATGAAATATATTGTGTACATAATTAATTAATAGTACAACGGCACAAATGTATATGGCACTGTTTCACATCACCATAAATGTGAAGTTAATCGGAGTATGCATTACCAGTGTCCACCAACATTATTCCTTTCGTGTTTGGTGGTGTTCCATCCCACCGACATTGTTCCTTTCACGTTTGGTGGTGTTCGGTGGTGTTCTAACCCACCGACATTGTTCCTTTCACGTTTGGTGGTGTTCGGTGGTGTTCTAACCCACCGACATTGTTCCTTTCATGTTTGGTGGTGTTCCAACCCACCGACATTGTTCCTTTCATGTTTGGTGGTGTTCCAACCCACCGACATTGTTCCTTTCATATTTGGTGGTGTTCCAACCCACCGACATTGTTCCTTTCATGTTTGGTGGTGTTCCAACCCACCGACATTGTTCCTTTCGTGTTTGGTGGTGTTCCAACCCACCGACATTGTTCCTTTCATGTTTGGTGGTGTTCCAACCCACCGACATTGTTCCTTTCATATTTGGTGGTGTTCCAACCCACCGACATTGTTCCTTTCATTTTTGGTGGTGTTCCAACCCACCGACATTGTTCCTTTCGTGTTTGGTGGTGTTCCAACCCACCGACATTGTTCCTATTTCAGTATACCAGAGGTCATAGCAAATAATGAAACATCACGTTACAGTGCATTTGTTTGTATCACCTACATGCCCGTTGTAAATGACACCTTCTAAGGCGAATGTTTGTTTTTCTCGTCTAATCAGTCGACTCATTCACTGTGTGTGGGAGACCAGAAATATTCCTTCAGTTCCTGTTGCTTTGTGTGGTCAGGTACTTTGCCTGCAGATGACTTGATCAACTTGTAGGTGGTGATAAACAACTTTGGCAGTGCACTGTTTACGAAGCAATACAGCTTGTCGGGGGTCCCAATTTCACTTTCTGCTTCAGGTGAGCTGCAAAACCATTAAGATGTGTGTGAATACGTACAATGCAAGTGTACATGCAGAGTCATACACAGAGGAAATATTTACTGAGTGCAGGATGTGGGGACCATTTTTATATTTATAATACGTTTTCTCTAATGGTACGTTTTGGAACCAACAAGAGGCGGGAGTGTGTCAGATATAGTTATATGTTCTATAAAAACCAATTAGTAAAATCAGGTAATACATATAGAAAGCAACTCAGAAGACACTTCCACAAAGGCAAACATATACATTACAATTTAGCAAAGATAATTATGTTGATGGAATAATTTACTGAATAACAAGACAGGAACATAACGATGGATCCTGTTAAAAGATAACATTGAGGGCATTACTGAGAGGTTTGTTTGTGGGAAAGTTAGCACTTGTCAAGACACTATCGGAGAAATATTGCACAAAAGCAAATTACGTCCTGGTAGGATGATCATCCTACCAGAACGTCATCGTCATAAGTACTGATGAAGCCATCTTGATAAGATTGGTGAGTATCTAATCTACAGGTACATAAAACTTTGAGATGTGAAAAAATAATATGATCAATGTGGGAAATATGACACCAGATTGAGAACCTAAATAGGATTTCAGCCCAAGCCCAAAACGGCAGCAACAAGATTCAAAACGGGCGTGAGGCAGGGAGTGTCCTAAGCCCACAGTTGTTCACTGCAGTAGTGGAGCTATATAAGTACAAAGGACATTCTCCACAGACGACCTGGCGGCAGTAGACGACAGTGAGGCAGATATACGAGAAGGGTTGGTGAAATAGAAGGAAATCTTTGGCACACATGGACCGAGAGAAAATCTGGAGAAGACAGAGGTGCTTTGGTCGGGCAGCAGAACAAAGATTTAGGTGTAAGACGAAGGGAAGAAATTTAAACAGCGAGGCAGCTTTGTATAACTGGGTGGAGCGGTTTGCATGGTTGGCAGCATGGAGACGGACATTCGCAGGAGAATACAAGCTGGGGCGAGTGCATGGAGGAAAGTGGAAGGGGTGATGGTAGATTGACATATATCTCGGAAGCAAAAAGGAAATGTGCTTAGCTCGTGCATAACACCAGCCTGCCTATATGGTCTAGAGATCATGGCAATGATGGAAAAACAACAAAAGTGCAAGTTTGTGACAATAACTGGGTGAGAAGAATTGTGAGAATGAAATGAATGAACAAGCAAAGAATGAAGGAGCTGAGGGAGGAAGTTGGTGTGGAAGAGAGTTTCAGGAAGAAGCTGGTGAGGAGCCGGCTAAGATGGGCTGAACACATGGAAACAATGGAAGGGGTTGACAAAGATAGCAGATGCGCTTGGAGTGAAGAGGAAGACCGCGTGATTAAGATGTGTGGTGACTAAGATGGGAGGACTGCCCTGAAGAAAAATTTGGCGGGAGTGGGAGGGGAGTGGAGAACGAGAGCGAGGAATAGGGTGAGTGGAGACGGTTGGTGGAGGCGGCAGTGAAACGGGATCAGTGGCGAAGAAGAAGGAAAACAAATATTGACCAGCTTCACCCCGGACTTCAGGAATAATGAGGAGAGCAACGTAATAACACATATCCAAAATTGTTAAAGGAATGTAAAGGAAATTAGTATACTACTTGCAAAAGCTTTCAATTTGTCACAAAAAGTTGGAAGAATACTTTAGAACAGAGAAAAATGAATGTTGCACTCCTATGTATATGGTTCGAGAAACAGAAATGTCAGAATCAGTGAGTTCAATTCAGTGATATGACAAATATTTTTAAAAGGTTATCCTTCCCTGTGACGCATACATTAATATATCCATCTCAAAATGTGTTCCTAAAAACGAAGTCATGCTTAAAAAAATTTTTTTTTTAAAGAAATCAATCACTACGTGTGCAGCTGTACAAGAACAAGAGTGTATTTGACCAAATATACCTGAAAAGCCACGAGTAGATTTTGTCCAGTTAGATTTTCAGAAAGATTGTGCAAATGTGTAAAAAAAATTACAGATACCATTCAATTTTAGGAAATGTAAATGCCTGAATATTCATAAAAAGGGATACAAAACTAGGTACACCCATAAGAGAAGTGGACTCAAACCCTGGTCTTCTTGATTGACACTTTAACCACCGAAGTACCACACCCCACACATAGAATGTGGTGTCAAGTGTGGTTTGACCCCACTAGAGACCATGTTATTAAAAAATATAAGTGTCTAAAATATTGAATCGTTACGACGTTATTGCTAGAAATATATTCTTCAAACATGAGGAAGGTATTAGAACCAGAGGACACAACATATATTAAATACCAGCAGTGTCAATATGTTTAAAGACAAAATTTACAAATATCTGACAAGGACAAGTCACACATAGGTTAACAATTGTTTGACTCTTGATAAGTTGATGGCTTCCTTGTCCATTTACATCTGGATATTATTGCTTTTGATCGCAATATTGTTACATCTTTTTGTTAAATGTTTCAAAATTTATTATACTAATGAATATTCATAATTAAATAATGAAATCAAGAAAATTTATCAAAAGCATTGATAGCCAGAGTAAATGCATACTATGATAAAGCAGAAATAATTGCAATGTTGATCGAGTTTGCATTATTTATACTGTTAAAATTAGTGAAATCTAAATGCACATCTATACAACGCAGCAGCATTTGTTGATTTTTCAAGTGAATTTTGAAGAACCTGCTGGATTTTAGCTATTCACTGTTCTATGCATAATTAATTTTTCTGGTAAACTGAACTTACAACTGAGTGTGCTGAGTGAAGTTCCTGATGGTTCTCAGGAGTTTGCACATTGATGCCACATAGAGTGGGTCATTAAAACGTTTCAGACAAGTCTTGTCTGTCTCATACTGTCCATCTAAGAACATCTTCATCTTGTCACAAAGGAAAATCTGCAGTAAATAAGACATTTGTAAAAAAACGTAACGAGCACCTGACAAAATAAAATTTACTATCTGTGAACGTATTATTACATCAGTAGCAAGAACAAGTCATCACATATAATTAGCTTAGTGTTTTATAGATCATAGCTTAGTGTTTTATAGATCATAGCTTAGTGTTTTATAGATCAGTACAACTTCATGTATATTTCAATGTTTTTTACCTGAAATAAAAATATTCTACTATATTCATGAAGTGATATAATAATTGTATACTCTCACTTTCAAGTTGGTACAATAGGCTTCATTAAGTAATATCAACACAACATATGGATACGTAAGTAGCATCATTATACCCAAGGAGATATACTCTATAGTAAATCAAACACATTTGTCATTTGGTTACATTTGGAGTTCCTTGGCACACCCTAATTCACTGTGTAAGCTTACAATGAGAAGGATTCCACCTTTGACACTAGGTGTCTCTTCTTTGTTGTCATGATTGCCATCATTGGCGAGAACTATTCCCTTATATGGTATGGCAAATGTAAGACTACTACCGAGAATAACAAATACTACACTCAGTAATTAAGAAATGTATGTGGAGTAAGGGGTCATCACAAAAGTTACCCAAAACAAATAGTGTTTAGTATTGGTTCAGAACTCACTCATGGCATGTTAACAGTTTTTATTTAATGTTGAATGATTTAATTTAGTTTATAATATAATTGTAAGCATATATATGTTGTTGTTTGATAAGCAGAAATGTTTAAGTTCAAATAAATATAACAAATTAAAACAAATCATGGTTGGTCAGAGAAGCTTCTTAGTTTACCAGCAGCATTTATATATATATGTTTATACTTGGGCTTACCCAATCATTGTGATTTGGGAACACTTCATCATCCATGTCGTCAATTTCCTGTGTGAGGTGCATTCTTGGTCTAATATGACTGAAGACAGAACATGTGTACATGGTGCGGCACATCAAAAGTAGGTTTTGAACAAACATGTAAATCATATAGATATATAAAAGCTAAATGACCGATATTCTTTACTGTAACATCACATGCACGCACACACATACTAGGGCAATAGGGAGTGAACAAAACTGCCCCGCCTTGGAGCTACTACAAACACAACTATAATTATGTTTGTCACAAATCACATTTGTCATTACATATTACAGCTCTTCATAATAAATATGGCATATATGTGAAAAAGAAACACTTTTACACAACAGGAAAGCACATTCAAATAACGTACCTCTTCTCTACCTCACACAGGTTTCCAGTGCTAGCCAGAAAGTCACATCGTTTCTTATCATACCAGAAGTAAGGGTGTCTGGAATAACACACAAGTTGTAAAGCAGTGTAAATCTAATGTATATGATATTTCTGGGCCATAAATTATTCTCTGTAGACAACACTGTAATGTGGCCCCAACATCTCATTATACTGAAACTGTCATGTCAGTATATTCTTTGATGGTTGAACCTAGCATAGTATGTCCCATTGCTTAATGTTTGGTCATGTCTTGAGAGTGTACGAGTTTACCAAATTGAATAGGCTGCTATTTTGTCTTCACAGTTTGACTACTTTATCTCTTCTTGTGCAAACTGTTATACTTTGCTTGTTATATCATCATCTAAGCCATCGGTATACAGTTTTAAGGATAACATAGGTCTTAAAACTGAACCATGTGGTAGCTCCACTGAAAACCTGATTTACAGTTTGAAACAAACAAGTCCAATGTTGTGAGTGTCAGGGCGTAGTCGTTTTTCTAAAATAATAAATTAAGCATCATTTCCTAGTTGTTAGTGATAACAGAAATGTAAATAGATACGCGTGTCATGCTTGAAATGTAATGTTTTTCACTGGCGTTTTACATATTGTTGACAAAACGTAACGGCCATTTATAATATTGACATGTCCCTTTAATTTGCCGCCACAATGGCCCTTGAATTTGTAACATGTTGTCATCTATGATATCAGGTTACGCCAGCCATCTCACAAATATGTGGCGTGTTTACGATCATTTTGATTGACCCGTTATCCGCGGGGTCACCAGGTCACATCTACTTGCCAGTTTCCATTATAGCTTCAAAGGCACAAAGTACATTAGCGCTTATATTTGCTGGTATAAGGACATGATTTAGTTAGGTTTAGTTACTGGAATCACAGTAACCATACAATATATTCCGCGTTCATGGCGAATGAATAAAGCTGGTTCGAAGATCGAAGCACACATGGTCGTTACTATGAAAACATCGTCAGCATTTCTAAGTAATCATGGGGGTTACCAAAAGGACTGTTTTTTAAAGGATGGATTGGCAAAAATATGATGTTAGTGCCGTGTGTTGTCATATGGGTTAATTTCAATTGTTAATTAAATTAATTAAATTAAGTTAATTTAATTAACTTTCTAGAAAACCACAATTAATTTAATTTAATTAATTAACTTTACTGGAAGAGGTTAATTTCATTGAAAAAATCACTTTTTTATTGGGTATATTATTTTATTCAATCCGGTGGTGACTGCCACTGGCCTGCTCTCAGGAGTAACAATTAGCTTTGATGTTCATAGTGCCCATTAGACACAGCCACTCAGCCAGTGACCCAAGTTCACCCAACCAATATCAAAGAAAACTTCTAGTCACATACATGCAGTTGTTTGAACAGTGTTTCTGCAATTCCTACTTGTTCGTTTTTTGTATATCGAATAACATTAACACAGGGTGAGCAACTGTCTGCTTTTTCATTTCCGTGGTAAGCAACTGTCCGCTGAACATTTGTTAGAGCACCATTGCAGACTGGGACACCAGTTAGCCCCCCCCACCCCGTAGCAGATAGTGGCTTCTTGTTTGTTCTGAGTCAGCTGCAAGCACCATGGCTGACACAGTTCGACAGAAGTACCCTTCAAGATATGCTCAATGTGCTGTAGCTATTCGAAGAGGTGACAGATCTAGTGCAGGGTGATAAGATGGTGATGATCAGTTTCATCCTACCATCCGGGGTCTGCGGGAAGACATGTCAGCGTATAACGACAGCTACAATGGAAAGCTTGTCTCTGGTCTACTTAACTCGACCAACAAGCGACTGGCTGCGTATGAAGATAATCAAGTATATCAGCTGGCAACCACACTGGAATCAAGATTCCGCGTGGTATGGTGTACCCCACTGGAGGCTGTGAAAATTACGTCTACCCTGAAAGTCAAAGTCGCATGTTATGCCCGCACTGTTGTGACGCCACATGACAACACTGCAGTGAGTGCAGTAAATACACCACCGCCAGCCAAGCGCAGCCGCCTATTTAGCTACCTGCTTGTTTCAGTGCCACCAACCACACAAGTAGCAATGCAGAGCAAGACGTGATCGTCTAATTTCGTCAGCCCACCGTCGACCACAGACCTACTAGTCTACTGGCAAGTGGCCCAAGATCAGTTTCCAAACTAAGGTAGCCCAGTGCTAGCTTGCTATCTCTGCCACATCAGCCCCGGTAGAAAGACTGTTTAGTTTAGCTGGAAAGATGTTCCGTGCAGAACGATTCCAGTTAAGTGACAGCACCTGTTCTTGAAATGTAATAAGTGATTCAAAGGTGCTGTCACTTAACTGGATAAGACAATGAAGTGAATGAACACTGATGAACCAGTACAGTATGATACTATCAAACTTGTATACTTTTAGAAAACATTATTAAATACCAATTCAATGATTTTGTATGTTTTTCTTCTGTGTTTTAAGTGAAGTTAATTGGTAATTTAATTGAAGTTAATTGAAATTAATTGTTAACTGAATGAAAGTTAATTGTTAATTTAATTTAATTGAACAATTTGGGAGGTTAATTTAATTGACCTAATAAAAGGGTGAGGTTAATTTAATTTAATTTGGAAATGTCTCAGTTAATTGTAATTCAATTAATTAACTTTCTAAGTTAATTGCCCCATGCCTGGTATTAACATTCAATTCAATATTTCCAAGCATGTTATGAGGAAAAGAAAAAAAATCAACTGACACGTTAGCTGCCCCAATCACAGTGTTAAATGACAACTGATTAATTGTCTCCAACCAACCCCTTTTGAAAAAGAAACTATCGTACAAACTTTCAAAACAGAAATGTATTCAGTATACCATGTAATACATATAAACGGGATATTGTCAACACCCATCTTTTACAGTATAAACCCATTTTGGAATCATTGTATATATCTATGACTGTTACTATTGGGTTTTATTTCTTTCAAATATAAACTGTACCCCAGGAAGTACAAAGTTAAGGCGTATAGCAACGGCCAATACGTAATGCGCAGAAGAAAATACCGCAATATACTGATATACTGGTAACACTGCGCAACCATAGTAAAATCTAGGCATCCGCCACAACACATGAGCATCACAAAAAGTCATGCAGATTTTTATGATGCTCATATATGCTTATCAAAACAAAATGGCAACTATACAAAGTGACCCAGAGTAATACACAATTCATATATCATTATTTGACATAACAAAAATATATTAAATACATTTATGAAAAATTAAATCATATTATAATTGACAAGTTTAGCCAGTTTTGACAATTGTTTTAACATTTTTACATTAAGTAATTGGATAATTTTGAGAATTGTTATTCTTACTCAGTAATATTGATGTACATATTATTTGTGAAGAACTGCCAAAGCAGCAGATGCCAATGTATAATGAAATTTATAATTTTCTTCTACCAACATTGATACAACTGTCTAAAAGTGCTGCGACTTTCCACAAAGACCATGTATGAAATGTCAGCACAAAGTCCTCAGTACTCACCTTAGCAGCTCTGCAGCAGATGGTCGCTCTCTTGGTTCAGGGGCCAGCATGTGTTTGACTAGGTCACAAGCCACTGGGTCGTCAACAGCTGACAGGTTATAGTCTCCATCCATAATCCTGGTTTGTGCCTTATCAAGTCTACCATCTGGTGCATAGGGGTGAATACCTCCAGACATCATATAGAAGCACACCATCCCAGCTGACTGCAAATCACATTGCACAACAAATGTAATCAGGAGTAGACAAACACAGACTAACATAACCCCTCTAACTGTAACATAACCCCTCTAACTGTACCATAACCCCTCTAACTGTAACCATTAGTGATGCGAATACATAAAACAGTGCATCTGTTGTGTTACTGATGCTGTCAATTCTCCACATAAAATTACAAGAAACATAAACACAGGACGCCCAAAAGATATGTACTAACGACCATCACAAGAGAGGCATAAACACAGAAAATGAAGACACAGGCCCTAGAAAGAATGGTTGAAGATAGAAATGGATGGTGTCGATGGCTCTCTGCCTTGAGAGCCTCATGGCACAGGGAGTGATGCATGCGTGTCAACAAGAGAGCTGACAGCCTATGTTACATTATGGGTATAAGAGTTGACATAGCTAACAAAGTCTGCAGTTGATTTAGTGGGGGAGATTGCATGTGGGTGTGTGAACCAACTTCATGCAGATACAAACAGCATGGTATTCACCCAAGCTATAAAAATTGGCAATAACCAATGGCTTTGACCCGTTTTGGCATGGTCATGGTAGTACTAGTACTAGCCTAGAACGGGAAAGGTGAGAATCTGGGTTGACAGTTATGGCAACAGTACAACCAGCACCAGTAGCATTCTGACTGGTGGACTGAACAGTTTTTTGTTATTTTGTAAAGCCAAAATTTAAAACTGATTTTAACAGATTAGAGCCAGAGAGTAGACTACAACTCAGATCAGTGCATTCCACTGTTACGCCACTAATTACCAACCAACACCTTCAGTTTGGCCGTGGGCAGATTGGGGTGTAAATAAGCAAACAGGTTTGTGAAATGTTTGTAATTATTTGAAGGGAAATTATAGGCTAGATTACCACACCACTACCTACAACTACATCCTGATTCATACCATACGGTCACAACTACATCTGGTTCTGATTCATACCATACGGTCACAACTACATCTGGTTCTGATTCATACCATACGGTCACAACTACATCTATATCACAACTACATCTGGTCCTGATTCATACCATATGGTCACTGTGCATTACCCATTTCACTCGTTAGGCAGAGCCACTGGTGTGCTACAAAATATTGCTGCTGGGATTGATTTTTTCGTGAAACGATGTGACGACCAAACCATAACCCATCAATACATAATGCTATACGTTTATCTAGATTTCTAAACAAAACCCCACATAAAATACACAAATCCAACCATTGGTGCTCTCTGACTCTGAGCAGTCTTTGTTATTGACAAATATAGAAATGTGTCCACATTTCAACGGTGTGTCAACAAGTCAAAAGTGGTGAAAAGACGAAAGATTTTATTTTGATAAGCAGATAGTATAACTTGTGTGAATAGCCTTAACTTTATTTTAATTGACATTAAAAAATGTTAGTGTTCACGTTCTATATTTCATATACAGAAATTGCAAAAGAAACATGTATAGTAAGACTCACCTGTATGTCACCATAGGTTTTGTATTGGATGGGTGTCTTCTCGGCATATATCTGTTCAAGCAACTCTTTTGGCATCCACAACAGTGTTCCTGCACAGAACCATGAGGCAAACAGTGAGCACCAATTAAAGGACCATCACATCCAGCGTTACATTACATTATCAACAAGCAAGAAATAAAAATTTGTGAATCTTTAGTAATAAATGTGACATGGTTGCTCGCACAAACATGTGCGCACACACCCACGCATGCACAGTGCTATATTATGACAAGATTATCAAGAACTGCTGCATTTTAACATATTTTAAATGAAAAAATAAAGCCAACAGAAAGTCAATGTTACATACTAAGCTTCATAAACTTAAACGTTAGTTAAATTTTCACACAAAAACATGTTGTAAGCACTATATTTAGAATTTCAAATAAGTTGATGACAATTTCCTAAATTATTAATTATGACATCAGAATTCAATCAGATTTGATAACTGTTATTAATGATTTGTCACCATTTGGCAGTGGAGGGTTGACTGCATTTGTTTATAAGGTAAACAACATTACACAAAAACTAACATGTATATGAATCTATAGCCATTCTTGTTTTTCCAGAGTGCATAGTATGGTCAAAGGTATAAAACATATTTAACTCACCTGTGCCAGTTATCTCCATGGTACTCATATCTGGGTCAAAAGCATGACTCAAATCAAAGTCTGCGATCTTGATGCACTCTTCTCCTTTGGCAGAAACCACAAACACGTTCTGTGGCTACAACATCAAAGTCATAATGCAATCATGTCTCCCAAATTACCAATATGTTTTAACCAGCTAATACTTTTACATGAAAAATTCTCATAAACTAATTTTTAATAGAAAAATTCATAATCATAACCAACATCTTAAATGACAGCTTCCTAATCAACGTTGTCATTGGTCTGCAGGTTTTAGAAGATTTCTGTCACATGCATGAAGTGATGCAAAAACCAACAAGGCCAGTTGTAATTTTCTGAATTGAATTCTAGTGTTGCAGAACAGAAGCCACTTTATTTTTTTTTTTTTCAATCACCACAGCATTAATATTATTACTATATTATGAAACACAGACCAACCTTGATATCTCTGTGCAGAATCTTGCATGGTTTTGAAGTATGCATGTAGTCAAGTCCACGTAATAAGCCTTTCACCAAATGAGTCACCTTCTTGCTCCTGTCTTTCTCAGGCAGCTCTTTCACCTCTGTCTGCTCGAGCCACTGCTTGACGGTGAAATCACAGAGTTCTGTAGCAATGTAACTGTACTTGTCCTTGTCTTTGTCTACCATCTAAAAACAGAATAATTTGTTTCATAGATGTTTTGTGACATCAACAAGTGATCTCCGGCAGATGCATGGCTTTTTGTGGTATAAGCACTGACGTTACATTGACTACAGATAGTAATTGCTGGTAGCAAACACTGTTAAGCAAAACTTAATGAACGCGAAGTATTTAGTTGGGAAGGAGTGACCAGGGATAGGTCTGAATCACAATTTTTTTTTAAAGTTAGGTGTGATCAACAGTGTCTCTTTGTTGTTCATCAGTTTCATTGATTTGATTAGTTTTGTTATAAAAAGACGCAGTAGTGTTCCCATTCTTTTTTCAGCAATTGTAGGATTAATAAAATTTGCCTCAGATGATTTACACCTTAGCATGAGCACTGGGAATACACATTTCTGCTTATAATCTTCAAACAATTTAGCAAATTAAAGTCCATTCTATGAATAATTTTACAAAATACTATACAAGCGACCTTATACATCATATAGAATGGATATGTACTTATGACAACAATTGACAGCAGTGGTCAAACCCCCAATGACAGACCACCTTTCTTTTATGATCACACCCTTTGATTTTGTAGGTGGTCTTAAATGAGGGTTCTATTTTATATCTGAGTATGTTTAATATATCTTATTTACCATGTAATCCACAATGTTAGGATGATGGCGCAGTTTCACTAGAGTCTTCACTTCCGCTTTTACCAGCTTGTAGAATGAATGCATCACTTTCTTTACTGCGGTCTCCCGTCCATCTCGGATGAGACCGATGTATACTTCTGTGCCGAACTTCCTACAAATAACATATGATGCAAATGTTAATAATTTAAACCAAAACTTGTGAAAATAAAACAGATTTTTAAACATCATATGACAAAATTGAGAAGTGATGTTGCCATATACACTGACAGGAATCAAATAAACACAGGCAATGTATGATTAAACTCATGACATTAAGTATAAAAATACAATGACAATGGAATGTGAAGCAACTTCAATTCTGGATGTTTCGCATGTCCAAAACTCACTCACAAACATATACAGGGCATATAATTTACTATGTAAAACAGCTTTCTCAAAATTCTAGGCACACAAAAATGAACTCTCCCAAAATAAAAATTTTGTGGATTGCTTATTTTGAAACGTAATAGTTGTTTTTATCTTGGTGTCATTTCACAGATGATATTAATTTGAATAACTGTTTAGTATTGATTTGAACCGCATTAACCAATTTATACACTTTGAATGTGATTTTCTGAAAAACATATTTTTCAGTCACCAATTTTCTTTTATATAATTTCTCAATATCATTTCTAAACAGAATGGCTGAACATTTATGAAATTACAACTTGACTGGATGGTTTTAAAATTAATAACATAACTTTTGGGGAAATATGATCTATTTTTTTTTATAAAACAAGCCATGATTGTAGGTCAACACCTTCATTTCCACAATAATATTTATACAATCAACAACACAACACAGATACAGAGATATGAAAAGGCCAAATGAATTACGTTTATTGTGGGGATTAAGTGTAAGCCTACTTTTAAAGAAATTTAAAACAAAGAAATGTGAGCTCAACAACCCAACGCCAGGCTGACTACGCCCGATGCGAGCCTCCTGGACGTCCAGTTCATAAAGCCCAAATTTTTACACATAAAGCAGTAGCAGCATAAGACGCTTATGCCAAGATGTAAACACTGTGTGTAAAGCATGCACTAAACGACTGAGTACAGGGAGTGTGACAGGCAGGCGGATATCAGGGATTGTTCCCAGATTACGAGCTCCTGCCAACAACTTAGATACCATAAAGCAATTAGATGGGTCATGGAAACCATTGATTTTGTGGAAATAAGCCACCGCTGATACAGTGGAAACAATGGATGCTGGGGCAGAGCCACTGGCATACAAATGTGCAATAACAAGCAACACCATCGGCACCAAAACCGGTGTCCCACACAGTGCTTCATACCCTATGTTACCTGCTGCATCCGTGTACAGCTGGAGACAGTCACCTGACAAAAAACTGTCGGCCAAGAAGGACATGTCATTGAAATACAGCAAAAATTCCAAACATATACCTACATCAAGTTTAGTCTCCTGGATCAAGTGGATATGATGATGTGGCTTGTGCACGCCCATCATCAAATCTATATATATAGGATGGGCCAACTGTTTTACTAGGTGCCAGAAAGACCCCAATTTGCAACAAAAGCCATGAGATCGTGATTGCATTTCTCAACTGAGTGTGCCAACAACAGGAAATCGTCAATGACATGCACCATTCCCGTCACGCCTAATTTCACCTTCGCAACCCACTCCAACGCGGTACTGAATCATTCAAAGATCGCACAACTGCTCGAACATCCCATAGGAAGGACAGCATCCATAAAAAACTTCCCTTTCCACTGAAATCCCAACAAAGGCCTGTCTGCTGGAGAATAATACGGAATGCTGATTCCACATCCACCTTAGCCATGTAAACAGGTTTCGGTTACTGCCTTATAAAATCAATAGCATCCTGAATCATTCCGTACAGGAACAGATGAGATCTCCTTGGGAATAAATCATTAACCGAGGAACCTTCAGGGTATGATAGGTGGTGTATCATACTAAATTCTCCAGGAGACTTCTTCGGCCAACACCTAGGGGTGAAATCCTATACTGTTGACAGGTTGGCGGAACATCATAAGGCCCAAGTATTCGACCCAATGCCAACTCTTTTGCTATCTTATGATCTATGACTCCTGCAAATTCGTCAGCAGATTTTAGATTACTTACCACTTCCCCACGCTTTGAGGGCAACCCAACACAACCGATCTGAAAACCATGAGTGAAACCATGTATAAGATATGCCACTAAATTATTGTCGTAACCATCTAGAATACTGTAGAGTGCTTCTGGGGACATAGGTGAGGGCAACTTACTTCCTAGCCTAAGCGGGTGAGCCAGTGGTGGTTGATGGTCCAGCTGGGGGACCGGGAGGAGATGGGTTACCTGGGTGCAGTTGCTTTGCCCGTCTGCTGAAACACCTAATTGATGGGTGGGATCACCCGCAAATTCTACATTTGTGCACCCAGCAACAGGTGTTCTTGCCTGGAAAGGGGGCCCTTGTCTGTTGACAATCACCTCGTTCAACTTGCTCGACGTATATCAACTTGCTCAAAGATTGATAATGATGGAAGCGCAAAAATTTCGGTCAACTCGATGAAAACAAATTTGAAAAGAGTGTCCACTCCGTATGCTTTCACAAAACGAAGTGGCTAGTCCGAGTTTGAAATCATAGCATCGTGCAGCTAGTGCGCGCTGATTGGTTCATTACATGGAGGCAGGCACACTGGGTCACAGAGCGCGTCACCCAGCTCTGCGGGAATTAGCATAATAGAATAAATAAGCAATGGACCAATCATTAATTGTATGTGATGTTGCTTGCATAAAAAATGCATATGCAACCCTGGCTGTGCCAATGTCGCATATCCTCATTTTTTTTAAATTGTAAATAAATAATAAAAAACTCCTTGTAGTGCAAATTAGAGCTATATAAAGTAACTGTATACCAATAGTAGCTAGTAGTACAAGTTGTTTCTGATAATAACAACAAAGATGCTAAAACTGTGTTTCTCACCTGACACCAGGTGTGAATATATTCCATAAAGTTTTTTTCATGCAGCAGTTGAGAGCGAAAAGAAAGTTACTTACCCTTTACCAATCCTGAATCTGTCTTCTGTGCACAAGCAGATTTGTTGAAGATCCTGTACCAATTTATCTGGCTGCTTCTCCTGCAGTTTAAATAGCCAGCTCAGCTTCTCGGTATGGTCCTTATTCATCCGGGGTAATCTATCCCATTTACATGGTGTCTGTTAAGGGAAAGACATAACATGAACATACAAAATACACACACTACATGTTTGGGCAGAAAGAACAAATCAGCTTAATAGTGAATACCTTATTTTGTTATATGTGCAAACATCAACATGATTCAATGAGCTAGTTAACTTCACTAACTAGCACTGGTTCTCACAGAGGACAATAAATGAATGGAACAAATTATCTACAGATTGTGTAACAGCTAGCAGCGTGAATATGTTTAAAAACAAGGTTGACACATATCTCAGGAGGGTGGGTTATAAGTAGATGAACATTGTTGGACTCTCGATAAGCCAATGGCTTCCTTGTCCACTTGCCATCTGGGCCTTTGGCTAGGATGGCAAATCTTGTTAAATCTTCTTCAGCAATGGTCATCCTCACTCATATGTCTACCAATGGCCAGAGTTCATTCAATAACAAGCAAGATCTACCTGTGTTCACCACTTATTGCATACTGTTGACTTGTAAGTTACTATGTCTGATAACGTTCTTTCCGTGCCATGTGTAACAGGAAATTATGTCCAACATGGATCTTTTATTAACATTCATTCAGAGTGTTGATGTCTGCATAATAACCAGGGCATCCTGTGCTTACATTTAATTTATTCATATACACACGTTCTGCGTGTTTATAGATTTACTATGTTTAAAGTGATTCTTTCACTGTCTCAGATTTATTAAAATGTCACACAAATCCCTAAAATATAGTGTTGTCACAAGAAAGACTTTCGTCCTGGGAACTTCTTCAGGTGTCCAGCGATAACCATGTAAAAATGCTGCAATGCACTATATTCGACATATTAAGCGGACATACCCTAATTAGCATATACCCCCTTTTTAATCAGCAGGATCCATAATTATTGAAATTTGACTAGTGTGGAACAACTAAATAGTGTCTCCATCTGGTGTTAAACAGTTGGCACCACTTTTCAGTTGTTTTACACTCGTCACCAAATGACACCACTTTGTTACCTTATTGTCTAGAGAAAAAATTTTTGGTGTACGCTTATAAGAACAGATTCCTTGACTTTTTGTTTTCAAGCCTACTGTATGCTTATTAGGTCAAATATAATTTTGACCACCCATATGTGTTTTATTAAACCACAATTTTTTTTAATATAATTTGACCATTATCTGTTTATGAATATCGACCTTGTCGTTCAGTACATTCGCAAATAGCTGCAAACAATTTATAATTGATTAACACTAGTGGTGTCATTTGGTGCCTAGCGTTACATCAAGTTTTGACGTCTTTTAATTTCACAGAACATTTTAACATTTCTCAGATGTGTGTGTAAAGGTGTGGACATAACATACAACATTTTTATTGAACTTGAACACTTTTATTTGTCTCAAATTGTGATGGTTTTTAACTAAGGTGGTTGGGGCGCTAGCATGTCAGTAACTGTTGATTGTTTTTTTCATAACATGCTAGGATATACTGAACTAAACGTCGACACCACAACAAATCACCCAGCACTAATGTCATATTTTGCTAATCCATTCTTTAAAAACACAGTTCTTTTGGAAATCCCCTTGATTTCTCAGAAAAGCTGACAATGTTTCCATTCCATTGTAACACAACCAAATAAATGAAAAACAAAATTTTTATTAATCTGGAATATTATATAGCATTTCAACTAGAATCTGTGGAATATTTAATTTATCTTAAAAACTTCTACTGAAACTAATCAATTCAAGACAAGCATATAATAGCCGCCCCAGCTACCTTAACATTTGTGTTAGTTGTGTTTCGCAGACTCATAAAAAACTGGTCAAGCAGAACGCTCTATTGTGGTCTACTCCTGGATGGCAACGAACCACAAACAACTATGTGGGATCGCCGATGATCTGTAGTGACGCCTGACACATTTCAACACACATATGCATCAACGATGACTTCAGTGGTGCGTTATTCATGGACACAGTTGTTGTTAATTGCCACCAATGTAACCAAGCCTACTAGATCTGTGTGAATCTTCATGAACTGTGCATCTAAAAGCGTTCGTTGACGAGACGCAAACATCGCGAAAGTCATAAAACGCATCGGAACAAGTATACACTATGCAAGAGTACTGCCTTTGCCACAACCAGGCCAGAATCTATCCAATTTAATAATCTTATCGCTTGATCAATCTGACATCCTTTTACTGTGTTGATCATTTATATTGGCTTTGTAATCACTTTCTTTGTTACGGTAATATGAATATTGTCATAACAATTTGCCTATTGCAGGCTTCAATTTTCACAGGAGTCCGAGACTCCTTGTTTCACCTACGGAGTCCTTAATATGTCCCTTGGTAGGAGTCCATGTGACTCCCTAGTTTTAAAAGACGATAAAGCCTTTGTTAAAGTGGCCGGTTTCAACAACCCATCAATGTGCGTGTATGCTGCCATCTTGAATAGACTTCGGTCTGTAACGAGCAGTCATACTCGCTTCTGTCAGTTCGAAAATACTCGTGAGCACGGCGCACCACACTGCTTTCGGATCCGACATGGGCGCAGCCATCTTGGTTTAATGGTTATGCAGAGGTGTTCTGTTGTGATTGGTCAAAATATTGGAATTAAATTGCCCAGCCCAGGCCTGCACAGAAGGCTTACGTGCGGGGGGAGATTGTAGCAAGTTGAAAAAGTGCAAACTCCCAAATTTTTCTCCTCCCACCAATTTCCCATGAAAATGTACCACTATCTTGTCTTAGTGCAGATCAATAGTTAACATTTCTGAACCTTTGTCTAAACATTTTCAAATTACAATAAATGTATTGACAGTTGACTAACATACCTTGAATGTGGGTGCCACCTTCTCTGTGTGCTGTGGATAAATAACAATAAACAAATTCAAAATCGATCAGTTATTGTTGGATTGTTTCTTGGCCAATTAAACTAATTTGAAGCAACTAAACACATGTTAGACAACAATGTTGATCTCAATAGTATGAATACTACAGAAGGATGGATCTTGGATAATATCTGAGAGCTGTTGTCAACGGTCTGCTTTAAAGTTGGTTGGTGTTGCTGCTGCTGTTGTTAAAGTCACCAATGACAACTAATTTTATTGTCAACTTTTGTAGATCAACAAAATACAGATTGTTCTTGATCATATCTGCCACTACCAGTGGTACATGTAAGCAAGACATACAGCTTTTGAAAGCAAACATATTTAATAACATGGACACTCTTACTATTGGGACCTCAACACATTGGTTTAGACCTGGACTCTGACAATGAAAAATGAAGCATCTTACCATACTAATTCTGACTCCAAATTCCTCATTCAGCCGGTAGAAACATTTCTCAGACACACCACTATTCCAAAGACTGAAAGAAATCAAAGAGGTTTTCACAACCATGTTTTTCTGTATATGTGTATGTGCGTGTGTAGTATGCACTGTGCATACATGTATGTGTGTGAAAGTCAAAATACACTGTATATCTAGTACATACCTCATCCTTAACTGTGGTAGTCGTGTCATCAGGTCTCTCAACATCATCTCAACATCATCTTTGATGGAGTTGTCAGCACACCTGAAAATGGCAGATCAAAACTAAATAATGTTTCTCTGCTAAACTTTCTTCCTATGGTTGTATAGACATTTTGACAACTAGCCTTCAACTCTATTACATTGCCAATAGCAACCCCAGCTGTGCATGTGAAGGCTTCTTATTCAGGGTTTTACAGTAATGGTTGTAAAAACATATCATAAAGCATTGTGTACTGTTTTCAATATAGTATGGTTTGACTGTGTGATGTATTATAGCTCCCAACACAACGTTATAATGAGGTTGTATTATGTGTGATAAGTTTAAACAAGGATTGTCAGATATCTGACAAGAGAGGGCTACACAAAGATAAACACTTTTGTTGGACTCTCAAGAAATTGCTCACTTGTCATCTGTCGCTGGTTGCATTAGACAGCAGCATATTTAGCACACACGTGTCACTGGTTTACTTTGTCTACGGGGATACAAAACAATAATTGTATAAAAATAAAAAATACTTTGGTACTCGTAAAGTGACATGAAAATTTTCTGGAGTGAATATAAAAACACTTTCTTACTTGAAGTGCACCAGCATTGGGCAACCTGCCCTGAGACCATCCGCAATGTGTTCAAATGATTTCGAAATGAGTCCACATCCATCCAAACTGTAACAACAATGTGTTTATTATATATTTCATCAACACCATCTATCCTCTGATAAAGTTGCACTTCAGTTTTAGTTGTAAAATAAGATGGACAACATCAGTTTTATTTCTAAAATATGGACAACAATTGTGCACATCAATGCAATAACCACGAAAGTGCCATTGGAGCGAAACAGAGAAAATGGCAGTTGAAGTTTGAAAATGATAATGCAATATTGCAGTCTTCAAACAAATTACTGTGTAGATCAATGCAATAACCCCGAAAGTTACAATTGTAATACTTACTCTAGTTGACGCAGTGTCGAGGTTGCTGCAAGAGCGGCACCAAGTGAACGACCAGCCTTGACACTAGCAAACACTTTGTTTCCACTCAGACTGTAAAATAAATTACATTCTTCAATTAATACATCATACACACTCTATACAACAATTAAACTGATATGACAAATAACCCAGATGCACTTCATTGTTGTTGTTGTCATAGTCTGCATCAATATGTTATTTCTTTTGCAAAAGTCACTCAAGGCTCACATGAAATAGTTGGTGACAACCAACCTATTTTGTCTCCAGATATTTTTCTTCTAAGTCTTCATAATAGGGATGGTTTTCTCTTGTAAAACATTATTTCTAATATGCCAATAACATATTTATTAAACAAATACTCTTCATGAACACCTTTTTTGCCCTCACAGTAGTAAGTTGTTTAAACAAACAGAACAAGTTTGATTATTAGTAAACCATAAATAAACACCATTAAAGGGATACATGCTTAAAAAAAAAATTACAACCCCCTACAAAATCTTGCAATTCTTGCTATTAAAACGCATTACAATAATTTTGTAGTTTGTCTAGTTTTTTGTATCATAACTGCTAAGTGAAACACACCTCACGCGTTAACTTAAAATACAACAAACAAAAATGTTGTCTATGGTGTGTTAATATAGTCAGTCATCTATATATCAAATTGTTGCTTAACCACATTGCTTATTATGTTGCAGTCATTACCACCTCCTAATTATCAGCCACAAATTTCACTCAATGTCACAAGTTTCTTTTTTATGCACGCAAGTGTGCATGCATTACATACACAGCTTGTTGCAACTGAAATTGTAGTCCGTCAAAAATGGACCTAATATGGAAATAAATAGTACATTAATTTTTTCAGAATAGTTGCAAAATACCACACTGAAGTCCCTTAGTTTCCCCTGTGTGCGTTTGACACAATGAGGCTAGATGCGTGAGAAATATAATAGATAATAGGCGGTGTCGTTCAATGTACTAGTCCATCGATGGGTGCACCAAACAAAGCCACACATTTGACTAATGTGCGTCCTGTTCAAAGGACTAGTCCTGTTTGATGCCAATGCATATGTTATCATGACAGAAAATATCTAGCAGCAGTTTACCCCACCAGTATATGATACAGATGATTACATCATTTGCACATGACGTGTTAAATAACATAAATGGTGGACACCAACAAAATTACCCTTTTAGGGGGGGGGGCAAGGCACCAAATTATCAAAATGACCACCATGAAATTTCAAATTTCAAGAGAGAAAACATTTCTTCAGACATACATGCCTATACTTCCTTTTCTAATTACATGTTTGAGTGGTTTAGAATGAAAGAGCATAGAAGTCAACTTTTTATACAATATATCAATTGTAACCTGATATTGATCTTCAATCATTAAAAGTACTTTGCATATTAGTAGTACTGTGAATGTGTTAAAAGTCGCATGGAAGTTCTTACTTCAGGCTCTGGATGGACGTGTTCGCTGCCAACCCAATACTCAGTTCCTTCGTTGCATCAGCATCTAGATCACAGCAGCTCAAACTGAAAGTAAAATATCAACAATGTTAATACGCTGGTGCATCATTATGACACCACAACACTCGTCACGCAAACATAACAAAAATAGTATTGCACTAATATGTGTAACTATTTAGTAGTTATTTGTATTTTACTCTTTGGAGATCCACATACCAGTAGTGAGCCACAAATAAAACACTGCTTCAAACAGTCAAGATACATAAAGAACCGTCATTGCAACAATCAACCCGCTCACTTCATTTGAACCATTAGTTGTATGTATGCATATTATGCGACTGTTGTACATCTATGTTAAACAATAGCCCATTATTTGTTGAATGTAGCAACTGAAATAAGGCAATGCTGACTGGTCTTCAAGTGCTGTTCAATGCACTATTCCATCAATCACTGCACACGTTTCAGACAGCGAAGCAATTAAATGTACTAGTCCAATGAAGGATGCACCTCATGCTGTCATATATGAGACAGGTTTGTCATTCAGTTAGTGCAGCTTCTTAGCACACAAGACCAGGCTGAATGTTCAGTTTGTGATAAACAAAGCATCATATTTGGTACACACGTGCTATGACAGGTGCTAAATAAGGTAAGAGGTGGATCTCAAAAAATGTCCCTTTTAAGAGGGTGTGTCACTATACTGTATCATCAACACCTTGAGGCTAGACGGAGGAAAGGAAGATGGGAAAGAGGTATAAGGGATACATTCATGTCACATTTGAAAGGGGTTATTTTGTTATTTGTATGTTATTCCCTAGATATCTATGTACCAACAAATCAATATGTCAGGATATGTATAGAAAAACTGTCATTACAACAATCAACCTGCTCACTTCATTCAACATATTATTAGTTGTATGTAAGCATATCGTGATACAGCTCTACATATAAATTACAATTTAACCCACTATTTGTAGCAACTGAAATAAGGCAATGCAGACTTCATTCAACTGTTCGTGTTTTTGATCCAGGGTCTCTGATGACAATATGTGTCTTGTTGTTTGTACTGTGAAGTGACCTTGTGGGAACTGATGGTAAACACTTCGATGTGTGTACTTCAGCTGGAACAGGTGTGTGGTATGGACCGGCATCAAACTTGAGTATTGGGAAACAATCACGATGCCAACTTTCTGAGCATCTCTAAATACAGTTGGAAGTTGATTGCTCTCATATATCTCACAAACGACCAGTACATCAGAACAGGAACTGACTGTGTTGTGCATCACCCACAGAATGTAGACATGACATCACCAGCAAGATGTATGTCAAGATACTGTCTGTACGTAGCTCTCTGTTGGACATTGAGACTAGCGGCTGTTACTTGGTGTGTCCATCTTGTCCTTGTTACGTAGCTGCCCTCCTGTAATGTAATATGTGCTTCTATGAAAGCACTTGACCACCCACTACTCTTGAGCCAGTCACGTAGTACATACATGTGCACTATCAAGGGAATGTTGCCTCGTTGCAGGCTACTTGAAATGTCAATTGTTATATTTCATTAACAAAAACGGGTGCCATTTCAGATATGTACAAATGAGGCTTCTTCGTGTGTCAAAACCAGTCTAGAATATCTTAGAACACTGAAAAATATTAACTAACTGGAGATATGTTAAAAAAATGTATTTCAGAGTTTTATGGCGGCAATTTTGAAAATATGATACCACGTCTCCTTGAAAGAGAAATTTTGTTGTTGTCTAACACCTGTCATATTATACTTTTATATACAAACGTGGCGCTTTACCACAATCTGAACTACTCATGTACTAAGATGCTGTCTTAAGTGAACCAACTGATCGGCCACTGCAACGAAGGATCATGTAATTTTTCATTAATTAACTGGTGCCGTTCAATCCACTAGTCCATCGAACAATGCATCGAACGCTGTCATATTTGACACATCGATCAATGTATTAGTCCATTGATGGGTGCACCAAACTATGCCACACATTTCACTGATGTGCGTTTTCTTCAAAGGAATCTTCCTTTTTGATGCCAGTGCATATCTGTCAGTTGTAATAATCCATCTCTCAACACACTGTCAGTATAAACACAGGACTCCACTGACAGAAGATCTCCTGTACAGGTGCAAGTAATGGAAGTTGCTGATTAAAAGTGTGTTAAAAGTCACACAGAAGTTCTTACTTCAGGCTCCATGAATTCCGAAATTCGTCCAGTTATTTAACATAATTCCAGTTCTAAATAACATGTCTAGTGGCTTAAAAATGAAGACTGGGATTTTCGACACAGGAAATCAATCAAGATACAATTTAATGTGATTAGATGATTACATCATTTGCATATGACGCGTTAAATAAGATAAATGGTGGACACCAACGTATTTACCCTTTTAAGGGGGGAGGGGGCGATGCACCAAATTATCAAAATGACCACCATGAAATTTCAAGAGAGAAAACATTTCTTAGACATACAGGCCTGTACTTCCTTTTCTCATTACATGTTTGAGTGGTTTAGAATGATAGAGCATAGAAGTCAACTTTTTATACAATATATCAATTGTAACCTGATATTGATCTTCAATCATTAAAAGTACTTTGCATATTAGTAGTACTGTGAATGTGTTAAAAGTCGCATGGAAGTTCTTACTTCAGGCTCTGGATGGACGTGTTCGCTGCCAACCCAATACTCAGTTCCTTCATTGCATCAGCATCTAGATCACAGCAGCTCAAACTGAAAGTAAAATATCAACAATGTTAATATGCTGGTACATCATAATGACACCACAACACTCGTCAAGCAAACATAACAAAAATAGTATTGCACTAATATGTACAGTAGTACCTGCCTTCAACGGACACTTCTATATCCAAGCAAAAGTGTCCCTACATGACAGGTGTCCCCTCATCGGAGGGACAGGCATGCTGGAGTGGAGGACTGAAATAAGGCGCGTTAGGTGTTCCCATGTCTGCCACCAGGGTGCTACTAACCAACAGCGATCGCCGCCCGCTGCTCCAAGTCTAACAACGCTGTCGAAGCCACAGTGTACTTGCATCACTGTCTTATACGGCAATATGCAGTTTATAGAGCTTATTAAACGAGTCAACTACCATCAACATGTATTATTTTTAAATGTCACACCCTGTTTAATCGTTAACTGAATAAAATACATGTACGTATACTGTTATGAACAGCTCCAGACAGTTGTGGACAGTGTTCATAAGCATGACATACTCTTAGTAATGGGGGATTTAAATGCCAAAGTTGGAGAAGACAACGACGGATATGAAAACATAATAGGAAGCCATGGAGTAGGTGAAAGAAATGACAATGGAGAAAGACTTGTTGACTTCTGCGGACTCAATAACCTCGTGGTAACAGGTACCATTTTCCCACATAAACTTATACATAAACAGACATGGACATCTCCAGGAGGAAAGACAAAGAATCAAATAGACCATGTGTTAGTGAGCAGGCAACACCGGACATCAGTAATGGACACTAGGGCCATGAGAGGAGCCGACATTGCGAGTGACCACCAACTAGTGCGATAAAAAATCAAGCTGAAACTAAAGAGAAAACAAAAGAACAAGGCGATCAGAAAGAAATTTGATATAATTAAGTTACAGCACCCAGCTATTAAAGCCCAATTCTCACTGAAGTTACGCAACAAATATGATATATTACAAGACTACGAAGAAACAGGCGACGAAGAAGTTGAGAAACAATGGCAAGACTTTGAGGATGCATACAAAGAAACAGCTCAAGAAGTACTGGGGTACAAAAAGAAAGGGCAAAAACCATGGATCAGCAAGGAGTCGTGGGAGCTAGTAGAAGAGAGAAAACGACTGAAGAACAACATCGAGCAGACAAAGTCAGACAGGATTAAGCAGAATTACATAGATAAATATAGGTGTAAAGACAAAGAAGTGAAGAAGAGCATGAGGCAAGACAAGAGGAAGTGGGTTGACCACCTTGCCATGGAAGCAGAGGAAGCAGCACATAATGGAAGAATGAAAGAAGTGTATGATATTACAAAAACCCTCAGTAATGACAAACGTAAGACAACAAATGCAGTGAAAGACAAAGGTGGAAACTTAATAACGGAAGGATTGGCCAGAAGGAAGCGATGGAAAGAACACTTTGAGGAAATCCTTAATAGACCTATACCTGATGACCCTGTAACAGATGTGGAGATAGATCCGATCATAAACGAAATCAGCACTGACCCAATAACAGAGGCAGAAATTAGAACAGCGCTAAGGAAGATGAAAAACGGGAAAGCAGGGGGCAAGGACGAAATTACAGCAGAATTATTAAAAGCAGACATGAATACAACAGAGAAATGGCTTGTCAAATTATTCAGAACATTTTGGGAACAAGAGAAAGTGCCAAAAACGTGGAAGCAGGGACTGAAGTATTCGGAAGAGTACTCATTGACAGAATAAGAGATGGAGTTAACAGCAAGTTGAGAGACGAACAAGCAGGTTTCAGAAGTGGGAGAGGCACAGTAGAACAGATATTTATTTTACGAAATATTATAGAACAGGTAGTGGAATGGCAGGCAACTCTATACATCACGTTTGTGGATTTTGAAAAAGCATTTGACTCAGTGCACCGAGTCTATGGAAAATTATGGAGAGCTATGGAATTCCATGCAAGATAATCCACATGGTACAGATGTTATACGAAGATATGTAAAACAGTCCGTACATTGAGAAAGTGTCCCGCCATAGCAGGTGTCCATTCATCGGAGGGTCCGTTGAAGGCAGGTACTACTGTATAACTATTTAGTAGTTATTTGTATTTTATTCTTTGGAGATCTACGCACCAGTAGTGAGCCTCAAATAACATACTGCTTCAAACAGTCAGGATACATAAAGAACCGATAGAGCATAGAAGTCAACTTTTTTATACAATATATCAATTGTAACCTGATATTAATCTTCAATCATTAAAAGTACTTTGCATATTAGTAATATTGTGAATGTGTTAAAAGTCACACGGAAGTTCTCACTCCAGGCTCTGGATGGATGTGTTCGTTGCCAACCCAACACTCAGTTCCATCGTTGCACCAGCATCTAGATCACAGTAGCTCAAACTGAAAATAAAATATCAACAATGTTAATACACTGGTACATCATTATGACACTACAACACTCGTCAAGCAAACATAAAAAAAATAGTATTGCACTAATATGTGTAACTACTTAGAAGTTATTTGTATTTTATTCTTTGGAGATCTACGCACCAGTAGTGAGCCTCAAATAACGTAATGCTTCAAACAGTCAGGATACATAAAGAACCGTCATTACAACAATCAACCCACTCACTTAATTTGAAACATTAGTTGTATGTACGCATATTATGAGACTGCTGTACATCTATATTAAACAATAGCCCATTATTTGTTGAATGTAGCAACTGAAATAAGGCAATGCTGACTGGTCTTCAAGTGCTGTTCAATGCACTATTCCATCAATCACTGCACACGTTTCAGACAGCGAAGCAATTAAATGTACTAGTCCAATGAAGGGTGCACCTCATGCTGTCATATATGAGACAGGTTTGTCATTCAGTTAGTGCAGCTTCTTAGCACACAAGACCAGGCTGAATGTTCAGTTTGTGATAAACAAAGCATCATATTTGGTACACATGTGCTATGACAGGTGCTAAATAAGATAAGAGGTGGATCACAAAAAAATTTCACTTTTAAGAGGGCGTGGCACTATACTGTATCATCAACACCTTGAGGCTAGGCGGGGGAAAGGAAGATAGAAAAAAGGTACAAGGGATATGTTCCTGTCACATTTGAAATGGGATATTTTGTTATTTGTATGTTATTCCCTGGAGATCTACATACCAGCAGTGTGCCACAAAATGAAACTGTCATCGTTTTGACTCAACATTTTGACTTGACAAGTTACTGTTTTGACTTGACATTTTGACTTGACGTGTCGCCGTTTTGACTTGACATTTTGACTCGACATGTCATTGTTTTGACTCGACATACTGCCATTTTGCCGTTTTGACTTGACGTGTCACCATTTTGATTCTAGATGTCGCTATTTTGACTCGACATGTTGCCATTTTGACCACGGTTTTCACCATTTTGGTTTGTTGCCATTTCAGATCTTCCGCCATCCTGACCAGTACCCATCTTGTTGTTTTGCACTCCGGTGAGCAAACAGGCTGTCAAACGACAACCTACCGGTGTCATATGAGATTTGGACCCGCGGGTCCAAACCTTATCATGACATTTGGACCCGCTCTACGATAAAAGTACCCGCCCCCAATCTCATAGGTGGGGGGTCCAGTAACCAATATTTTTAAATATTATAATTGTAAGCTATGTACCAATGATTTTTATACTGCACATGACCAGTTTTACTAAATATACACTGGACAGTCCTTAAAAGACTATACCAGCAGTGCAAGCTGTATAGATGGAAAACATGTCTTGTGGGCATGGCATGTCTTGGGGACACCAGCTTTGTGAGGCTGGTGTCTCGCCTATTAGCCCCCCATTAGCCCCTCGATTTTACTTGTGTGCTAGGATCTGCAGAATTGCCTTACTTTCAAGCCCAATTAGTATTTGGGTATGCTAGTATCTGCAGAATCGTGTCTCTGCTTACTTTCTGGCCCCGTTTAGTATTTGGGTGTGCTAGTATCTGCAAAATGGTGTTAATAAATTACAAAAAATAATAAATTCAATTTTTTATGCATATCTGACATATTATGCTTTATATATTAACATATCAAATTGCAATATTCCTGCACGTTTTATATTTGAATAGTAAATAAATCTCATGTAATGACTGATTACGACCAGAGCATTTTTTTGCTGATGACGTAACTGTTACTATGTCAGATATAATTGCTCGGGACCCCCCCAACATTGTTTGCCTTTTTATAGAGATAAATAATAAATGAACATTTCAGCCAAGTTTTATTGAAATTACTCTTTGTTGGTATTGAATCTATTGAATATTGTAGAAATTGAGCTAAAATGTTCTTTTTTCTGTGACTTAATAAATTACATAAAATAATAAATTTTACCATTTTTGCTATGCGAGTTTGACATATTATTCTTTATATAATATGAACATATCAAACTGTAATATTTCTGCAAGTTTTATATCTGAATAGTAAATAAATCTTGTGTTACGAATGATTATGATCAGAGTATAGGATTTTGCTGGTGGTGTAGCTGTCACTGTGTCAGACATTTCACAAATTTGCACGGGACCCCAAATTTTTTTTGGCATTTTTCAGCCTTTCGGGTCTAATGGATTTCAAACAACCTTTAACATTTAAAGTTTCATTATTTATTTCAGAGTAATCAGCCAACTTAATTTCACCTTAGTGTCTGTTGTTATGGAAAGTATCACCAGAGATTGAAGTAATTATTGCAACATATCACCATACCTTTCTGTCTCTGATTCTTCTTTATGTGTCAGTTGCTAGAGTTAGCTGTGATGAGGTGTGGATGTCTTCTCCACAACATTATGAAGTCCTTCAGCCTCCCCAGCTGTGTTGAGACTTGATTCCTTCACTCGGACAGAAACTCTACAAATGACAATCATCACAGCAGCTATAGCAACGTTGATCTTTAGCATTTACACATTATATACAAAAAATTTCAAAACAACAAAATAAGTTTCAACTGCCAAGTACAAGTGAATAGGGCAATGTCTTAGAAACTTGACTGGCATTTCGAATATTTCAATCTAAGGATTTTAGTCCATTTAATTGGGAGAAGAAAAATCAAGGAAGCAATCAATATCCACTGAAACTAAACCTGAGGTGAACCAAGATGTCGACCAGGAGCTCATGTGACATGCCTGTAGCGAAGCAAGTCTTCTGACGAAGGCCGTGAGACACGGTCAAAATATTCTGAATGCCAACCAAGTTTCTTGTGTGGTAAACAAAATCTAATTCATGATCAACATGTTAGCATCATTATGACCAAAGTAATGTCTACATACCTAGTGGTCATAGACTGGATAATGAGAACCACAGAAAATAGGAGAAATGGTATCCAGTGGACACACTGGAGCCTACAAACTGGCAGACAGTCGTAACCAGATACGGGATAAAACAGACCTGATCACAGACACAGACAGGACTCAACATGAACAGAAGCAAGACAAAGATGATAAAAGCCAACATCAAGAGCCACAACCCAGTCATTCTATGTGGGAAAACACTGGAAGAAACCGAGTCCTTCCTGTATCTGGGCATAAAATCAGCACAGAAGTAGGAAGAGATGTGGAAGCTAGGATCCAAAAAGAGATGTGGAGGATCCAAAAAGAGATGTGGAAGCTAGGATCCAAAAAGAGATGTGGAGGATCCAAAAAGCAACAGTTGTTTCCCTCACTTTGAGAAAAATGTGATCAACAGGTCGAGATAAATACCAAGCTGAGAATACTCAACTCTAACTCAGTGTTCCTGTAGCAGCTGTACAGCTGAGAAACAGTGAATGACACAACAAACACTGAACAACATACAGACTGTCACTTTCATGAATAGATGCCTGTGCAGAATTATGAATTTGAAATGGTGTGACAAGGTTAGCAACAGCTCTCTCTAGAAAAGGACCACGCATCTTCCAGTGGAAAAAGAAACCAAGAAATGTGGGGATGGATATGGGTTGGTCAAACACTAAGAAAACCCATCCAACCTCACAAGACAGTCAATAACATGGAACCCCCAATAGAAGAGAAACAGAGGACAGGAACTATAAACACCTGGAGACAAAACTGAAGATGGCCTACACCTGGAATGGAATAGTAACAACGGCACAGAACAGGACACAATGGATAACTTTTGTCAATGACCAATGCTCCCAGTGAGCAAACAGGCCTAATTAAGGCACATGATAGGTATTAGTTGTTTTATGGGTTTTTTCTAACACAAAAATGGGTCAAATGTATTCAGATACTTAAAATAATTAAAATCTCAGCTGTCCAGAAATATATGCCATATGATATTGTATACAAAGATAATTCACAGATATGCTTAACAAATCTTTATGCATGCGGACATGTCCTGGCATCGTGTCCAATTGATTAAACTACTGTTTATTTGCACTGCTAAACAACATTCTTACCCAATTTTTTCTATGGCAATGCATTCAATCATTCCACGTACATCAAGTATATTATTTTAACACATTGCGCTTTTGATTACTTTTGCGGTGCAAATATCAGCGCGGATTGCATTTTAGTTGCACATGGTTAGTTATTATTATCTCTTTTAGATAATAAGCCCCCAGACCATGAATTTTGTTTCACGTTAAGATCAATGTATAAGCTCAAAGTTAAATACATAATACAGATAAATGTATGGTGCATATATTAGTCAGCCATCTTGGATTTCAGACACTGTTGCTGTAAATTTTACTTGTATAATCATGTGTGGTTTGATTTGCATATATCAAAAATTCTAAGAAACACCATAAATACAATACATTAATATTAACATTATGTAAATTACTAACAGTCTAACCTCTCAAATGTAGTAGTCGTATTCTAATACATGGTCAGTCACTCTCCAGCAGGGAATCCAAGTCTTCTGACACTGAAAGAGAATGACAACACCTGTATATGCACCTGCAATATATACCTGTCACCAAGGCAACAGCTAGTAGGCTGCCATCCAATCAGAGCCAGCATGACATGCTGTGGGCTATAAATACACCCACCACAAGCATGTGACACAAATGTTATAATTTTATTTGTGTGTACATAAATATAAACATAAAACAATTATGATAATTTTTTTAAATGGATCAGAACACTGCTACTCAAATGTTGGGGACATACAATAAGGACCATGCACACACCTTGACTTGTGACAAACAGAGTGAGCCACTGTCAATGGCTGACGGTTACGCTCTAATTATTCCAATAAGTGCCACACGTATACAGAGTTGCTCCTTACATTAGACCAGAAATTGAAGACATGAGTCAAATACTCAATACCACAAAATTCCAATCAATCACTGGCACTGCCGTGTCGTCCTTGAAAAAGAGGATCGTCCTGTTGGGTTGGCCAACTGTGGCTGTGCATCCCATGTGCATAATGCTAGGACAATGGGCAGGATTACTTTTATGGCCGTGGCTACGCGTACGTACATTTAGACCCCTATGCTAAAGATACGGCTCACTTACGCCTAGACACTTTGTACTTTTATTGATAAATTATGTGGACCTCCTGCCACATCGATGAGAAGTGGCCTTGGGTCCATGCATTGCCAAACACAGCCCCAAAACTAAAGCGAAACTGCTTGTGTCTCAGGTCAGGTACAGGATTTCGGACGAGGTCCAATCGACCGGAAGGAAATATATAAAATTAAATAATAATGAAAAGGAGCCCAGCCGCAAGATCCTTACACGCCTCACACATCAGACAGATCATGTGCAGAGGGTTAGTGACACCTACAGTGAGGTTAATCTGGCAGCGTAGGAAGCGAAATTTAGGGTACCCATGTGGTCCAATGTCTCATGCTAGCCCGAATGTATCGCACTCACGTGATGCACAGGCTGCGCCGGTTACTTGTACAGGGGTAAGACCACAGTACAAAATTGCATTGGTGGCCATGTTAACGTTTTGTCTGATTATAAGAAAACGTGACCACTAAAAATTCTGAAATTTTTTCACAGCAACTGCCATCATCTCATCGACATGCTGACCAAGTTTTGTCAAAATCACATACCTCCAGCTCTTTCAAAACTTCACTTTTAAAAAAAAATAGCCATATATTCATGCGCCCACGTGGCCCATAGCAGAAAAATTCCCATAAATCCCTCCGCCTGTTAAACTCTTAAAAAATGCACTATTTAACAGCCAATAGATTCTACAAAGAAACATGTAAACATGCCTGCTCAACTACACTTATGTCACACCATATGAATTGTTTAAATTCACATATAACAATTTAATACGCCTTACATTCGTGTGAAACAATAAACAGGAAGGTCAACTGTGGTCTCACCCCTATAGTTATATTCGTGAGTCTGCTAACAAATCATCATATCTCACCAAAGCCAAGGCTCTACGTACGTTCATGCGGAAATACATTATGCCAAGAACAAGCTAGACGGCGGCTAAGTTAAATGTTCAGTGACATCAAACGACATCTTGCTCTGTCTTTGTTTGGAAATCGCCGGATGCCCGACATTTATCACTAGATGTCGCCACAAACCAACGTAAAAACTCAACATCCGGTCATGCGTGAACATTGATTATGCCACCGCTGCCACAACTTACATTTACATCTTTATTTCATTTGGTAAACTCGTTGCCTATATAGTATTTTTATTGACAATCTGACTAGAAATGCAGTAACCTTCATGTTATTTGTTTAAACTATGTTGCGTTACTCAAGTTCATAGCAGCCAATAAATAGCAATGGCGTTGTCCAGCCACCCAATAGTTTATACAACTTCGCTAGCCAGTGGCGTATCTAGGATCTTGCCAAAATGAAGTGGTGACAGTGATGACAGTGATGACATGGCGTCACTGTTGGGATAATAGTAATAACGGTGTAATATAATATTGGCACAACGCTTTTGATATTTTCTTATGTATGTCAAAATATACTCTCTTAAATAACAAATCAGCGAGATTTATTCCAAACACACTGCGTGTGTTAGACAGACAACACATACCCATTGAATTCAACTCATGGTTGGCATGAAGTTGGGCCAATGTGGGTTTGTACTACACTTCCGTTGTGCCAATGTTGGGCCCATGTGGTTGTTACACGTGTATGTTGTATTTTCATTGGGCCAACGTTTCTTGTTGGGCCAATGTGTGCTTATTCTGTGTGTGTATGTGTGTGTGTGTGTGTGTGTGTGTGTGTGTGTGTGTGTGTGTGTGTGTGTGTGTGTGCATGTGCGTTGAAACACTGGACATTGGTTACATAGTATATAAGCAACATGCATAAATAATGAAAACGTTGGTCTTGGTTGTTAATAAATGTTTATTAATATGGAACTGTAAAACATGGCATGACACACGAGATCGTTGTAACATGAAAAACAATCTCCTCTGGATTTGGGGGGGCATTGGGCCATGGCCTCCCCCTTTGGCTTAAATTTCTCCTGTAATTTCACGTTGCGCCATTACATGGTATCATGGGTGACTATAGGCGTGCCCTTTTGCCGCAACCCCTTGCGAGATCCTAGATACGCCACTGATTACCCATAAACAGATCACGGTTAATTCAATGGCACTGCACATACCTCCATGCAATGCAATGTAACATTATGATATCGTTTTACCCAGATCGTTATATTGTGAAAAAAATAAATGAGAAACATGGCATATTTACTCCAACCAAAGAGAGCAATCTAACTATAATCGAACTAGCGTATGTGTGTTGTTAAAGGTGCTTCATTAAAAATTACATAATATATTTTCTCAAATATTCAACAGTAGAATTTTTTTTACTTGCAATTAGTAGCTCCAAACACTTAGCAATTACAGATGAAAGCGCCACTGGTCGCAAGTCATTTAATTGTCTGGCACCAGTTTTTTTAGACACTGGCATAATAGTAGACATTTTTCATGAGTGTGGCATATGATGGATGTTTAAGAGCCACTGGAAAAAACGAGTGAAAAAGGCATCAAGCTGGTCAGCACAAACTTACAAAACACAACCCGGAATGCCATCAGGCCCAGGTGCTTTGTTTGGATTAACACATGAGAGACATTTGACACTTTCAACTAGTGTGACCGAAAGAGTCTAGTGATTGACACAACTTATCACATTCGTCACTCTGATCATTAGGGTCAAATCTGGCATAGAAACTGTTCAGATAATTTGCAAAAGTAGTAGGATAGTCCGAGACAAGAGGCATTTTTTTCTGATTTATACCCATCATTGTGTCCCTTCCAGGTATCGCTGTCATTGCCAGACATTTCTCATTCGACTCTGTTTTCTATTTTTGTAGTTTAACTTTCCTTCTGAAATATTTGTTTAAAACTCGGACAGATGAAACATCTCCATTCAGAAATGCCATTTTCTTTTTATTAAGTAAACCGTTCAGTTCTTTGGTAATCCATGGTTTGTTACTGAGGAAAATGATTACACTTTTTGTGTGTATGATTGTTTCTTCGCAGAACTGAATGTATAATGTGACAATGTCAGTTCATCTGTCTGGATTGTCAGAACACCCATCGAAAAACACCAGCCAGTCAGTGCATTTAAACATCCTTTGAGTGCCTCCAAGCTATCGTTGTCCCAGACTCATACACAGTGTGTCATGAGTTTGTACTTTTCAACATCTGCCTATATTAGGAACTAGGTGGATCACGTTATCATCTGACCATCCTAGGGCAGACCTACACCATAATTGAAATGCGTCAGGAATGTTGCTGTACCAGATATCAGTAGTCTTGCTGAGACGTGTCAGACACGTCACACTCTGGTGAAGATTTGAGAGAAGGCCAGTAATGTCGCATGTGCAAAAATTGCCCAGCACAACACCACGGCCTGATCAACTGACCTACTAATCATCCTACTATACCACTTGGCGACATGCTCAGCTGCCTGCATATTGTTGGGGCTAGGAATGTAGACGAGGATAACCGTTACCTCGCCTGTTTCCTGTGGCAGACAGTGAGGTAGAAATTACACAGTTGGTATTTCATACGATCTCGCGCTGACACGCTTACAAACACAGAAATTGGTGGCCCACTTTTTATTCACTAGTAATATTAGTATGCACAATCCACGTCCAATACTTTTTTCGTTTTCTTCTTGTCCATCAAATTGCATGATAGTAAAACCTTCAATTTCAAAATCGTCTTTCTGCTCTGTCAGCCAAGTTTCAGTAAATCAGAGCAGACTAATTATGCGGTAGTCACAGTCATGAACAATCAGTGGTCATCCATTCTGTTTTCAATTGAGCACACATTTGAAAGTGTAATTGCCAGAAGTGGGGGTCTGAAACAACTTTTCTTGAGTCTATTTCTCACTCCTCCTCTCAAATGACATTTCTTTTTGCTGTTTGTTCGATGGGTTGGTGGTATAACAGACTGGGGCTGAGATAGGTTCTGTACTGGTTACAGGCCTGGATTGAGCTATGGGCTGTTGGTATAACAGGCTGGGGCTGAGATAGGTTCTGTACTGCCTACAGGCCAGGACTGAGCTATCAGCTGTTGGTAAAACACAGGCTGTGGCTGAGATAGGTTCTGTACTGACTACGGGTCGGGACTGAGCTATCAGCTGTTGGTATAACACATGCTGGGGCTGAGATAGGTTCTGTACTGGCTACAGGCCAGGACTGAGCTATCAGCTGTTGGTAAAACACAGGCTGGGGCTGAGATAGGTTCTGTACTGGCTACAGGCCAGGACTGAGCTATCAGCTGTTGGTATAACACAGGCTGGGGCTGAGATAGGTTCTGTACTGGCTACAGGCCAGGACTGAGCTATCAGCTGTTGGTAAAACACAGGCTGGGGCTGAGATAGGTTCTGTACTGGCTACAGGCCAGGACTGAGCTATCAGCTGTTGGTATAACA
This sequence comes from Lamellibrachia columna, assembly GCA_963662155.1. Lineage (NCBI taxonomy): Eukaryota > Metazoa > Annelida > Polychaeta > Sabellida > Siboglinidae > Lamellibrachia > Lamellibrachia columna. The sequence goes on from OY759261.1 coordinate 50,106,978, forward strand.
CAGGCTGGGACTGAGATAGGTTCTGTACTGGCTACAGGCCAGGACTGAGCTATCAGCTGTTGGTAAAACACAGGCTGGGGCTGAGATAGGTTCTGTACTGGCTACAGGCCAGGACTGAGCTATCAGCTGTTGGTATAACACAGGCTGGGACTGAGATAGGTTCTGTACTGGCTACAGGCCAGGACTGAGCTATCAGCTGTTGGTAAAACACAGGCTGGGGCTGAGATAGGTTCTGTACTGGATACAGGCCAGGACTGAGCTATCAGCTGTTGGTAAAACACAGGCTGTGGCTGAGATAGGCTCTGTACTGGCTACAGGCCAGGACTGAGCTATCAGCTGTTGGCATAACACAGGCTGGGACTGAGATAGGTTCTGTACTGGCTATGGGCTGTAGGTATAACAGACTGGGGTTGAGATAGGTTCTGTACTGGCTACGGGCCGGGACTGAGCTATGGGCTGTAGGTATAACAGACTGGGGTTGAGATAGGTTCCGTACTGGCTATGGGCTGGGACTGAGCTATGGGCTGTAGGTATAACAGACTGGGGTTGAGATAGGTTCTGTACTGGCATAGACTCATCCACAGACCCGCCCACCCGCCTTTTGGACAGGTAAAATGCGCAAAGTGCATTTTTGGACGGGTAAAGATTTATCTTGTACGGCTAGCCCGTCCACGTCGTTTTTATAATCCGACACACCCGTTATCCAATGCAATATTAACTACAACGTGCGGCAAATTCAGTTGACTGGCAAATTCAGACTGTGAGAAATAGGTCAAGCCAATATAATTTTCTTGGAAGCCCCCCCAGTAATTACATTGTATCCACCTGCCACTCAACATCTTGGATATGTGTGTGGGGAAACCCAAAACAAACAGAATTTAATGATTTTACATGCATCTACATAAAACATCATAAAAACAATACTGCTCAACCCATTTGATTCATGTTTTCTTTGTTAAAGCTTACATATGGCTACATTTGTTTCACTGGATACAGGGACATTCAGCCACTCATAGATTATCTAGTAGCAGGGTGAAATATGTTTATTTTTTGCTTTCTGTTTTGATACTCATTTTTAAAATCGTCCACTTTTGACATGGTTCTACATAAAATGTGATACAAACAAAACTATTCAACATATTTGATTCATGTTTGCTTTATTGTATAGCTTACATCTTTGGCTTCATTTTCACCGCTGGATGTAGAGACATTCAGCCACTAAAAAAAATTTTTTTTGCTAGCAGGGTGAAGTTGGTCTATCTTTGCTTTCAGTCATTGATGAAATTAAATTTCAGATAGTAATGTTCCCATGATTACATATTTTTTTGTGTTATAGTTATTATCATTCTATTATAGAAATTAGTATCTTAGCAACCAACAAAATGATACCTCATTCATACTTTTATGATGATGGTTAGCAAAGCTATGATGTTTTAATTGTGGGTGGTACAGTATTCCCAGGCAATGAATGGACTCACGTTAGAAGATTGTTTGTCAGTTGTTATTTTGAATTATTAATGATTATTATTTATGATGCACACAATATGTACAGGTAAATGTATTGATATTTACCCGTCTTTTAAGACTTAGTCGAAAAGATTATGTAGGCAAATATACATATATATTTTATCATATTGCTATAACTTGATTATATATGAATATTATACTTACATTTTTGATCGCACGACTGAGCACGCACACGCATTTTGTTACATTCTGAAAACATTTTGGACTGGCAAAAATTCGATCCTGGATGAGCCCGTGTACTGGCTACTGGCCGGGACTGAGCTATGGGCTGTTGATATAACAGGCTGGGGCTGAGATAGGTTCTGTACTGGCTACTGGCCGGGACTGAGCTATGGGCTGTTGGTATAACAGGCTGGGGCTGAGATAGGTTCTGCTGCTTCAGGCTTTAACGACAACTCTCTATACTTTGCTGAATGATGCTTACATCCGAATGCTGCATAGTACAGCATTGTAATAATTTTTGCTGCACATAAATCCAATATAAAAGCAAATAAAAATGTAACAGCACACCTCAACCACGTTAAAAATACACGCGATACGCACATCCTACATCACAGTCGCATCGGGGGTTAAGGGGCTGCTCGCCGCTGATTGGTCAAAATTGCAAACACTGATGAATATGTCAGCCACCACGAAAAATGACATAACACCAGAATTTTGCACTTTTAGAACATATTCCCAGTTAACCACTTATGTGATATTCCTGACTATAGTTGCAAATGGTTAGTTTTTAGGTACACTTATAGGGGCAAAGGCCGAAAACAATGCCTTTGGTTTCACTTTAATATATGACATAGGCCTACAATATCCCGGTGATTATTGCCAGTGTTGTGGGTGATGTGTTTCACGAATATATGTGATAACATTTGGATTCAAAGTTAATATTGAGCAGCGATAATTTTTTTTTAACTTATGCATAAACAATACAACAAAATAATATTTATGAACACAACAATTATAGTATAATTGGTTTGGTCATTTACCACTGGGCCGACCTATCTCTAACTAAGCGGGGTCGGGTTGTCTCTAACCTGTCTCTAGTCGTCATCATATCATTTATCACTGGGCTGACCTGTCTCTAAGCGGGGGCCGAGTTGTCTCAGGATGGGGGGCCGAGCTGTCTGGACCAAGTTGTCCAGCATTCAAATTTCACAACAGGTCTAACATGTGTGCCAAATTTTCATTAAAATCGGAGGGGGTCAAGAACATTGCTGGTTGATTTCATATGGAATGACCCTGATACGACCAGTGGTGGAATATGCATCGCCAGCTTGGAACCCTTTCTATAGAAAGGATATAGATGAATTAGAGAAAGTTCAGAAGAGAGCACTGAAACTCAGCAGAACACCTATCAAATCAGTTCCTTTAGAACAGAGTCAGAGACGACTTGAGGTGGACCTGCTCTGTGAGGTATATAAATATATATTGTCTTTTTTATTGACTTATTGTAAAGTAAGTTTACAAAAACGTTTTTCAATCTAAAAAGTGTCATAACTAAGTTAAGTAAACACTTGATCTACTTGACATAGAAACAACATTGAAACTGTTTTTGTAAAGGGGTTTTCAAGATCTATGCAACATAATAGCATGTTTGTAAACATTAATAACTTTATATTTTGCCAAGTGCCTACTATCAGTATCAGACCAGAAATGCACAATTCGGAATTCTGGTACCGCCAAGAACGGGGCTCGTTGACAGCGCATAGCCATTGCTGGTTAGGCAGGCCTAATTGCTGGTATACCAGAATTGTACATTTCTCGTATGTACACGAATTGCGCCTTCAAACTGACTTGATCCAAGTTGTAAAAGTGTTTTCCAATCAATAAAATCATCAACCCACCTTTATATTCAGCTATCACCACTGTGGCTATCACACGCACAAAGTTGCACGCCTTCCCACTTCGCGCCCGAGCTCCTTGCAAATAAATAACCGCAGCGGTAGGTGCGCGACTGACCAATGATGGACACTATAGAATGCGGTGTGGCGCAAAAATGTCGGCTCACAGCGAAATTGCACCAGCTAGCACTACGAGCAACAACACATACTAAAACAACGCAGCATTAAACATATGCCACTCCTTCGTGCGTGTCAAAGTTGGTTACTGCAGGCGATCAATAAGACAATTCGCATATCAAACAATGGCAATAGTCTTGGAGCTACACGCACTAGTGGAGACAATTGACGCGATTGGAAATAGTAATAGCCCACCAGCTGTTGTTAACCTAAATATTAATATGCGATTTACTGAGATGGGCGAATTTCATTTGAAAATATTTCCAATTTAATGACTGTGTATAATATGGTGGATCATGCAGTACATACAATCAACAACATACACAAACACGTGTGCGCGCTGCATGCGAGTATGATTTATGCAATTTCAATAAACTACCACTATTTCGAACTAACTGCTGCCTTTCTCACTCTCATTCCCTCTCTCTCTCCCTTCATCTTCCCATCTCACTCTCTTACCCCCACCTCCCCCTTCTCTGTCTCTGATAGAGAGAAAGAGAGGGAGGGAGGGAGGGAGGAAGGGAGGGAGAGGGGGGGAGAGAGAGAGAGGGGTTGAGATATATTTATATATATATATATATATATATATATATATATATATATATATATATATATATATATATATATATATATATATATATATATATATATATATATATCAACCCCTCTCTATATATATCTCTCTCTCTCTCTCCCTCCCCCCTCTCTCTCTCCATATATATCTCCCATCTCACTATCTTACCTCCCCACCTCCTCTCTATGTCCATCCCCTCCTACTCTCTTACCTTACCTCCACCTCCCCCCTCTCCTATCTCTCCCCTCTCACTCCCACCTCCTCTCTCTCTCCCTATCTCCCCCATCTAACTATCTTCACCACCCACACTTCCTCCCTCTCTCTCCCCTCTCTTACCTCCTCCTCCCCTTTCTCTATCCCTCTCACTCTCTTACAACCCCCCACCTCCTCCCTCTCCCCCTCACCCTCTTACCACCTCCTCCCTCTCCCCCTCACCCTCTTACCCTCACCTCTTCCCTCTCGCTCTCTCCCCCCCTCTCTCTCTCTCTCTCTCTCTCTTTCTCTCTCTCTCTCTCTCTCTCTCTCTCTCTCTCTCTCTCTCTCGCTCTCTCCCCTTTCACTCATTCACCACCTCATATGCAACGCACAAAGATACAAAAAATCTTGCGTCGTGCAAAGATCATTACCATCCTCAAACCGAGCAAGCACCCAGATGAAGCTGCCAGCTATCGTCCGATAAACCTACTATCGGTTGGCTACAAACTTCTCGAGCGACTGATCTACAATCGTCTGCTTCCAGTCGTTGATCCACAGCTGCCACGCGAGCAAGCAGGATTTCGCCCAAGAAGAAACACTGTAGGACAAGTTATTAAACTGACAGAAGACATCGAGGCAGCCTTTAAAACCGGAAAGAAATGTAGAGCAGTATTCGTTGACCTCTCAGCTGCGTACGACACTGTGTGGCACAAAGGTCTAACCCTGAAGATGCTCCGCCTAATACCAAGCAAACACATGGCCCGGTTTATGCAAGAACTTATCACAAACAGAAGCTTCAAGCTACACGCCGGCAAAGACACGTCAAAATACACACCATCAAGAACGGGCTACCACAAGGTTCAGTTCTTGCTCCGATGCTCTTCAACATCTACACCTCGGACATCCCGCACACAGCATCAACGCAATACATCTATAACATCGCCCTCGTGGAATCAGGACTGAACTATGCTGACATACAGCAAACGTTAATTAACGACCTGACTTTTCTGGACCTGTAGCTCCAACGATGGCGTCTCCGACTTAACGTTAACAAAACAGTGAGCAGCTGCTTTCATCTGACAAACTGCCTGGCAAACCACCAGATGGAAATTCGCTGCGGAGAGAAAACGACCCCGACAACAGCAAACAGAAAGTACCTGGGAGTTACATTCGACAGGTCATTGACTTACTCAAAACATTTACCCCGGCTCTCGAAGAAAGTCAGTGCACGGTGCAACTTACTTCGACAACTGGCCGGCACAAAATAGGGAGCACACTTTGACGTTCTTCAAAAATCAACAATCGCACTTGCTTTTGCTCCGGCCGAGTGTTGTTCGCCAGTTTGGTGCCGCAGTGCCTACACACACCGACTTGACGCAGCACTAAACAACAGCCTCCGCCTGGTGTCAGGATACATCTGACACCAACGGTCATGCTGCCAGTCGACACTGGGATAACGCCCCCAGATATCGATCGAATCAAACAATGCCTCGCACTAGCTCGTCTTGCCGAAGCAGATGACCAGCACACACTACACACCATGGTGACAACAACTGCACCTGGATCTCGACACCCCTTCTCGGAGCATGCCCGGTGCATCATCAGCGACGTTGCCGGGAAGAGTAGGACTACATGGACAAACGGGGCGTGGACGAGAAGGTGGGACGACACACCTTGCAGACTAATGGAATTTATCCCTATCCCATCGAAGAAATCAGTTAGACACGACCACAGCTGACACTTACTGACGCACCTCAATCGAGTTAGAACAGGACATGATAGGTTGAAACACAACATGACCCAGACGGGGCTGGCGCCATCAGCTTCGTGTGAGTGCGGTGCCAAAAAGGCAGACCGCACTCAACATCACCAGTGAGTGTCCGCTACACAAATGTAACGGGGACCTGGTCAGGCTGGACGGGCCAGAACGCGCCTGGCTTCGGGACCAAGGTGCCCCGATTAACGAGGTTGCAGTGTATGACGAATATATCAGGATTAACATATAAACAAACAATACAAATATCCACGTGTAGATCAGTGTCATTTATATAACCAGTTTTCATTTTTATATATAATATTAAGAGGTGTTAATGTAGCGTTTGTAGATTTTTGTTGGATATGACATATATAATGCATATTTTTAATATCTTAATATGAATGTAATATAAACGAAATTAATCATATAATGTGTGAAGTTATATGTAGATAAACTTGCAGCAATGAAGGTTGTGCTGGCAGTGCACACATTTTACATAATGTGAGTAAGTGTTAAAATGGTGGCATTCAAATTAACCTGAATTTACGTTTAATTTAATTATAAACCTGAATATAATTATTGTTGCACATATGGGGAGATTAATGATCAGTTAGCAGTATTTCCACTTGATTGTCTGCATTGTGCACAAACAAGGCGTACTTTCCTTTTATGTTGAGGAGTTCGACAATTTAAAACAAGCCATGGTACATCCAGGTTTTTAGTGTTCAAACATGTTGCATTCTGTTGTTTTGTGCAGATTCAATACGCGTTTGTGGTGTTCTTCATGATGTGTACATTTGAAGCTACTTGGCATGCTTTTTTTAACAGATATATGGTATTTGACACGAATAAATAATATATATTTTCTCAAGCTGTATTATTTTAATGTTACCTTATTGTTTCACTTGACTGGTTGACCAATAATAATCTGACGGAAAACACCTAGCCGCGTGTCCTCAGCCCACTCCTCTACAGTAGTGCGGCCTGCTCAACATAGCAAGACAGGAGAAGATACATTATGCACGCTGCTAAGCCAGCGATGCGATGACACGTTTATAGGATGGTTGACGGTCGTATACAGTAAGATATCATGTACAGTGAACTTATTAAAGTTTCCAGCTGTTGCGATATTGCGTTAAAGGAACCAAAGTGGACGTTTGACGTAACTCAGAACAATAGTTACGTACAACTGTCAGCATTGCTATGCGTGTTTCTGCGATTGTTACGTGATCTACGTCAAACGTACACCGAACGCTTCGTAAAACCGGCAGTTGTACGTGATTTTTGGAGCGTAAAGTGGTCATTACCATTGACATTGCCCTACCAAGACTTGACTGGGTCGTGCAAGGAGTCATAAGCTCCTGCAGTGGCTGCCTTTTCTCCAGTGCAACACCAGACAACTAGGCTAGTCTATATTATAAAGTAGTATGTGTTTGTCTGCCTGTATATTTACTCACACCTCTGTCAGTTTCGCATGGGTTGACATTTTGAAGCGTGCTCGGAGGCCTATAAATAAATACACAAATAAATTTTTGTGGACGTTAGACGTAAATTACATATCTCGGAACAGTAGGAGTTTGTAGTTACAATTATCAACGCTATGCATTTTTCTACGATTATTCCGAGTCACGCGATCTACGTTAAATGTTCATATAAGTTTTGTGGCATGAAGTTGTATCCGCCATTGCCATCGCACTACCTAAACTTGACTGGGTAGTGCAAGGAGTCATAAACTCTTACAGTAGCTGCCTTTTCTCCCGTTCAACGCTGGGCAACTTGGCTAGTTACACATATGGCTAGTTATACGTATATTCAAAGAAACCAAACAAAATCAGTTAACAACAATTATAATTTTAAAATGAATATCACATGTTCATAACATTTTGCATAAACAGTTTCAAAATATACAACGAGTTGAACGTATAAGACATACATAATAACAAGATAAACATATAACAAATGTTCATTATGCAAACAATAATTATGTCTAGATACACATTTTGTATATCATATCACATTTACATAGTTTATGGAAATAACTCTAACAGCAGCACATTATTTAAAACGTGGCACAATAACACATCATATGTCAAGTTTGTTGCATCGTTATTTCTCAGTGATTTTAAGAAAAAAATCCATACTTACGGTATAACTACAATAGCTTAAAATGTCATAGACACTGCAAGAGTTTGCATGTCATCCATCATTCTATGTAACATGTCATCCATCATTCTATTTAACAGGCGAGATCTGTAGAATCTCTTTTTTGAAATAAGTCAAATTCTTTCACATTGTCATAAAAACGTACCATATGCTTTCCCAAAATTTCTTTTTATCAGTTCCACCATTATTATTCCATTATATAAATTCCATCAGAATTACTACCAAAGAACATTAAACTGAAACATACATCTTTTAAAAAATAATTTTTAAATAATCTATTTTATAGTGTTGAAAAATTTGACACCGACGTTCTCTGCTTGGCACTTTGAAAATCAAAATGAGATTTAAAAAGATAACTGATTAAATTAAACTGCTAAACAATTTAATAGTTTCACTTAAACAATTATTAAAAAAATATAATCTAATAATTTTGTAAGACATCCTGTTGGTGGGTCAGTACTTTCTGCTTGGTTATACTAGATAAAATGATTTAATTTGCAAGATATTGCTTTGAAAACTTTTCAAGACTACGGATGTGTCAGGTAGTATTTTATCTCCAATGACAAACTCCAGAAAAAGAGAACGTCTGTCTTGTTTCTAGCGTTTTGCAGGGATTCACAGTAGGGCAGTTATGTATACATGTCAAGCAACCGTCAATGTGAATCAGGCAGGACAGTTATTCTCTCGTGGTTAAAGCACTGGGGTATGTAATGTCCGTGTATTCAATTACATTATATAACAAACCAATTAAAACATACCCGAGTAATTTTAATTGTATCGGGTGTTTTCAATATTCGCAACAGTGAAACTGAACCAAGTTGGTAATCACAGTGTTGTTTTACATTTTTCAAATGAATGATTTTCAAAATCTCAGAAACTTGTACTGAATGTACACCAATTAACAATCATGAAACTACTCGTAACTCATCAGTTGAGGGGGTAACTGCAATTAATTAATTTACATAACAAAACATTATGTCTTCCCTCATTGTTTTTTTTTATAAATAGTTTTGTTCTATTTAATTGTACTTGTTTTAAAGAGTTACAAAAAACTACGATTTAATTTTGATAAAACTATTATTTTAATTACAATCACAAGCAAGATCTGCGATCAATATTGGGTCTATTTTGAAATGAAATAATAGACGTGGCTAAGATATAAATGGATACAACATATATAATATGATATATATAAACATGGTTTTCAAACAGTTCAACATATTTATATAACAAATGTAAACAGATAACTTTGCACTTGAAGTTTCAAGTGGAACAACACATTTTAAACATAATACTTTATACATTTCATAGTTCATACCACATTTGCAATATTACAAGTGAAGCGCTGCCGAGCTTGGGTCGCCCAAGGATTTTAGCACAACATAAGTATTTTATATATTATTATTATACGTAACATTTGTCGAAAAAACACAAGAGAGACGATTTCAAACATCTTGAATGTATATAAATACAAGTTTCTTTGCTTGTTTCATGAGTAGACATTGTTTACCTCACACGAAACTTGACAGACATGTCTCACGGCCTTCGTCAGTGGACTAGCTTTGCTATGGGCATATTACATGATCAGAGTCATGTGACACAAGCTGGAGAAGGACTGGTAGGAATTCCTTGACCTGGCTGACATCTCTGTTCAGGGTGGGTTTCGTGAACGAAAGCTCCCACCAATCCATGATGCTGGTAAATGTTCTAATTTTACAGAACTCCATCACTTAACAAGAGCACCAAAGAAAAAGCACAAGGAAACCTTGCCCTTGTTTAACAGAACTTGTCTTAGACAGCGAGTCAACTCAAAATACCTGTTTTGAGTTGGTCCCTAACCTAAAGCTAATTGTCAGTCTGGACAACAGTGCAATAAATGGACAACAGACATTTATACAAGTGTACATTTGACAAACGAACAAGGTTAAAAAAAATTTACGGCCAGTGTCAGCCTCACTCCGGACTTCATGGATAAAGAGGAGAGCAACAACAAAATTAACGTGTCCCTTTACTGCAAAACCTATTTTTGGACCTGTTAAGTCCCCCATTTCTGCGGGGAGACTCCCGTGTTCTCACGCGCATAACAGGAAATCACCAATGTTATAGGCAGATTTTAAACAAACATCCCATTTTCCACTAACTCTCGTTTTTCAAAAATGACTTCCCACCACTTTCATATTAATTGTTGTTTTTTGCTTCATAGCTAGTAGTAAAATCCTGCCCTCAGTTGTACAAAGGGTACGATTATGTAACGTTAAAAAATCTTCAGTCTTGCCATTTCAGAAACTTAACAGGGCTGCCCATTTTCCAAATATAAACTTTTAACTACCACTAACTCACCTTAGCAACATTGTCATCACGTAAAAGATTGAGAACGAGGTTCGGGTGGAGGGAGGGGGAGGGGGGAAGGGGGGAGAGGGGGAGAGGGGGAAGGGGGGAAGGGGGAGGGGTGAGGAGGGGTCGTATAGCTCTTGTAAACTAATCGGTCATATAACGAGCCTTCAACAGAACTACTTAACGAAACTATCCCAGCTAAATATCTGCCACGTAGGTGACCTATCCCAAAGAGTGTATTGTTAAGAGCGACTACAAACAGGTTTACAATTACTGTCCGTGGGGTAGAATGTCAGTGCACGCGAACTGTACAAACCTGTGATTACCTGTGTGTCTTGGCGAAGTACATAAACATATCTGTCAAATCTCATCAACGATACAGTAGAATATAATAACACAACGTGTTTCGCTGCGTTGTAAAGTCGAATCGTGACTTGTTCAGACAAACTTCCCAAGACCAACGCAGTGTTTATATTAACCGTCTTCTCAGCTATTGTAATATAAAATATGTGTCAGTCCAAGCGTGTTATATACTTAAGTTAACTGAGACGACTTGATTATGGGCTCTAAAAAGTGGCATTTTGGTGTTTTGATCGGGGGACGCCGAATACTGTGTAACTTATTGGCTTATTTATTGGTGTGACTACAGGGCGGTATAGCCATGTTTTTCAGGGGAGGGTTATATTTGTCGAAGGTGTTGACCAAGCGCGTCGTGCATCTTTAAATTAAAATGCGTGGCGCACTCGTTAAATTTAAATTAAAATGCGTTAAATTTAAATTTAAATGCGTTAAATTTAAATTTAAATGCGTGGCGCACTCGTTACAATCGAGACGTCACCAGTCAGGGCAGAAAACATATTCGTGATATGCGTAGGAGGGTGTCAACAGTAGCGGTCGCTTGGGGAGGGTGGTAGCAGACTGCTTTAAGATGGAGACTTTTAGACGTTCAGAGAATTAGTGAAGATAGAGTGCCAAAGAGAGTGTTGAAAACACAAGACAGTGGGTGAAGAAATGGAAGACCACAATCTCTAGATCTGTGACACAATTAAGGTGAATGGATCGTGAAGAAACAGACCTGGAAAAGGAGGGTGTGAACAGCGGAGATTGGGAGAAAACGGCAGAAGAGTAAGATATAAGAGATAAGTCGTCGAAATGACAGTATAATAATTGTAAAGTGGCCTCCACACAGCAAGGGATTAAGGGGAAGAAGACGAATAATATATTAGCAGGCTCCGAATAACATATAATCATTGAATCAATACATACATTTCACAGGAACGATTAATTAACTGCAGCGCCTGAAAGCACATTTGAATATAATTCCATACCGTCGGGAATATATCGATAGGTTTAATTGTTTTATAGTATCTGTAGCGGTGACGGGAAGCCAATGTGGTCCAATGTCTCATGCTAGCCCCAGGTGTATCGGGCTAGCATGAGACACTGCTAGCCCGATACATCCGGGAGTCTGCTCACGAATATAAATTATTATAATCATCATATCGCACCAAACTTCCAAAGCTCTACGTTCATACAGAAATACATTATGCCAAGAACAAGCTACACGGCGGCTAACTTTGTGGTATTTAAATTAGACTGTATAGGGACCTAACAGTTGGCACTTCTTCAAATCAAACACTGGACAAACGAATACAGCCATTAATTACCGCGGCTTAGGATTAGTACAATGGTACAGATATTAACAATGAAATATTATGTGCAATAACAGCGTCGTGAATGTTGGACAATGCATCTGAGGATTAAAGTTATCTGTAGAAAATCTATATAGCTTAATTGTCTGCGTCTATACATCGCGGTGTGCATTGTCGCGGAAGCTAGATTCTTGGCAACAGTTACAATAGTTACCAAAGCAATTAATAAACGGTGACCTCAAACGACATCTTGCTGTCTTTGTTTTGAAATCGCCGGATGCCTGACGTTTACCACTAGATGTCGCCACACACCAACGTAATAACAACCTCCGGTCATGCGAGAACATTGATCATATCACTCCTGTCACAACTGAATATATATAATTTTTTATTGACAATCTGACTAGAAATGCAGTAACCTTCATGTTATTTGTTTAAACTATGTTGCGTTACTCAAGTTCATAGCAGCCAATAAATAGCAATGGCGTTGTCCAGCCACCCAATAGTTTATACAACTTCGCTAGCCAGTGGCGTATCTAGGATCTTGCCAAGGGGGTCAAGGGGGGGCCAAGGAGGCCAAACTTGGTCATCCATTAGTTTACCATGCTACCATGTAGTGGCGCAACAGGTTAGACCTACATACGAACAAAATCAAACATTTCAACCAAAAGGTGCGACTGTCGCCAGCTGTCCGTTTCATTTGAATTTAAAATCAAGTTGTGACAGTGGTGACAGTGATGACAGTGGTGACAGTGATGACAGTGGTGACAGTGGTGACAGTGATGACGGTGGTGACAGTGGTGACATGGCGTCACTGCTGGGATAATAGTAACAACGGTGTAATATAATATTGGCACAACGCTTTTGATATTTTCTGATGTATGTCAAAATATACTCCCTTAAATAACAAATCAGCGAGATTTATTCCAAACACGTTGCGTGCGTTAGACACACAACGCATTGAATTCGACTCATGGTTGGCAATCACAGTGCTTCGCTGCATGTCACATTATACTACTGTTTAGAAAATGTACATACACTTTATAAAATAATTACTACGTACTGCACTTTAAACGTGGACAGACAAAGACGTAGTTACCAGCAAGCTGTGTGTAAAGTTGAATCGTGCCTTGTTCAAACAAACTCCCCAAGACCAACGCAGTGTTAGATCAACCGTCTACGCATCTATTGTAATATACAATACGTGTTAGTGGCGGGTCGAGGCTTGTTAGTTAACTGAGACAACTTGTATTATGGAGTCTCACGAGTGGCATTTTGGTGTTTTGATCGGGGAACGCTGAATAAGTATTGGCTTGACTACACGGGGTAGCCAGGGTTTTTTTCAGGGGAGGGTTATATTTGTCGAAGGTGCTGACCAAGCGCGTCGTGCAACTTTAATTTACAGTAAATTAAAATGCGTGGAGCGCTCGATACAGCACTGTAGATTACAGAAAGGCATAACATTTTCATCAAGCAATTACCTCTGTTTAAACTCGGAGAATTACTGAGGTGATGGGGGAGGGTGATAGCAGGAGGGGTAGCATGGGGGAGGGTGGTAGCAGGAGGGGTAGCATGGGGGAGGGTGATAGCAGGAGGGATAGCATGGGGGAGGGTGGTAGCAGGAGCGGCAGAACAACTGGGTATGTAACTAATATTAAGGTGAATGAATCGTGAAGAAAGATACGTGAAAAAGAACAAATGAGAGTAGGAGAAAATGACAGAAGAGCGAGATAGTTGGAGACCGGGTGTAGTCATGTAAACATCTCAGTGCACTCGCGCTCCTATCGCACTCGCGTGATGATTGTTGCAGACAGGCTACTTGCAGTAATATTAGCGAGTCTGCACATCATCATCATTATTAATTGTGTTCTCTGCAAAGCTCTACATTCATGCGGGAATACATTATGCCAAGAACAAGATGGCGGCTGTGTCGTGCTTAAATTAGACTGTAGGGGCCTATAAAAATTGGCACTTCTTCAAATAATTTTTTTTTTTTAGCATGGCCTGCGTTTGCCTGCCTCGATTCTTCAGCTCCTCCAGGAGTCAGAGGATTCTCCTATCAGTGGCTGCCAGCCAGGAAAGAAACATTATTCCGTGGCCCCAGACTTGTAGACCACCCGTATGGTAACAATAAAGTGGTTCCTCATTTATTGAATGGTACAACGTCACTGGGAGAAGAGGGGAGAGATAAGTCATGGGCTAGACTGGGAGTCGTAGTCGCGGATTCCGCATACATCGCCAAGTATGGTTGACCCAACGTTGGCCCAACACTGTCTTATGTAAATGTCGAATAAATAAATATTATATAATGTATGTCTCGGGTCAGTCATTGAACCAACGGTGGACAAACGTTGGCACATTACACTTTGTTGACCTGAAGATTGTGTCGATTGAATAGCATTGGCCCAACGATGTTCACCCAACGCCAACGGTACCATGGTTGGTCCAACGTTGGGCCAACATGGTCTTGCTATCTGGGAAGACATACCCATAACACGTGGAAATCGTCTAAAGGATGGTTTAATGGCAATGTATTGAGCCCCTCCCCGCGGACTCGGCTAGCATTATGCCATTTTTCTACAGTGAAGAATCCCAATTCAAGTTATTTCAATTAAATTTGATCTGCCACGCAGCTGATTATTGCTAAGAGCGACTACAAATGCGGGTTTACAATTACTGTCGGTGGGGTAGAATTTCAAAGCACGCGTACTGTACAAACCAGTGATTACCTGTGTGTCTTGGCGAAGTCAATTCAAATGCTTATCAAGTCTCATCAACGCTGCTTCGCTGCATGTCACATTATACTACTGTTTAGAAAATGTACATACAATTTAGGAAACAATTACTAGTGCACTTTAAACGTGGACAGACAAAGACGTAGTCAACCAGCAAGCCGTGTGTAAAGTTGAATCGTGACTTGTTCAAAGAAACTCCCCAAGACCAACGCAATGTTAGATCAACCGTCTACGTTTCTATTGTAATATACAATACGTGTCAGTGGCGGGTCGAGGCTTGTTACTGCAAGTTAACTCAGACAACTTGTATTATGGAGTCGCACGAGTGGCATTTGGGTGTTTTGATCGGGGAAAGCTGAATATTTATTGGCTTGACTACACGGGGTAGCCATGTTTTTTTCATGGGGAGGGTTATATTTGTCGAAGGTGCTGACCAAGCCCGTCGTGCAGCTTTAATTTACAGTAAATTAAAAGGCGTCGAGCGCTCGATACAGCACCGTAGATTACAGAAAGGCATAACATTTGCATAAACCTTTACCTCTGTGTGAACTCGGAGAATTACTGAGGTGATGGGGGAGGGGGTGATAGCAGGAGGGGTAGCATGGGGAGGGTGGTAGCAGGAGGGGTAGCATGGGGGAGGGTGGTAGCAAGAGGGGTAGCATGGGGGAGGGTGGTAGCAGGAGGGGTAGCATGGGGGAGGGTGGTAGCATGAGCGGCAGAACAATGGGATCTGGAACTAATATTAAGTTGAATGGATCGTGAAGAAACATACACGACAAAAGAACAACTGAGAGTGGGAGAAAATGGCAGAAGAGCGAAATAGTTGGAGACCGAGTGTAGTCATATCAGTGCACTGACGTTCCTATCGCACTCGCTTGATGATTGTACAGACAGGCTACTTGCAGTAATGTTAGCGAGTCTACACATCATCATCATTATTAATTGTGTTCTCTGCAAAGCTCTACGTTCAAGCGGGAATACATTATGCCAAGAACAAGATGGCGGCTAACTGTGTCATACTTAAATTAGACTGTACGGGCCTAACAATTGGCACTTCTTCAAATCAAACACTGGACAAACGAATACAGCCATTAATTACCGCGGCTTAGAATTAGTACAATATATGGTAATGATAATATTAATAACGAAATAATATGTACGATGACAGCGTCGTGAGTGTTGGACAATGCATCTGAGGATTAACGTTATCTGTAGAAAATCTATATCACTTGTCTGAATCTACACTTCGGAGTGTGTATATTGTCGCGAAAGGCCGATTCTTGACAACAGTTAACAAAACAGTTAATAAACAATGGTTGGGTCTGGTGAAGTCAGGTCAAACAAGTCACGATTCGACCTTGCGAGGATATTGCTCAGGGGAAATCACATATGACGTCTTGCTGTCTTTGTTTGGAAATCGCCGGATGCCTGACATTTGTCACTAAATGTCGCCACAGAGAGAGAGAGAGAGAGAGAGAGAGAGAGAGAGAGAGAGAGAGAGAGAGAGAGAGAGAGAGAGAGAGAGCGCGAAATCAAGAAATTTAGGGTCACCAAGAGAGAATTATTGAACAATTTATCTAATATCTTTAAGTGTAAGGTTCGCCCGGGCGTAACGTTTTCATTGGGAAATTTCCTCTTCGATGAAAGAGAGAATTATCAGGTTTAATTGGGGCACAAAGAGAGAAAATTTACATTTTTTCTACGGACAGAGAGAGAAAATGGCCAAAAACAGGGGCATCTGCGCGGCACATACATGTATGTCTGCACATACATGTATGTATGTATAGGGAGTACCCCCCCCGGGAAACATCTGGAAATATTGTCCGTTTCTACGTCTACAGCTAGCGCAAGACTTAATTTAGTGACACTATGAGAATAACCAGACACAACGTTCTAATACGATGATCTTTTTAAATAAATGACACACGATATTCTACATGCACGTGGTGCACGTGGTGCGCCGTATTCACTGTATTATCCGAGCGCCATTGATTTCTCTAATGTTTTTATATAAAGACCGATTAGCCTGCTTAGTACAGGTGATCTGTCTCTATAATACAATGAAGCAGGTCTACATTATACGTAATAAATTCCCGTTAGGTGGCACCACTTGCTACATTTAGCCGTTTATGTCTTCTGATTCTATCGGAAACAAACGAGCAACGACCGGGTGTTTGACGTTGACGGGTGTTGACTCATAGACCGGGTGTTTGGTGTTGGCTCTGTTTGGGAAAATATGACCCTCATTTAAACTTGTGGTGCCTCTGAAGTCTATTAAGAAAATATAGCCCGCATGAACTTATGGCACCGCCTGCATGGAGTCTGTAGAGGTGAAAAATCACCCCTCCCCATTGTGACAAGCTAGCTACCGGCCTGTACGTCCTCTCACTGCTGATAGACCCAATATAAACTATGCTACTATTTGGAAAACAAATAGGGTTCACTTGTCAGTGAATCGGTTATTTAATAATGCTTGATGTTCCCTCACACGCACGCGCGCGCACGCACGCACGCACGCACGCACGCACGCACGCACGCACGCACGCACGCACACACACACATAATGTGACGCCACATGCCAAAACCAGGCTCTTGTGAAAAATTTTACAAAACCATTTCATTACAGATTCAAATAGGGGAGATACACAGCTTTAAAATGACACCAACATGAACAGTGTATATATCTTACTCCTGGGCCAAGATATTAAATGTTTAGTGTACACGTTCTTGGAATAACAGTTTTGAATAAATCAGCTTTAAGAAACGGCATTGAAAAATTGCTTCTCCCTTATAATGCTCCAAATGGATTGAAATTTTGTATATTCCTCCAGTACGTGTGTATAAAGAAGATACAGAAGTATACAGCGGAAAACGTAATATTCATTGAATGCCACCTCATTTACTACCAGGTTTGGTATTCCCGGAGACTACCGCTAGCACTGGGAGCCGAACCCCTAAAGTAAATCCCTGAAAATAAAACATTATTTACACATTACATACATAATAACACTACACAATGTCAGTTTCCCCAATTTGGAGTCCGCTCTCGCTGGTGCTGAGCCTGAGGCCTGAGCCAATGAGTGCAGGCTCAATGTGGTCTTCCCCGCCCCTGCCGAGGCGACTTCCACGGGTTCGACGCGGCCTTCGAAGTAATCTTCAATCACGACAGCTAAATTGCTGTCCTCGAGATTGCACCCCCTCGCACGATCCAACTCGGTAGCTAAATAAGCTTCTTTCGATGCCATAGTGCAATTCTTTAACGAATCGAAGACGGGCGAAACTGGCGAACAAAGACGAAAGGAATGTGTAAACAAGCCGACTGCGCATGCGCGCTTACATTTTCGACCAATCAGCGAGCGTTTCGCAACTTCCATAACAACAACAGCACTTTGTTGCTGGATAAATTATGTATAATAGGAGCTGTTCCATTGGTCTAGAGTAAGAGATTCCCAATCACACGTGTAGTTAACGTCATAAGCTTTCCAGTCATGCCAATAACATGTGGGGTTTCCCGCTTGTAAGCGAGCGAAAACAGTCGATCAAAAACGCGTAAAAATGGCTTTGTTTCAGACTTCTCAACCGCGACGTTAATCAGGGGCTTCAATAAAGTGTTAAATATTACTAGTTTGAACAATCTTTCTGCTTATATAAATAGATTTATGGAAAGATGGATAATTTCGCTGATCGATTCCGTCGTTAACCCATTTTCGACAATTCGTGGCGCATCACACACACACACCACCGCACGCACGCACGCACGCACGCACGCACACACATGTATCTATGTATATATATATTATATATATATGTATCTATACTTATCTATGTATATCTATATATACATACATACACACACATATATATATATACACCCACACCACATGCACGCACGCACGCACGCACGCACGCACGCATGCACACACATAGATATATGCCATTGCAACTGTAGTACAGTGGCTGTAAAAAGGCATGGGATCATACAACCATTTGTGCAAAACAATCCATGTATTAACTAATTTAAGTATACAAATAAATGAAACAAGTCAATAGTTGTAATGTTTTATTTCTGCATCTAGCACATACAACTATCAAAATAAAAATAATTGCTCGAATAAAGCAGAACTACGTGATTGTAGTGCAGCCGAGAAGGCAAATATTGAGAAATTACCAGATTTTGTTCACCTTCTCAAAAACTGAACTGTTGGTAGAGACACTCTCGACAGTAGGTCCAACAGGGGAGCCACTCTCGACGGAAGGGTCACAGGGGAGCCACGCAGGGATTTGGTAAGGCCACCAGGGATTTGCTCTCGTAAATTACAATGGATGTGTATTTACTTTGCCCCCAGTAAACACCCACGTCATAAACCAATAGAAAGCTTAATGTCTCCCATTACTGAGATATGACATGGTGTTGTCACTGGTGCAGTAAGTGTGGAGCAAAGATAAACTAGTTCACCGTCCAGTGATGATTTATTTTAATTGTGCAATTCCTTAAATGTTATAACATTACAACAGTTAACCCCTACACATTATTTCAAATACACTGAGGGAAAGACGAATGTCTCCCAGTCAAAAGGAGGCATGATGTGGAGATGTCACGTGGTGCAGTCATGATGTGGAGATGTCACGTGGTGCAGTCATGATGTGGAGATGTCAAGTGGTGCAGTAATGGTTTCTTAAAATGTGTGTGGAGGTGTATCAATATTATTAACGGAACCATGTAGTTTAGATGGGCAGGTGCACTTTATTGTGTACAACAATGATCTGTATATCTTATTCATTGTATTTTTTAAATACAAATGTGTATGTATGTTTATTAACCTGAAATAAAATAATTTGGATTCGTAAAATGGAAATATTTTATTTCTGCTGTATAATTATCTTTGAAAAACACTATGCACTATGGAATGGCACAAAAGTCAACTGCGAACACATAATTTAATCTGGCCTCAATGCCTGTGTTACTAGCATGTGCAACAGCTAACCTGGCTAGAGAGGTTTGTGTTGAACCTCTGTAACATGACCACTCGGTGAACTGGTAACAGTTTATATGGCTGTCATCTGTGTTGTGGCATCCGAGTACAACTTACATAGCAGTGTTTACTGATAACTGGTTATACACTGCTCCATATACTAATGTCAGCTTCAACTAGAATCAGAGTTGCCTATAATATAATGACATGCTGCTGGCTCTATACTCCGCTTACTACGACAGCTGTCCACATTCTTTCAACTATACACATTGATACATAGTTCTACTATGAACTGTATCATGAGATCTAGTATGCTCTGAATCAGTTCAAGAAAACAGAGCCATTAACTGAAATGTAGTATAAAAAATACATCTTCAAAGAACATACATATAATACAGTGAATTATTGTACATACTAATATCACATACATACATACATAGGCCTATCACAAAACTTGCATATAATAGGATAAGCTACAATAAATTACCACATTCTGTGGACATCACCATGTATACATTGTGGTTAATTTATAGTTTATCTTGGAAATATATAACAATTTACAGCATAAAGGCAGTGAGCACATTCTGTATCATTGTGGCACGGACAAACAGTAATCTCTGTGGAGAATGTACAATCCTATCAGCACATTCTGTATCATTGTGGCACGGACAAACAGTAATCTCTGTGGAGAATGTACAATCCTATCAGCACATTCTGTATCATTGTGGCACGGACAAACAGTAATCTCTGTGGAGAATGTACAATCCTATCAGCACATTCTGTATCATTGTGGCACGGACAAACAGTAATCTCTGTGGAGAATGTACAATCCTATCAGCACATTCTGTATCATTGTGGCACGGACAAACAGTAATCTCTGTGGAGAATGTACAATCCTATCAGCACATTCTGTATCACTGTGGCAATGTTCCCTACTAGTGTACAAAGATCACTGTTCCCTACTAGTGTACAAAGATCTCTGCAACAATGATCTGTGTCTATGTCTTGATCATGGATCTGGTGATGTTGTTGCTGGTGCTGCCGTTGCTTCCTAAAACAATTAAGATGCAATCAAAAGAATGTCTCACACTTGTCCACCAATAAACAGCTGTTTGTTGGTGGGCAAGGAAGGTTGGTGACAAGGAAGCTGTTGGTGGACAAGGAAGGTTGGTGGACAAGGAAGCTGTTGTTAGACAAGTGGCTACAAATACACAGGTACTGCTCAGGAGTTGCCTCACCTAATTGAATCTACATTTGTTCCTATGGCAAAATCACTCCAGGACTCTGCAATTTGATTCTATTACGCGACCGATTCACTCATTTTACTACGGCGGGAATAGGGAACGATTCCTTTACAGCCAGTATTTTTTATTCTTCTAAGTGGCTGATTGTGGCATCCGTGATTCTGTTATGTGGAGTGCACTCTATGGGAGTCACTTTTGTGGACAATGATCAGGTTAAAACATGGCTGCCAACAGATTTCTAATCATCATCACTTCAACGTTATGCTTGTATCACTAATATATAAGGTTACACAATAATATGTAGCAGAACGTAATGAAATACACTTGAGCCATTTAGAGGGAAATTGTGTAAATCAGTGAATTATGGGTTTTCAACCTTTACAAAAAACTGCAGTGAAGACAAATTACTGTCACTGATTATGATGCATATTTCTGTTTTGAAAGAATGTACAATACAACTTTACTAACTTGAACTCGATTACCCATCATAACTGGAACCATTAGCCTAGTAATGTCAGGATGCACTGCCTTGTGTAAACATAATTTAACGTGTACACATGGATAACTCGGTGTTTCCCGGTCCCTGCCTCGAGTTAACAAAGTTCTACTGTTTTAACCATAAAGTATTAAAAAATATGGATGCCTCTGAAAGCATTTGATTGTTCTTTATTTCACAACAATAAATAGATCAAACTTGATATACCTACATGTCTTCCAGAATTTTACTTTTCCGATATCAAAAACAAGAAAGGTGTAATGTTAGTAATACCTTAGGATTAAACAGTTTCCAAGCAAGTGATTCTACAAACTGTTAAGGAGATCTTTCAATACACATTATTTTATCTTTGCTTATTTTTGACATTTTATATCAGCACTATGAGAAAAAGGTTTTTATGTTATCTGTGATGTATGACAATTGACATTTTGTTTCTATTATTATTGTATATATATATATATATATATATATATATATATATATATATATTCAAATAAGATTAAATATACAAGTTAGGCATTTAATTTTTTATTAGTTGGTTAATGGATCCGCTGACAGTATATTTTTTGGGTTTTTTTTTGCATAAAAAAAAAGCAGAAAATAGCCCTGATTTTTGGTAAGCTGGCCTGGTGGCACTATTTCACTGTCTTTCACTAGGTGCCGCCACCAAACTCATCGGAAGAAAAAAATTACTGATACTGCATTATAAAATACATTTGTGTTAGTTTAGTCAACAACTTAAGGAGAGGCAATTGTCTGAGTACTTTTGTTGTTGTTATTGAACTTAGTCCCTTTTTCCGGAATTTTCCCATGGTATAGCGGCCATCTTGGATTGAACTTTCCTTCCACATATCTCAGTGACTACTAGCTTTATTGAGACACGCTTGAGATGAGATGACACAGGCAAGAGATGAGATGAGATGACACAGGCAAGAGATGAGATGAAAAAATTATTCTGTTATGAAGACGGCAATGAGCATTAAGATGATGGAAAAGAGACCGAGAGGAAGGCCCAGGTTATGGTGGTTCATCAATATCAGCAGCCACCTGGAGGAAGAGAACACCCGCCTCAAAGATGTATTCAGAATGGAATAGTGCAAGAACCGTACAGAATGGAGGAAGTTGATTTTTTGCCAAACTGACAGGATTTTTAGTGTCACTTCAATATCTAATTGGAGTATGGTAAGCAGGTAACTGGAAGCCAACGTACCTGTTTAATTAGGGTTACAGATTGTGAGAAACGACATGCTTTGAGTACAAGTGTATGGTAATTTTGCACACATTTAGCAGTAATAAGGTAATAAAACTCAAAAGTTCTTACTTCGGGCTCCAGATAAACATGTTCTCAGCAATTCCAATAATTCGCAAGGTGAACGTCTAGATGGCAGTCATACAAGCTGAAAGTAAAAGACCAACAAGGTTAATATTCAGGTATATCAGGATCACCACACACCTGACACCACCACACACCTGACACCATCATACACTTCCATACACCTGACACCATCACACACCTGACACCATCATACACTTCCATACACCTGACACCACCATACATCTGACTGACACACCTGACACCACCATATGCATGGCATAACCATACACCTGACACCTGCATTGTATGGACTGTGAAAGTTCCACAAATACCTGAAAATGGTAATGCATTTATTTATAACTATTTAGAAGTTATCTATCTGTTATATTGATGTTGATCTCCAGACCTGCAGTATGACACAAATAGCCAACTAGTTTATTGCCATATGCACCAAACACATCACCTTACAGTCACCAGTGCAGTTCAATGCACCAGCCCATTACTGGATACACTGATTGTTGTCATCAATTCATTAATGGTTTTTAGAGCATCGGTCCCTTTCCAAATGCACTGAACACTCATATAAAGCAGCACTGGTGCTGTTCAGTGCACCAGTCCATTGTCATGCACTGAATAATGTCACCTTCGAGTCACCAGTGTTGGTCAATGAAAACTAGATTACGACAGGTTTGGGAATGAAAGAAAAGCAACTTACCTGAGGACACTTGGCTTATCTCAGTACCCAGGATAGTGCTCGCATTTCTGTCAGGAACACTAGTGAGGGGCTGATTTCAGATGAGACAATGTCCACCAGATATGGATCTTGGGTCTCATGCAAGAGCTACAAATTTCAGCCGGTCCTTTCTCAGCACTTGTGCCAGTTTCTTTACAAGATCTCGAAGATCCAATGACATTTCTGACACCAGCTGATCTATGAAGAACATGTTGCGTAGGTCTCCAGAAAGTCATAGAATGAATGAAAAGACAACCTCATGTTTGCGGATCAAGGATTCATCCACAAGAAATTGCCATGTGTCATCAGTTGACCCTTGAAGCAGGCCGATGGCTCTTGTATGGTCAGGTGACTGAATGACCAATGTACGTTAGTCATTCTTGATACATTGGTGTCACTCTTATTTGATTGTGTCATGACACCGCATTGCATATCGTGTGCATCATCCTCACATAATCCAACGCTTCTCAGGTCTCCTTTATAAAAGATGATTCGTAGTGGAGTTGTCAACACACAGTGTTG
Organism: Lamellibrachia columna; assembly: GCA_963662155.1. Taxonomy (NCBI): domain Eukaryota; kingdom Metazoa; phylum Annelida; class Polychaeta; order Sabellida; family Siboglinidae; genus Lamellibrachia; species Lamellibrachia columna. Next base: position 50,131,212 of record OY759261.1, read on the forward strand.
ACTGTGTGATGGCCAGGTCAGCATACTTCTTGAACGGATCAGTTATGACCTGTAGTACATCTTCCACATCCATGTCCACATGGTCGTACTTCAAGCGTGGATGAAGTTTCCTTGCCGAGTTCATTTACATAGAACGGTGTCATCTTGATGACTGGCACATCTCCATCCATGCCTTGACTGTGTACATCTGCCAGAGCTTGGCACACAAACTGACATTGCAATGGAATGTAGCAGTAAGTGATGAGATTCTGGTTTTCTTCAGTTCTTCGTAATGAAATGCTCCAGTTCTCGGTTGTTTGCACTGAATATGGAGACACGCTTGTTGATGCTGTCTCTCGAGAACCCATCCAGTTCAACTGTGCACTGAAACGAATTAGCACTGACAGGCTATGTAATGTTTAGGAAGGATAGACGAGAAAGAAGGGGAGGTGGAGTAATTTTGTATATTAAAGAATCTATCCAAGCATATGAAATTACACTGAAAAGTGAAGCAGATAGTGTGGAAGCAATTTGGTGTAACATAGTTACCAGGAACTCAACATTAACAATAGGAGTAGTTTATCGTAGTCCTAACATAGGACAAGAGGAAGATGTAAAATTACAAAAGGCGATAAGGGAGGTGAGCAAGGGAGAATGTGTTATAATGGGTGATTTTAACCATGGCCATATACAATGGGAATCATTAGAGAGTGCTGGAGGTGACGACCATCAGTTTCTACTTCTAACACAGGATTGTTTCCTTACTCAACATGTCTTGGAACCAACCAGAGGTGGGAATGTGTTAGATTAAATTTTGTCTTCTCAAAATGAATTGGTTGACAATGTTAAAGTACACGAACCTTTGGGTTCAAGTGACCATAACCAAATCAATTTTAATATAAAAGTAAAAACAGGGAATACATATAAAAAACAATGGAGGAGGAACTTCAACAAAGGCAAATATAAAGTGATGAGAACATATCTAGCAAATATAGATTGGAATAACTTGCTGAAGAACAAGACAGCAACAGAATGCTGGACTTGTTTAAAATATGAGATTGAGGGCATTATTGAGAAATTTATTCCATTAAGAAAACAAGGGAAAAGATCCAAGAAAAAACACCTGTCAAAAGAAGCTATTAGAAAAATTGCTCACAAACAGATGCTGTGGAAGGTCTATAAACACACTGGAAATGTAGAAGACTACACAAACTATAAAGAGGCACTTAACCTAGCTACAACTGAAATTAGAAAATCTAAAAGAACCTTTGAACAAAAATTGGCAGGTAATATAAAAAATGACAGCAAGAGTTTCTATGCTTATGTAAGGAGTAAACAGAAAGTTCGAGATAAGGTCGGACCACTGGAAAACAACAGTGAAAACATAATTTCAGATGGGTTCCAAATGGCAGAGGTCCTGAATGAGTATTTTAGCTCAGTTTTTACCACAGAAGATATCAGCTCACTTCCAGTTCCATTGACTAAATTTGAGGGCAATAAATCAGAACATTTAGGGCAGTTATTTGTAACTCCTGAAATGATAGCAAAGAAAATTAAGAAGATGAAAGATAATAAATCACCTGGAGTTGATGGGATACCACCAAAACTGCTAAAGGAAATTGTTGATCAAATTAGTACACCACTTGCAAACTTATTTAACTTGTCACTAGAAGAAGGAATAGTTCCTTCAGAATGGAAAGAAGCAAACATTACGCCGCTATTTAAGAAGGGATCGAGGAAGAAGTCAGAAAATTACAGACCAGTGAGTTTAACATCAGTTGTATGTAAATTACTCGAAACATTAATTAGAGACCACATGGTGGAATTCCTCATAAAACATAAATTAATAAATACATCTCAACATGGATTCCTAAAAGCAAGGTCATGTCTAACCAATCTCTTATGTTTTTTAGAAGAAATTACAAAGTGGGTAGATGACGGGTCACCAGTGGATGTTGTCTACTTAGATTTTCAGAAAGCTTTCGATAAAGTGCCACATCAAAGATTGTTACTTAAACTAAAAGCCCATGGTATAGGCAATGATGTAATCAACTGGATAGAAAAGTGGCTTACACACAGAAGACAGAGAGTAATAGTAGATGGTAAGATTTCAAACTGGAAATCTGTTTTGAGTGGGGTACCACAGGGATCAGTGTTAGGCCCTATACTGTTTTTAATATATATAAATGATTTGGAGGATGACATATCTAGCAAAGTACTCAAATTTGCAGATGACACAAAAGTATTCAGAAAGGTTACTAATGATACAGATAAACAAAGTTTACAGGATGATCTAGAAAAATTAGTTAAATGGTCAGAAAAATGGCAAATGTTATTCAATTTTGGGAAGTGTAAATGTATACACATAGGACATGGAAATATGGACGAGGAATATAAAATGGGGGATGCTGTACTAGGTAGAACCACACAAGAAAAGGATTTAGGAGTAACATTTAATGCTGACATGAAAGTTTCAGAGCAATGTGGGATTGCTGCTTCGAAAGGAAATCAAATTCTAGGGCTAATTAGGAGAACTATCACGTATAAGGAGAAACATCTAATTGTACCCCTGTACAAAGCAATAGTTAGACCACATTTGGAATATTGTATTCAAGCATGGAGGCCATATCGTAAAAAAGACATAGATAAGCTAGAAAGAATACAACGAAGAGCAACTAAGATGATTCCAGAATTAAGAGACCTTAGTTACGAAAGTCGCTTATTACAATGTGGTTTGACAACACTAGAGACCAGGAGACTAAGAGGAGACCAAATAGAAGTGTTTAAAATAGTGAACGGTTATGAGGATGTTGATAGGAATATGTTCTTCAAACTTAAAGAAGGCAGTAGAACCAGAGGACACAAAGCAGCATTAGTTAAGGAGCAGTGTAGGTTGGACATGAGAAAGTACTCTTTCTCACAGAGGGTGATAAATGAATGGAACAAACTGCCAAATGATTGTGTTAATGCTAGTAGTGTGAATATGTTTAAAAATAGAATTGACAGATATCTGATAAGGGCGGGCTACACATAGATGAGAAAATTGTTGGACTCTCGATAAGCCAATGGCTTCCTTGTCCACTTGCCATCTGGAACTTGTTGTTCGAGATGGCAATCTTGTTAAATCTTGTTAAATGAATGCATTGGAAGTTGTATAGTTGGCCTGGACGTTACCATAATTGTAGCGTCAGGTAGCATGCTGTTGCCAATGATACTTGACATCATCAAAGACAGGTCAATTGGTGCATTACAATCACGTGCATGACTGAATTTGATGACATTTCTAGCTCTTCTAAAATGCCTGTATGTGCGATGCCCGTCAATGTTTAGTAATATCGACATGAATTACGACACACGTGTCTACTGGCCAAAAAATCCCAAATATCCTTCAGCCTATTAAAATCATCTAAACATCCACCATTTCACTCTCAACAGCTTCTACCAGCAAACCTGGCACTTACGTCAGATCATATAAATTTTTCAAACTTCCTATGTCCAAACTTACTATGCCCCATGTTCATCTGTAACACACCAGGAAGTCTAACTGAGGCATGACCTCACCAACAACGACGGGTTCACGGCCAATTAAAGTTAAGTTACTTCCTGAACATTACATGTAACATCATCCACAACTGACCACACCACAAATACCGGAAGGGGTAAGGGCATATCCGAACGGTTAATGCAGCAACATTAAGTTCTATATTTCAACGGGGTTATCTGCCAGGGATATTGTTGTACTCGGCAGTCCATAGGTGGCAAGAATGATTGACAGGCAATTTGAAACACTGCTACCAGTACATGTAACAATGAATACATATCCAGTCAGGGTTGAAAGAAATCGTGATTTTTAAAAAAACAAAAAAAATCTTATTTTTTATTTAAATCGGATTAAAAAAAAAATCTAGTATATAGACATTTATACATATGTTTATATTTATAAACTCTTTCAAACGTGTTCTATTCAAATTGATTTGGGTACTTGTCTTAACAGAGGGTACGTGATTTTTGCTTATATAAAGACAGTAGACAATGTCCACAAGGCCTCCCCCCGTAGTTGCATAATCTGTCTTGGAAAGGAAAGCATGCTGTGTGTCTGTGGCTGTGATAATTATTGTTTGCTGAGAGGGTGGATTAGCACCTGCCCAGGGCTCTGTGTACTCTAAGGGTCTCCAAACAGACTGCAAACTGCTACAGTATTAAACAATTGTAGCCCAAACTGTCTCATTTGAGTCAACATACTGAATTGGTTACAACTAGCACAAGTTCTAAGTGGACTTTAACTCAGGGCTTCTAACTTGAAGACAAGTTTGTGTGGCTTCACTGCATTCAGAAAAGGAATACCTTAAACATACACAATGTATTAAAATATTTAAATATCAGGCTATCTGGTGACAATACAACTACACAAGTGTGACACACTTTGTGCTTTTGTATTAAAAAACATACAAAACTTTGTTGATCTCGATGCTTGTAAACAATCATTTGTGTTAAATTCATATAAATCAGCGATTAAAAAAATCGGAAGTAAAAAAAATCATAAATAAATAATTTTTTTGAAGTGATTTAAATCATGATTTAAATCAAATGATTTAAATCAAACAACCCTGTATCCAGTTAGCCAGCCATTGTAAGCGGGTTATGTGTCTGCACTTCCCAGGTATAACAGCAACATTCTGATAAACTCACTTGTACTAATAATAATAATATAATAATAGTAATAATTACTTTGGATTTCATTTGTAATATAAACATATACTTCATAATGGATAATGAACATCCAATTTTGAGACCTTAAATGCAAGCTCAAAACATGAGGGCTTCAGAACCCCTGCTAATGTTTGATGTGCCTTGAGTACAAGTGCATGGCAATTTTGCACACACGGAACTTTAGCAGTCGCTTTTAACAATGATATTTAGCAGTGAATTGCTATAATCAAGGCAGCAGGATCCGAAAACTTGATAAATATGTTGGCAGAAGCTGAGGTCACTGTCAAAGACAACACATGGATCACACAAATTTTATGATGGCAATTAACCGGATAACTAGAAGATGATGATGATGATGATGATGATGATGACAGATACCGGTATATTCAATTTGACAGTTATTTATACTTGGACTGCTACTCTTTATCATAAACAACACGCCAAACTTGTGCTAATACAACAAGAGAAATGTGTAACTACAAAACTTGTACTGGAAGTAATAAATGAACAAGTGGGTAATCCATGTCAGACTCAGACTAGTTTTGTGAAGGTATTAAAACTCAAAAGTTCTTACTTCAGGCTCCAGATGGACGTGTTCTCAGCCAACCCATCACTCAGGTGATTCACAAGATGAATGTCTAGATGGCAGTCATACAAGCTGAAAGTGACAGACCAACAAGGTTAATATTCAGGTATATCAGGATCACCACACACCTGACACCACCAGACACCACCAGACACTTCCATACACCTGACACCACCATACACCTGACACCACCAGACACTTCCATACATCTGACACCACCATACACCTGACTGACAAGGCAGACACCACTATACACCTGACTGACAAGGCAGACACCACTATACACCTGACACCACCATATGCATGGTATAACCAGACACCTGCATTGTATGGACTGTGAAAAAGCTCCACAAATACCTGAAAATGGTAATGCATTTATTCATAACTATTTATTAGTCATCTATGTTATATTCATGGTGATCTATAGACCTGCAGTACGACACAAATAGCCAGCTAGTCTATTGTCATACACAACAAACACTGTCACCTTAAAGTCACCAGTGCGTGCGTGACTACTCTAATATTAAGCAGCATTGGTGCTGTTCCGTGCACCAGTCCGTTGTCATCCACTGAATAATGTCACCTTCGAGTCATCAGTGTTGTTCAATGAAAACTAGATTAGGACATGATTGGAAATGAAAGTAAAGCAACTTACCCAAGGATACTTGGCTTGTCTCAGCACCTCGGATAGTGCTAGCATTTCTGTCGGGAACACTAGTGAGGGGCTGATTTCAGATGAGACAATGTCCACAAGATCTGGATTTTGGGTCTCATGCAAGAGCTACAACTTTCAGTCGAAGATCTAATGACATTTCTGACACCAGCTGATCTATGAAGAACATGTTGTGTTGGTCTCCAGAAAGTCATAGAATGAATGAGATGACAACCTCATGTTTACGGATCGAGGATTCATCCACAAGAAGTTGCCATGTGTCATCAGTTGACCCTTCAAGCAGGCCGATGGCTCTTGTATGGTCAGGTGATTGAATGACCAATGTATGTTAGTCATTCTTGGTACATTGGTGTCACTCTTATTTGATAGTGTCATGACCCCACATTCCATATCGTGTGCATCATCCTCACGTAATCCAAATCTTCTCAGGTCTCCTTTGTAAAAGATGATTTGTAGTGGAGTTGTCAACACACAGTGTTGACTGTGTGATGGCCAAGTCAGCATACTTCTTGAACGGATCAGTTATGACCTGTAGTACATCTTCCACATCCATGTCCACATGGTCGTACTTCAAGCGTGGATGAAGTTTCCTTGCCAAGTTCATGGCTGCATTTATATACAACTGTGCCATAGTCATCTGCCAGAGCTTGGCACACAAAGTGACACTGCAATGGAATGTAGCAGTAAGTGATGAGATTCTGGTTTTCTTCAAAGTTCTTCCTAATGAAATGCTCCAGTTCTTGGTTGTCTGCACTGAATATGGAGACATGTATACTTGTCGATCCTGTCTCTCGGGAACCCATACAGTTAAACTGTGCGCTGAAACAAACCAATTGGAAGTTGCATAGTTGGCCTAGAGACTAGAAGTTACCACAGTTATAGCGTCAAGTAGCATACTGTTGCTAATGATACTTGACAGCATCAAAGACACGTCAGTTGGTGCATTATTTACAATCATGTGCATGGCTGAATATGTTACCTGTGGAGTTATGGGTTATTAAAGCAACTTAAATTGAACTGTGCTCATAACATTGTCAATGGTAAAGCACCAAACTATTTGATCAATTCTTTCAACCTATCACGTAACCAATACAGCATTAATACAAGATCTAGTACTTTTTCTCTCTGTGTGGCATAAATAAAACCTCTTGGTAAAACTTCTTTTACTACACAAGTTGCAAGCATGGAATGAATTGCCATATACTTTTGTTTGCCTTTTTATAAATAATAAATGAACATCTTAGCCAAGTTTTACTTGTGACATTACTCCTTGTGGGTCAAATATTAAATAAATATTGTCATTATTGAGTGACTTGATTAATAAGAAATAGAATTTTTTATGCATATCTGACATATTACACTTTAAAATAATATTAACATATCAAATCGTAATATTCCTGCAATTTTTATATTTGAATAGCAATAGCACAGTTTTATGCTAACTTTGTTAGTAGTGACATAGGCACGTAGCTGTTAGTCCCTGTTACTATGTCAGATATAAAAAATTTGCTCAGGGCCCCCGAAATTGGTTGTCTTTTTATAGAGATAACTAATAAATGAACATTTTAGCTAAGTTTTACTGAACTTACATTAGTCCTTGTGGGTCAAATATTGAATATTGTCAAAATTTAACTAAAATGTGTTTTTTCTGTCACTTAATTACATTAAATAATATTTTTTATGCGAATTTGACATATTATGTTTTATATAATATGAACATATAAAATTGCAATATTTCTGCAAGTTTTATATTTTAACAGTAAATAAATCTTGTGTTATGGCTGATTATGATCAGAGAACAGTATTTGGCTAATTTTGCTGGTGATGTAGTTGTTACTAGGTCAGATATTTCAACAATTTGCATGGGACAGCCCAACTTTTGTTTGCATTTTTTCTGCTTTTGGGTTCTAATGGGTTTCATACGACCATTAACATTTGAAGTTTCATTACTTTTATTTCAGTGTAATCGGCCACATTAATGTCGGTTGTTATGGCAGGTATTACCAGAGATTGAAGGGATTATTGCAACATATCACCATACCTTTCTCTGTCTATGATTCTTCTTTTGTATCAGTTGCTAGAGTTAGCTGCGATCAGGTGTGGATGTCTTCTCCACAAGATCATGAAGTCCTTCAGCCTCCCCAGCTGTGCTGAGATGTCACTGATTCCTTCCCTCGGACAGAAATTCTACAAATGACAATCATCACAGCAGCTATAGCAATGTTCACCTTTAGCATCTACACGTTATATACACAAAATTACAAAGCAACAAAATAAGTTTCAACTGCCAAGTACATGTGGATAGGGCAATGTGTTAGAAACTTGATTCCTATTTGCCAATAGTATATAGCTGTGCTGTTTGCATCCAAACTCAAGTTATGTTACATATGTTGGCCTTTATTTACTAAACTAGTCCTCTTTATGACAAAATAGCACATTTGTTTTTGACTTTACGTTGGTTCTGCGTATGTCAGCCTCAATTAATACATCACAGGTAGTCTAGGTTTTTGTGATTTTCATAGAGCTGCGCATGCACTTATCGGTCGCTGGTTAACATGTCAGCCCTCGGTCAACCGGAGACATAACCAGAATCTCCCACTTTTAGAACACATTCTGAGTAAACCACTGGCATGATATTCTTGATTTTAGTTGCACATGGTTAGTTTTTATTATCCCTTTTAGGTACATATAGCCCCCAAACCATTTTTGTTTCACCTTAAGATCAATGTATAAACTCAAACTTAAATACAAGCAGATAAATGTACGAAGGCCATAAATGTACGAGATTGGTCAGCCATCTTGGATTTCAGACACTGTTGCTGTAAATTGTGCTTGTATAATCATGTGTGGTTTGCTTATATGAACAACATCATGAATATATTAATATCAACATTATGTAAACTACCAGGGGTACTAACAGTCTAACCTCTCACATGAAGTAGAGTCGTCTTCTAATACATGGTCAGTCACTGTCCAGCAGGGAATCCAGGTCGTCTGTCACTGAAAGAAAATGAGAACACCTGTATTATGCACCTGTCATCAAGGGCAACAGCTAGTAGGCTGCCATCCAATAAGAGCCGGTGTGACATGCATCTATGTCAGTGACATACTGTGGGCTTTCTTTGGTTCTTTGGTTTTCTTACTCCAAACAGCCCCTTCTGGGGCTAAAATAGGAGTGTGGTGCTTGGTGCACATGAAATAGGTGCATATAAATGTGGGAAATAATTTTTTTTAAACAAAATAGTGCAATTAAAAAGTGGATTAAAATCAGATGTCCTTATTACAGGCGAATGAGGTGAGCTGGAGGGGCAAGATAGGTGCTCACAGCTAGTTGGAAGGGGTGAATTATTATTTCAGTGGGGAGTAAATTCCAGGCTCTTTCCTGACTCTAGGATAGAATGAGTATGCATATGTGTCGATGCGTACATGTATTTGTATATATTTATCAGGATCACTGTTTCGTGTATGGGTGCATGGGACTACAAGATGTTTTGGCAGAGAAATATTCACAAGGTTATGTTTAATTTTGTAGAAGAAAGTGAGTTGGTGTTGTAATCGTCGTTGTTCTAATGTCTGCCAGCCGAGTTTGTGTTGTAGGTGTGTGATGCTTGTTGTACGGCGGTGGTCATTAAGGACAAATCGAGCAGACAATATGCTCCATCACCTTGCACAGAATACAAGTTAAAGATATTGGTCTATAGTTAGCAGGGTCGCATTTATTGCCTTTTTTGTGTATTGCTGTGACAAGTGCTGTATTCCAGGCTTGGGTGAGTTTGCCAGTGGTGTATGATTGCTAAAAAATGTGCTGTATTATGGGGGATATCTCTTTAGCAGTTTCCTTTAGTATTTTTGCAGGAATTTCATCTCGCCCTGGCGCTTTGTTGGGGTTTAGAGCTTCAAGCTGTTTTATGATGCTGTTTAGTCTGATTTCTAGGGTTTCAATTGAGGGAAATAGTGATGGGCCTTTTGTTGGGATAGAAAGTTGTTCATTTGTGAAAGCTGATTTGAAGTGGTCATTGAGAACATCTGCTTTGTAGTGGCCGGTTGTTTTCAAGTTGTTGTTTACTTTTAGTGCTGGAATGCCAAGATTTTCTGTTTTGTTTTATCTGATGAAGGACCAAAATTGTTTTGGATTTGTCGTCAAACTTTCTCCAATAATGTTGTTAATAGGATTTGGTCACTTCTTTGGTGGTTGTTTTTCTTCATTGTTTGAAGTTTTCCCAACATTTTTTTCTTCTTGGCTTTAGCATGAGTTTTATCCATTTTTCTCTGTAGTCTGATAATACTTCTTGTGATCCAGGGTAGGTGTTGTTTAGATTTACTTCTTGTGATCCAGGGTAGGTGTTGTTTAGATTTACTTCTTGTGATCCAGGGTAGGTGTTGTTTAGATTTTGTCATGGGGCTAGGGATGGATTCTCCTATCAAGTTTTTGTAGTTTTTATGAAAGACGTTCCAATTTGAGTTTACATCTTGTTCGTCTGGTTTTTGAATAAAGTACTGCTGAGCTAGCTGGGTGCAGTTTGATTTAAGGGATTCCCAGTTTGCAGATCTGTAGTTGTATACTTTGTGTGGTGGTTTGTTTTTTTCAGTTAGGATTCATACTGATGTCAAAGAGAATGGCTTCATGATCACTCATGCGTGCAACTGTGTTTATGGTGGAGATAAGGGATGGGTTTTACTTAGTACTAGGTCTAATATATTTCCAGAATCTAGTCGGGTGAGTTCATTTACCATATTAACTAGTCCAAATTCACCAACTATTTCAATTAGTTTGTTATGTTTCGCAGCTGTCTGTTGGTTTGTTGCACACAAATTCTCCAGTCGATGTCAGGAAGGTTTAGATCTCCAGCTAGGATGACAGATGTGGGTATCTTGCAGCTACGATATAGGATGGAGAGAGATTCATGTAAGGCTTCTAGAGATGTTGTGTCGTTTGGAGGTTTGCAGTAGGATGCCAGATAGATAGCTTTTTTATGCACAAAGTGTATTTTTGTCCAAATAATTTCATAGGTTGTGTTTAGTTTGTCTTGGGGGTCTGCTATAATGTCATTTCAGAGTGCTATCAAAACACCTCCACCGTGGACGTTACGATCTTTTCGGATTGCTTCATAATTTGTGGGGAGAAAGGAGTATGTGGGGATACTTGAGTCGAGTTTGGTTTCAACCAGAAGGATTATGTCAGGGTTTGTTGAGTTTATTGTTGCCTGCAGTTGGGATACTTTATTAGTGCTCTTGATGGTGTTGCAGTTTATCAGCATGGCTTTAGTTTTGGTTTACTTTTTATCTTTGCTCGGTCAGGAGTAGACGTATTAGCTGGATTTGGTGCAAATGTAGGATTCGTATCACCAGAGATATTTGTGCAGTCACTGCTGTCTACAAGAGACTCGAGGACTGTGTAGGGGTTTGAGTTATTTATGTTGCTGGCGAACAGACACTCAGAATAGTTTGGCAGTCCACAGCAAGAACAGAACCAGAGCACACTATGATATTTTAATTGTTCGTATGTGGTGTCATTAATTTGGACACATTCGTATCACCAGATGGTACCAACAGTCACATTGATCACACTGTATGGCGTGGTGGTGGTCATGTACCTCACGGCTGCAGGTGTCACATGGATATTTGGGAGAGAGATCTGAGGTGGGACCCGGGTTTGGATGAAGGTCCCCTGCTTGTATTATAAGTCCACACAGATATGAGAGATAGGGTATGGGGCTTAGTTAGCATCATCTTGTTTTTCTTTGTGGTTGAGAACGTGGGAAATGGTGGCAGGTTTCTAGTCAGCAGGGCTGAAAGTGTTGTTGTGGAATCCTCATTGTTGGTGGAAATTTTACAGAGGAACTTAATACTACTTATGCATGTTTGCTGCCAGGAAGCATAGTGTTATCACGAGTGTGAATTTCATGTTTACGTCAGGCGAGAGGGTTGTTAAATAAAGTGGTTTTGAATTTTCTTGCAAAAGTATGTATTAGCAGATGTTTGCTATAACTTGCCTTTAGAGGGCTAAAGTCACATTAGATAAAATATGTACTAAACTGTTTAAAAGTGCATGTGCAGGGTTTGGGCTAGTGCGAACATAGACAGATAGTCAGTAGGAGTCTAGGGGTGGGTTATGTCTGTGGTCCTGGGCCGACTCAGGAACTCCGGGAATATGAAAACACTGGGGTGGCAGTGAAGCACCCGAAGAAGGGCCTCTTTGTTAGTACAAGATGTGATAAACACAGGGTAGAATTTCTTTGAAATTCTAAGTTAAGAGTATATTTTAAGTGTATCTAGTTTATATTTATAACTAATATACAGTATATTTAAGTTTGAATAAATGCACTAATTTTAGTTGTGTTTGGGATGATTTGGGTTTCGCGCGTTTTAACAACTACTGTTTACATCCGCCATCTTGATTTATGTTCGTTGTTAAGCAACGTAAATGCAGCTGATTGAGTAAATATGGTTTAGGAATGTGTGATCTCTAACGTTATAACACGATTATATTCTGGTTTGATACTATCGCATATCTGTAAGTTTAAGGTGTAAAGAGCATATGTATCATACTGGTAATAATTTATGTAGATGTCGGAGTGAAGAAAAAGAAAGGACTACACCTGACGCATGCGCACTGTCACCACTATAAATACATCCACTACCAGGCTCCAGCATGTGATAGTAAAGTTATAAGTAATTTTATTTGTGTGTACATGAATATATACAGAAAACAATTATGCCAGAAATTACATTATAATATTTAAAAATGGAACAGAACACTGCTACTCAAATGTTGGGAACATACAATAAGCACCAAGCACACACCTTGACTTGTGACAAACAGAGTGAGCCACTGTCAATGGCTGACGGTTACGCTCTAATTATTCCAATACGTGCCACACGTATACAGTGTTGCTCCTTCCAGACCAGAGTTCAAAAACATGAGAGTCAATTACTCAATACCACAACATTCCTTAACATAATAACCTCATGCATGCACAATTATACCTCTCTACCTTCTAAGAAATTTGTTATAACAAACTAATAATTTCATCCAAATTACCTGTAATATCCACAACGATCAAAACATAAGCATGTCAAAATTTTATAACCTGTGTTGTGACCACGACTTCTGTTTTTTTGGTTCAGGATACAGTTGACTTTCCCATTGGAGAAGGTGGTTGACAGTAAGACTAAGAGGCAATTGAAGACCAAGAGCCACATGGAGAGACAACTGCAATGCAATGAAGGCATGGATGGAGAACATGAAGTATGAAGATCTGGTCAGAATGGCACAATGCAGATATGAGTAGCTGCTTGTGATAGCTGACCTTCCGAGAGGGGATGGCACCACATGATGATGACGATGATGAAGTTGTATCATGAATGGTTACGTAGGAAATAAAATGTATACACACAGTGTGTGATGCTTGTTTATGTGATGAAATACCTTTGAATATATACAATAGTTGTGAGTCTAACATTATGTAGCATGCAACTAATTTCAGTTAGAATATCTACTAGTAAAATATTTTAGGTATTTCATGATTCATAAAAATAAGGTATACACTGTTGAGTATATCCAAACAATTTGTCTTCAGAATGTTGCCACCGGGTCATATATCAAATTGCATATATCAAGGGACTGTGTTTATGTAGATACACATGTGTAATTAATTAATTAAACAAGATAATTTGAAATGCTCAATGTGACAACATGACAAAGTATTGGTTTGTTAGATGGTGCAATTTTCGATTTTAAGCATCCTGCTAGACCAGGGTTTTTTAAAGGTTCAGCTCACATGGGCAGTGCAACATTTCACACGGTCATGGACAAACATGTGTTTACTTTTATCAGGCACATTGCCGCGCATATATACACAATACAATATTTGTTTATTTACTTTTGGATTTCACACGGGCATGGAGGGTTTTCACAGGGGCAAATTGCCTGTGTGAAAGACCTTAAAAAACCTGTGCTAGACCACTAAAATATATCAATAAAATGCAGAATGTATGTGTATTCATGCTTGTAAATCAAATATCACCCGTCACGGGACACTAAATATTAAAAATTAGTGCCATAAATCATTTATGTAGTAGAAATTTATTACTGCGCGGGCAGCGCCACCTGGCGGTCCGAAATGCAATTAATTATTGACACCATCGCACGTGGGGTTTTAGGAGTGATGTACGTTACTAGCCAGAGCTAGCCAAGCTATTACTATATTGTCCAGTAATGTTAATAAATGATCAATGAAAGACATACAATGGTTTTTTCCGTGAACCAAGGTGAATCCCGGATTTGCGAGAATCATAAAACACGATGTATATCAGAGTAAAGACTAAAGTACGTTTATTTTATTATAGGTGGTCCAAGTCAGCTGCTATGTACCGTAATAGGCACCCCCTATAAACTGGCGTCTGCGGGTATACGTTTTGGTCACCTTGCCGATCACAACACTACTAGCGCCGTCCAACGAGCTCCGGCATTGCTACAGTAGGCTTGGCCTCGGGGCTTCATTATCGCTTCAGGAATGTCAGCTAAAATCAACATTACAATGTGAGTCACTTTCGGAATTTTACAAATAAATAAAAGAGCAACAATTACACACCTTGTAATTTTCGCCTTTGCGCCTCGATCGATCTGATTCTCGCGCCCTTTCGGCTTTGCACGCGAAAAATTGTGGCACCACGTTACGGAGCCTGGATTAATGGAGGATGCGTTCGCTGCATTTGCTGCATTCGCTAGATGGCAGTGCCAGTGCAATATGCACACGTTTTTGTGGTGCGCTGATCGTTAAATGCTTGTGGTTAAATGCGGTAGGAAGAACTAGTTCAACCAAGTTTTGTGCAGAGTGGATAAGAGAAACTTTGCTAAACAGTATCCTTGTGTTTTGCCTGTTTTGTAAGTTGCTTATACGCGATATACGAACGATCCCCTATTATCGCTCAAATGTGCATACCGATTTCAAATATTGCCATCATTCACTACATCTCCATTATATGCAAGTTTTATTTCATTTATACATATTTAATAATTATCATAATCGGAGCACATTATGAACGAAAACACAATAAAGAGGTTTTCATCAAAAAGTGCCTCCGTCACCAAGGATCACAAATCCCTCCATCACCCAGAAACAAACTGAAAAAAAAAATGCTTCAGTGTAATCAAACATGTAGACTATTGCCTGCTAGATAAGGGATGTTTTGTCATACCGTAATGTATTTCGGTTTCCATTGTTTGACCCTTCACTACCTCCATAACTTCATTAATGACTTTATCTGATTTGTGTTCGATGTTGGCTTCTTTAATAATTTCTCTTGTCTCGTCGACTTTTGCTTTGATGTCTACTTCCAGCTGGCTAATCCTGTGTTCAACCTTTTTAAGGAATTCCTCGCATCGTTCTTCACAATTATTTTCGATTTTAAGGTTTTTCATCACTTTCGCATCGCAAGGTGGGCAGAACCAGTGAATGTGTTCTTTCTCATTAATTATTTTGTATTCCATTTCTGTCATGTTTATACATTTTATACAAAAATGCTTGTCACAGTATTCAGCCCATTAGGAAGAAGCGACCACTGTATATTAACTTTTTTAATTCTGTGTACAATCAAACTAAATAATTACACTGAAAGAAGAAAGTATAATAAAAATGCAGATTTTGATAGAATGAGGATTGAGTTTTCAAAAATAGATTGGAAAACCAAATTTAAGGATTCAGACACTAATGTAAATAGACAATGGGAAATCCTAAAGACAGAATTAAAACTACTGGAAGAAAAAATGTACCACAAATAGAAATCTCTAACCACCGGAAGGGAAACTTTCCCCTGAATACCAAAACTAGAAAGCTGATTAGGCATAAAAATAGATTATGGACAAGATATATGGAAACAAGAGATGGGAAGAAATATTTAGAATACTGCAAAATTAGAAACAAAGAGCTTTAACACGAAAACTTTGAAAGGAGCTTGAAAGAAATGTAGCTAATTAAACAAAAAAGAACCCAAAAGCCTTCTGGCAATATTATAAATCCAAAACTACTATCAAACCAGGAATTGGTAAATTAAATATAGATCCAACCAATCCCAAATCCAACACTACAACAGATGATGGGAAAAAGCAAATATTCTTGCAACCTACTTCGCTAGCCTATTTACAACTGAAGAACCAGGGGAAATACCAACTATACCAAGAGTTGAGACTAATACAATGATGGAAGAGTTAACAATAACTGAAAGCAAAATATTATTGGCATTGAAAAGTCTAAATATAAACAAATCCCCTGGTCCAGATGAGATAGGAGCCAGGCTACTGGTGGAACTTTCAAAACCAATCTCGCACCCATTACGTAAAATATTTGAAACATCAATAAAAACAGCTAGTATCCCAAACGATTGGAAAGAAGGGATAATTTCAGCTATTTATAAAAAAGGAAACAAGTCATTAGCAAGCAACTACCGCCCAGTAAGCATTACAAGTATTCTATGTAAATGCATGGAAAGGATCATTATAAACCATATGTTTGAATATATGAAGGAAAATTGTCTATTTAGCCAAAAACAATATGGTTTTATAACAGGGCGCTCTACAGTCCTCCAACTTATAAACGTTTTAGATAACTGGACCTTGGGACTCGACAATGGAAATTACACAGATGTCATTTATATGGACTTTCAAAAAGCTTTTGACACGGTACCACATAAGAGGTTAATAAATAAATTGGATAGCTACAACATTAGTAATGAATTAATAAATTGGATTGAAACATTTCTTACAGATAGAAAACAAAAGGTAGCTGTAAATGGTAAAGAATCGAAATGGCACAATGTAACTTCTGGGATATCCCAGGGTTCAGTTATAGGACCGTTACTTTTTGTACTATACATAAACGACCTACCAGAACTAACTAAGTCTGATACATTTCTATTTGCAGATGGCATCAAGGTATTTAGAAGTATTACTGATAAAAATGACCAGGGCACTTTACAAGATGACCTAAATACCTTAGAGCAGTGGAGCAACAAATGGTTACTAAAATGTCATCCAAACAAATGTAAACACATGACTACTGGAAATAATAACATTGGAGAAATCAAATATTCTATGACACTTAACAACTCCATACATCCGCTCGACACAATTGAAAAACAAAACGACTTAGGGGTTATTATAGACACAAAGCTATCCTTTGATGACCACATTAACAAAGCAGTAAACAAAGCAACAAAGATGACAAAAATAATTCGCAGAACTTTTCAATTTCTTGACAAAGATACGTTCTTGTCATTGTATAAAACAATGGTAAGAAAGCATCTTGACTATGCAATAGCAGTATGGTACCCTTACAAAAAAAACATATTGCAATAGAAAACATCCAAAGAAGAGCAACAAAAGAATTGCCAGGGATGAGAAACTTAACTTACACATATAGAAAGATCCTGGTACATTTGACAGCATTTAAAAGTGTTTCTCAGTAACACTTCATGGTTGTGTGAGAAACATTAACCCTTTACCTGTCTGTGTTGTAGATATGAACTGTTCCTGCAGCTCAAGGAAGACATCCTGTTGGAAGTTGGAGTGTCCGTTTGAGACGGCCATAGAGCTCACTGCTTTCACCCTACAGTGTGAGTGACATCATTGATGTGGATGGTTCTCAAAGTAAAGAAAACGTATAGTGTTTAGTATTTGTCCAGACCACCCCACCAATGCATGGTGTGGGACATAGATAACATGCTATTGGCTGTGCTTTTTGATTGGCAAGGTGCACGTTATCGGCAATATGCACAATTGAATATTTTACAGTATTTTCTGCCATAATATTATTTGTAGTAATACAACATTTGGTCATGTCTATCAGGCCGCATGTGTCTAAGCGATATGTTGTGACATTTAGTTGGAAAAAATTTGGTTAACCCATAAATGTAGCTGTAATGTTTGTATTGTTTCAGTAGCACAAACAGAGAGGTAGAAGATATTTTATAATGAAATGAATAATACTAAGGCTAATGGTTAAATTATATGTACTTGTAAGAAGTGGTTGAAGTACCTTCAAGTACTGTCTCTAAATTGACTGTAACTTTACAAGCACTCCATATTTACATTATCCAGTGTGCCTGCTTTATAGCCATGTTTACGTTGGGTTAGAACTACCCACTAGTCCACTAGTCTGTTCACTAGTAAAGATAGCAGTGGACTAGTAAAACACTCCAACTAATGTGAATGTATGATAAAAAAATAGTATGATGTGTTTATCCGACTGACAGCTGACCTGTGTATACCTGATTGACAGCTGTATTTTTTTTATTGACAGCTGAGCTAGGGGATTATGACAATGAGGAACACACACACCAGGGTCATCTCAGTTCCGCTTTGTGCCAGAAGAACTGCAATCAGAGGAGATGGAACTCGCCATCTTCGAGAAGTTCAAGTCCTGCAAGTCAGTGAATAATAACAATAATACATTTCTTATATAGAGCCTCATCCAAATAATTGTTCTTTATATATATATGTATATATATACATATACATAAATATACATATGTATATATAAAAGTCTAGGTGCTACATAGTGCTTACAGGACATCATTCGGGGGACCGGTTACATATTTTTGTTTTGTTGATTTTCCAACAATGATGAATTGTAATATTGTTTGTAACACTAATATAAACCACACCTTGTGTTTCACCTGACGCACCAGAAGGCCTACAAGCACCTGTGGAAGTGTGCCATGGAGCACCACGCCTTCAGACTCAAGGGCCCGGTGAAGGGGCCCAATGAACAGCAGAGCTTCTTCCGAATGGGGTCTCGCTTCTGATACAGGTAGGGTTGGTCTCACTTTTGCTATAGGTAAGGCTGGTCTCACTTCTGATACAGGTAGGGTTGGTCTCACTTATGCTATAGGTAAGGCTGGTCTCACTTCTGATACAGGTAGGGCTGGTCTCACTTATGCTATAGGTAAGGCTGGTCTCACTTCCGCTACAGGTAGGGTCGTCTTCATAAAGATGAGAAGTAAACCAGAGAAACAAAAACGAGAAATGGCGTACTGTTTGCTGGGTGCACAACTTTAAAGTTTATGTGCTGCCATCTGTCACATTGCATGTAGGGTAATTTGTTTTAGTCAGCATGTAACAACACCGTCTTACTAACAGTTCCTTGGATGCTGTTGGATAACATTTATAGGAAAACTTGATCGTGACATGACATGATCTCTACAGAGCGTTGCATGGCTGTGTTTCAAGCAGGCGCACAGAGTTCTATACGGCCAACGTTAAGTAAAACTTTATGTGATCCCTGTAGAGAGTTGCATGGCTGTGTTTCAAGCAGGCACACAGAGTTAATATGGCCAGCATTAAGCAAAACTTAATGTGATCCCTGTAGAGAGTTGCATGGCTGTGTTTCAAGCAGGCGCACAGAGTTAATATGGCCAGCGTTAAGTAAACCTTCATGTGATCCCTGTAGAGAGTTCCATGGCTGTGTTTCAAGCAGGCACACAGAGTTAATATGGCCAGCGTTAAGTAAAACTTAATGTGATCCCTGTAGAGTGTTGCATGGCTGTGTTTCAGCAAGCGCACAGAGTTTTATACGGCCAGCGTTAAATAAAACTTAATGTGATCCCTGTAGAGCATTGCATGGCCGTGTTTCAGCGGGTGCACAGGGTTCCAGATGGCCAGCGTGAAGTTAAACTTAATGTGATCCCTGTAGAGAGTTGCATGACTGTGTTTCAGCAAGCACACAGAGTTCCATATGGCCAGTGTGAAGTTAAACTTAATGTGATCCCTGTAGAGAGTTGCATGACTGTGTTTCAGCAAGCGTAGAGTTTTATACGGCCAGTGTTTAATAAAACTTAATGTGATCCCTGTAGAGAGTTGCATGACTGTGTTTCAGCAAGCACAGAGTTTTATATGGCCAGCGTTAAATAAAACTTAATGTGATCCCTGTAGACTGTTGCATGACTGTGTTTCAGCAGGCGCACAGAGTTCCAGATGGCAAGCATGAAGTGCAACTGACGCAGTGTGCGCTTTGAACGCAAGGCCAGTCAGCATTACTTGTGACGACCAACCATTGAGAGGAGTGAGAGAGAGAGGATGGCCCAGGCTGTTGCATCCAAGACATCCACCCTACAGCCAGGTGGGTGCAGGGGTTGTAGGAGGTTGTGTAATTCCTTAAAACTGTCACGTTATATTTGTTTTAATCCGTATTTTGACTTGAAATTCTGCGCAAAGCCATTAAAAAAAATTTTTTTTTTTAAATATGCATGATTCTATTTTATACAAGAAAATATGTACTTTATCACAATGTTTGAAACAAATTCATATATAAATAGGCCGTATTCCACCAAAAGTAAAAAAAATCCATATTTCATGCTGGAAATGTGTGCCATGCGGCAGGCCCAGTTCTTGTTTCTTTTATAATTATTTTTGAAGTAAATGAAAATTGTATAACAGTTATGGTGTCTGGTATGTAGCTAAATTGAGGATAAGGAGGTGAGGGTTAAAACTAGCAGACCGAGATAGGGCGAGGGTTAAAAGTAGTAGACTGAAATGGGTTCATGGTTAAAGCTAGCTGATCAACATGGGACAAGGGTTAAAGGTAGCAGACCCAGCTGGGGCAAGGGTTAACATTGATGTCATTTTGATGACTGTTTCAGTGTTGTTGTCATGCCAGCTGTCGCCATGGCACTGTGGACGATTCACCGACGTCGTCGAGTCCTGTGTCACTGAATATAACCACAAATAGCGCCGTGTCGGCATTAGGCGCTTCCCCGCTGGAATGGCTCTACAATCTGATTAAGGGGCCAAATCAGACAACTGAGGCATCAGTCCATTCTAAGGTTACTATGGCAACTGCTGGTTGCAGCACGATTAAAAGTTAGTCTGTAGACTGTCTCTCAGCAAGATTGGACGTGTCTGAAAGTTTTATCTTTTGCTACTCTAAACAATACATATACTTAACTTGCGTGTCAACATCTGATCATGGAAAGCCTCCTCCGCTCAATTAGCAGACTCAAGCATACTGTTTTTTATGTCATCATTTTGATTTGTTCTCGTTTGTGGTGAACACATGTGCAACTAAGTGTGAAATCACTTGAGACCACATAGTTAATGTGTCACTAGAATTGCCTTGTGTGCAATAACTATATAAATTTTACCGTAGAAATAAAACAAATTAAAAAGTTGGACATTTGATCAAAAACTAAATCTTATCGCCATTATATTGTATAAATCTCTGCACTATGAAACATTTGTGATTTGTTCAGATCTCCTCTTGTCACATAGTTCAAAGTTCTTGTTCTGACAGACGAATCACAGCTGGCTCAGGCGAAGCTGAAGGGCCTTGATGAGACGGGGCCTGTTGCCATGACAACAAAGCCATACAAGGACGTGAATACGTTCATTGACAACCAGTTGACGTTTGTGAGCGCTCAGGGCGTCATCCCGCCCGACCAGATGAAGTGTAACACCCTCACGGCCCAGGCTGAGGAACAGTACAAGAACACGGGTCAGTGGTAGATAGAGTGACCTCTGAGTGACCAGTGTAGCACTTCAGACTGGTCAGTGACAGCTAGAGTGACCGCTGTGTCCAGTATAGGTTTTCAGATGGACAGTCCCAGCTAAAGTGACCACTTTGTCTAGTGTAGCGCTTCAGATGGACAGTGCCAGCTAGAGTGACCACTGTGTCCAGTATACCACTTCAGATGGACAGTGCCAGCTAGAGTGACCACTGTGTCCAGTATACCACTTCAGACTGGACTGTTGTAAATAACATTGTAGTTGTATCAGAAATCAACTTGCCAGCATCTAAAGATGCAACGTTGCTTTTGTCATAAAATTTCTTTTCTTCCTCAATGCTCCCTGGACTGCATTTGTTGCTCCCTTTGTAAAGGGCTCAGTCATTTGTTGCTGCCTAACACGACTGTCTGTGTTGATGCAGGGCTGTCTGCAGATGTTGACTGTGAGATGCCCCCCAAAGAAGACACCCCAAGGTGGGTCCTTGTCCTGCAGTCTTAGATACAGGCTGTAGGCCGTCAGGTTGAACTCATTACTGTTCTTGAGTTCCATGGTCCAGTCATGGGGTAACATGAAGTCACATGTAAATTCCATCAAAAAGTTAAAGATTTGTATTATTGAATTGTTCCACCGGGCCTTTGACCATGAATTTAAGACATTTCATTAAAACCAACATTATTTTTGTACTGTATGCTAGTGACAAAATAAGTATATCCAATCACCATGTGTTTTGTTAGATATGTGGCAGACATATCTTCAGGAGCATCTGTAGAGTAGAGTTTGCTAGCCACCTCATCAATCACACCAGTTAGTCTTACAACTTGTGTTCGTATGCCCCATTTTTCATTTGTGAGCCATGTAGAGTTTCCTGGAATTTCATGACGTTAAAACTTCGCAAAGCAGCTCTCTTTAGGCTCATCAGATTTGAGGTGAAGACAGCTGCTGCTTTCTTGATCTCTGATGCTGGAACTGAAAAAGGAGATATATACATACTACTAGTAGAAATGAAAATTATATTTTGAAATTCAGATTTTAATTATCTATGCTATATACATATCTGCACAAAATATGGTTTCAAGTTTAATATTACAGCTTGTCATAAAAAGTGACCTGGCATTACACTACTAAGTCTAAGGGACATTTTTACTTTTAAATATGCCTTTTAGTAGGTAAAACATTCCTCTTCCAGGAACAATTTGAAACATTTGCATCTGATGATATAATGAGATATTACCAGTCAAACAGGGTAGGGGGTCTGTCCAGTAATGATGTTTTTGTTAGGCATTGCTGCCTGGAATGACAATTTTTCATAATGCTCGTAAACACTCAGTTTCAAATAATTAGCCACTCCCTTAGCAGATAATGTATTCTCCCTTGTCCACAACATGGTGGTCTCTGTGGCTGTGTGATTTCTGTTTTGAGCGTTTTATCTTGCGAGAGAAAGTGGATTTTGGTGCATGTATTATTTGATTTTTCAAGCAATTTACTTGAAATTTTGCATACTAATTCACATTGCCAGTCCAGTATTTTTGGTTTGTTCTAAAACCAATGCTATCTTACCCTATCATTAAGTTATGGTTGAATAAAATTCTTAATTCTGTGAAAACATTTTACATTAATTTGTATTGCTATAAACCATAAATTATATGCAGTAGGACATTAAGCATATAACATACCATAGATACATTGTAAAAAGAATTGTGTGCAAAAATGAAAAATCTATGATCATGAAAATAATTTTCCTGAGATATGTTCAATACTCTCAGGTGTCAGGGGTGGGCAGACGTACAAACTGCATGCATGTCACACACGTGTAACTCCACGCCATGCAACACTGCAAAGGCCACCAGCGATAGCAACACACCACGCACGTTGCAGCTAAAAGCATATATGCACTGTGAATCTATATAGTATTCAGAAGGTGGTGCAAGTTGTGTTTAGCCTGCCTTAATTCTTGAAAATGCATGTTTTTGTGTGTGGTTTCACTTTTGAAAACGGGGGGGGGGTTAGCATCTATTTTGTAGCGTACTTCTTTTGAGAACTATGCAATATATTTTGTTGTAATAACACATTTGATGGATAGCTACATTTGTAAATGTTCTGCTCTCTGTTTGAGGGTGTGGAATGCGTGGGAAAGAACCTACTTGTTAAGTTCCCCGACAACCCCTGGTCGTGATGACATCTTCCCTTCTTGATCGACAGGGCACCAAACAGTGCACGGGCACCACTGTAGAACAGTGTTACAGCGGTGCACCGATGGTGCTCACATCGCTAGATACTGCTAATGTACTGTACATTATATTACTATTGTCGCAGAGATTCTTCCAGGATTATTTCATTGTATTATGGTAAGCGATCATCACTTTACAATAAGACTACTTCAATTTATAAATAAAAAACAGCTAGTGTATATAAATGGTGGATGTCATGTGATAAGATTTTTATTTTGAATAGCAGTGATGTTTGCAGTGGCTCGTAACAAGACAGGCGTGATGGGTTATTGTTTAGGCACTGTATGCTACAAATATCTTGTCCCAGGAACATAACAGAAATAAGTACTCTTATATATGGGCATTTACACAGTACTGGGCAACAAAATGGTGTACCCCGTAACTTACAAATTTTGAAATCTTTTATTTTTAAATGTGACTCGGACAGTTTGGCCAGCAAGACAAGTCCTTTATGTTGAAAGATCAATTGGATTAAATAATCTTGTCACAATGCCAGTTCAAAATGGCTGTGGTGCTGTATTTTGTGTGTACACCGTTTGTCCTCGTTCTCTAGTATAGTGCATATAATTATGGCAATTACGGATTGTATTGAAGAGGTAGAAAAAAATACACTAAGTGTACTTCTAAAGTGTTTTGTTTCTACCATTTGCATAAGTAAATACATAGTGTGCGTGCGTGCGTGCGTGCTTGCTTATACATGAAAGAATTTGTAAGTGGAACCTTGTTTATCCGCACACTTTGGTTTCCAAGGGTTTTGGCTGGATTAACGAAGTGTGCAGATTGGTGAATCATGGAAAAATTAAACAATTTGATCACAAAAACGTGGATTAATCAATAGAACACATTATTGAAGAATGGAATAATGACGTTTCACTATGAGTGTTATGAGTATAAAAACTGTGCTAAATACTTATTGAATCATGACAGTTGTGTCAGATTGATGAAGTTTGGCAGACTCTCAAGGATTCAGTTAATAAATTACGACAATTCTTATATTACACCAGTACTGTTGATGGTCAGATTATTAAATTGGGATTTTAATGTTTTGTCTAAAAAAAAATTTACTCAACAATATCAGTTCGCCTGTCATGGGGTGGGTTTTTGTTATAACCATAAAAATGCTCCGAGGTTGTGAAGGGTTGATTTGTTGAATCCTGAAAGTGCTGATGTACATTTACAGAATAGGAGCAGCACCCGTGAGTTTGTAGAATAGGAGCAGCACCCAGTTTGCACACAACGTATGCTTGGTTTAGCCTGTTACCGTTCATCTGACATTGGTTGTTATGAAAGCCTCTCAACCAGTGATTGTCAGACAGTTTACATGATATAGCAATGACACTATCTTAAATGGAGTTTCTTCTGCATCAAATGCATTTATGGCTAATCTAAGTTTAAGCAATATACATTTTGAAACACTGCAACCCCTGATCTGCATCAAATGCATTTATGGCTAATCTAGGTTTAAGCAATATACATTTTGAAACAGTCTCTGTAACCCCTGAATATTGTTTAGTTCATTGCCATGGTGCACGATTTTTACCTCGTATCATAATTATTTTGTTTAACTTATGCTGTTTAAAACGGCAGTATTCTAAATGTGATGCATAATATTTCATTAAGTTAACCCAAAGGACGCCAGAAGTTTGCAAACATGTCACCCTTTTCTTACCAAATTTTTATTAAAATGTAACTTATATTTTAATAAATAAGTGACACATCATGGAAATACAGATTTGTTTGAAGTGCTGGTGTTCTAATGTACATTTTATAGAGCATGTTGTTCATGGTGTTAACTGTGGTAACCAGTAACCCTGTAGTAGGGGAGACCGGGGCACCGTGGACTTTGCACATCCTCATATGCCATGCCATGATGGGGCTGCTTTTTGTTGTCCCCAATGAAACGTGGATTTGTACTTTGTCCCAGTTGCTGTCTTAATCATATTACAGCAGTCCACAATATAGGCCTACATACGGGCGCTTAGCTGTGGACCAGGTTGTGGATGATCAGACGGGTAATGCCAGACATTTCCTTGAATAGCTCTTTGATGTTGGACCTGGTTCCTGGAATCAGTGAGTGTTTGCAGATACACTTTCTCACACATCACATCAGCTGTGTCACATCAGCACATTCACTGATTCCAGGAATTGGGCTGTTTGGAGATGGTCCTTGGTGTTAGTTGTTGGATCAGGAAGTTGATTGTCTTTGTGTAGGCCGACCAGGACATCAGGTGGGAGGAAGTACACATTCTAATAGCCATTCTCCCATGAGTAGGTAGATGGAGCCACCCATTGGTGATGAGGATGGCTTTGGGTAGTTTGGCCACTGGCACATTTAATTACAAAATGAGGCATCACTCTAGATACGATATACAGCTCTCAGAAAATGATTGTCAGTCTCAGACCATTTGTTGATTTTTATAAATCAAATTAGTACATGTATATTTTGTCAACCCAGGGTACGGGTTAGCCACACCATCACACTCCTGATACCGAGATACCTACTGGTGGTGAAATAAGACCCGGGGGGGGACACTCCATACATTTCCTTGAGAACTAAGTAACTGTCCCCCCAATAAGTTTTTATTAGACATACATATCACTCACGGAGTGATGGTCTCTTTATCATCTTTATCTTCTGATATTAGGTTAGGCTGCTTTTTTATTAACCTTTCTTGTGGTTCATGATTAAATTTACATGCCCATCTGAATCAAAATGTATTATTTAACCTGAAGGAGCCAACTGCATGTATGAAGGAGAGGGCCGAATCCTGGTCTCTCATCCAGATGATGATAATTTAACCTGTGGTATTACAAGTAGTTTTACCACAATATACTATTAAACACATTCTCTGTAAAGTGCTGTGAACTGTATTAGATGTGGCACTATACAAAATAACTATTATTAGTCAATGACGTTTACTGCAAAATGGTAGTGTTTGGTTTTCATAATAATAATTTCATAATAATCTTAATATTATTACGAGTATGAAAGCAGCTCAGTGTCTTTTTAGTATGTCCACAATTGGTTGTATTACAATAGTTGTAATGATACTACTCGCTTGTCTTAGTTTCTCTGTATATTTTACTACATGTATAAGACCCAAAGATCACAGCATGATGATGAATGTAAGTATATAGACACAGTAGATTCAGAAAGGCTCTGATCATTCCTCGTGGACATCGAGCTGTAGGCTACATTGATAAATATGGTCAAAGCTGACTAATGTGTTATGTTCTTGCTCAATCAATGGAAATCAATTTATTGATCTTGAATATACATGTGCTATGTGCAGGGTTTACATTCGTGCGTGCACCAGAGAATACACGTTAAATTACACACAACTTACATGGCAACAAGCCAACAAGCACCATATGTATTGTGATTTAACGTTTCTGTTGTAGAAAGTACTTATTCTGTGCTTAAAACAATAAGAAGACATTCATTACAACCAAGTGAAACATGTCACACACATTACCTGTCAATGTGTCTACATTCATGTTTTAGATTCATCTAACCTACCCACATACACCATCAGATACTACTAACACGTTTGATAACACAGGATTGGTGACAACTGGAGGTCAACTTTAAAGTGTTACAACTAGAACATGGTATAATTACTGTGCAACATACAAGTGAAATACAGTCAAACCTGTCTTAAGTGACCGCTCAACAGATGGTCGAAGAGTGATCTCTTAACACAGGTGGTCGTTTAATGTAATCTAACATGTGAAACCCTTTTGAATGGAGTTCACTGTGGTCATTAATGACAGGTGGTCGCTTGATGCAAGTAGTCACCTGAGCTGGCTTGACTTTTGTTTAGTGATGTGTACTAATGATGTGCATAGGTTTGTTATAAGGTCTCTCCTCGACACATAAAGCTGTCACTTCAGTACTTTGCACACACCTGTCTGCATAACTAATACCATCATCTCTGAGAGGCTACCTAAAATGTCTGAACAATGGAATGTATGTACATGAAAGAAATGTATGTATGTACATATGTATAAGGCACTGTTTTACATCATTATAAAAATACAGATAATCAGAGTATGCATTACCTCTCTTAAAACAATCTTCTGATTTGCATACTGAAACATTATATAGAAATAATGAAAATATCAGCATGCTCTTGGTTAATCGGGTAATGTTTTCCACTCTCCTTTCACATTCTGATTCACACCTCACCTAATGTGCAATATAAAAATGATAACACAGAACGATGCATGTCTTGGTATAATAGACAGGTCTCTAATCAATGTATAATCTCAAGTGGTTAAAACGTGTTCCTGTATGAACCAAGCGTGACTACTTTGAAGCTCAACATATGAAGGAAACATCATCATTACATGACAAAAGTACACACATAATTAAGTATGTTACACACAGATTGAGTTAATTAATTGTGTAATTGTGACTACATTTGTGCCTTTTTTACATTCAAGTCTTAGATTTATCTCACCTACCCGCATACAAACTACAACATCATGTACTACTAGTGTATTCGATAAGATGAGAGTGGTGACCACTAATTACTTCATTTTCTTAATTTTTCAACATTTTCTAATAAAAACAACTAAAAACAGTCATATTACTTTGCAACATACAAGTGATAATATCACAGTTTAATTCTGTATATTAATTATGTGCATAATTTTGTTGTAAGGTATTTCCTCATAACATATAAAAACTGCATAGCACTTCATCACACAATTGTCCCTATAGCTATTACAGTAACAACGTCACTTCATCACCCAACTGTCTCTATAGCTACTACAGTAACAATGTCACTTTATCACACAACTGTCTATATAGCTACTACAGTAACAATGTAATTTCATCACACAACTGTCTCTATAGCTACTACAGTAACAATGTAATTTCATCACACAACTGTCTCTATAGCTACTACAGTAACAATGTAATTTCATCACACAACTGTCTATATAGCTACCACAGTAACAATGTCACTTCATCACACAACTGTCTCTATAGCTACCACAGTAACAATGTCACTTCATCACACAACTGTCTCTATAGCTACTACAGTAACAATGTCATTTCATCACACAACGGTCTCTATAGCTACTACAGTAACAATGTAATTTCATCACACAACTGTCTATATAGCTACCACAGTAACAATGTCACTTCATCACACAACTGTCTCTATAGCTACCACAGTAACAATGTCACTTCATCACACAACTGTCTCTATAGCTACTACAGTAACAATGCCATCAGCAGAGAAATATATTGAGTACATAATTAATTAATAGTACGACGGCACAAATGTATATGGCACTGTTTCACATCATCATAAATGTGAAGTTAATCGGAGTATGCATTACCAGTGTCCTGATTTGCATACTGAAACATGATTACAGTGGAATCCGCTTAATAAAACTACTTTGGATCAAAGCAATTTGTTTCTATTAAGCAGTGGATTCACTTAAGCAGCCCATTTTAAATCGACAGGAAAAGTGAATGATTCTGTCCCAGCCAATATATTTCATTCTACTAAACGTTTGATTCTATTATCCGTGATTCTATCTGCTGTATACGGAAATATTGAAAATATCTGTATGCATTTGTTTGGATAATCGGAGAATGCATCCAACTTTCCATTCACAAACATTCCTCAACATACAAAGGAAATATCATCAATCTTCTACACTACTGACTACTACACATATGATGTTTCAAAAATGTTGAATGTGGAACTACTCGTACATGTTAATCCATGATATCTGATTATCTGAATATAAGACGAGTTAAACTTAAATTTAATATATGTCAAATTTGTGTAATACTTGTGCAATAATGATTTGTCCTACTGGACATGTGATCCTTCCAATTAAACATATTTTATGTACACATGTGGTATATGAACATGTTTGCAGCTGTGTTAAATTGCTAGTACTTTTTAGACAGTTCATTCAAGACTTGTTATACACTAGCATTTTGTTTTCATGTTTGGTGGTGTTCCAACCCACCGACATTGTTCCTTTCGTGTTTGGTGGTGTTCCAATCCACCGACATTGTTCCTTTCATGTTGGGTGGTGTTCCAACCCACCGACATTGTTCCTTTCGTGTTTGGTGGTGTTCCAATCCACCGACATTGTTCCTTTTGTGTTTGGTGGTGTTCCAACCCACCAACATTGTTCCTTTCATGTTTGGTGGTGTTCCAACCCACCGACATTGTTCCTTTCGTGTTTGGTGGTGTTCCAATCCACCGACATTGTTCCTTTCGTGTTTGGTGGTGTTCCAACCCACCAACATTGTTCCTTTCATGTTTGGTGGTGTTCCAACCCACCGACATTGTTCCTTTCGTGTTTGGTGGTGTTCCAATCCACCGACATTGTTCCTTTCGTGTTTGGTGGTGTTCCAACCCACCGACATTGTTCCTTTCATGTTTGGTGGTGTTCCAACCCACCGACATTGTTCCTTTCATGTTTGGCGGTGTTCCAACCCACCAACATTGTTCCTTTCGTGTTTGGTGGTGTTCCATCCCACCAACATCGTTCCTGTCGTGTTTGGTGGTGTTCCAACCCACCGACATTGTTCCTTTCATGTTTGGTGGTGTTCCAACCCACCGACATTGTTCCTTTCATGTTTGGTGGTGTTCCAACCCACCAACATTGTTCCTTTCGTGTTTGGTGGTGTTCCATCCCACCAACATTGTTCCTTTCGTGTTTGGTGGTGTTCCAACCCACCGACATCGTTCCTTTCGTGTTTGGTGGTGTTCCAATCCACTGACATTGTTCCTTTCGTGTTTGGTGGTGTTCCAACCCACCAACATTGTTCCTTTCATGTTTGGTGGTGTTCCAACCCACCGACATTGTTCCTTTCGTGTTTGGTGGTGTTCCAATCCACCGACATTGTTCCTTTCGTGTTTGGTGGTGTTCCAACCCACCAACATTGTTCCTTTCATGTTTGGTGGTGTTCCAACCCACCGACATTGTTCCTTTCGTGTTTGGTGGTGTTCCAATCCACCGACATTGTTCCTTTCGTGTTTGGTGGTGTTCCAACCCACCGACATTGTTCCTTTCATGTTTGGTGGTGTTCCAACCCACCGACATTGTTCCTTTCATGTTTGGCGGTGTTCCAACCCACCAACATTGTTCCTTTCGTGTTTGGTGGTGTTCCATCCCACCAACATCGTTCCTGTCGTGTTTGGTGGTGTTCCAACCCACTGACATTGTTCCTTTCATGTTTGGTGGTGTTCCAACCCACCGACATTGTTCCTTTCATGTTTGGTGGTGTTCCAACCCACCGACATTGTTCCTTTCATGTTTGGTGGTGTTCCAACCCACCAACATTGTTCCTTTCGTGTTTGGTGGTGTTCCATCCCACCAACATTGTTCCTTTCGTGTTTGGTGGTGTTCCAACCCACCGACATTGTTCCTTTCGTGTTTGGTGGTGTTCCAATCCACCGACATTGTTCCTTTCGTGTTTGGTGGTGTTCCAACCCACCGACATTGTTCCTTTCGTGTTTGGTGGTGTTCCAACCCACCGACATTGTTCCTTTCGTGTTTGGTGGTGTTCCAATCCACCAACATTGTTCCTTTCATGTTTGGTGGTGTTCCAACCCACCGACATTGTTCCTTTCGTGTTTGGTGGTGTTCCAATCCACCGACATTGTTCCTTTCATGTTTGGTGGTGTTCCAACCCACCGACATTGTTCCTTTCATGTTTGGCGGTGTTCCAACCCACCAACATTGTTCCTTTCGTGTTTGGTGGTGTTCCATCCCACCAACATCGTTCCTGTCGTGTTTGGTGGTGTTCCAACCCACCGACATTGTTCCTTTCATGTTTGGTGGTGTTCCAACCCACCGACATTGTTCCTTTCATGTTTGGTGGTGTTCCAACCCACCGACATTGTTCCTTTCATGTTTGGTGGTGTTCCAACCCACCGACATTGTTCCTTTCGTGTTTGGTGGTGTTCCAACCCACCGACATTGTTCCTATTTCAGTATACCAGAGGTCATAGCAAATAATGAAACATCACGTTACGGTGCATTTGTTTGCATCCCGCTGTAAATGACACCTTCTAAGGTGAATGTTTGTTTTTCTCGTCTAATCAGTCAACTCATTTACTGTGTGTGGGAGACCAGAAATATTTCTTCAGTTCCTGTTGCTTTGTGTAGTCAGGTACTTTGCCTGCAGATGACTTGATCAACTTGTAGGTGGTGATAAACAACTTTGGCAGTGCATCGTTTACGAAGCAATACAGTTTGTCGGTGGTCCCAATTCTCCTTTCTGCTTCAGGTGAGCTGCAAAACCATTAAGATGTGTGTGAATATGTACAATGCAAGTGTACATGCAGAGTCACACACAGAGGAAATATTTACTGAGTGCAGGATGTGGGGACCATTTTTATATTCATAATATATTTTCCCTAGTGGTACATGCTTTAGAACCAACAAGAGGCGGGAGTGTGTTAGATATAGTTCTATGTTGTATAAAAACCAATTAGTAAAATTAGGTAATACATATAGAAAGCAATGGAGAAGACGCTTCCACAAAGGCAAACATATACATTACAATTTAGCAAAGATAATTATGTTGATGGAATAATTTAATAACAAGACAGCAACATAACGATGGATCCTGTTAAAAGATAACACTGAGGGCATAATTGAGATATGACATCAGATTGAGGACATAAATAGGATTTCAGCCCAGTGTTTCAAAACGGCAGTAAAGATTCAAAATGGGCATGAGGCAGGGAGTGTCCTAAGCCCACGGTTGTTCACTGCAGTAGAGGAGGTGATCAGCAGGGAGTTAAGTAGAGAGGATATTCTCCACAGACGACCTGGTGGCAGTAGATGACAGTGAGGCAGATATATGAGAAGGGTTGGTGAAACAGAAGGAAATCTTTGGCACACATGGACCGAGAGAAAATCTGGAGAAGACAGAGGTGCTTTGGTCGGGCAGCAGAACAAAGATTTAGGTGTAAGACTGGAAGGGAAGAAATTGAAACAGCGAGGCAGCTTTGTATATCTGGGTGGAGCGGTTTGCGGGGATGGCGGCAT
Organism: Lamellibrachia columna; assembly: GCA_963662155.1. Classification (NCBI taxonomy): domain Eukaryota; kingdom Metazoa; phylum Annelida; class Polychaeta; order Sabellida; family Siboglinidae; genus Lamellibrachia; species Lamellibrachia columna. The sequence continues at coordinate 50,163,926 of OY759261.1, forward strand.
GGAGATGGACATTCGCAGGGGAATACAAGCTGGGGCGAGTGCATGGAGGAAAGTGGAAGGGGTGATGGGAGATGGACATATATCTCGGAAGCAAAAAGGAAATGTGCTTAGCTCATGCATAACATCAGCCTGCCTATACGGTCAAGAGAACATGGTGATGACGGAAAAACAACAAAAATGCAAGTTTGTGACAATAACTGGGTGAGAAGAATTGTGAGAATGAAATGAATGAACAAGCAAAGAATGAAGGAGCTGAGGGAGGAAGTTGGTGTAAAAGAAAGTTTCAAGAGGAAACAAAGAGAAGAGAGCAGATGCGCTTGAAGTGGAGGGTAGAAGAAGAGGAAGACCGTGACTAAGATGTGTGGTGACTAAGATGTGTGGTGACTAAGATGTGTGGTGACTGAGATGTGTGGTGACTGAGATGTGTGGTGACTGAGATGTGTGGTGACTGAGATGTGTGGTGACTGAGATGTGTGGTGACTGAGATGTGTGGTGACTGAGATGTGTGGTGACTGAGATGGGAGGACTGCGTGAAGAAAGATTTGGCTGGAGTGGGAGGGGAGTGGAGAACGAGTGAGGAATAGGGGGAGTGAATGAGAGTGAGGAATAGGGGGAGTGAATGAGAGTGAGGAATAGGGGGAGTGGAGACGGTTGGTGGAGATGGCAGTGAAACGGGATCAGTGTTGAAGAAGGAAAAGAAACATCGACCAGCTTCAATCAATCAGGAATAATGAGGAGAGCAACGTAATAACACATATGGAGTTCATCACATCCAACATTGCTTAAGGAATGTAAATATTGTATGTTTTTTTGGAAGAAATCAATCGCTACGTTTGCAGATGTACAAGAACAGGAGTTTATTTGACCAAATATACCTGAAACGCCACGAGTAGATTTTGTCCAGTAAGATTTCCAGAAAAAAATTGCAGATACCATTCAATTTTAGGAAATGTAAATGCATGAATATTCATAAAAAGGGATACAAAACTAGGTACACCCATAAGAGAAGTGGACTCAAACCCTGGTCTTTTTGATTGACACTCTAACCACCAAAGTACCACGCCCCACACATAGAATGTGGTGTCAAGTGTGGTTTGACACCACTAGAGATTATTAAAAGGAAAACGTGTCTAAAATATTTAATTGTTATGAAGTTATTGCTAGAAATATATTCTTCAAACATGAGGAAGGTATTAGAATTAGAGGGCCCAACAAATAGTAAATACCAACAGTGTCAATATGTTTAAAGACAGAATTGACAAGGTTAACTATTGTTTGACTCTTGATAAGTTAATTGCTTCCTTGTCCACGTACCTCTGGAGATTATTGCTTTTGATCGCAATATTGTTAAATCTTTTTGTTAAATGTATATTTCCAAACATTTATTATACTAACGAATATCCATAATTAAATAATGAACTCAAGAAAATTTATCAAAAGCATAGATGGCCAGAATAAATGTATACAGGTGTACTATGATATAGCAGAGATAATTGCAATGTTAATCAAGTTTGCATTATTTATATTGTTAAAATACACTTCTAAGTTAAATCTAAACTCACATCTATACAAAGCAGCAGCATTTGTTGATCTTTCAAGTGAATTTTGAAGAATGTGCTGAACTTTTAGCTATTCACTGCTCTATGTATAATAACTTTTAGCTATTCACTGCTCTATGTATAATAACTTTTAGCTATTCACTGCTCTATGTATTATCTGTTTTTCTGGAAAACTGAACTTACAGTTGTTTATGCTGAGTGAAGTTCCTGATGGTTCTCAGGAGTTTGCACATTGATTCCAGGTAGAGTGGGTCATTAAAACGTTTCAGACAAGTCTTGTCTGTCTCGTACTGTCCATCTAAGAACGTCTTCATCTTGTTACAAAGGAAAATCTGCAGTAAATAAGACATTTGTAAAAAACGTAACGAGCACCTGACAAAGTAAAATTTACTATCTGTGAATGTATTATTACATCAGTAGCAAGAACAAGTCATCACATATAATTAGCTTAGTGTTTTATAGATCATAGCTTAGTGTTTTATAGATCAGTACAACTTCATGTATATTTCAATGTTTTTTACCTGAAATAAAAATATTCTATTATATTCATGAAGTGATCAAATAATTATATACTCTCATTTTCAAGTTGATACAATATATTGGTGCAGGCTTCATTAAGTAATATCAACACAACATATGGATTCGTAAGTAGCATCATTATACCCAAGGAGATATACTCTATAGTAAATCAAACACATTTGTCATTTGGTTACATTTGGTGTTCCTTGGCACACCCTAATTCACTGTGCGAGCTTACAATGGGAAGGATTCCACGTTTGACACTAGGTGACTCTTCTTTGTTGTCATAACTGCCATCATTGGCGAGAACCATGCCCTTATATGGTATGACAAATGTAAGACTACTACCGAGAATAACACACACTACACTGAGTAATTAAGAAATGTATGTGGAATAAGGGATCATTGCAAAAGTTCTCAAAGACCAAAAACAAATAGTTTAGTATTGGTTCAGACCACCCACCCACCCATCCACCCCCTCAATATGTGGTGTGGAACATAAGATACAGTGCATATTGACAATCACAAAGCATTAGTTTGTCCCGCGAAACGTGGTGACGACCAAACTACCAGCCACCAACATGTAATGCTACACGTTTTTCTGAACTTTGAGAACTTATGTGACCCCCCCAAGAAACTGAGGAAAATAATGTTTCTTCTTTGTTTTAAAAGTAACAGGAGCAATATATGCCAACCTACCAATGTTCATTCAACATTTGTTAATAGTTTCTTTCAAAAAGAAACACAACACGTTTATTTTGACTCATAGGTTTAGTAAATTCAATTACAATGTTTGAACATGTTTTAACATGGAAAAGGCCTTTTCAGTTTGTGCAATAACTTTATTTAGATTTGGGGTCGGTGATATATGACTTGGATTCACAAAACAATATGGATGATGGTCTGATAACTGTTTCATTAGAATTCCTGCTGTAGATTCTAGCATTGTGGTTGTAAGCTTACATAAAAAGATGTCAATAAGTGTATAATTTGAGGAGGATAATCTTGTTGGTTGTGTTATTTTTAGCAGAAAGCTGTTTGTAGTCAGAATATCGTAAAATTAACTGAATATTGTTTTTTCTTTCATTTTAAGTAGTGTCTGAAAATTAGTTATTTTTTCAAGTGGTGTTAGTAAAATTGCAAGTTCATCTATGAATTATCTCTATAGTGTACATATAGGTCATTAGGCTATCTATAAAATATTGGCTATTATGATGTCTTTTCTAGGCCTCCACCTGTGATTTTTACTAAATGGTATACGCATTTATCGTGTTCATGTGGATTTCTTAAGACTGTGAAGTTATATTTTGTGTGGACATAAATGAATAGCCCTGCTCTACAGCTACATCTTTCCCTTGTGTGGACACAAATGAATAGCCCTGCTCTACAGCTACATCTTTCCCTCATGTGGACATAAATTAACAGCCCTGCTCTACTGCTACATCTTTCCCTCGTGTGGACATAAATTAACAGCCCTGCTCTACAGCTACATCTTTCCCTCGTGTGGACATAAATTAACAGCCCTGCTCTACTGTTACATCATTCCCTCGTGTGGACATAAATTAACAGCCCTGTTCTACTGTTACATCATTCCCTCGTGTGGACATAAATTAATAGCCCTGCTCTACAGCTACATCTTTCCATGGTGTGGACATAAATTAACAGCCCTGCTCTACTGCTACATCTTTCCCTCGTGTGGACATAAATTAACAGCCCTGCTCTACTGTTACATCTTTCCATGGTGTGGACATAAATTAACAGCCCTGCTCTACAGCTACATCTTTCCATGGTGTGGACATAAATTAACAGCCCTGCTCTACAGCTACATCTTTCCCTGGTGTGGACATAAATTAACAGCCCTGCTCTACAGCTACATCTTTCCATAGTGTGGACATAAATTAACAGCCCTGCTCTACAGCTACATCTTTCCCTCGTGTGGACATAAATTAACAGCCCTGCTCTACTGCTACATCTTTCCCTCGTGTGGACATAAATTAACAGCCCTGCTCTACTGTTACATGATTCCCTCTTGTGGACATAAATTAACAGCTCTGCTCTACAGCTACATCTTTCCATGGTGTGGACATAAATTAATAGCCCTGCTCTACTGCTGCATCTTTCCCTTGTGTCGACATAAATTAACAGCCTTGCTCTACTGTTACATCTTTCCCTCGTGTGGACATAAATTAATAGCCCTGCTTTACTGTTACATCTTTCCCTCGTGTGAACATAAATTAATAGCCCTGCTTTACTTCCCTTGTGTGGACATAAATTAATAGCCCTGCTGTACTGCTACATCTTTCCCTTGTGTGGATATAAATTAATAGCCCTGCTCTACAGCTACATCTTTCCATGGTGTGGACATAAATTAATAGCCCTGCTCTACTGCTACATCTTTCCCTCATGTGGACATAAATTAACAGCCCTGCTCTACAGCTACATCTTTCCCTCTTGTGGACATAAATTAACAGCTCTGCTCTACAGCTACATCTTTCCATGGTGTGGACATAAATTAATAGCCCTGCTCTACTGCTGCATCTTTCCCTCGTGTCGACATAAATTAACAGCCCTGCTCTACTGTTACATCTTTCCCTCATGTGGACATAAATTAATAGCCCTGCTCTACTGCTACATCTTTCCCTTGTGTGGATATAAATTAATAGCCCTGCTCTACAGCTACATCTTTCCCTCGTGTGGACATAAATTAACAGCCCTGCTCTACTGCTACATCTTTCCGTCGTGTGGACATAAATTAATAGCCCTGCTCTACTGCTACATCTTTCCCTTGTGTGGATATAGATTAATAGCCCTGTGCTACAGCTACATCTTTCCATGGTGTGGACACAAATTAACAGCCCTGCTCTACTGCTACATCATTCCATGGTGTGGACATAAATTAATAGCCCTGCTCTACAACTACATCTTTCCATGGTGTGGACAGAAATTAATAGCCCTGCTCTACAGCTACATGTTTCCCTGGTGTGGACATAAATTAATAGCCCTGCTCTACAGCTACATCATTCCCTCGTGTGGACATAAATTAACAGCCCTGCTCTACTGTTACATCTTTCCCTCGTGTGGACATAAATTAATAGCCCTGCTCTACTGCTACATCTTTCTCTTGTGTGGATATAAATTAATAGCCCTGCTCTACAGCTACATCTTTCCATGGTGTGGACATAAATTAATAGCCCTGCTCTACTGCTACATCTTTCCCTCGTGTGGACATAAATTAACAGCCCTGCTTTACAGCTACATCTTTCCCTCGTGTGGATATAAATTAACAGCCCTGCTCTACAGCTACATCTTTCCCTTGTGTGGATATAAATTAATAGCCCTGCTCTACAGCTACATCTTTCTCTGGTGTGGACATAAATTAACAGCCCTGCTCTACAGCTACATCATTCCCTCGTGTGGACACAAATTAACAGCCCTGCTCTACAGCTACATCTTTCCCTTGTGTGGATATAAATTAATAGCCCTGCTCTACAGCTACATCTTTCCCTCGTGTGGACATAAATTAACAGCCCTGCTCTATTGCTACATCTTTCCATGGTGTGGACATAAATTAACAGCCCTGCTCTACAGCTACATCTTTCCATGGTGTGGACATAAATTAACAGCCCTTCTCTACAGCTACATCTTTCTCTGGTGTGGACATAAATTAACAGCCCTGCTCTACAGCTACATCATTCCCTCGTGTGGACACAAATTAACAGCCCTGCTCTACTGCTACATCATTCCATGGTGTGGACATAAATTAATAGCCCTGCTCTACAGCTACATCTTTCCATGGTGTGGACAGAAATTAATAGCCCTGCTCTACAGCTACATGTTTCCCTGGTGTGGACATAAATTAATAGCCCTGCTCTACTGCTACATCTTTCCCTTGTATGGACATAAATTAATAACCCTGCTCTACTTTATGAATTCAGGTTGACCATTTTGATCATTGTGTGTTTGTAGTGATTGTAATGATTACGTTAATGCAATATGTAATGATTACATTAATGCTGTACCTCCCTGGAACTGTAAAATTTACTTCTATCAGCCAAATTGTCCCTTGGTTGGGCGAAGGCCTCAGCATGTTGTTTCCAAGTTTGCCTATATTGTGCTGTTCTCTGCCAGGTGGTTTCATTCCAATACTCATCCAAATCGTCTCTCCATCTTTTTGCTGGCCTTCCTCGTAATCTCTTCCTTTCCAGGTGGTAATGCGCTTTGTCCATCTGTCATCTTTGAGTCGGCTGATGTGTCCTGCCCAATACCACTTCATTCTTCTGGTTGTTTTTATCACGTCTGTGACTCCTGTCTTTGCTCTCACCCAGGTGTTTGTCTTTCTGTCATGGTATGTTATATTAAGCATACTCCTCTCCATTTTTGTCTGCGCGGCCGCTAGTTTTTTATGAGCTTGTTTTGTGAGTGACCATGTTTCAGCACCGTATGTCATAGCTGGCAGTACACACGAGTAGTAAACCTTTCTTTTTAGACACATAGCAAAGTTACTTTTGAAGATGTCGCGATGGTTTGCATATGCTGTCCAGCATATGGAAATTTACTTAACAGTTTTTATTTAATGTTGAATGATTTATTTTAGTTTATAATTGTAAGCACATATACGTCTTTGTTTGATAAGCAGAAACGGAAGATTTGTTTAAATTCAAATAAATAAAACAAATTAAAACAAATCATGGGTGGTCAGAGATGCTTCATAGTTTATCAGCAGCATTTATATATTATGTTTATACTTGAGCTTACCCAGTCGTGGTGATTTGGGAACACTTCATCATCCATGTCATCAATTTCCTGTGTGAAGCGCGTTCTTGGTCTAGTATGACTGAAGATAGAATATGTATGTGCATGGTGTGGCACATCAAAAGTAGGTTTGGAACAAACATGTAAATAGTGTGTGTGTGTGGGTATACATATATATATATATATATATATATATATATATATGCTAAATGACCGATATTCATTACTAACATCACATGCATGCACACACAATACACATACAGTACTAGGGCAAAGTGGAATGAACAAAACTGCCCCGCCTTGGAACAACTACAAACACAACTATAATTGTTTGTATCACATTTGTCACAAATCACATTTGTCATTACATATTACAGCTCTTCATAATAAATATGGCATATATGTGAAAAAGAAACACTTTTACACCATAGGAAAGAACATTCAGATGCCACAAATGAAATATGGTCTTCATCATTGTTGTGACAGCTTAGAACGAACTAAAGAAGCTGTACAAAATCTAACGTACCTCCTCTCTACCTCAAACAAGTTTCCAATGCTAGCAAGAAATTCACATCGTGTCATGTCGTTCCAGAAGTAAGGGTGTCTGGAATAACACACCAAAGTCGTAAAGCAGTGTAAATCTAATGCATATGATCTTTCTAGGCCATAAATTATTCTCTAAAGACAACACTGTAATGTCCTTGGCCCCAACATCTCATTATATTGAACCTGTCATGTCAGTATATTCTTTGATGGTTGAACCTAACATAGTATGACCCATTGCTCAATGTTTGATCGTGTCCTGAGAGTGTAAGCATTTACACAATTGAATAGACTACTATTTTGTCTTCACAGTTTGACTAGTTTATCTCTTCTTGTGCAAACTGTTATACTTTGCTTGTTATATCATCATCTTAAAACTGATCCATGTGGTGCCCCCATTGAAAACCTGATATACTGTTTGACTTTGGTCTGTTAGCCATATCAATCTAGTAGATTACGCTATCCCCTATTCAATTTGAGTTGATGTAATAATAGTTGATATGGCACTTCATTGAAAGCTTTCTAAAAATCTGCTGGCGACCCCTGGGGTTTCTTCTGGTGTTTCAAAGAGTACTGGGCATTGATTGACCAGAGCAATTTGTGCTGTGTGAGATGTCACTCCCTCTCAAAGGACTGTTTTGAAAGTCTAACACAGTTTCTGGTTGTAAAGTGATGTTAAAATGGACTTGATTGTGCATTAGCATAGATGCATAAGCCACGAGTATGAGTATAGCATGATGTCAGTGCATCAACAGCATGCTAATCAATATTATTCATAGCAGCATGACATCGCTCTTGTGGTGTGCTATTGTATACTACTGGGACATTAGTTGGCCCTAATGAATAAAATAGCCTACGTGTAAGTTCATCTAGCTTCAAAACATAAAATTGGCTAGCAGATCAGGGTAGGTATGTGAGTGCTTTCTTGGGTTGTCTTGTCCCACCCAGCTGTACTTCTAGGAGGTTGTCCTGACCCACCCAGCTGTACCTCTAGATGGTTGTCCTGCCCCACCCAGCTGTACTTCTAGGAGGTTGTTCTGCCCCACCCAGCTGTACCTCTAGGCGGTTGTCCTGACCCACCCAGCTGTACCTCTAGGAAGTTGTTCTGCCCCACCCAGCTGTACTTCTAGGAGGTTGTTCTGCCCCACCCAGCTGTACTTCTAGGAGGTTGTTCTGCCCCACCCAGCTGTACTTCTAGGAGGTTGTCCTGCCCCACCCAGCTGTACTTCTAGGAGGTTGTCCTGCCCCACCCAGCTGTACTTCAAGGGAGGTTGTCCTGCCCCACCCAGCTGTACCTATAGGAGGTTGTCCTGCCCCACCCAGCTGTACTTCTAGGAGGTTGTCCTGCCCCACCCAGCTGTACTTCTAGGAGGTTGTTCTGCCCCACCCAGCTGTACTTCTAGGAGGTTGTCCTGCCCCACCCAGCTGTACTTCTAGGTTGTTCTGCCCCACCCAGCTGTACTTCTAGGAGGTTGTCCTGCCCCACCCAGCTGTACTTCTAGGAGGTTGTCCTGCCCCACCCAGCTGTACTTCTAGGAGGTTGTTCTGCCCCACCCAGCTGTACTTCTAGGAGGTTGTCCTGCCCCACCCAGCTGTACCTCTAGGAGGTTGTCCTGCCCCACCCAGCTGTACCTCTAGGAGGTTATCCTGCCCCACCCAGCTGTACCTCTAGGCGGTTGTCCTGCCCCACCCAGCTGTCCCTCTAGGAGGTTATCCTGCCCCACCCAGCTGTACCTCTAGTTTGACAAGTCCAGCTGTACCTCTAGGAGATTATCTTGACAAGTCCAGCTGTACCTCTAGGAGATTATCTTGACAAGTCCAGCTGTACCTCTAGGAGATTGTCTTGACAAGTCCAGCTGTACCTCTAGGAGATTGTCTTGACAAGTCCAGCTGTACCTCTAGGAGATTATCTTGACAAGTCCAGCTGTACCTCTAGGAGATTATCTTGACAAGTCCAGCTGTACCTCTAGGAGATTATCTTGACAAGTCCAGCTGTACCTCTAGGAGATTATCTTGACAAGTCCAGCTGTACCTCTAGGAGATTATCTTGACAAGTCCAGCTGTACCTCTATGATGTTTCCAAGACACTATCTACGAGTTGCTTGAGTGTCATTTCTTTCTTAGCACAATCGAAAATGGTGGTAGGTTACCACACAGTTGGGCATTGGTCATATGGTCCTGCTATTTGATATCAAGCACGAGAAGCATCCGTCGATCCAGTCTTCAAAGTTGCGGATGACTGTTATGTACATTAGGATGGTCTCAATACAACCATAGGAGGCCAGTTTGTCTTGACTTCCAAACTGTATGTTGCTTGCAGTCCAGGCCTGGGATTTCCTGAGCTTGTAGTTAATCACTGAATTAGGGGCTACTGCAAGCCTTGACCGCTTGTTCTCATGAGGAGGGACTAGATCAGAGGCTCTAACCCTGGTGCCTTGTGTTGCGTATTCCATTCTTTGTTGGCTGGATACCCGGTTGGAACGCCACTCCTGACAGCAGGTTTTGTGGTTGAATTGCCTTTCTCTACATAGGTTGCCTTACATTACCTTAAATTGCTAATTTAACCCATTAATTGGTAAGTGTTAAGGCATAGTCAAGTGTGGGCTTGAATCCTGCAAGTTTCCCAGTTACAATGAGTTGCTGTTAGGGGGCCGTGGAGGAGTCTTAAGTGTGGAGAGGCTATGTACTGACAGGAGACGGTGCGGTGTCTACAGGCAGTGCTGGTGCAAAGGCAATATTAGCTATGCATTAAGTAGAATATGAATTCATTACCTGAGCAGGGTGTCAGCTGACGGACTGTCACCTGGCCTAGCTGCGAACACTGTCTGAACCAAGTCCACAGCCACGCAGTCTTGCACAGATGACAAGTCTAAGTTGCCATTAGCATCAACCGGATGTATTCCGCCAGACATCACATAGAAGGCAACCTTCCCAGCAACCTGGAAGTCATGCAATAAATATTATTAATCCAACTGTTGTTATTATAACAGATTATCTACTGCAATATTTAAAACAAAGTAGTTTCCTACTAATATACGGTGTAATCATCACCAGGTTTGGGGTAAATTACATTACAACGTAATCTATTTCTATTACCTGGTTTCCTTTCTATTATTATTACAGGCTGAAAGTAATGTAACATACTACTATTACGTCTTAAGCTATTACTATTACATTTGTCTGTGTCCTTGGGGCTTTTGTTCACACACTGTGTGGAATCACACCTTCATTCAGTAACTGAGTAGTTCCCAACAATAACTCTGTATTCAAGCTATCATCAATGAGTTATTGGTCTTGTTTCTTACAATATCCAATATAATAAACATATGTTCAAAAGTAAAGCTTTGTTCACCCAGAGTTGGTATAAGCAGCTGGATTTTGTTCAAACATTATCCAGCATGGCTGGGCAGGGAGCTGTGATTGGTGGATTGGTAGATACGTTAAAGAAGGTCAGCTTTGTGCTAGAACCCTTATTTATTAAGTGATCATCAGTGAATGGATGACTAGCATGTAGGGCCAGTCCTCATAGGCTTGTGTGAAAAAAAATAGTTGGCTAGGGGAACTGCCTTCAATTGAAGGCATTATTCCAAATTGTAGACTCCGTTGACATCTAGTATATGAAGGTGACATATGTGAAGAATAGCACAGTCTGGCTTCAGGTTGATATTTACGCATAACAACATAATGGAATAGAATTTTGATTTGATTTTTGAAATATAATAGAAACGTAATAGCTAAATTGATATTGCATTGCTTCATATTACTATTAGATTGTTTCCTGTTCCATCTATTACTATTATTACTTGAATATTTGTAATCAGTACTATTACATATTACTATTGCTATTACACCAGGTGTGGGCTTCATATCCCGCACATAGTAAAATTTCTTTGCTATTTATTTTAGTGTAAATAATTCTACATTCTAACAAAATAGCACACGTTTCTAAAGTTACTATGTTGATTCAATTCAATACAAAATAATTGCTAGTTAATTTATTTTATTTATATATTTATATTACTGCTTATAAAACATGGACACTAGTTAGATTTGTTTATTCAATATGGTGAGTACAACACACCGGACTCTGCTTAACACAATTGCTGACAATAGCATTGGCTGTAACTTATAATCAAAATGACCTATACCGGTAGTCATTTCCACATGACTCGGAGTCCATTATTTTTGTAAATTTGTTTACTTGAATCAGCCGCTCAATATGATCTAATTGCTCTGGCTGGAAGTGATTTAATTCATTATGCTGTATTTCTAACCAGATATATTATAATGGAGACATAATTAATATTGTTTAATTTAATTTAGTGCTCTACATTTGGGAACTATTAATGAAGATGAAATGTCATCATCAAAATATTCACAATACGTAGCAGATATAATGTCACCAACATATATTTCTGAGGCAGTGTTGTAGCGTCCCCCAGGCAGAAGCACTTCTTTTGCTTTCCATTGTGGTGTCCCTATAAAAAACAATGCCAGCAATCAGATAAACTTATCAAGTTAACTCTTTTATATAGGCATGTTATCACAGTAATTTGCACCTCTTTCTAAACTGTAATCTAGTTCAAGTTGGACTACATGCAATTTACATTTTTGTTGAAAGCTCACCTATCCTCTTCAGGCCTAGTGGCCCATAAGGCCGATTTGTTGAAAGCTAGGATGTTTAAAACATTCATGAATATAGACATTTTACAAATGTTCATGCTCTCCTATTCATAATTGGTATTTTAGCTGATGAAACCCTGATATCAAAAGCATGTGCATTTTTGCTTCCAACATTAGCTCTCACGGACAAAAGCCCTCAAAGACAAAAGCCCTCTGGAGAAAAGCCCTCACTTTTTCAAAGTAGGTAAGACAAAACCCCTACTAGCTACTGGCTTCAACTTGACCAGAACGTTAGTTGGATGTGGCTTCTTTTAGCCTGCTTGATTTATTAATTTCACTGTTTACTATATAAACAGAGGCTACAAACTGATATTATTCCCATTTTGCCTACCCTGCATTTGGATAGCTCTCCCATTTCGCCTACTCTCAGTGATTCACCCTCTCAATTATTCCCACTTCACCTAATGAGCATTAGGGATGACAGTTGAAATTTAATACTTATAAAAAAGATAAATATAAAATAAGCTTTGCAGAAATCAGAGTTTTTCTTGAGTACTTTTAATTAGGCCTATTATTTTTTATTTATACACAACAATTACTTAATCAAAAAAGAACTTGGATTTAACTAAAGAAAAACATAAACTAAAGAAAAACTAGTGGGAGAAACAAAACACCATACTGAGAATCCACAAGAACTGGTGAAGGAAATGACAGGACTAAAAGTGAAAGAAGGAGAATCCTTTGTGTCACTGTCACTGTTCATGAAAACATTACAGACCAGTGGTGACTGAATTACTTTAATTTTGTACTTGAGTAAAAAGGTAATTCACCTGAAAACTACTTGAGTAAAAGTACTTTGTCAAAAGTACTTGAGTAAAGAGTAAAACTACTTTACAAAAGTACTTGAAATAACAGTAGAAATAAAAGTACAATGCATAGAGAGAGCAACAAAATCATGAATAATATTATAGAAATTATAGTAACCATACATTTTGGCAATAGAAATTTTTTTGGTAACTTGACGTTTTTGCAATAGGATGTTTTGGCATTAGGACAGCCTTAGCTGGTCAATCGGTCTGCCACCCTTGAACATGGCGCTCACTGAGATGCTTGGGAAACTTCATTATCGTTAATGAGAGCTCACAACATCAAATAATGTCAGTTTAATACAGAACTAATTGAATGATGAGGCATAACCTGTCTTTTTATTGACCTGTTCCATATGGAGGAGCTAGATCATAGAACAGGATAGATATACACAGGTGTGATTGGATCTGAGTAGCTAGTGGGTCAGTCTAGTAGTAGTAGTGGGAATGTGACCTCTCAGGGAAACTGGTCAGGGGTAATACTCTTCTGCAAAGAAACAAAGACAGTTGATGCGTAGCTGAAGAAGCCATCTGGATTGTGAATCCCCCACCTTCCCAAACATGTCTAAAACTCGTGAAAATGACAGATCTCGAGAGTTTTCCAGAAAACCGCACCCAAAGCTAATACCCCTCAATTTCGACCAAGTCCAGTGACTGATTTTGAAATGTTGGTGTATTCTGCAGAATAGCCAGTGTAGTGATACGCAAGTTGTCAGCGTCTGTTCATTGCAATGAAATGAAAGATTTCATGCAGGAGTACAAAGAACATTAACTTTACTAACATATCCAATGTAACAGTGCTCCGAAAAAATTATCTTATCACACGCAGTCTTCACTTTCTTAGGGACTCATTATGAAGGTAATGGTGGACAGAAACAAACAGTCAGTGGCCTATATATAAAACAGTGCTTGCATTGACTTCCCAGAGACGTTTGTAAGCAAATATGTATTTGTATTTAATATATAGACTTTGATTAAAACAGTGTTGTGACTTTATTTCCGTGACTTTTTTCCTGTGACTTTATTTCTGTGCACCATCTTTCCTTGGCTTGTGCTTGCAAAAAAAATTATGGATAAAAAGAAGAGTAAAAAACAGACAAAGTAGAACCAGAAGAACAGGGTGAACTAATGTGTCAAATCCTGTGTGCATACTATATAGGAGAAAAAGAGAGATTGCACAAGACAGACTAGATGAACACAAGAAAGATGAAATCGTTTTAGCTGATGTAAAATATGTCATTTTGGGCAGTGTTTCATGACGATTCCTACAAGTTATAGGCCTACCAGTATCGACTTGCTGACCCTCTTAACGTGTAACATATTCTACACGTACCCGCTACAAGTTTTGTGTGCTGCCACAGAATTAATTGAATTCAGTTAATTTAACTTAGGGGGGCAGCCGTGGCTTAGTGGTTAAGGTGTTGGACTCTAAATTCAAGGGTTGTGAGTTCAAGACCCACACTGGTCACGGTTCGTTTTCGAAGCTTAGACAATTTCGTTTACCCTACTTTGCCTCAGTCTACTCAGCTGTAAATGAGTACAAACACTGTTTGGAAGGTACCTGCGATGGACTAGTGTCCCGTCCAGGAGAGTCAGTATAACTGCACTCTAAGTTGCTTCGCACTATAGAAACCAGGTTTAAGCACTGGCCATATAAGCCTTCATGGCTTCCTAAGGCGTAATGCCTGGGGATGACTTTACCTTTACCTTAATTTAACTTAATTAATTAATATTAACATAAATGCTTGTTTAATTTAATTGGGTCTTGCTCAATTGTGGAGTGTGCGGCTTCAGAAGATTGTTTACATGAGAACATGCTTGAATACTTCAAAAACTGAATAGATAAAACTAATAGTCAGACAACAAAGTTTAACAAACCTGTTGAGGCATCTACGCTTGGGGAGCAGCCAGGCTGTAATCTTCGACTGACCCCGAAGTCACTCAATTTCAGCCGTCCATCTTCGTTCACTAATATGTTTTCAGGCTACAACATTACAATCAATATATAATACTGTAAATATATATATATATATATATATATATATATATAAAACATATAATGACCATTGTCTGACATATAATTACTGCTTTTTACTCACTACACCAAGGTAATGTGTTATGGGATAATAATGTGTAAACAATATACACTACCATTTTATTTTATATTTTCTGCCAAACCTGTTTACTTAGACATTCATTGTCCCTGGTGTGTAGCCATTCAAAATATTACCCCCCATGACTAACTACCCAAGACATTACCCCTGGGCTGTAGCCAACTAACTCTTACCAACTGGAATGCAACCACTCAACTATTTAACATCTGGACTGTAGCCACCCAACTATTTACCCTCAGGAAAGTAGCCACCCAAATAATTACCCTTGGACCAGCCACCCAAGTAATTATCCTACAGAATGTAGCCACCCAAATAATTACCTCCTGGACTGTAGCCACCCAACCAAATAGCCTCTGGAATGTAGCCACACAACTAGTTACCCTCAGGGAAATAACTCATTACCCTGTGGACAACAGCCACCAAATCTATTACCCCCTGGACTGCTGCCCTATTCATTATCCCCTTTGGACTATAGCTCCCCCAACTAATTACTCCCTGGAATGTAACCATCCAACTAATTATCACCAGAATGTAGCCAACCAACTAATTATCACTGAAATGTAGTCAACCAACTAATTATCATTGGAATGTAGCCAACCAACTAATTACCCCATGGACTAAAGGAAACCAAATCATTACCCCCTGACCTGTAGCCATACAATTGTTGCCCACTGGACTTTATTTGCCAAGCTCATTACCCCTCCCTATATGCCCTGGACACGGTGGCGTAGACTCTCACTCGAGATAAACATGAGCATTCATGTGTCAATGATTATCATTTAAGTTTTGTTAGATAATACCCAAAATAGCAGGAATGCAATAATTAAAACAGTATCTACATATGTTACAGTCAATGCTTGCATAATTATATATATTCATGTAGATACTATATGTGATTAATTTTATTTGTTTATTATGTTAAAGAGAAACAAGTCATTGTTTTGGGCCTATACACCTAATAATAAGATTGACTAAGACATAACCGTTTGCAACTACAATCAAGAATATCACGCCAGTGGTTTACTAGGAAAACCTTGTTGAACACACATCTTAATTTTATACATCACGAGTGTCAAAGTCAAATAAAATTCGCTCGCCAAATGAAAATATATTAATTTTGTATACACCTACATGAGTATTCCTATATTTGTCAATATGATATGGCCATGCTGTTTGCATACAAACACAACTTTAGGTAGCATATTTTGGGCTGTCTTATAAACTAGTCCTCTTTCTGAGAAAATAGCACGTTTGTTTGAGATCTGAAATGACCGGAATCTCCCACTTTTAGAACACATTCTGAGTAAAACAGTGCCGTGATATTCGATATTTTAGTTGCACATGGTTAGTTGTTACTATCTCTTAGATGCATAGCCCTAAAACCATGACATTTGTTTCACTTTAAACCATATTAGCAATTGCTGCAAAATACACTGTTATGGGCATGTAATTAAAATAAAAATTACGTTGTTTCCATCAGGCTCTTAGCCAGAAATAAAATATTGCCAGTCTTGAACTTTCTAAAAAATGTAACCTTAAGCACGTGAACAACTTCCATGGAAGTCGTTCGTGCCTATGACAACCATTATTGGCCCAATTTTTTTTCACTAGCAAACCAATGCTAGTTGATATAATGACAGCCATTATTGGCCCATTTGGTTTTTCACTAATAAGCCAATGCAAGTTGAGCAAACAACAGTCATTATTTGCCAAATTAGGTTTTTTCAATGGCTGGCCAAGTCCAGTTTAGCCATTATTGGCCCAATGAAGTCTTGACAAGCCAAAATGTGACATGAAAAATATGAAAATTATTATATGATCAAATCTACATAATAAATGAAGAGCCAACACATGAAGGTGTTAAAAGTAATACATTGAAACATAAAAAAAATTACTTCTTTGATAAAAACAGCAATCATCCAGATCCAGTATTGCCTATTGGACAAAAAAACAATAATTTACAAGACTGAACACAGCCTAATCGTTTGTGGTTTGCCTGCCGTTTGAGCTTCCTTTCAACAACTGGGAAACTACTGCCGACAGTACACACTGATTGTGTTTTGAAACAGACCCAGAATCCGACTCGATTTCGATATTGAAGTCGACTGTGATCATGCATGAGCCATTGCAAAGAGTGCCGGCAGTGGGCGACAATATCAACACATCTTTTATAGCTTTCTCAACAATTTTAAAACGCAGTGTCCTCTACATCATTAGTAGGGTGACGTAAAAGACCATTATGTAAAGGACCCCTTTTCCATTCATGACGAATTATTGTCACATTTGCAGCCACATATTAATGCCATGTTTGTTGAAGTGGTAGTTTCACCTTTGAATTATGTGTACAAGAAATATCTATCAACAAATAATTGTTGCACCTAATATGTAGCATTTGTAGAAGACATAGAATAAACATACGCTCCTGTTGGTTGATAAAAATTGCAGAAAATATTGATATTGTGTGGAGCAAGTGCACCGTGTCTGGTATAGCTTTCAACATGGCACAGGAAAGAGACAGCATATGGTCCACATGACTCAATAAATTTTTGTTTGACGTTAAATGGAACAACTGAAATGTCTGTGACATAACGGACAAGAAAGTAGGGACAGCAATTTTTAGGTATGAAATGTTAAATAATTAGTTAATGTAACATATTACAGGTGTGTTGCTCATTACTAGGACACATATTTGATACGTATATACAATGAAATTTAAAACATAATTTTAGGACACGCAATAAATTGTATACAAGACCTCAATGTTTTGGACAAGTCTATGATGGGGACTGCCTATTTTAGGATACCCCGTCTTATGAAACCGAGGAAAATTAGTACAACTGAGTTACATTGCAGATAAAATACATTTGTAATTTACGTAAAAGATTATCATCCCTTAAAATATTGAAGACAAAATTGGAAAGATTCAGTTAATAATAATTAATTTCTAAGGCACTTATATCCTCAGGAACCTGAGCTCAGAGGCACAACAAAACAGAATCATTAAGCATCTATACAAAACTCTGCATTACTGTATATTCAACCATATGTACATCACATACTGAATTGGTTATGTGACTATATATGTACATGTACGTCATTAATTTTAGGCTTTATAATTTATGTTCTTGCTTCAGCAAACAAGCTAGGATCCCTAGTCACTAGTATTATCAGTGTAGCACTGTCCCGGATAAATAGTTGTAGACAAACTCAATATATTTCTTGAAATAAATCCATAACGCTTACCATTAAGTCACAGTGTAGAACTTTATTCAAATGAAGGTAGTCGAGTGTGGTTAGAAGCTGCTTGACCAGGTCACGTGCCAGGCTGCTCCAGTTTGATTCACCTTTCTTCTCGGTGATCCAGGCATCGAGTGTGAAATCACACAGCTCAAAGTACATGTATGAACCACCACACTCTGCAACCTAAGACAAGCAGTGAACACATTGATAGTCTGGCGAAGAAATAAGCTAAGTGTGGTACTGGATTCAACACTAATTTCCCGTGTGAAACCTCCCCTTCCACTACTATCTTTAGTCTGTCAGCCATTTGTTTTCAATTAGACTATACCACCCCACATTTAGTTTATGTAACAATCAGTGACATTATATTTCATCAAAACATTTACAAAATCTAAGCAGATAAAATTTTCTGGTGAACCTTCATTTTTAGGTACCCATGAACATTTCAATGAATTTATCAATTCATGATTAACAAGGAAGTGGACCATTATGATATATAATTATCAGTTCTAATAGCTAAATGATCACTTATGTTAACGTTGCTGGTATGTAAGTTGCTTGTTTCCATGCAAAAGGAACTAATTCAATGACCAGTTAAAAATGTTAAGTAGTGCACTAATTAGCTGAACTGTTTATGATTTTTATATTCTTCAATTTCTGGAATTACAATCAGCTGACCTAACTAACCTAGTTTAACCCACTCAAGTTTAGCATAAAGTACTAGTTAATGATTAATTAATATCCTGTCTAATAAACACTGAACTGATGTACACATTACAGCCAAGAAGGTCTGCAAGAATATCTAGGAATGTCTGAAGGAATATCTAGAGAAATTACATAATTTATGTATGAAAAATATTATGCATTAATCAATGTAATAATGAATTTAATAAGGAATATATATAATCTTACATGAAAAACTGCAATATTGTTGTGTTTCAAATGCACTAGCATCTTTCTTTCATTGTGTCTTTCTGCACGAGCCTTGACCGCATCTGTAGGCACTGTTTTCACAGCAGCCTCTACACCAGTATCTTCCACGCCATGATTATAGAAACCCACGTAAACATGTGTTCCACTGGTCCTATGGAAATAAATCACAATCACTTTATTAAATATAACAGTTAATGTAAGAAAAGCATTATATTTTTATTTCAGCATTCCCCAAAACTCCACAGCTGAGACAGTGGGCACAATGGACGTTCAAAACAGAAAATCATGAACAATCAATGAATGAGTGTCTACTCAAACCAAACCCTGTTCCAGGAATAGCTGCAGTTGCTGTCCATGGTAGACATAACCTAAACATGTACTAGAGATTCGCCAGGAATGTCTACAAGATCTGTACATCCTGTGGGAAACATGGTTGTGCTGGACATATCCAGTGTGATGGGTGTCTAGATTGGTAACTTTATAATAGATATCACATGAAGTGTACTTATGAATTATCCAAACCAATAGATACAAATTTACACAAAAACAAGCATACTGTTCATTGGGGGTATATCACAAAGGAACCTTTGCGGACATTTGATGTACAGATTATGTAACTCTGAAGAATAGTAGTTGATAGGTATGTTCAATTGTCACTCGCTATCTATGTCAAATGTCCACACAAGTTCCTTTGTACGTTACGAACGCTTTGTGAAACTGACAGTTGTACGTGATCATCAATGGGGCATAAAGTTGTCATTATCATTGCCATTGCCCTACCAAAACATGGGTCATGCAAGGAGTCAAGGTCTTGCAGTGAGGTGGGGCCATAATACAGAGAGATGGGGCCATAATACAGAGAAGTGGGGCCATAATACAGTGAGGTGGGGCCATAATACGGAGAGGTGGGGCCATAATACAGAGAGGTGGGGCCATAATACAGAGAGGTGGGGCCATTCCGCCCTTAAAATAAGTTAGTTACCGCACTAAAAACCCTGTTGTACAATGAATCTGCCACTTGAAAATGCAACAATACCAACCAGTGTGACAACACCCACTGGGTTATTTAAAACAGCACACAAGTAACTACTTCCAGTCACATGGAAGGTGGGGAGGGAGGTGGAATCGAAAATGCAGTGTTGAAACCAACGGGCAGTTGGCTGCTCTGCCTGTATACCAAGTGTCTGTCTTACTATGCCCGCAATTAAAATATTGGATTCTGACCCGCTCATGGACCCACTATCCCAGCCTCCCAGCCGTCACCAAGGACTGATTCTAAAAATAGTGTTGTTACCTCACGTAAAAATTAGTATGCAATGTAATCATCACATACATCTATTTTTTGCAACTTGTCAAAAGTGAGGTTAATGAGTAATTATGAGTTTCAGTCACTAATCTTTAATATTATTTTCTGATGGCTCAGGTTTTAGCTATTTAAGTTCATGTATACCAGACAGGATGTGTGTACTTACTCTTTGTATACTTAATTATCTATTTAAGTTCATGTATACCAGACAGGATGTGTGTACTTACTCTTTGTATACTTAATTATCTATTTAAGTTCATGTATACCAGACAGGATGTGTGTACTTACTCTTTGTATACTTAATTATCTAGTTAATGCAATTAAACTTTGTCTTTGCATTTTCCATATTTATAACTCCGGTTAACTATTTAAAATCACCAAAAATTACTTTTACATATTAAAACAGTTGTTTAGTTATTATTTAATATAAATATCACTCAGCCATGTTAAAATATAACACAACAGGTTAAACCAATGGCGTATATAGGATCTCTCGAAGGGGGAAGCCAATGGGGAGGCCAAAGGGGGAGGCCAAAGGGGGAGGCCAAAGGGGAGGCCAAAGGGGGAGACCAAAGGGGGAGGCCAAAGGAGAGACCAAAGGGGGAGGCCAAAGGGGGAGGCCAAAGGGGGAGGCCAAATGGGGAGGCCAAATGGGGAGGCCAAAGGGGAGGCCAAAGGGGAGGCCAAATGGGAGACCAAAGGGGAGGCCAATGGAGAGATCAAAGGGGAGGCCAAAAGAGAGACCAAAGGGGAGGCCAAAGGAGAGACCAAAGGGGAGGCCAAAATTGAGACCAAAGGGGAGGCCAATGGAGAGACCAAAGGGGAGGCCAAAAGAGAGACCAAAGGGGAGGCCAAAAGAGAGACCAAAGGGGAGGCCAAAGGAGAGACCAAAGGGGAGGCCAAATGAGAGGCCAAAGGGGAGGCCAAAGGGGGGGGCAAAGAAGGAGGCCAAAGGGGGAAGCCAAAGAAAGCTTAGTCAACCATTAGTTTACCATGCTACCATTAAGTGGCACAATAGGTTACATATAAAAACATTAAGTCAAGGGGGGGCATGACCCAATGTTCCTCTAAATATGCCATCTTATATCTTAACCAAAACAGCCACAATATATTGCGATACAGATCATGATATGGTTCTCTGTAGAATCGAATCTTATGGAATAAAACAATATAATACATTTGCACTTTACAAATATACTTGAATATATCAGCAACATTGTCATATAATTTACATATTAAACAATGCATTATTTATTTGAGAATGCAAAATAAAAACGTATGACATATATTGCATTAGTTGGGGAAAATATATGCTGACATTTTGTAATCAAATTCAAGAAAAGTGCATTTCCAATATGGGCCGGGAGACTCCTATTAAGACCAACATTGATGGCTATCCTAGGAGCCATCCTGATAATTTAAATGTAACCTCATATGTTTAATGTGTTTGTGGAAGATAGGTATTTTATATGTGTTACAAGTATGGCGTGATGTTTTGTCTGTATTTAGTATATCTTATAGTTTTGGTCCATCAGCAATACATCAGCGACAACAAGTTGCGTAACTGTTCGCATATATGATGACAGGGCACGGGGTGTGTATAATCATTGCATTTGTTGGCATATGGTGCAGTTAAATATCGTGCATCGTTCTTGATAGTTACGCAGGTAAAACGACTTAACATAGCTTGTGAATCCCTTTAAAATGTGTGTTTGTATTTTGCTTTTTATTGATTGTTTTGATAACTTTTAAATAAATTTAACGCTACGTCTCTTATTCCATAGTGATTTAGTTGAGAATATTATGATCTAAAGTATCAAAAGCCTTTGATAAGTCTAAGAATATATTGATTGGTGTTTCATGATTATCTATTGGAAAAGTAGTAGTTATCCCTCTTTAATATTTTTGTCAGTTTATTCCCCCACGCTTCAAGACAAATAGATGTTGACTGAGTGCCATTTTGTCATATGCTGAAAACATAAATCATTATTATTACTATCATTTTGCTCAAGGCCAACATGATGTTGACTGAGACATTCTGTCGTTCATAAGACAAAATTGTAATATTTATCCAGCAAGAAATAAGTTTTTATATTTTGAATGTTGACTGAATGCCAATACTGAAGTATTAATCTTGGTGAAAAAGAAAACAAAAATAGTATTATTTCAGTAACACTCAAGACTGATGTGATGTTGATCGAGTGCCACAATTGTCTAAAAAACATGACACACTGTAGTATTGGTCTTATTTTGTTCATGAAAAAAGGGCAGTCGTGAAATACTATTTAATTTCATTTAGTCATCTAAAACCAAAGAAGTACTTAGCAATAATGTTGCTACATATAATGTAATATTGTTCACTTAACAGTTATGTCATGTTGATCAAATGCCAATCCATTGTGCCTAAAATGTAATATACATTGTAGTAATATTACGTCAAACGAATTATTATTATTGCATTTTCTTGCTTAATTGCCAGCACTCCCAGGACCTATGGTTTTGCATGTCTTTAACTTGCCGCACTGTTTGTTTTGCACTATTACTTTTCCTCTATATCTTACATTAGGATTAGCTTGTAAACAATCCAACATAAACGCTATTCGTAACCCCAAAAAAATACCAAGATTTGAAAAAAAATCCAAACCATGACCAGCTAAATCCCCATTGTGTAATATGTGACAAATGTAGAGAAACCTTAAACTGGTTTTCAACTTGTAATATACCTTGTAGGCCTCATGTGGCCAAAATAGGTTTTCTGACCAATTTTTGCCTGAAGACTAAAATGACCCATATTATACAAAATATGTCTTACCGAACCCCCATATCATAATCATTAATATACAAGAAAATGTTTTAAATGGTTGGCAGGTTGTAACTCATTGATGACACCTTGAAATATAACTGTTAACAAACAACAATATGGAGAAAAATCCAGTTTTTAGACAAGTCATCAACGTTTATCACAGCAGTGTTGGTGTTGCAGCAATCCTCGTTTCCTTCAAACTTGCAAAGGTCTGTGACTTGAGATGGTGACTCTTACAGGTGCATCTTCCTGCACACCAGATGGATGAGTTCTGCAACTGCAGCTTGTACCTGAGAGAGGACTGGGAAAAACCCATCTCCCTCTTTTACCCATCCCAATTTGAATGGGTCTGGGTTCAGTGGTATTATGAGCATGCCTTGTGCCCCAGATGGCAGCCTACAGATGGGCCGTCTAAATGCACCTGTTGTTGGTGGTAACTTGTCCACTCCTTGGTTTGGAGAAAGTTTTCCGATCCACCTGAGCGTAGCTGCATCAGTAGCAAATATTGCCTTAGAGCTAAGCAGCATGCAGTAAATCTGCTCACATCATTCATGGAAGCAGATTTACTGAGTATCTGGCTGTAGACAGAGGTGGACATCTGAATGCACAGTAATTGCACAGTTATTGTAGTGTGGCTGAATAAGTCAATTTGGCATGGGAATGATCAGGTCTGCTAGGGAGTGAAGTGTAAAGTGACTTAAGCAGTCCTAAGAACATACTTTTTTCTTCCTGGGTGCTGACACTTAGGGTGGTATTCTTCACACTTCTTGCATAACAAAATTAGTTTGTCAGCCAAGTAGAGGGTCAGCCGATATTTGATGGTTACACTGGACATGAAGTAGCACTTGGTTTCAGTGATAGGACCAGCACCCCCAACATACAAGTCTTCCCACGGCCAGGCGGATGGTAATACCTAATGTCATTTTCCGGTGGTAGTTATCAAAGATCACTTGTCCCCCTTTTTATCTATATAATACGTATATGAAATGTCCCAAATCTTTGGACAGTCTGCATTTTGTTGCATGCTCATTCTATGATGGGTCACTTCGTACTGACTCATTTTACGTTCGGTCACTCTGTGTTGACTCGTTCCATGTTGGGTCACTTTGTACTGTCTCATTCAACATTGGGTCACTCTGTGCTGACTTGCTCCGTGTTGGGTCACTCTGTGCAGACTCATTCCATGTTGGGTCACTTTGTACTGACTCATTCAACGTTGGGTCAATCTGTGCTGACTCGTTCTATGTTGGGTCACTCTGTGCTGACTCATTCCATGTTGGGTCACTCTGTGCTGACTCATTCCATGTTGGGTCACTCTGTGTTGACTCATTCCGTGTTGGGTCACTCCGTGCTGATGCATTCCATGTTGGGTCACTCTGTGCTGACTCATTCTATGTTGGGTCACTTCATACTAAATCATTCTATGTTGGATCACTCTGTGCTGACTCATTCTATGTTGGGTCACTCTGTGCTGACTCATTCCGTGTTGGGTCACCATGTGCTGACTCATTCCGTGTTGGGTCACCATGTGCTGACTCTTTCCATGTTGGGTCACTTCTTGTTGACTCATTCTATGTTGGGTCACTCTGTTATTGACTCATTCTACATTGGGTCACTATGTGTTGACTCATTCTATGTTGGGTCACTCTGTTATTGACTCATTCTACATTGGGTCACTATGTGTTGACTCATTCTATGTTGGGTCACTCTGTGCTGACCCATTTTAAGTTGTCACTCTGTGCTGACATATTCTATGTTGAGTCACTCTGTGCTGACTTATTCTATGTTGGGTCACTCTGTGCCGACTCATTCCGTGTTGGGTCACTCTGTGCTGATGCATTCCATGCTGGGTCACTCCGTGCTGATGCATTCCATGTTGGGTCACTCCGTGCTGATGCATTTCGTGTTGGGTCACTCTGTGCTGATTCGTTCCATGTTGGGTCACTTTGTACTGACTCATTCAACGTTGGGTCACTCTGTGCTGACTCGCCTGTGTTGGGTCACTCTTGACTCTAAACGAGGCTTAACTATTGTTTTATACAAAGGTATAATTAGCTTTTTTCCTTGTATGTTATATTTCTCCTAATCATCCCAGTAATTTGAATACTCTTTGAAGCTGCAATACCACACTGCTCTGAAACTTTCATATCAGCACTTATGGTTACTCCTAAGTCCTTTTCTTTTACAGTAGTACCTAGAACAGTATCTTCCATTTTATAGTTTACATCCAAGTTCCCGTGTCCTGTATGTAGGCATTTACATTTCCCAAAATTGAATAACATCTGCCATTTCTCAGACCATTTCACTAATCTGTCTAGATCGTTTTGTAAATGTTGTTTATCACCATCATTGATAACTTTTTTAACAAGATTGCCATCTCGAACAACAAGTTCCAGATGGCAAGTGGACAAGGAAGCCATTGGCTTATCGAGAGTCCAACAGTTTTCTCATCTATGTGTAGCCCACCCTTATCAGATATCTGTCAATTCTATTTTTAAACATATTCACACTACTAGCATTAACACAATCATTTGGCAGTTTGTTCCATTCATTTATCACCCTCTGTGAACTTTCTCATGTCCAACCTACACTGCTCCTTAACTAATGCTGCTTTGTGTCCTCTGGTTCTACTGCCTTTTGTAAGTTTGAAGAACATATTCCTATCAACATCCTTATAACCGTTCACTATTTTAAACACTTCTATTTGGTCTCCTCTTAGTCTCCTGGTCTCTAGTGTTGTCAAACCACATTGTAATAAGCTAAGTAACTAAGGTCTCTCAATTCTGGAATCATTTTAGTTGTTCTTCTTTGTATTCTTTCCAGCTTGTTTATGTCTTTTTTACGATATGGCCTCCATGCTTGAATACAATATTCCAAATGTGGTCTAACTATTGCTTTGTACAGGAGTACAATTAGCTGTTTCTCCTTATACGTGATAGTTCTCCTAATTAGCCCTAGAATTTTATTTCCTTTCGAAGCAGCAATCCCACATTGCTCTGAAACTTTCATGTCAGCACTAAATGTTACTCCTAAGTCCTTTTCTTGTGTGGTTCTACCTAATACAGCATCCCCATTTTATGTTCTTCATCCAAGTTTCCATGTCCTATGTGTATGCATTTACACGTCCCAAGATTGAATAACATTTGCTAGTTTTCTGACCATTTAACTAATGTTTCTAGAAAATCAAAGTAGACAACATCCACCGGTGACCCGTCATCTACCCACTTTGTAATTTCTTCCAAAAAACATAAGAGATTGGTTAGACATGACCTTGCTTGCGTTTTACAAGGAATTCCACCATGTGGTCTCTAATTAATGTTTCAAGTAATTTACATACAACTGATGTTAAACTCACTGGTCTGTAATTTTCTGGCTTTCTTCCTCGATCCCTTTAAATACTTTTGTATCATCCGCAAATTTCAGTACATTGCTTGTTATATTATCATCCAAATCTATCTATTCCTAGAGAAGTCAAGTTGGCATTGGAATGAATAGTTCTGCGAGAGTAGATATTATCTACTTAGATTTTCAGAAAGCTTTCGATATATAAAGAATAATAAATATATATTACCATTATTATTCTTTATATGTATATATATATATATATATAAAGAATAATAAAGGTAATATATATTTATTATTCTTTATATATATATATATATATATATATATATATATATATATATATATATATATATATATATATATATATTTATATATATATATATATATATATATATATATATATATACACACACATATATATATATAAAGATTAATAAAGGTCCTAATACTGATCCTTGTGGTACCCCATTCAAAACTGATTTCCAGTTTGAAACTTCTCCAACTACTACAACACGCTGTCTTCTGTCAGTCAGCCATTGTTCTATCCAGTCAATTATGCCATCCCCGATACCATGGGCTTTTAATTTAAGTGATAATCTTTGATGTGGCACTTTATCGAAAGCTTTCTGAAAATCTAAGTAGATAATATTTACTGGCGATCCCTCGTCTATCCACTTAGTGATTTCTTCCAAAAAACATAACATTGTTAAGCATGACCTCGCTTTTAGGAATCCATGTTGAGATGGATTTAATAATTTGTGCCTAACAAGGAAGTACACCACATGGTCTTTAATTAACCTTTCTAATAATTTATTTCTCGAACTTTTTTAAATAATGGTATGTTTACTTTTTTCCATTCATAAGGAACCACTCCCTCTTTTAATAACAAGTTGATAACTCTTGCAAGTGGTATACCAATTTGTTCTACTGTTTCCATTAGTAGTTTTCGCGGAATTCCATCCACTCTAACTTTATTATCCTTCATTGCATTTATTTTCTTAGGTACCATTTCTGGAGTTACAATTAACTGCCTAAATAACTTGATTTAGCCTCCTGAAATCTAGCTCTAGGTATTGAACTAATATCCTCTCTGGTAAACACTGAACTGACGTATCCATTTACATCTTCCGCCACGCTTTTGACAAAGTGCCACATCAAAGATTACTACTTAAATTAAAAGCCCATGGTATCGGGGATAGCATAACTGACTGGATAGAACAATGGCTGACTGACAGAAGACAACGAGTTGTAGTAGATGGAGAAGTTTCAAATTGGAAATTGGTTTTGAGTGGGGTACCTCAAGGATCAGTATTAGGACCTATATTATTCTTAATATATATCAATGACTTGGACGACAGTATAACAAGTAACGTACTGAAATTTGCGGATGACACAAAACTCTTTAGAAAGGTTAATACTGATGGTGATAAACAACATTTACAAAACGATCTAGACAAATTAGTGAAATGGTCTGAGAAATGGCAGATGTTGTTCAATTTTGGGAAATGTAAATGCCTACATACAGGACATGGGAACTTGGATGTAAACTATAAAATGGGAGATACTGTTCTGGGTACTACTGTAAAGGAAAAGGACTTAGGAGTTACAATAAGCGCTGATATGAAAGTTTCAGAGAAGTGTGGCATTGCAGCTTCAAAGGGTAATCAAATTTTTGGATTGATTAGAAGAAACATAACACACAAGGGAAAAAAGTTAATTATACCTCTTTATAAAGCAATAGTTAGACCTTATTTAGAATACTGTATACAAGCATGGAGACCATATTGTAAGAAGGATATAGATACGCTTGAACGCATACAAAGGAGAGCAACTAAAATGATTCCAGAACTGAGAGACCTTAGTTATGAAGAACGCCTGAAAGAATGTGGTTTAACAACTCTAGAGACAAGGAGGTTAAGAGGAGATCAGATTGAAGTTTTTAAGATATTGAATGGGTATGAAAATATTGATAGAAATGTTTTTCTCACTCAAGAAGGATAGCAGAACTAGAGGACATGAGGTAAAATTAGTAAAGGATCAGTGTAGATTGGACATCAGGAAGCACTCGTTCTCACAGAGGACAATAAATTAATGGAACAAATTGTCTACAGATTGTGTAACTGCTAGCAGCGTGAATATGTTTAAAAACAAGGTTGACACATATCTCAGGAGGGCGGGTTATAAGTAGATGAACATTGTTGGACTCTCGATAAGCCAATGGCTTCTTTGTCCACTTGCCATCTGGGCCTTTGGCTTGGATGGCAAATCTTGTTAAATCTTGTTAAATAAAAAAACCTTGTGATATTATATTTCCAGCACTGTCTTCTAGTGGTCCAATCTGTCATTTGTTTTTATGTTACATGCTAATTTTTGCTCATTCTTTTAGACTGTCTAATTTCAGTCATAGCTGCATTAATAGCCTCTTTGTAATTTGTGTCTTCATCCTTTCTGGTACGCCTATAAACCCTCGACATCGTTCACTTGTATGCTATTTTTCTAAAAGCATCTTTTGACAAGAGTTTCTCTCTAAGCCGTTTTCCTTGTTTTTCAAGGGAACAAACTGATCAATGATACTCTCAATTTCATATTTTAGATATGACAGTGCTTTAATATATGAATTTACATGGTGCTAACTAAAATGGCTTTAACTAATTATAGACAGTTCTAAGGTAATACTCACCCAGATCCAATACCGAAGGATTGGTCAATGCAGACTTTCATCATTTTAAGCTCGCCAACCAATTCATCTGGAGATTTATTTAGCAGCATGGCCAGTTTGGAGTTCCACCTCTCACTTTGTTTAGTCCAATCAAATGTTGCAGGCTAAAGAGGATGCAAAATGCAGTGAAAATTGCTGGGTATACAGTGTACGTTTAGTTCTGAGTGACTTTGTGAGCTGCCAGATCAGAATTCATAAATAGTCACAACCTGCTGTGAAGAAGCAGCTCTTCTTTATTATTATTTACTATTCATCGCAGTGTTTCAGTAACTGTTTCTTAGTTAAATCAAAGCATATACTTTTCCTACAACAACGAAACAGAAAGAAACACGTTAGATAACTAACCTGTGAACCAGATGAAGATGCTATGACAGGAGCTGTCGATGATGTAGAAGTTGACCCAGTAGCTGTCGATGTGACAGAAGATGATACAGTAGCTGTCGATGTGACAGCAGATGACGCTGTAGCTGTCGATGTCACAGCTGATGATACAGTAGCTGTCGATGTCACAGCAGTTGATGCAGTAGCTGTGGATATGACAGCTGATGACTCATTAGCGGTAGATGTTGTGTCAACTGACTCAGAAGCTGTCGTTGTGACAGCAGATGATGCAGTAGCTGTCGATGTGACAGCAGATGACTCATTAATGGTAGATGTTGTGTCAACTGACTCAGTAGCTATCGGTATCACAGCAGCTATCTCATTATCAGTAGCTGTCAATGTCACAGCAGTTAATACAGTAGATGTCGACGTAACAGCAGATGGCTCATTAGCTGTCGATGCCACAAGAGATGGTTCAGTAGCAGTCGATGTCACAGTAGCTAACTCAGTAGCTATCGATGTCACAGCAGATGTCTCAGTAGCAGACAATATCAGACCAGCTGACACAGTATTTATCGATGTCACAGCAGGTGACTCAGTAGCAGGCGATGTCAGAGTAGCTAACTCAATAGCTGTCGATGTCACAACAAATGACTCAGTTGCAGTCGATGTCAGACCCACTGACGCAGTACCTATCGATGTCACAGCAGATGTCTCAGTAGCAGTCGATGTCAGACCAGCTGAAACAGTATCTATCGATGTAACAGCAGATGACTCGGTAGCAGGCAATGTCAGAGTAGCTAACTCAGTAGCTATCGATGTCACAAGAGATGGCTCAGTAGCAGTCGATGTCACAGTAGCTATCGATGTCACAGCAGATGTCTCAGTAGCACTCGATGTCAGACCAGATGACACAGTACCTAGCGATGTCGCAGCAGATGACTGAGTAGCAGTCAATGTCACAGCAGTTGAGGCAGTAGCTGTCGATGTGACAGCAGATGACTCATTAGCGGTAGATGTTGTGTCAACTGAATCAGAAGCTGTTGATGTAACAGCAGATGACGCAGTAGTTGTTGATGTGATTGCAGATGACACAGTACCTAACGATGTGACAGCACGTGACGCAGTAGCTGTAAATGTTACAGCAGATGACGCAGCAGCTGTTGATGTCACAACAGATGATTCATTAGCAGTAGATGTTGTGTCAACTGACTCAGAAGCTGTCAATGTCACAGTAGATGATGCACTAGCTGTCAATGTGACAGCAGATGATGCAGTAGCTGTCAATGTCACAACAGTTGATGCAGTAGTTGTGGATGCGATAGTAGATGACTCATTAACGGTAGATGTTGTGTCAACCGACTCAGTAGCTGTCGATGTCACAAGAGATGGCTCAGTAGCAATCGATGTCACAGTAGCTAACTCAGTAGCTACCGATATCACAGCAGATGTATCAGTAGCAGTCGATGTCAGATCAGCTGACACAGTATCTATCGATTTCACATCAGATGACTTGTTAGCAGGCGATGTCAGAGTAGCTAACTCAGTAGCTGTCGTTGTAACAACAAATGACTCAGTACCAGGTGATATCAGAGTAGCTAACTCAGTAGCTATCAATGTCAAAAGGGATGGTTCAGTAGCAGTCGATGTCACAGCAGATTTCTCAGTAGCACTCGATGTCGGACCAGATGACACAGTACCTAGCAATGTCACAGCAGATGACTCAGTAGCAGTCGATGTCAGAGTAGCTAACTCAGTAGCTACTGATGTAACAACAAATGACTCAGTTGCAGTAGATGTCAGACCAGCTGACACAGTAGCTATCGATGTCATAGCAGATGACTCAGTAGCTGTATCAGTGGCTGATGGAGTAGTGTTTGCTGACTGAACAGCACTTTCTGTTTCATCTGCTGAGTCAGTAGCTGAAGATGTTTCATCAACTGAGTCAGTATTTGTCGATGTTTCATCAGCAGACTCAGTATTTGTCAACATTTCATCAGCTGATTCAGTGGCATCTTCTTCCTCGCTGACAAGGCAATATAGAGAGAAGTGGTTGGTCATAATGTAGCATGTCTTGGTAGACCCATCCTCGGAGCATTCAGCAGGTCGTTCATGCTCCTTCCAACACACGGGTTCGTCCAAATCAGTCTCACTACAAACAAAAATGAAACGTCCAAGCAAATTCATGCAGACACAACACATTAATTATGAATCTTTGTAACAGCAAATTTGAAATTTTGAAATGAACCAACTGCATCACCATAGATGTTGCATGTACTATCCAGTACTAAATGTGTTTTATGTTCAAATGTCAAAGCAGCTGACCCAGTAGCTGTCGATGTCACAGCCACTGACACAGTAGCTGTCAATATCACAGCACCTGACCCAGTAGCATTCGATGTCACAGCAGCTAATTCAGTAGCTGTCGATACCACAACAGCTAACTCAGTAGATATCGATGTCACGAGCAGATTGGCTCAGTAGCAGTCGATGTCACAGCAATTGACACAATAGCTATTGATGTCACAGCAGATGACTCAGTAGCATTCAATGTCAGAGCAGCTCACTCAGTAGATGGTGATTGCTCAATGGGTCAATAGAGAAAGTCTCGATAGTGTTAAAAGATCTTGTTGTTTCTTCAGGAATGTCTGCATCTGGCTCTCTGGTAAATACCAAAGACAGACTTTGTTAGATCATCGGTGTCGTCTTTGTTCTTTATCAAGTTACAGCTGTAGCTATTCCTGTTCTTGTCTTCATTTTCGCCTGAGCATGCTGCCAGAGCCTGTTGGGATTCTGTTTGATTTGTTTTATGATATCCTTTTCATATAGCTGCTGTGCCTTTCTTGTCAGTCTCCTCACCTGATTTCGCAGTCTGCAAAATTCCTGATAAATTTGGGCATCTTTGGTTTGTAGATATTTCTTCCACAAGCTGTTTTTCCTCTTCATTTTGGCTCGGGTTTGACGTCAAATGGCACTGGGCATTTTCTGGCTCTTTCCGATATCACCTTCTTTTGGATGATAGAATGGATACTTCTTCCTAATGCAGAGACTGCCTCAATCATTGTGTCTTCACCCGAGAGGACAAGGTCCAGGAGTGATGGTTCATTTATACCCCAGCCTGTAGTGGGTTCAATTATATGCTACCCCAAGTACGTTTCGCAGTTTCTCAATGAACTTAAAGTCCTTATCATCTATACTTGCAGCTGTAGTGGAGTTTGTTGTCCAGTCAATCTTTGGGTAACTGAAGTCTCCAAGTAGTAATACATGTGAAAATTTCTGCTCAATGATTTTATGTAGTAGATTATTGAGGTTGTCATTATTCTCAGTGGTGCTGCTGGGAGGAGCCTATACGATGGGTGTCTTTTCCTCTAAGTTTCAAAGGGCAAAACTGTGCTTCTTTAAACACAACATCAAACTGGTGTATTTAAAATGGTATCGAGTTGTGAACAATTGTTCAGTACTTCCATATCATATCCTTCTAGATTGTATTATTGGGTAGTCAAATGTCTCTTATAGTTTTTAGGTTATACTTCTGTCACTGCTGGGCAATTCTGTCAAATGGTCAACCTTACCATAATTTTTTCAAACTTTGTTTATCTATATAAATATGGTACCATGTTGAAGATAAACGTTCGCACTAAAGGGAGATATCATGGATGTATCAAATCATTGTATCTCATTACAAAATATTTCATGTCAGAGACGGTGGTACACAATATGCAACTTTTCAGATGCATTAAACTTTCTGAAAAACATGTTCATCATATTTTCTTTTTTGCTCCAGATTTTTGTGATTGCATTGTCTAATAATTATTGTTTAATGAAAAAACAAAAATTAAGCAAAGTACATTTTTAGTCTTTGATGTACACAAACACTCCCTTTTCCTGACTTATTCTTTTGTTTACATATCTGCCATGTTTTGATCGTTGCTAGGGCTTCTCAGGTACTTATTTTTTAAATGTTAATATTTATCTAATTCATCCGCCGATCACAAATGTTTTCCCTATACACCAATGCACAGATAGTTACCAAATTAGTCAATGAGATCACAATAGAACAAGTGTTTAGAAACATTGAATGTTGTGGCCTATAGCCAGAGCAAAACGAATCAGATGTCTGATATCTAATGCATGCACAATACAATCAACTATATTCACATGTAGAACAACCAAATGCATTTTCATTGGATACATTAACTAGTCACGTTGAAGTACATACCTGTACAACACCAGCATCTTGGATGATGCCTGCACTGCTTCTGGGCCATAGTCAAACAACAGCTTGATTGGCCGTTTGAACTCGAGACCGTGCCACAGGCAGTGGACCACCGGCCCAACTAAGAGCTGTTTATCTGGCAACTTCGGCAGGTCTTCTTCATTGTAGCTGATGGCCATCGTAATTGTGAGTTGTTCTTCAAGTGCACCCGGTGGAATTGTCAGCGAGATATTTCTCACACAAAGGGTAGCACCCTCTTGGTCAACTTCAAAGTTCCAGTAGTGACGGTCATTACACTCTGCAACAACAATGCAATATATGTTAGGTTTGCTATGTAAATATTTATGGATGTAATATTTACTCCTATCGAATAAGGCCTTTTTATGTGAATATGCAATATTGAGTTAATGACTAATTAAACATTTATTAATTAAAAATAGACACTAAAACTTTACAGTCAGTTTGTTTTGTGACTTAAGTGAATTTATATGGAAGAAAGGATGCAGAGAAGTTTCTTTTAAAACAGAACACTTTTTATGCCAGCACTGTTCTCCTCTTCAATAATGTGTTCAAATACTAGTGTGTACTCCATCTGGTGGTTGCATCGGCATTAGCCTCGTTGTATAATGAAACTGCTGGCAAGATTTTTTATATGGAATCTTACTGTTATGTACTAGTAATATGCACAGCGGGCTTGTCAAACAATATATCATATTGTAATATATTATACAGTCCGGCAAGCTGGCTTTGCATATTACTTGTACATAACAGTTAAGACTCCAAATGTAAGATCTTTCTAGCAGATTCGTCACAAAACGAGGCTAATGTCGATACAATCACCGGACGGAGTACACAGTAGAATCTGCCTACATTTTCAAGAGAAGAGTGCTGGCATAAAAATATTGTTCTGTTTTAAATGAATAATATATTATAATTGCTTGTGGTAATCGGGCAACTGTTAATGTTGATCCATGCGTTTGGTACAGAGAAGGCAGATGATATGCATATTGTCAGTTTATGCACCACATTTGTAATGGGAGGCAGGGGTGAGGAATATAGGAACTGTAGAAGGATGGCGATCAACACACAGGTACAGAAGGTATGTATGGAGGAGGGAATAGGCTTCGTAGACATGTGGTTAAACTTTGTGGGAAGAGGTGACTTTTTCATGAGAGATGGACTTCATCTGACAGGGAAGGGCGCTGCAGTTCTTGCGTGTGAGTTTGTCAGAGTTGTCGACGAGGGCACAGGTACCATAGATTATTTAAACTAGATGCGCAGGGGGAACTGACAGAGAAAACTCAAAGGAGTACTACTACAAATACACATCCAAAGAAATGTTCACCAATAATTTCAGACAATGAACTTAAATGTGTATGCTCAAATGCCAGGAGCATAGTAAATAAAAAAAGTGAGTTAGACATTATGGTAGCAGATATTGATCCTCATGTAATAGGCATCACAGAATCATGGGCAAATGAAGATTTAGTAGATGCTGAGTTAGCACTGACAGGCTATGTAATGTTTAGGAAGGATAGACGAGAAAGAAGGGGAGGTGGAGTAATTTTGTATATTAAAGAATCTATCCAAACATATGAAATTACACTGAAAAGTGAAGCAGATAGTGTGGAAGCAATTTGGTGTAACATAGTTACCAGGAACTCAACATTAACAATAGGAGTAGTCTATCGTAGTCCTAACATAGGACAAGAGGAAGATGTAAAATTACAAAAGGTGATAAGGGAGGTGAGCAAGGGAGAATGTGTTATAATGGGTGATTTTAACCATGGCCATATACAATGGGAATCATTAGAGAGTGCTGGAGGTGACGACCATCAGTTTCTACTTCTAACACAGGATTGTTTCCTTACTCAACATGTCTTGGAACCAACCAGAGGTGGGAATGTGTTAGATTTAATTTTGTCTTCTCAAAATGAATTAGTTGACAATGTTAAAGTACACGAACCTTTGGGTTCAAGTGACCATAACCAAATCCATCTTAATATAAAAGTAAAAACAGGGAATACATATAAAAAACAATGGAGGAGGAACTTCAACAAAGGCAAATATAAAGTGATGAGAACATATCTAGCAAATATAGATTGGAATAACTTGCTGAAGAACAAGACAGCAACAGAATGCTGGACTTGTTTAAAATATGAGATTGAGGGCATTATTGAGAAATTTATTCCATTAAGAAAACAAGGGAAAAGATCCAGGAAAAAACATCTGTCAAAAAAAGCTATTAGAAAAATTGCTCACAAACAGATGCTGTGGTTCTATAAACACACTGGAAATGTAGAAGACTACATAAACTATAAAGAGGCACTTAACCTAGCTACAACTGAAATTAGAAAATGTAAAAGAACCTTTGAACAAAAATTGGCAGGTAATATAAAAAATGACAGCAAGAGTTTCTATGCTTATGTAAGGAGTAAACAGAAAGTTCGAGATAAGGTCGGACCACTGGAAAACAACAGTGAAAACATAATTTCAGATGGGTTCCAAATGGCAGAGGTCCTGAATGAGTATTTTAGCTCAGTTTTTACCACAGAAGATATCAGCTCACTTCCAGTTCCATTGACTAAATTTGAGGGCAATAAATCAGAACATTTAGGGCAGTTATTTGTAACTCCTGAAATGATAGCAAAGAAAATTAAGAAGATGAAAGATAATAAATCACCTGGAGTTGATGGGATACCACCAAAACTGCTAAAGGAAATTGTTGATCAAATTAGTACACCACTTGCAAACTTATTTAACTTGTCACTAGAAGGAATAGTTCCTTCAGAATGGAAAGAAGCAAACATTACGCCGCTATTTAAGAAGGGATCGAGGAAGAAGCCAGAAAATTACAGACCAGTGAGTTTAACATCAGTTGTATGTAAATTACTCGAAACATTAATTAGAGACCACATGGTGGAATTCCTCATAAAACATAAATTAATAAATACATCTCAACATGCATTCCTAAAAGCAAGGTCATGTCTAACCAATCTCTTATGTTTTTTAGAAGAAATTACAAAGTGGGTAGATGACGGGTCACCAGTGGATGTTGTCTACTTAGATTTTCAGAAAGCTTTCGATAAAGTGCCACATCAAAGATTGTTACTTAAACTAAAAGCCCATGGTATAGGCAATGATGTAATCAACTGGATAGAAAAGTGGCTTACACACAGAAGACAGAGAGTAATAGTAGATGGTAAGATTTCAAACTGGAAATCTGTTTTGAGTGGGGTACCACAGGGATTAGTGTTAGGCCCTATACTGTTTTTAATATATATAAATGATTTGGAGGATGACATATCTAGCAAAGTACTCAAATTTGCAGATGACACAAAAGTATTCAGAAAGGTTACTAATGATACAGATAAACAAAGTTTACAGGATGATCTAGAAAAATTAGTTAAATGGTCAGAAAAATGGCAAATGTTATTCAATATTGGGAAGTGTAAATGTATACACATAGGACATGGAAATATGGACGAGGAATATAAAATGGGGGATGCTGTACTAGGTAGAACCACACAAGAAAAGGATTTAGGAGTAACATTTAATGCTGACATGAAAGTTTCAGAGCAATGTGGGATTGCTGCTTCGAAAGGAAATCAAATTCTAGGGCTAATTAGGAGAACTATCACGTATAAGGAGAAACATCTAATTGTACCCCTGTGCAAAGCAATAGTTAGACCACATTTGGAATATTGTATTCAAGCATGGAGGCCATATCGTAAAAAAGACATAGATAAGCTAGAAAGAATACAACGAAGAGCAACTAAAATGATTCCAGAATTGAGAGACCTTAGTTACGAAAGTCGCTTATTACAATGTGGTTTGACAACACTAGAGACCAGGAGACTAAGAGGAGACCAAAATTAATAGTAGTGTTTAAAATAGTGAACGGTTATGAGGATGTTGATATGAATATGTTTTTCAAACTTAAAGAAGGCAGTAGAACCAGAGGACACAAAGCAGCATTAGTTAAGGAGCAGTGTAGGTTGGACATGAGAAAGTACTCTTTCTCACAGAGGGTGATAAATGAATGGAACAAACTGCCAAACGATTGTGTTAATGCTAGTAGTGTGAATATGTTTAAAAATAGAATTGACAGATATCTGATAAGGGCGGGCTACACATAGGTAAGAAAATTGTTGGACTCTCGATAAGCCAATGGCTTCCTTGTCCACTTGCCATCTGGAACTTGTTGTTCGAGATGGCAATCTTGTTAAATCTTGTTAAATCTTGTATTTGGGAAGATCACAATATGAGAGTTTAAAAACAAATTGGAGAAATAACCTAAACAACTGCCATGCAAGCACCACAACAACTACATTTTGATAAGTTGATGATAATGTGTTGTTGGGAGTAACAGTTGTGGAAGTGGTGATACAGTGATACATAGGAGAGTGGAAGAACAAGCTGCAGCGTGTCTATCATCAGAGAGTCATCATGTGGCATGGGAGGTTGAAGAAACAGAAGAAACAGTGGAAGAGAAAAGTGATGGAAGCCTGAGTCCTATCAGCATGTGTGCATTGGTTGGGAATACAGGCAACGGAAAACAACAGGGTTTGTTGAATCTGTATTGTGAAATGGGATGACAGAAGGATGACTGGTGAATTGTGAGAAGAGATTAGAATGAAGAAGCACATGAAAAGGTCAAATAGTTGACAATATATAGCAATGGGCAGGTCATGTACAGAGTGATGAAAGATATTGCAACATATAGTAGGGTAAACTCTAAGGGTGGTAGAAGGAGATGATCAACACTAAGATGGAAGGACTGTGTGAAGATATATCTAGAAAAGGCAGATGTGTAAAGCGGAGAGTGGGAGAGAAGGCAACAAGCGACCATGAGGGCAAATATGAGAAAGATGCAGTAACATCTGTACTGGGGCCACCACTCAATTTGGGAAGAACCGTTTTTATAGAAATATTACACACAAAAAAATATCGGCCAATGTATGGAGGAGCGGACGATGACAGGATTCAAGATAGTGAAACAAAATAATAAATGATGGTGCAATAATATCGGGACATGAAATAAATACAATTTAAAGAGACAATAATTAGGAGAAGCCTTTGTCCAGTTGAAGGAAAACAAGGTACAAAAATTGTGTTATTAATTTGTTAACGTCACACATGACAAAACGTCAGATATACTGTCATACCTCTGGATTCATCCTCACGGCCGCATTGGACTTGCTCTGAAACAAAACATCAAAACATATATGTATATTATATATACATGTGTATATTATATGTACAGTCGCGCCTCGGTATAACGCGGTGGTTAGGGTCCACAATATTGGACCGTGTTGTGAGGCACGTTAGGTGTTCCCGTATCTGCCACCAGGGGTACCACTAAGAGCAATTAACATGCCACGCTGCCACTGATTGCCGCAGCTGTGAGGAAGCCCTGTTGTCCCACATGGTTTATAAAGCTTATTTAGAGTAGAATATTAACGTTAATGTGTGTTGTATTGATTTTAAAATGTCATACTTTATCGAATGTTGAACTGAATAAAATACATGTGTGTGGAATTAAGGAATACAAGTAATCTGTTACGATGGACTGACTGATCGCCACCACTGCGACGAAGCCCTGTTGTGCCGCACGGCATATAAAGCTTATTTAGAGTAGAATATTAACGTCAATGTGCGGTGTATCGAGTAAAAAATGTCAAAATGTTTAATTTAATAAAATACATGTGTGTAGAATTGTGGAATACAAATCTGCAATAATCTTTTACGACGGACTGACTGTATGACGAGTCACTGTGAGTAATGCTCATCGAAAACAATAACCTGGAGACGAGCAGCGGAACATGTGCACCCTTGCAGCGCAAACATTGATTAAAAATTCTTGTAGCTTCACTTCATCTTTTAGCCATCCCCGAAGCGTCGATTCGGGAACGCGCATCTCCCTAGACACTTTGCATTGTGTTTGCCCTTTTGTATCTGGATGACCAAATCTAACTTTTCGAGTACCGTGTACACTTTGCATTTTGGCATACCGAAGATTCGAGAATGATATCTGTGATGCAACAGACTAACGGAAGGCTAATGATACTTCGTTGCTGTTTCACCTGAGTTTTATATTGCTGTTGCCTGCTCAATTGCGTTTAACACTATTTTACTCAACTTTTATTTCAATGCACTGTGAGATATTTTCATGTATCGGCATTCAGTAAGAATGGTTTAATCTTGCCACCTGAAATCGACTCGCTCTTGCTGCCTGTTACGAAGAATAAACGGGTTAAACTTAATGGCTGGTGTGTCTCTGATGTCTAAATTACCACTGAATGTGTGTGAATGTTTTATTCACATGCAACACATTTGTGTGAATCACCATTGCAATTAAGAAGTCACCTGGCCGAAGCCAATGCTGGTGAAACACAATAGATGGCAGCCCAAGAATTTCACCCCTGGCGGCAGAAAATCGGGGTCTGCAACCGAACACGTTACACCCGAATCTGCGTAATAACGGGGCGTGTTATAATGAGGCGCGACTGTATATTATATGTATATTATTTAGCAGACACCTGTCCATAATAGACACCTATCTACAACAGACACTTTTGAAACTTCCCGAATTACTTGCTATTTGTTTGCACTGTCCGCTAACTGCCCATAGCGGCCACCTGGCCAATGTGGACAACGGACAGGGAATTTGGACCCAACCATTCATAGTCACCCTGCCGCTTGCGGACAGATCAAAGTGCATTGACAATCCCATGAGTCAATCTAGCTGAGCCACCGCTGATACCCACTAATCAGGGTTTTTGTTAAGAGTTAGGACCCGGGTAATTTACCCGGTTATGGTGATCCATGTACCCAGCTTTCATAGTCATAGAGGAAGGCCAATTTTTATTATCCCTCGCATCAGCTATCGACCGACCTGCTTTTGCATTAAACATTGCAGCATTGACATCCCACAGACAGGTCAGCGATTGATGATGATCACGACATGTGGCAGCAAAACACCGCCAGTCAACGAATGTCATTTTGCGTTAATAAACGGCAGTTTTAAATCATTCGCAGACATCTTGCACGTCACCAGAGCATATTTACTTCCCACAATTCATAGTATTACTTGTGGTTCGTAGTTAGTAGACAGTCTACCAAGTGCCTGGTGGACAGATCGGCAACCACGTCAGGCGTAACAAATGGTGCATATGATTGTCAAATTTGGTTTAGGGCAGTTTTAGCAATCGGATTTGGTACGAATAGCCGCATTAGCCATGTTTTTATAAGTTTTCAATATGGCATATTTACAGAATGCGCACTAATAATACTACAGTTGCATCAGAATCACGAAGACTTTTCAACACACAAAAGGGTCATATCAATATTTGTATTAAAAACAACAAAGTAATATGTACTTTGTTAATAATGGAAAATTGGAATACTTCAAACAATTTTCACATGAAACACATTATTTGTAGAGCACTACCAATCACTTAATATTGAAGATAATTATAAGTGCATTTAAAAAAAAACCATAAGGAGACTTAAATTGCTAGCTATGGTGATGTTTAACTGAGGCTACGTAATACAAATGGATAATGTGATAAAACTAATATTTATATACATCATTCATATATCTATGTATATACAGGGTGTATATATATATATACATATACATACATATATATATATATATATATATATATATATATATATATATATATATATATATGTGCATATAATTATGTATGTATACATAGCATATATGTGCTATATATATATATATATATGTATAATATATGTGACTATATATCTATAATTATTTCTCTATAAATATATATATATATATATATATATATATATATATATATATACATACAACATAGTATTGCTTGGTTCTCTTGCATATTACGGCACAGTAATTATAATAATAATGTTTTATTTCCGGCAAGAGCCGATATATATATATACAAGTAAAAAAAACAAATATACACACATGTTCAATATTAAAGGTACATGTAGTGAGAATAATATATATATATATATATATATATATATATATATATATATATATATATATATATATGTATACATATATATATATATGTATATATATATATATACATACATGACATGCAGTAAAAATATATGTAAAATAAGTTAGAATAAAAAAATATATATATATATACAGGCTGTACATAAAAGTACACACATCATGAATTAAAAGCATACAATTGATCGATCAAATGTTTAATCATTGGACTTTGATAATAAATAAAAGTGTGAAAATAATTCATAAAAAGTATATTATTGGAGTTTTCTAACCGGCATAAAAGGCTAAATATTGATGAGCGAATGTGTTCATTAAAGGATGTAACATAATTAGTAGCGAACACATGACTTGTACTACAGTGGGGTGACAAATTGTGTAAAATTCTAAAACTGTTGTTATAAGCAACAGTAATACCTTTCAGACTGTTTTTAAATTACACCAGACTTGAGGTATACAATGAACCACAGTATAAATTAAATTAAAGTTGTTTTAATGGTACTGTTGCATAAATTATTCACAATTCTACGGACTATTTGACTATGTGTATTTATAAAAATGACTTGTATACTGGTTGCTGCACCATTCAGTATAGCCTAGGCCCTAGGTTATAGACTACTGTGTGTCGTTCGATAATCGTAATTTTTTCATTAAAAACAACTTTTCTAACAATTTGTTTGCACTGCAACGATGAAATAATTGTTAGTGATTTAGAATATGGATGTCTTAGGCAAATGTTTCTTCAGATTTTTGTGAACATGGCATATTATATTACGTATAGCAACTGGCTCGGCACAACGATTCTTGCCTACGTTACTGTTTATAACGTTGATTATTTGGTGACTTAGTGTCAGTTGCTTCCTTTTGAAAAAATTTGTGACATAAAGAAGCAAGTGCTATCAAATCAACCTTGAATAACCCCCCTTAACAAACACCAAAGCAGGACAATTATGTGACCAACTGTGGCAAACGATGAACATTTTAACAACTATGTAATGCATTAAGTTTTTTTCAATTTCGAAAATGCACGAAGTTCGGAAACAAGACCATTTTCAATATTCATGTCAACAAGGTATTATTAGTAACCTTTGCTATTTGTTGCTATGTGATAATTCGTAATATTTTCATTAATTTGTTACACGGTCATGAACATATGTATAGATATTATTGGCCTATTTGGGAGAAAAAGGTGATGGATGAAATTTTAGTAACCATTTGTTGCTCCACTGCTCTGAGGTATTTAGGTCATCTTGTAAAAGGTCCTAGTCATTTTGATCTGTAATAGTTCTAAATATCTTGATGTCATCTGCAAATACAAATGTATCAGACTTGGTTAGTTCTTGTAGGTTGTTTATGTATAGTACAAAAAGTAACAGTCCTATAACCGAACCCTGGGGTATCCCAGAAGTTACATTGTGCCATTTCGATTCTTTACCATTTACAGCCACCTTTTGTTTTCTCTCTGTGAGAAATGTTTTTATCCAATTTATTGTTTCATTCCTAATGTTGTAGCTATCCAATTTATTTATTAACCTCTTATGTGGTACCGTGTCAAAAGCTTTTTGGAAGTCCACATAAATTACATCTATGTAATTTCCATTGTCGATTCCCAAGGTCCAGTTATCTCAAACTTTTATAAGTTGGAGGATATTGAGCGCCCTGATATAAAACCATATTGGAAAGGTGGAGAAAGGGGGTTTATTGGTGTGCCCTGAGGATGCGAGACCTGGATATTTCACAAGACCGGACTGCGGTCCTGGGCCAGCTACTTGATCATGACCATGTGACTGTGGTCACATGACCAGAGAAAATTATACAGACAGTAGCTTCATTATTACAGTTATAGCTGACACTACAATAGGGTACAGCTTCAAAAATGCCATAGACAGCTGCTCATTATCTTTGAGCATCAACTATGCAGGCCATCTGTCCTGAAAGCACCTGTTCCTAAAGAAACCACCATATCCAACTGTTGCAGCAGCATCTGTATACAGTGTAAAGCCAACTGCTTTAATCACTTCTTGATCTAGAAAGAGGGCCACCCCATTCCACTCAGTGAGAAATCTATGCAGACATTCTTTGTTGAGTCTCACATAGTGATGTAACTGTTTTACAGAGGCTGCCAAAGATAAGAGATAAGCTACAAAGCTTCGACCCTGTGGAATTACCCTGGAAGCAAAATTTAGGTGACCCAATAAGCTCAACAGCTCCCTCTTTGAAATACTGTGCTTATTTTTGAACTTATCCATTATAGTGATTATCCTGCTAAGTTTGTCATCAGGCAACCTGGCTACCATTTTGTCAATGTATAGGACAGTACAAGGTTAATCATTCAACAGACCAGTTTGAAAAAAATTCACAAGTAGTGGATTTTCGTTGGTAAAAATATGCATATTTGTGGAAGGCAAGTTGGACAGTGTGTAAGTTGGAAATGTCATTTGATTGAATTCTAAATAAATGTTTGCCTTTGAAGAAATGCAGATATGATTCAAGGTATAATATAAGTTGATTTAACTGCCAAAAATTATTTTCTTATGCAACAAAATATATATTGAAACAAGAAATTTTTAT
The DNA here is from genome assembly GCA_963662155.1 of Lamellibrachia columna. Taxonomy (NCBI): domain Eukaryota; kingdom Metazoa; phylum Annelida; class Polychaeta; order Sabellida; family Siboglinidae; genus Lamellibrachia; species Lamellibrachia columna. The sequence goes on from OY759261.1 coordinate 50,208,373, forward strand.
TGAATTAAGACATTTTTTAGAAATTTTTTCTTGACGAATTCAAAATATATGATTGAATAAGAACATTTTGTTGAATTAAGAAAATATTTTTTACTCAAAAAAGATTTGAGATAAATATTCTTAATGTTAGACTTTTGTTCTTATTGAGCACACGTGGAAGAACTGGTGGTGAAAGTGGATTCTCAGGTCAGAAAATGATTACATAATCTGCTGATGATTCTGCTAACTACAGAGCACTTTTTTAAAGTCTGACAACGAGCATGTTTTGAAAATGTATTTACAATTCATATAATATATATGCAGATTTTATTAATGATGAATTTAAGAATCAAACAACTGCATAGAATATAACATGAGGCTTATTAGATATAAGCAATACTATAAAACAATACATCAGGTGCAGAATCTAACAATAAGTATTGTCTACATTTGATTGGGCATTTGAAATACACATTTTTGGGGGTTGCATTCAAAGACATGTTCTCTGTTGACTCTGGATTAATTTTGTAAGCTGTTGCATCAATTGAAAAAATTTTGTAAGCTGTTGCATGTATTGAACAAATGCAATGTATATGATTACAGTACGTATGCAAATGCAATGAAAATGTCACAACTGCATTTGAATGTGCATGGCAACCAAAATGTTGATTCAAATGCATTTGCATTGATTAACAAGTCTGTTACCAAATAATATCTAAATGTAATATTTCCAAGTTTTATTTTATTCATTTTTTAAAATATATTATCAGATTACGATATTAGTGAATTTACCAACATACGTTGTCGACTCTTGGAGTAAGATATATTAGTTCTATTGCATTAATTATTTCTGATGAACAGGTGCTTATAAACTACTAGAGCTAACTGTATTTGCAATTCATACAATGTAAATGTCGATTTTATTAATGATGAATTTAATAATCAAACAACTGCATAGAATACAATATCTCATTTAATTGGGGACGTAAAAGAACCATTGAGGATGACATGCACCCTGGCAGTGACCACCCTGGCAGTGACCACCCTGGCAGTGACCACCCTGGCAGTGATCACCCTGGCAGTGACCACCCTGGCAGTGACCACCCTGGCAGTGACCAACCTGGCAGTGACCACCCTGGCAGTGACCACCCTGGCAGTGACCACCCTCAATGCCAGCATTGGTCGGCTTGTCGATACTGTTCTAAAAAAAGCTGGCTAATTGAATGAAACCTCGAAACACCATCCAATTGTAGTAACCACAACATACAGACCGGTGCCCCAGTGGTCTCATTAAGGGTCTGCCATAAGCCCATACTGCCAGTGCCCCAGTGGTCTCATTAAGGGTCTGCAGTGAGCCCATACTGCCAGTGCCCCAGTAGTCTCATTAAGGGCTGCAGTGAGCCCATACTGCCAGTGCCCCAGTGGTCTCATTAAGGGTCTGCAGTGAGCCCATACTGCCAGTGCCCCAGTGGTCTCATTAAGGGTCTGCAGTGATCCCATACTGCCAGTGCCCCAGTGGTCTCATTAAGGGTCTGCAGTGAGCCCATACTGCCAGTGCCCCAGTAGTCTCATTAAGGGCTGCAGTGAGCCCATACTGCCAGTGCCCCAGTGGTCTCATTAAGGGTCTGCAGTGATCCCATACTGCCAGTGCCCCAGTGGTCTCATTAAGGGTCTGCAGTGAGCCCATACTGCCAGTGCCCCAGTGGTCTCATTAAGGGTCTGCAGTGAGCCCATACTGCCAGTGCCCCAGTGGTCTCATTAAGGGTCTGCAGTGAGCCCATACTCCCAGTGCCCCAGTGGTCTCATTAAGGGTCTGCAGTGAGCCCATACTCCCAGTGCCCCAGTGGTCTCATTAAGGGTCTGCAGTGAGCCCATACTCCCAGTGCCCCAGTGGTCTCATTAAGGGTCTGTGCTAATGAGGGTTACCAGTTAGCTTCCACATCTGAATAAGAAAGTAGCAAGGTGGCCGTAGAAGCCATGCAGTTTATACAACTATAGGAAATACAGAAGACTTCTGGATGGTTTGACTTGTACCCTGTTCATTCCATGAGACAAAAGGTAAGAATGTTGTCCAGGCATCTTCTTGTATAGCAATATGACATGTGGCCCAGGCATGCAGAGTAAGAAGTGTGAGATAATGTTTGAATGTGTGGAGCACAGCTGGGCTGTTTGAAAAATGTGCTCTTCATCACAACTTGCATTTTGTGGTAAGAAAATTATTTCTGACATGCAGTGATCAGAATTAAAAAAAAAACCTCTTTCTTTCTTTCTTTCTTGTTTTAAGAAAAATATTTTTACAAATGTGAAACATCAAAAATTACCACAAGAAAAAATTTCTTATGAAATTTAAGAAACAATTTCTTGATTTATAATTTTTCCTAGAATATAATTGAAGAAACGTTATCTTGCTTTTTTTCTTGATTTAAGTCTTATTTCAAGGAAAAAAATTCGTAGATAAGAAACATCTTGGATAAATAAGAAAATGTTCTGTATACTTTTCTTGAATTGAGAAAATATTTTCTTAGAATAAGAACATTTTTGTGCTGAGAAATTTCTTAAATTACATAAATTATTTTCTTATGTGGCTTCCTAAAATATTTTTCTTGTTTTAAGATGTTTTTTCTTAAAATTTTATTTTTATTACTTTCACTAGTGAGATTGTGAAAGGAATATGTAGCGAAGTATTGCGTGTGTGTGTGTGGTGGTGGGTGGGTGGGTGGGTGGGTGGTGAATATGTGCATATATGTACGTATGTATACATCCATGGTACATTACTTTATTTTAAGATGTTTGTTTTTGCATACGTTGTATTGTATTTATCCATTTAGTGCACCCATTCGCAAGCGGCATCCATTATTGTCATGTAAACTACATTGATAAACTACATGATTGGGATTATTTGTAGTGATCATATTTTTGTTAATGACTAAATTAGCTGTATCTTACAATATGTATACCATAGTTTGTACTTCGGCAGACTAATAATAGATGCCATAAACATATGTTATTGTGTGTGTTTACATATCTATTAATGAACATAAAAAAATTCACACAATAACAAAATATGACAATTGTAACACACTCACCAAGTGGCAGCCGTACGGGTTCTTGCAGACAGATCGGTTCACTCTGTCCAATCACATTCTCAGCAAACACTCGTAGGAAGTAATGTTTGCCTTTGTTGAGTTGGCTCATTTTGAACTCAAGTGTGTCGGTACTGGTGTGGCCAGCAGTTGTGAAGTTGGGCGTTCTGGCATCGGCTTTCTCCAAAACGTAGCGAGTGATGGGTGAGTTGCCGTCACTCATTGGAGCTTGCCACGTCACACAGATATAGTCAGTGCAGACCTCCACCACCTGCAGGTTGTGTGGTGACGATGGCTTGTCTGAATAAAACAATTGTAAAATAAAAAAATGACATGACTAATTATCTAAGATATATTTTCTTAACAGTGACAATATCTGAATGCAATTTGCAAGTTGAAAACCTGTTCAAAAGCGTTAGCAGGGAGAATCAACTACTCGCTATAATATTATGATTTTCCAATCAGGAGAACATATAAAATAGTAGAAGATTTTACCTAGCTTGGCAGTATCACCAACAAACAACAAGTCATCAATTATGAGCTAAACTGCACAGTGGGGAAAGCATTAGCATATATATATATATATATCTATATATATATATATATATATATATATATATATATGTTTCTCAGAGTCAGAAAGTGCATTATTAAGTTATATTTAGTTAAATGTCATAATTAGTTTGCACACATCAAAAGCTTTCAGTACACACGCATGCAAGCCTCGGCATTGATTACTTTTCACTTTTCTTGCACCATATAGACTACTGCTCAGAAGTATGGGCAAATACTTATCGCACAAATCTAATGCTGCTAGTTACTCTACAAAAGATAGTAAAGTAAAGTAAAGGCTCGTGACCATACAAATATCTTATTTATTAATCTGAAATTTATAAAAAAAATTGACTTAATTGATGAAAAAAATTTAACTTATAATATTTTATTCTAATTAACACAGTTGCACAACACAAGGCAAAAGTATTTTATGTTAGTATTCATGATCACACAACAAGAACATAGGTATAACTGATATAATTATGTTCTTTCATATTAATCTGCCATTTTAATAAATTTCCTCATAACTAATGATTAAGGAATAAATTATATTATATTTATATTAGTTACTGACAATAGATACCAGTTGAAGACATTTCTACCAAATATGTTGATCACTACATCGATGTTGATGCCATAGTGAGTTTGCATCAGACAGGTTCAGTTGCACTGCTGAAACATGTCCACTGTCATATGTGTCCTCAGAAGCAATGCAATTCAGGATCAAGATTGATGGATATATAAAATCGTCATTTTGTTGTCACGTATTGCCTAGCTAAGCATTATTAATTGTAACAACGATCAAGTTCATATTTGATAACATCTGTGTCACCATTGTATAAGAGGTGGTCATAACATTACAAATATTTAGTTCAATTACCAATTGTATGGACATTGTTTTCAAACATGTTACAGAAACTTACTGCCTTTGATTCAACTGACAATTCGCTGAGCAATTTGATGTGTGCTTTTGTTACTACATTTCATCAACTGCATCTTAAATTGATGAAAAAATATTGATAACTAATGTATGACTTGCCTTCAGCGACTCTGACATCTGACTTTGACTTACTTGCTTCTGCAACAGGCTGTCGTTCTTCACCAAGCTGTTGTTCTTCAGAACGTTGTTGTTCTTTTGCAACAGCAAGCTGTTGTTCTTCTGCAGGCTGTCGTTTTACAACAGGATGTCGTTTTTCCGCAAACAATCGTTTTAAAACACGATGTTGTTCTTCAGCAGGTGTTTGTTCAACAGCAGGCTGTTGTTCTGCAGCTTCTGCCACAGGCTGTTGTTCTGCAGGCTAAATTGAAAACACTTTAGTCCATAGGTCTATAAGAAATGGGTCAAATGTGTAACATAATTTTAACCCTAAAATAACAGATATTAGTTAACCCTACCGTAGAAAGTGTTACCAAACATTGATATCATATTTTTGTGTGAAAACGTCTTTGATGGATAATTTTCTGCCGCCATGACTGTGATATTAGGGCGGGCAAATGCATATTGGACAGTTATCATCAGATGGCACCATTAGGTTGTGAGTGACAAACGGTGGCACCATATTACGGATAATCGATGCTCTGGACGTTCGTGAGATTTCCAACATGGCGGTGGTAGATGATAGCAAGATGCAAGACACAACTCAGCGATACTTCAGTACTTGTCTTCATCATTAAATGTCCAACTTAAATTTTTTTAAGATTCTGACACTGCACCTGTTTTCAAGAGTGTCATGACCTATCTGAGTGTGGACATGCTCTGCTGCTGTCACTAATGCATGTCCCAGCTATGGGCAAATAGTAACGCTTGGAAAGGAGATGGGCACCACCAAGCGGATCACGCCCTAGACACACCACACGATGACAATCAATACACATTGATCGCAGCCCGGATTAACAATGACCATGCCATCCACCCTTCACCAGGACTGACGCGATGAGTATAATACTGGTGACCAAACAAGTAAGATCCGTGGGAGAGACAATATCACCATAGGAACGTGAAACATTAGAACAATGAGACCAGCAGGGAAACTAAAAGAACTCACATATGAGATGGACAGGAACCGCTGGAACCTCCTTTGACTATGCGAAGTACGATGGAAGAACTTCAGCGAAACAACAACCGAAGAGAGACACAAACTGCAGTGGTGAAGAGGATAAACATGAATACGGCATTGGTTTTCTTGTTCACAAGAACATCATGAAATCTATCATGGGATGTCGTCCAATCTCCAGCAGACTCATTTCCATCTGTCTAAGGGCAGACCCATTCAACATCACAGTAATGCAAGTTTACGTCCCTACAACTGACTACAACAAATAGAAGATTTCTACAGCCAGCTGCAGAGAATCATCAACCAGGCTCTCAAGAAAGATATCCTAATTGTGCAGGGAGATTGGAATGTAAAGGTTGGCAAAGATACACAAGAGAACTTGCAAGACATCTGCGGGCCTTTCTGCAATGCAAACTACCAAAGAAAGAGGCTTTAGGCTCCTGTAGTTTGCTACTTACAACAAACTAGGTCTGGCCAATACATATGGTCCTCACAAAGCATCCAGGAGATGGACGTGGCACTCTCCGAATGGCCAGCATCACAATCAGATCGATTACATATTGCTGAAACAGTAATTCTGGTGTGGCATAAATATAGCAAAGACCCTGGGAGAATGGTTTCGCACCACCATTGGAGTCCACCAGGGCCACCTTCTATCACCCACTCTATTTAACATATTTTTAGAGAGGATCATGACTGATGCCCTTGAAGATCACTTAGGAAGAGTCAGCATAGGAGGCAGAACAATAACAAATTTATGCTTTGCAGATGATATCGATGGCTTAGCAGAGGATGAACAGGAGCTAGCTAACCTAGTGAGCTGCCGGGACAATACATCTGCGCCCTACGGAATGGAAATTAGTGCTGGGAAAACCAAGCTAATGGCCAACAACACCAATGGCATCAACAAGAAGATCACAGTGAATGAACAAAGATTAGAAACAGTGTCCAAGTTCAAGTACCTGGGTTCAGTTATCATGGGTGAGAGATCCAAACCTGAGATCATTTCAAGGATTGTCCAGACAACAGCAGCGTTGACAAGACTGAAACCAATATGGAGAGACAAAAACATCACCCTTTGATCCAAAATCAGACTGATGCAATCACTTTGTCAATATTTCTATATGCATGCGAGACATGGACTCTTACAGCCGAACTGCAAAGAAGAGTACAAGCCATGAAAATACGGTGCTATCAAAAGATCCTTTGCATCTCATACAAGGACCATGTAACCAACAAAGAGGTCCACAACAGAATCAAACAAGCTATTGGGCCCTATGAAGACCTCCTAAAGATGGTAAAGAGACAGAAGCGGAAATGGTATGGGCACGTCTCACGAACATCCGGCATGACAACGACCATCCTGCAAGGCACCGTTAGGGGAGCAAGACAGAGGAAGAGGTGGGAGGACAACATCAAAGAGTGGACAGGCCCGGACTTCTCAAGAGACACAAAGGGCGGCAGACGAGAGGAAGAAGTGGAGACAGCTGGTTTCAAGGTCGGTGGTGCCCCAACGACACTACGGGTTACGGGATTGATGATGATGATGATCATCATCAACATGTTCTGGTTTCGGTTTCATCTTCTCCAATCTTGTAAAATACACTCATTTTAACAATTTAACTTAGTTATCTGATCATGTGTGCGTGCGTGCGTGCGTGCGTGCGTGCGTGCGTGCATGCCTGCATGTATGTATATCTGAGCGCTGTTGTCTGGTCTGCTTTAAAGTCACTGACAAAATCCTTCCAGTTTGCTTTCATAAAGTTGAAGTACCCGGTAGCTGCAGATTGGAGTTTTGGTGTTGTGGGGGAGCTGAACTGGCAATATGTCACCGCTGTCAGTGTGACATCTGCGCCTTTATTCCTTTGTTGCACAATGCTACCACGTTCTTACTGGTGGAGATCAAGTCATAGCCAAGGCCCACGTAGTTGTTCTAGTATGATATACACAGCTTTTGGTCATGTAATGAAATGTGTCTTTTGTCTGTGTTGTAATGGCAATTTGTGCTACTGCTACTGCTGCTGCTGCTGCTGCTGCTGCTTCTGCTGCTGCTGCTGCTGCAGCTGCTGCTGTTATTAAAGTCGCCAATGACAACTAATTTTGTAAAAATACAGATTGCTCTTGTGGTGGTTTGTCGCTAGTTGTGATGGAGTAAAACAGATGTCTACAATCAATACTTATGTATTGGTCATATATCCTTCCGATGGCATGGATCATAACTGCCACTACTACTACATGTAAGCCACTTCTGAAAGCTAATATTTTTTATTACATGGACACTCTTACTATTGGGCCCTCAACACATTGGTTTAGACGTGGACTCTGGCAATGAAAAATGAAGCATCTTACCATACTAATTCTGTCTCCAAATTCCTTATTCAGCTGGTAGAAACATTTCTCAGACACACCACTATTCCAAAGGCTGAAAGAAATAAAAGAGGTTTTCTGTATATGTGCATGCGTGTGTAGTATACAGTACACTGTGCATGCATGAAACTGTGTGTGAAAGTCTAAATATATCTAGTACATACTTCATCTTTAACTGTGGTAGTCGTATCATCAGGTCTCTCAACATCATCTCAACATCATCTGTGATGGAGTTGTCAGCACACCTGTAAATGACGGACAAAAACTAAATAATCTTTGTCTGCTAAACTTTCTTCCCATGGATGAATACAAATTGAGATTTTGACAACTAACCTTCAACTCTATATATATATATATATATATATATATATATATATATATATATATATATATATATATATTGTTACATCATAGCTTTGCAACCCCAGCTGTTAAAAAGTTATAAAGCATTGTGAACTGTTTTCATAGTACGGTTTGACTGTGTGATGTATTATAGCTCCCAAAACAATGTTTTAATGCGGTTGTACTACGTGTGATATGTTTAAACCAGGATTGTCAAATATCTGACGAGAGAGTGCTACACAAAGAACAATTTTGTTGGACTCTCGAGAAGTTGTTCACTTGTCATCTGGCACTGGTTGCATCAGACAGCAGCACATTTAGCACACACATGTCATGGTTTACTTTATTTACATGGTTACAAAATATTAATTTTAGAAAAATCAATAAAAAAACAATTAATAAATTTAGGTAATTAATAAATTCCAATTGTGGACAAGGAAGCATTTAACTTCCAGAAAATCCACCATTTTTAATCACACGTGGATAATTACGTTCTAAAAATCTATAAACCAAAATAAATTAAATAGGATGTGCTAAAATATTATCATTTATAATAAAAGTAGCCGAGTTGCCCAGCATTGCAAAGGAGAAAAGGCAGCCATTGAAAGAGCTTATGACTCCTAGCGCTACCCAGTCAAGTTTTAGTAGGGTAATTAATACCAATGGCAATGACAGATACAACTTCATACCTATCTCATGTATCTCAGAACAATCATAGAAAACATACACAGCGCTGCTAACAATTGTACGCAGCTATGAACTCTTATTGTTCCGAGTTATATAATCTACGTCAAACGCCCACTATGTTTCATAATGTCCTCACCCCCGGGAATTTATATTTTTACTGCTCAAACCACCCCTACGGGTCTCCAAGCATGCCTACAAAATTTCAGCCGCATAACTGTGAGAGAGCAAACAGATACACAGGCACAAACTGTTTTACAGTATATATTAATTAAGTTGTAATATGATTTGTGCCAATGTGATGAGGTTTCTACAAAGTTCCAAAAGTAAATAAGATCCACACAAAATAATTAGCAAGTAATTCAAAGCAGTCATCAAGTTATAGTTTTAACATAAATGCTGTGATAAATACACAAATGTTTTCTTACTCGAGACTCTTCAGACTTTTTCCTCCATGATGGAGCAGCCCGTGTGTGATGGGAATCAATGACTCTGGAGTGAGATCGCAGTGGTCCAACCTATAAAAATATTTTTTTTCATTACAAGTGTATATATTTGATCATCTATAAAATATAATTTATCCTCTCAATTATTGTCTGACATTACATGTAACATAGGATTGGCACAACTTAAATAGTTAATTAATTTACAGCAATGCCTCAACATAAACACTAGATATACAGTGTAATATGAAAAGTGTCACAGAATTATAAAACTTCAAAACACAGTATAAAACTATATTTTTAAACATAAAATTTTTCTCAATAAAAAGCGATTACAAAACAATGAACCAATGAACAATACTGAATTATTTATTATTGCACTTGTTCAGATGTCATAGTCATACTACGCAAATAAATGTGTAATCATGATATTACATTAATAATGGGAAGTTTCACAATAAATATCATACATCCACCTACTCACAGCAACTTCTATCTGGTTATAAGTTACAAAGATTATGTTTTATTTTGGTTGTTTTAGTTGTAGTATTATTCTGGTTGTTTGATTAATTAATACTTACTGTAACACCTGCAGTTGCGACATTAATGCAAGAGCATTGCCTAGATGTTGACCCGCCTTGAATGATGAAAACAATCCTTCATTGAAGCTCAGACTGCAAAGTCAATTATATTCCTCAGAATGCACAGTAGCTATTCTCCTAACTCCCGTTGGCAGGAATGCTGAGAATCGTACACCATGATATCATGAAAAGGGATGCGCAAATGTTATCATCAGAGTGAGAAACCACTGAGGATTAAGGGGAAATGCAATTTTTTAAAAACATTTCTGATTAATTTAAGGTACTTAGGAGTTCCTATAAGTTTTTGGGTGCAGCTAGAGAAAGCACACTTTTCTAGATTGGGATTAGTTTTAGAGACAAAGAGCCATTGCGAGATAGATTATCTCAGCTACCCCATAATATTTTAGTGAGTCAGGAGATTAGCCAAATAGGGTGTTTGTTGTGTAGATAGAGCACGATAAGAGTGAACAGTTTAAATTTGATTCGATAAACAATTGGACAGCAGACATGAAAGCCATATGAATGATACAGGTGTCACCAAATGGGACAGACAGGGAGAGCAAGATCACCCCAATTGTAGAAGTGATAAAAATTAATAAATTGCGATGCCAAAGGCATGATATGAGAAGATTCTGATATAAAGATGGCACTGAGCATGAAGATGACGGAAAAGTGATGCGTCTAGTGCTGTAGCGTAGTGTGTAGTATGTAGTTTTTGCTTTATACTCTCGCTTTTAGCTGCAGAACTCCACCTCGTACTCTCTTGGAGATATGTGCCTGTCCCAAGCCTGGAAAAGGAGGAGGGTTGGGCGTGGGGTTAGCAACCCCATCCCGTAAAACAAAGCTTGCTACAGAAATGACTACACGCAATTCTTCAAAAGATCAAGTCTCGGGAGGGGAAGACAATCTGGTTGGATTGAGTATGAAGCGTTGCAGTGAAAGCCGCAAGGAAGCTGCCCCATGGAACCTTCTTTATCCCAGGACAACTACCCAAGTTGGTACATGGAACGTGCGTACTATCTATGAAACAGGGAAGACCGCCCAGATTGCAGCAGAGATGAGTCAGTACAAACTTACCATACTCGGTCTCTGTGAGACGAGATGGACGTGGTCAGGGCAGATTTGCCTGGCAACAGGCGATACCCTCATTTATTCAGGACATGAGGAAGAGGATGCTCCGCACACAGGAGTTGGTCTACAGCTATCCAAAGGAGCAGCTAGAGTCCTTCTGGACTGGAAGGCATTTTTATCCCGCATCATTTCAACAAGATTCCACACCAGAATACGCAAGGTACTGATTGTACAGTGCTATGCCCCAACAAATGACTCAGAGGCAGAAAAAAAATCTGAGTTCTTTGGGAGACTTCAAGCAGTTGTGGACCAAAAGCAAAGAAAGATTTACTAATCATGATGGGTGATTTCAATGCCAGGATTGGAAAGGACAACATAGGAAAAGAGCTAGTCATGGTGAAGGAGGGCCTTGGTGAGATAAACGAGAATAGAGAATTATTTACCGACTTCTCTCACTTCAACATTCTGGTTGTCGGGGGAAGTGTATTCCCACACAAGAGGATTCACAAGACCACATGGATTTCACCAGACCATCAGACAGAACCAGATTGATCACATCTGTATCTCCAGTACCTTTAGAAGATCGCTGCAAGATGTCTGCTCCAAGAGGGGAGCTGATGTACAAACATACCACCACGTGGTCACAGGAAAAATCAAGTTCAAGCTCAAGAGATATCAACCAGGATTCAGATACAACACTGAACTGTTGAGAGACATAACAACCAAGTACAGCTTCCAATTGGAACTAACAAACAGATAGCAACTCCTGTCCAACATCATTGAAGACGACGCAACAGTGGAACAAGCATGGAAAGAAACTTGTGACAAGATACTTGGTAAGAGAACAAGAAGCAAAAAGACTGGATTTCAGCCGAAACCTTGGGGAAGGCAGCAGAGAAAAGCAACAGTAAACAACAGCAAAACAAGAGCAGCCAAGACAGAAACACACCGCCTATATACATAAGCCAACAAGGAGGTAAAAAGAAGGGTAAAACGTGACAAGAAAGACTTTGTGGAGAGACTGGCCGGCCAAGCAGAAGAAGCCGCAGGACAAAAAAATCTGAAAGAATTGTATGACATTACACGGAAGCTGGCGGGTACACGTCGTAAAGATGAACAACATGTTATGGACAAAACTGGACAGGTGTTGACATCCAAGCAGACCAACTCAACCGATGGAAAGAGTATTTCGAAGAACTACTAAACCGACTTTCACCTGATGAGCCTCCAGATATACCTTCGGCTGAAACACCACTTCGCATCAACATTGATAGGCCATCAAAAGAGGAAATCAGGAAAGCATTCCTACAGTTGAAGAACGAGAAAGCACCGGGCCCAGATGGGATTCCACCAGAAGCAATAAAGGCTGTAACAAAGACATCAGTAGATTGTCTTTACCAGCTCTTTGGGAAGATATGGGTTGAAGAAGAGATTCCAGAGGAAATAGCATATAAAAACTAAACAATCTTTGTCTGCTAAACTTTCTTCCTATGGATGTGTTGAAATTTTGACAACTAGCCTTCAACTCTATTACATCGTTACCTCATATCTTTACTATAACGTGCCAATAGCAACCCCAGCTGTGCATGCGAAGGCTCCTTATACAGGGTTTTACAGTAATGGTTGTAAAAACAAGTTATAAAGCATTGTGTACTGTTTTCATAGTATGGTTTGACTGTGTGATGTATTATAGCTCCCAAAACAATGTTTTAATGCGGTTGTACTACGTGTGAAATGTTTAAACCAGGATTATCAAATATCTGACGAGAGGGCTACACAAAGATGAACAATTTTGTTGGACTCTCGAGAAGTTGTTCACTTGTCATCTGGCACTGGTTGCATTAGACAGTAGCACATTTAGCACACACGTGTGACTGGTTTACTTCATTTACATGGTTACAAAACATTAATTGTATAAAAATCAATAAAAAACACTTAATTAATAAACTCCACTTGATGAACAAGGAAGCATTTAACTTCCAGAAAATCCACATTTTTAATCACATGTAGATAATTATGTTCGAAAAATCTATAAACCAAAATAAATTAAACTGGATTTGCTAAAATATTATCATTTCTAATAAAAGTAGCCGAATTACCCAGCATTGCAAAGGAGAAAAGGCAGCCATTGAAGAGCTTATGACTCCCAGCGCTACCCAGTCAAGTTTTAGTAGGGTAATTAATACCAATGGCAATGACAGATACAACTTCATACCTATCTCACACATCTCAGAACAATCATAGAAAACATAAACAGCGCTGCTAACAATCGTACGCAGCTATGAACTCTTATTTTTCCAAATTATATAATCTACGTCAAACGCCCACTATGTTCTTTCATAATGTCCTCACCCCCGGGAATTTCTATTTTTACTGTACAAACCACCCCTACAGGTCTCCAAGCAGGCCTACAAAATTTCAGCCACATAACTGTGAGAGAGCAAACAGATACACAGGCACAAACTGTTTTACAGTATATATTAATTAAGTTGTAATGTGATTTGTGCCAATGTGATGAGGTTTCTACAAAGTTCCAAAGTAAACAAGATCCACACAAAATAATTAGCTAGTAATTCATGTGGTGAAAGCAGTCATCAAGTAATAGTTTTAACATACATGCTGTGATAAATACACAAATGTTTTCTTACTTGAGACTCTCCAGATTTCGTCCTCCCTGACGGAGCCCATGTGTGATGGGAATCAATGACACTGAAGTGAGATCGCAGTGGTCCAACCTATAAAAATATTTTTTCTCATTACAAGTGTATATATTTCATCACCTATAAAATATAATTCATCCTCTCAATTATTTTCTGACATTACATGTAACATAGGATGGGCAACAACTTTAATATTTAATTAATTTACAGCAATGCCTCAACATAAACACTAGATATACAGTGTAACATGAAAAGTGTCACAGAATTATAAAACTTCAAAACACAGTATCAAACTATATTTTTAGACCATCCACAATTCTTTCAAATGATTCGGACATGAATCCACATCCGTTCAAGCTGTAACAACAATGCGATTATATATATATTTCATCAACAAAATACCATCTATCCTCTGATAAAGTTGCACTTCATTATATTTGTGAAATATGAACAGCATCAGTTTTATTTCTAAAATATAATGGACAACAATTGCGTACATCAATGTAATAACCACGAAAGAACCATTGAAGCAAGTCCTCAAGAAAATTACTGGGCAGATCAACGCAATAACCACGAAAGTGTCATTGGGGACTGGAATGAAGGTAGATGCACCTAGATACCATTTTCAAAGATAGATCATGGAACAAAAATGTTGCGTAATCCACTTTCAGGGTTATTGCAATGATGTGCACAATTTTAATATTTACTCTAGTTGACGTAGTGCCGGGATTGCTGCAAGAGCGGCACCAAGTGAACAACCAGCTTCGGCACTAGCAAACACTTTGTTTCCACTCAGACTGTAAAATAAATTACATTCTTCAATTAAAACATCATACACACACTATACAACAATTAAATTGATATGACAAATAACCCAGATGCACATCATTGCTATTTTTGTCATAGTCTGCAGGTGGGGTGGTCACATGTGTCGGTGACCGGTGGCGAATTGGCCCCACCTTTGTAGTTATTCCAGTTAGAGCTAGTGTATTTTTAAGCAGGTAGTTGTATTCATAGACTGCGTGATAGCATGTAGGGCATTATGCTATTTGGTTTAAGGGTGTTCCATGACAATAGTAATGCCATTGTTTCTTTTATTTGTTCTAGGAATACTGCTACTGCTTTGTGGTGAAATGTGGGCTCTATTGAACCCGACGTCCAGGAGGCTCGCATGGGGCGTAGTCAGCCTGGCGTTGGGTTGTGGAGCCCACATTTCTTTGTTTTACATTTCTTTGAAAGTGGGCTTACCCTTAATTCCCACAATAAACGTCATTCATTTGGCCTTTTCATATCTCTATATCTGTGTTGTTGATTGCATAAAGGATTTTATGCTAGCAACAGCGCGAGCAGGGCACGGAAGGGTCAATAGGTTATCATGCTAATTTATGCTAATTTAAGGGTACGCAAAGAAACCTGGATGACTGACTAAGCGCTCCCGTGACACTGCTAAACCAATCAGAGCGCAGCAGTCATTCGAATGACGCAGTTTGAAATTAAGCAGCTTCACTCCGAATGTGCGATACATGCAGAGTAGACCTGCTTTCTCGGTTTGACAAGTTTTCGACCCACCCTCCTCCCCATTTTCTGCTGCTGACAGTTACATTAATGTGTTTAGTAGTGTTGTGCTTGGTAACATTTTGTACATTACCGGTGGAAGTGAAGTCACCACCTTCCCTATGACGCTTTCCCAGTGGACTTTGGGCTTTTCATTTGGCTATCTGCCCGTTCACATAGGGTTTTGGTGCGGAGTGGAAGATGACTTCCCTTCCATCCTCGATGTTGAGATGGTTTATTGCTAATCGGCGTTATGGCCCCACCTTTTAGGTTACAAAAATATATAGAGTAGGAATTTTAGCAAGTAGTGTAGTCCAGTGATGCGGTATATGCAAATAGGTATTGTGTCGAGTATTGTAGGTGTTGGGTTAATGTTTTAATGTGCTGGTGACGATGCCATGAATTGTCTTGTGTTGTAGGAATATTACTACATGTACTGTATTGCTATGTCGAAGTGTGGGCTCTGGGAGCATTGTGTCCAGGCGGCTTTGTATGAGGCTCAGCCACAGGCTTGGCATATGTTACAGGGTCCACATTTCATGCTCTTAATCGGAATGATATGCCGTTAGGCATAATCTTAATAAACGTCATTCATTTGGCCTTTTCATATATTTACATCTGGCTTGCATTGTTGATTGCATAAATGCTGTGATGAATACACAAATGTTTTCTTACTTGAGACTCTCCAGACGTGTTCCTCCCCGACGGAGCAGCCCGTGTGTGATGGGAATCAATGACTCTGGAGTGAGATCGCAGTGGTCCAACCTATAAAAATATTTTTTTTCATTACAAGTGTATATATTTGATCGTCTATAAAATATAATTCATCCTCTCAATTATTGTCTGACATTACATGTAACATAGGATGGGCAACAGCTTTAATAGTTAATTAATTTACAGCAATGCCTCAACATAAACACTAGATATACGGTGTAACATGAAGTGTCACAGAATTATAAAACTTCAAAACACAGTATAAAACTAAATTTTTAGACCATCCACAATGTGTTCAACTGATTCGGATATCAGTCCACATCAATCCAACAATGTGTTTATTATATATATTTCATCAACAAAATACCATCTATCCTCTGATAAAGTTGCATGTCAGTTATATTTGTAAAATATGATGAACAGCTTCAGTTTTATTTCTAAAATATAATGGACAACAATTGCGCACATCAATGTAATAACCACAAAAGAGCCATTGAAGCAGTCTTCAAGAAAATTACTGGGCGGATCAACGCAATAACCCCGAAAGTGCCACTGGTGACTGGAATGAAATTATATGCACCTAGATACCATTTTCGAAGATAGATCATAGAAGAAAAATTTGTGTATGCAACTTTCAGGGTTATTGCAATGATGTGCACAATTTTAATACTTACTGTAGTTGACGCATTGCCCGGGTTCCTGCAAGAACGGCACCAAGTGAACGACCAGCCTCGACACTAGCAAACACTTTGTTACCACTCAAACTGTAAAATAAATTACATTCTTCAATTAAAACATCACATACAATTAATGATTGGTCCATTGCTAATTTATTCTATTATGCTAATCCAGCAGAGCTGGGTGACGCACTCTGTGACCCACTTTGGTTGGTGGGGTGGTCACATGGGCGGTGACCGGTGGCGAATTGGCCCCACCTTTGTAGTTATTCCAGTTAGAGCTAGTGTATTTTTAAGCAGGTAGTTGTATTCATAGACTGCGTGATAGCAGGTAGGGCATTATGCTATTTGGTTTAAGGGTGTTCCATAACAATAGTAATGCCATTGTTTCTTTTATTTGTTCTAGGAATACTGCTACTGCTTTGTGGTGAAATGTGGGCTCTATTGAACCCGACGTCCAGGAGGCTCGCATGGGGCGGAGTCAGCCTGGCGTTGGGTTGTGGAGCCCACATTTCTTTGTTTTACATTTCTTTGAAAGTGGGCTTACCCTTAATCCCCACAATAAACGTCATTCATTTGGCCTTTTCATATCTCTATATCTGTGTTGTGTTGTTGATTGCATAAATGGGAATATGCAACATTGGCTGCGCCAATGTTGCATATAGGTTTTTATGCGAGCAACACCACATACAATTAATGATTGGTCCATTGCTAATTTATTCTATTATGCTAATCCAGCAGAGCTGGGTGACGCACTTTGCTGCCTCCATATTTTGAACCAATCAGCGCGCACCAGCTGCGCGACGCTACAGATTTCAAACTTGGACTAGCCACTTCGTTTTGTGAAAGCATACGGAGTGGATGCGCTTTGAAAATTTGTCCCACCCTCCTCCCCGTGTTTCTCCCTGTTGTATGTTTACTTGTTAGCAGCAATTGTACATCTTTGGTGGAAGTGGGGTGTTCATGTCTCCAAGCTTTCCCATTTTTTGATTGCGATAGTGGACATGGGAGTTTTGGCTTTCCCAGAAGTGTTCACGGGTTTTAACGCTGGGACGCAGCTCGCTTCCCTTCCACCTTGGATTTTAGAACTGTTCGTGTAGCGAATTGGCCCCACCTTTGTAGTTATTCCAGTTAGAGCTAGTGTATTTTTAAGCAGGTAGTTGTATTCATAGACTGCGTGATAGCAGGTAGGGCATTATGCTATTTGGTTTAAGGGTGTTCCATAACAATAGTAATGCCATTGTTTCTTTTATTTGTTCTAGGAATACTGCTACTGCTTTGTGGTGAAATGTGGGCTCTATTGAACCCGACGTCCAGGAGGCTCGCATGGGGCGTAGTCAGCCTGGCGTTGGGTTGTGGAGCCCACATTTCTTTGTTTTACATTTCTTTGAAAGTGGGCTTACCCTTAATCCCCACAATAAACGTCATTCATTTGGCCTTTTCATATCTCTATATCTGTGTTGTGTTGTTGATTGCATAAAGGATTTTATGCTAGCAACAGCGCGAGCAGGGCACGGAAGGGTCAATAGGTTATCATGCTAATTTATGCTAATTTAAGGGTACGCAAAGAAACCTGGATGACTGACTAAGCGCTCCCGTGACACTGCTAAACCAATCAGAGCGCAGCAGTCATTCGAATGACGCAGTTTGAAATTAAGCAGCTTCACTCCGAATGTGCGATACATGCAGAGTAGACCTGCTTTCTCGGTTTGACAAGTTTTCGACCCACCCTCCTCCCCATTTTCTGCTGCTGACAGTTACATTAATGTGTTTAGTAGTGTTGTGCTTGGTAACATTTTGTACATTACCGGTGGAAGTGAAGTCACCACCTTCCCTATGACGCTTTCCCAGTGGACTCTGGGCTTTTCATTTGGCTATCTGCCCGTTCACATAGGGTTTTGGTGCGGAGTGGAAGATGACTTCCCTTCCATCCTCGATGTTGAGATGGTTTATTGCTAATCGGCGTTATGGCCCCACCTTTTAGGTTACAAAAATATATAGAGTAGGAATTTTAGCAAGTAGTGTAGTCCAGTGATGCGGTATATGCAAATAGGTATTGTGTCGAGTATTGTAGGTGTTGGGTTAATGTTTTAATGTGCTGGTGACGATGCCATGAATTGTCTTGTGTTGTAGGAATATTACTACATGTACTGTATTGCTATGTCGAAGTGTGGGCTCTGGGAGCATTGTGTCCAGGCGGCTTTGTATGAGGCTCAGCCACAGGCTTGGCATATGT
The DNA here is from genome assembly GCA_963662155.1 of Lamellibrachia columna. Classification (NCBI taxonomy): domain Eukaryota; kingdom Metazoa; phylum Annelida; class Polychaeta; order Sabellida; family Siboglinidae; genus Lamellibrachia; species Lamellibrachia columna. The sequence continues at coordinate 50,227,373 of OY759261.1, forward strand.
TACAGGGTCCACATTTCATGCTCTTAATCGGAATGATATGCCGTTAGGCATAATCTTAATAAACGTCATTCATTTGGCCTTTTCATATATTTACATCTGGCTTGCATTGTTGATTGCATAAATGCTGTGATGAATACACAAATGTTTTCTTACTTGAGACTCTCCAGACGTGTTCCTCCCCGACGGAGCAGCCCGTGTGTGATGGGAATCAATGACTCTGGAGTGAGATCGCAGTGGTCCAACCTATAAAAATATTTTTTTTCATTACAAGTGTATATATTTGATCGTCTATAAAATATAATTCATCCTCTCAATTATTGTCTGACATTACATGTAACATAGGATGGGCAACAGCTTTAATAGTTAATTAATTTACAGCAATGCCTCAACATAAACACTAGATATACGGTGTAACATGAAGTGTCACAGAATTATAAAACTTCAAAACACAGTATAAAACTAAATTTTTAGACCATCCACAATGTGTTCAACTGATTCGGATATCAGTCCACATCAATCCAACAATGTGTTTATTATATATATTTCATCAACAAAATACCATCTATCCTCTGATAAAGTTGCATGTCAGTTATATTTGTAAAATATGATGAACAGCTTCAGTTTTATTTCTAAAATATAATGGACAACAATTGCGCACATCAATGTAATAACCACAAAAGAGCCATTGAAGCAGTCTTCAAGAAAATTACTGGGCGGATCAACGCAATAACCCCGAAAGTGCCACTGGTGACTGGAATGAAATTATATGCACCTAGATACCATTTTCGAAGATAGATCATAGAAGAAAAATTTGTGTATGCAACTTTCAGGGTTATTGCAATGATGTGCACAATTTTAATACTTACTGTAGTTGACGCATTGCCCGGGTTCCTGCAAGAACGGCACCAAGTGAACGACCAGCCTCGACACTAGCAAACACTTTGTTACCACTCAAACTGTAAAATAAATTACATTCTTCAATTAAAACATCATACATACTCTATACAACAATTAAATTGATATGACAAATAACAAAGATGCACATCATTGCTATTTTTGTCGTAGTCTGCATCAATATGTTCCTAAGTTTTAACATAAATGCTGTGATGAATACACAAATGTTTTCTTACTTGAGACTTTCCAGACGTGTTCCTCTCTGACGGAGCAGCCCGTGTGTGATGGGAGTCAATGACTCCGGAGAGAGATCGCAGTGGTCCAATCTATCAAAATATTTTTTTTCATTACAAATGTATATATTTCATCATCTATAAAATATAATTCATCCTCTCAATTATTGTCTGACGTTACATGTAACACAGATGGGCAACAACTTTAATAGTTAATTAATTTACAGCAATGCCTCAACATAAACACTAGATATACGGTGTAACATGAAGTGTCACAAAATTATAAAACTTCAAAACACAGTTTAAAACAATATTTTTAGACCATCCACAATGTGTTCAAATGATTCGGACATGAGTCCACATCCGTCCAACAATGTGTTTATTATATATATTTCATCAACAAAATACCATCTATCCTCTGATAAAGTTGCATGTCAGTTATATTTGTAAAATATGATGAACAGCATCAGTTTTATTTCTAAAATATAATGGACAACAATTGCGCACATCAATGTAATAACCACGAGAGCCATTGAAGAAAGTCTTCAAGAAAATTACTGGGCGGATCAATGCAATAACCCCGAAAGTGCCACTGGTGACTGGAATGAAAGTAGATGCACCTAGATACCATTTTCAAAGATAGATCATAATTATAAAAAAATATTGTGTATGCCACTTTCTGGGTTATTGCAATGATGTGCACAATTTTAATACTTACTGTAGTTGACGCAGTACCGTGGTTCCTGCAAGAACAGCACCAAGTGAACGACCAGCTTCGACACTAGCAAACACTTTGTTTCCACTCAGACTGTAAAATAAATTACATTCTTCAATTAAAACATCATACACACTCTATACAATTAAATTGATATGACAAATAACCCAGATACACATCATTGTTATTTTTGTCATAGTCTGCATCAATATGTTATTTCTTCTTGCAAAAGTCACTCAAGGCTCACATGCAATAGTTACAATGGCGACAATCAACTCATTTTGTCTCCAGATACTTTTCTTCTAAGTTTTCTTAATACAGATGTTTTTCTCTTGTAAAACATTATTTCATTTTAATTTGCCAATAACATATTTATTAAACAAATATTCTTTGTGTACACCTTTTTCTGCCCTCACAGTAGTAAGCTACCACATCCCAAATAAACTGTTGATATTGCACAGAACAGAAATATGTCTTGATTACCAATAATTTAGGTAATTAATAAACTCCACTTCGTGGACAAGGAAGCATTTCACTTCCAGAAAATCCCCCATTTTTAATCACACGTAGATAATTACGTTCTAAAAATCTATAAACCAAAATAAATTAAATAGGATGTGCAAAAATATTATCATTTATAATAAAAGTAGCCGAGTTGCCGAGCGTTGCAAAGGAGAAAAAGGCAGCCATTGCAAGAGCTTATGACTCCTAGCGCCACCTAGTCAAGTTTTCGTAGGGTAATTAATACCAATGGCAATGACAGATACACCTTCATACCTATCTCACCATGGTTGCATACAGGATTTTATGCTAGCAACAGCGCGAGCAGGGCACGGAAGAGTCAATAGGTTATCATGCTAATTTATTCTAATTTAAGGGTAGGCAAAGAAACCTGGATGACTGACTAAGCGCTCCCGTGACACCGCTAAACCAATCAGAGCGCAGCAGTCATTCGAATGACGCAGTTTGAAATTAAGCAGCTTCACTCCGAATGTTCGATAGATGCGGAGTAGACCTGCTTTCTAGGTTTGACAAGTTTTCGACCCACCCTCCTCCCCATTTTCATTGCAAGAGCTTATGACTCCTACCGCTACCCAGTCAAGTGTTGGTAGGGTAATTAATACCAATGGCAATGACAGATACAACTTATGACTCCCAGCGCCACCCAGTCAAGTTTTAGTAGGGTAATTAATACCAATGGCAATGACAGATACAACTTCATACCTATCTCACGTATCTCAGAACAATCATAGAAAACATACACAGCGCTGGTAACAATTGTACACAGCTATAAACTCTTATTGTTCCGATTTAAATTATCTACGTCAAACGCCCACTATGTTCATTCAAAATGTCCTCACCCCCGGGAATTAAAATTTTTACTGTACAAACCATAGGTATTGTGTCGAGTATTGTAGATGTTGGGTTAATGTTTTAATGTGCTGGTGACGATGCCATGAATTGTATTGTGTTGTAGGAATATTACTACATGTACTGTATTGCTATGTCGAAGTGTGGGCTCTGGGAGCATTGTGTCCAGGCGGCTTTGTATGAGGCTCAGCCACAGGCTTGGCATATGTTACAGGGTCCACATTTCATGCTCTTAATCGGAATAATATGCCGCTAGGCATAATCTTAATAAACGTCATTCATTTGGCCTTTTCATATCTTTACATCTGGCTTGCGTTGTTGATTGCATAAATGAGAGTATGCAACCACGGTTGCATATACGATTTTTGGGTACGGGACCAAAGTTGCAAAGTAAATTACTTGGGAATTCGGGGGGCCACGCTACCCTCCCTTTCCTCACCAGCGGCCATGATGCGTATCGCTACGTTTGTCAGGTCATACGTAGACGTAAATGGCGCAACTTCAGTTACGAGGAGGGTGCTGCTCGTGTAATCCAAGTCAATGACTACCTCGAACATTTCTGTAACGATACCGAAGGGATCTTTTTCTGGAGGCATAAGCGCCTCTGGAATAGCATCTGGAATAGCATTTCGCAGAGACGGAGTCCATTTTAGTGACATCGGTAATTTCAGGTTGTACCGCTCCATCCGAGGAGCCGTCATAAAAGCTGTAAAGCAGGTCACTGATGGTGGTGTGTAGCCACATGGTCATGGGTCGAGAGTGTTTTTCCGTTGTAACGGGCTGTCGATCGCCTGATGAAAATATTTAGGATAGTCTTTGACTGGATTTCATGTCACCACTTATTTCTACCATGATTATTTTGTTGTGTTGTATATGTAGCAAACTGGTAATGTGATGAGGCGAAGGGTAACATAAAGTGCATTGTGGGTCTTTGACTACAGATCGCCGTCACGTCTATGGCGGATTGTATATGTTGGGTTCTCAGTTACTGTGTTCTTGGCTACGTAGCGTGCATTAACGTGTTATAGAGCTTTGTTCATTGTCATGTGATTTTTTTTGTGCTTACGCACTGTTCTATATTCATGTTACATGGTGTGTGGTCACACTATAGTGTCATGATCAACCTCATGGGATTTATGTCGTGCTTCGTCAATAATTTTACCCATGTTACGTAGTGTGCATAGTCACACTGCAGTGCTTTGATCAGTCATGAGATTTATTTTCGTGATTCGCCACTGTTTTTATCCCATGTTACGTAGTGTGCCTTGTCACACTGCAGTGCTTTGATCACTGTCATGGGATTTATTGTCGTGCGTCGTCACTGTTTTTTATCCATGTTACGTAGTGTGCCTTGCCACACTGCAGTGCTTCGATCACTGTCATGGGATTTATTGTCGTGCATCGTCACTGTTTTTTATCCATGTTACGTAGTGTGCGTTGCCACACTGCAGTGCTTTGATCACTGTCATGGTATTTATTGTCGTGCATCGTCACTGTTTTCTCTCTCCATGTTACGCAGTGTGCCTTGTCACACTGCAGTGCTTTGATCACTGTCATGGGATTTATTGTTGTGCATCGTCACTGTTTTGTACCCATGTTACGTAGTGTGCCTTGTCACACTGCAGTGCTTTGATCACTGTCATGGGATTTATTGTCGTGCGTCGTCACTGTTTTGTACCCATGTTACGTAGTGTGCCTTGTCACACTGCAGTGCTTTGATCACTGTCATGGGATTTAGGTCGTGCATCGTCACGCTTAATGCTTCGTCACTAATTTTATCCATGTTACGTAGTGTGCATGGTCACACTACAGTGCTTTGATCACTGTCATGGGATTTATTGTCGTGCGTCGCCACTGTTTTTATCCAGGCTACGGAGTGTGCATTGTCACACTACAAGTGCTAGAGCTTCATGCAGGTTCACACATGGGGAGATAAGCTTTATCTAGTCGCTGCTGCTGTTGTATTGTTGTTGCAGAATGGCACGTGCTAAGGCTACACGGGGTCGTGGACGGCCTGCAATGCAGAACACGTCACCCAGACAAACTCGGGCTCGATCAGCACGCGCACGCTCAGCTGCAGTGTCTGCTGCCGCCCCGACGTCTGCTCCTGCCGCAGCGACGTCTGCTCATGCCGTGACGTCTGCTGCCGCCGCGACGTCTGCGCCTGCCACGGTGTCTGCTCCTGCCACGGTGTCTGCTGCCGCCTCGGCAGCTCCGGCAGTTGTCTCAATGGGGGCTCCGCCACCTGAGTGTGCGATTCGGGAGCATTTCGAGGATGCTCCTAGTCTTCAGGCGGTGGTGCGAGATGCGCAGGAGCCAGCCTTGCCCCGGAGCCAGTGGGAACGCGACATGGAACGCCGTGTGGCATCGTCTGAGAGAATGCTTCAGCAAATTCACACCATGGTGATGGCATTGCACCCGGCGCCAGCTGCTGGTTCCCCACCTGCTGCTCTGGGCAGTGCCGCACAGGTGACAGCCGGCCAGGGTCCAGACACGCCGGAGTGGGGACACGCTTTTCCGGTGCAGCCTGTCGAGCCAGATCACCCTGCCCAGGAGCAGCCATTGCCATTTGGTTATGGTGCCAATGACAATGTCGCCCCCTGGCCTACTGCCAACTTTATGCATGTTCCAGGTAATGAGGTTTTAGGGTCTCTGCCGCGGGCCACGCAGGAATTGATGGCATCGTGCGCATCAGTTTCCTTGCCACTCCATGCCCGTATCCCCGATGCCCTTAGAGCTAAGATTTGGGCTGGTGAGTTCATCGACCTGTCCCTCCTCATTAACCCCGACCAGCTCCAGCAGCATGATTACGCCCTGTCAGTACAGGGTGCTACCGCTAGCCCCTCTTTCTGCGTGTCCCCGGCAAAGGCCAAGCCAAGTGAGACCCTGTCTTTTCAGTTGTGGATGCAAGCATTTCAAATGTATATGTCCGTGTATTTAACGCAGCCCGCTAACCTTCCTTGTGCCACTAAGATGTTAAAATATATCGAAGTCGTTCGAGGCCTTGCGCAAGAGGGGGCCGATTGGCGATCATACGACCAAGTTTTCAGGTCCCTGCGGTATCGGGCGGGGTGGGCATGGGACTCGATCAACTGGGAGCTATGGCTGAAGGCATCTCAAACTAAGGCAGATCAGTTGCAGTCCCCAGGGTCCCCCTTTCCAGGCAAGGGCAGGGCCCGGACCCCAACTGCCAGTCCGTGCTTTGCATTCAACCGGGGAGACATGTGTAACAAGAACACATGTCGCTGGATGCACAAATGTAGAGTCTGCGGGGGGGGGTCCCACCCATCGATTAGGTGTTTCAGCAGACGGGCAAAGCACCAGCGCCCAGGTAACCCAACTCCGCCCGGTCGCCCAGCTGGACCTTCGACCGCCACTGGCTCGCCCGCTTGGGCTAGGAAGTAAGTTGCCCTCACCTGTGTCCCCAGAAACACTCGGTAGTATTTTAGATGGTTACGATAACAATTTAGTGGCATATCTTTTGCATGATTTCACTCATGGTTTTCAGATTGGTTGTGTTGGATTGCCCCCGCAGCGAGGGGAAGTGGTAAGTAATCTTAAATCTGCTGACGAATTTGCAGAAGTCATAGATCAGAAGTTAGCAAAAGAGTTGGCATTGGGTCGCATACTTGGGCCTTACGACTTTCAGCCAACTTGTCTACGGTATAGGATTTCACCGCTCGGCGTTGTGCCGAAGAAGTCTCCCGGAGAATTTAGGATGATACACCACCTATCATATCCTGAAGGTTCCTCGGTTAATGATTTTATTCCTAAGGAGATCTCGTCGGTTCAATACGCAACGATCCAGGATGCGATTGATTTCATACGGCATTCTCCGACGCCTGTTTACATGGCTAAGGTGGATGTGCAATCAGCATTTCGTATTATTCCGGTCTCTCCAGCGGACAGGCCTTTGTTGGGTTTTCAGTGGAAAGGAAAATTTTTTATGGATGCTGTCCTTCCTATGGGATGTTCGAGCAGTTGTGCGATCTTTGAATGTTTCAGTACTGCGTTGGAGTGGGCTGCGAAGGTGAAATTAGGTGTGACGGGAATGGTGCATGTCATTGACGATTTCCTGTTGTTGGCACACTCAGTTGAAAAATGCAATCACGATCTCATGGCTTTTGTTGCTCTTTGCAAACAAATTGGGGTCCCACTGGCACCTAGTAAAACGGTGGGCCCATCCTCTTCCATCCCTTTTTTGGGCATTATCTTGGATGCTTTCCATATGGAGGCTCGGCTTCCTGACGATAAGTTAGAGAAGGCCAGGTCATTGCTTTTAGCTTTCCAGAGTAAACAGAAAGTTACTCTTAAGGAACTTCAATCACTTATTGGCGTTCTGAATTTTGCTTGTTCAGTTGTCGTCCCAGGCAGGGCCTTTCTGCGGCGGCTGATAGATTTGACGATGGGCGTGCACAAGCCACATCATCATATCCGCTTGACCCGGGAGACTAAACTTGATCTCGGTGTTTGGTGGGAATTTTTGTTGTATTTCAATGGCAGGTCCTTCTTCTTGGACGACAGTTTTTTGACAGGTGACTATCTCCAACTGTACACTGATGCAGCAGGTGGTATAGGGTATGGCGCACTGTGTGGGTCAGAGTGGTTTTGTGGTGAGTGGCCAATGGCATGGCGATTATTCAATGTCGCGGCATTGGAGCTGTATCCTATCATGGCAGCAGTGCATGTTTGGGGTGATGCTTGGGCAAACAAAAGTGTCTGTTTTTTCACGGACAATGAAGCCCTTGTACCTATAATTAATAACCAGACATCGCGTGAACCACGCATCATGGCATTACTACGTCCACTTGTATTGGCATGCTTGCGTTTTAATATTAACTTTGCAGCACGTCACATACCTGGTCGAATTAACACTCTGGCTGATAAATTGTCACGTTTACAGGTGGACGAATTTCGACAACTGGCACCCTGGGCGAAGGTCAACCCAGTGGAAGTACCTTACAGTGTGTCCCCGGCAGGCTTAAGGAATCTTTAGACAAGCTGCTGCAGGCCTCCTTAGCTCCATCATCAAGGGCCCATTATGAGCGCGCTTGGAAGAAATTGGTAAATTTTCATGTCTCGTTGGGCTTACCAACTCGTCTGCCAGTTTCGGTACCGATGGTGTTGCTTTTTATTGCACACTTGTATGCCAGTGGCTCTGCCCCAGCATCCATTGTTTCTACTGTACCAGCGGTGGCTTATTTCCACAAAATCAATGGTTTCCATGACCCGTCGAATTGCTTTATGGTATCTAAGTTGTTGGCAGGAGCTCGTAATTTGGGAACGGTCCCTGATGTCCGCATGCCTGTCACACTCCCTGTACTCAGTCGCTTAGTGCAGGCTTTACCCACCGTGTTTACATCTCGGTATAAGTGTCTTATGCTCCGAGCCATGATGGTACTGGCATCCAAAGCTTATTTGCGGATAGGGGAAATGGTGCCTCGATCACGTGGCACGATACGTGGTTGTTTGCACATGGATGATATTTTATTATCCGGGGAGTTGATCACAATCTCTTTCCGGCGTTTTAAGCATAGTGCGAGGCAAGGTCCCCAATCCCTACAAGTGAGAGGCGAGTGCATTCAGGGGCCTAGAATCCACCCCGCTTCTTTTTTGCGAGATTTCCAGCTGGCCAGAGGCAACGTGCAGGCTTCTCTGTTCGCATACCCAGATGGCTCTCCAATGTTACGCAGTGAATTTGATGTGTCATTGAAGCGACTACTTGGTTTTTGTGGCTACCAAACTAGTGCTTTTAAGGGTCACAGCTTTCGTATTGGGGCAGCCACTGCAGCCGCACTGAGGGGCGAATCGGATGCGCAGATCAGAGCGGCAGGCAGGTGGACTTCGGATGCGTTTAAGAAATACATTAGGATTGCTTGAGTAGGAGTGCTCACTGTTCTATCTAATGGTTCTTAACTTCAGTGATTATTTAGGGTTGGTGGGGTGGTCACATGGTCGGTGACCGGTGGCGAATTGGCCCCACCTTTGTAGTTATTCCAGTTAGAGCTAGTGTATTTTTAAGCAGGTAGTTGTATTCATAGACTGCGTGATAGCATGTAGGGCATTATGCTATTTGGTTTAAGGGTGTTCCATGACAATAGTAATGCCATTGTTTCTTTTATTTGTTCTAGGAATACTGCTACTGCTTTGTGGTGAAATGTGGGCTCTATTGAACCCGACGTCCAGGAGGCTCACATGGGGCGTAGTCAGCCTGGCGTTGGGTTGTGGAGCCCACATTTCTTTGTTTTACATTTCTTTGAAAGTGGGCTTACCCTTAATCCCCACAATAAACGTCATTCATTTGGCCTTTTCATATCTCTATATCTGTGTTGTGTTGTTGATTGCATAAATGAGAGTATGCAACATTGGCACAGCCAATGTTGCATATGGGTTTTTATGCGAGCAACACCACATACAATTAATGATTGGTCCATTGCTAATTTATTCTATTATGCTAATCCAGCAGAGCTGGGTGACGCACTCTGTGACCCACTTTGCCTGCCTCCATATTTTGAACCAATCAGCGCGCACCAGCTGCGCGACGCTACAGATTTCAAACTTGGACTAGCCACTTCGTTTTGTGAAAGCATACGGAGTGGATGCGCTTTGAAAATTTGTCCCACCCTCCTCCCCATCTTTCTCCCTGTTGTGTGTTTACTTGTTAGCAGCAATTGTACATCTTTGGTGGAAGTGGGGTGTTCATGTCTCCAAGCTTTCCCATTTTTTTATTGCGATAGTGGACATGGGAGTTTTGGCTTTCCCAGAAGTGTTCACGGGTTTTAACGCTGGGACGCAGCTCGCTTCCCTTCCACCTTGGATTTTAGAACTGTTCGTGTAGCGAATTGGCCCCACCTTTGTAGTTATTCCAGTTAGAGCTAGTGTATTTTTAAGCAGGTAATTGTATTCATAGACTGCGTGATAGCATGTAGGGCATTATGCTATTTGGTTTAAGGGTGTTCCATGACAATAGTAATGCCATTGTTTCTTTTATTTGTTCTAGGAATACTGCTACTGCTTTGTGGTGAAATGTGGGCTCTATTGAACCCGACGTCCAGGAGGCTCGCATGGGGCGTAGTCAGCCTGGTGTTGGGTTGTGGAACCCACATTTCTTTGTTTTACATTTCTTTGAAAGTGGGCTTACCCTTAATTCCCACAATAAACGTCATTCATTTGGCCATTTCATATCTCTATATCTGTGTTGTGTTGTTGATTGCATAAAGGATTTTATGCTAGCAACAGCGCAAGCAGGGCACGGAAGGGTCAATAGGTTATCATGCTAATTTATGCTAATTTAAGGGTACGCAAAGAAACCTGGATGACTGACTAAGCGCTCCCGTGACACTGCTAAACCAATCAGAGCGCAGCAGTCATTCGAATGACGCAGTTTGAAATTAAGCAGCTTCACTCCGAATGTGCGATACATGCAGAGTAGACCTGCTTTCTCGGTTTGACAAGTTTTCGACCCACCCTCCTCCCCATTTTCTGCTGCTGACAGTTACATTAATGTGTTTAGTAGTGTTGTGCTTGGTAACATTTTGTACATTACCGGTGGAAGTGAAGTCACCACCTTCCCTATGACGCTTTCCCAGTGGACTTTGGGCTTTTCATTTGGCTATCTGCCCGTTCACATAGGGTTTTGGTGCGGAGTGGAAGATGACTTCCCTTCCATCCTCGATGTTGAGATGGTTTATTGCTAATCGGCGTTATGGCCCCACCTTTTAGGTTACAAAAATATATAGAGTAGGAATTTTAGCAAGTAGTGTAGTCCAGTGATGCGGTATATGCAAATAGGTATTGTGTCGAGTATTGTAGGTGTTGGGTTAATGTTTTAATGTGCTGGTGACGATGCCATGAATTGTCTTGTGTTGTAGGAATATTACTACATGTACTGTATTGCTATGTCGAAGTGTGGGCTCTGGGAGCATTGTGTCCAGGCGGCTTTGTATGAGGCTCAGCCACAGGCTTGGCATATGTTACAGGGTCCACATTTCATGCTCTTAATCGGAATGATATGCCGTTAAGCATAATCTTAATAAACGTCATTCATTTGGCCTTTTCATATATTTACATCTGGCTTGCATTGTTGATTGCATAAATGCTGTGATGAATACACAAATGTTTTCTTACTTGAGACTCTCCAGACGTGTTCCTCCCTGACGGAGCAGCCCATCTGTGATGGGAACCAATGACTCTGGAGTGAGATCGCAGTGGTCCAACCTATAAAAAAAATTTTTTTCATTACAAGTGTATATATTTGATCGTCTATAAAATATAATTCATCCTCTCAATTATTGTCTGACATTACATGTAACATAGGATGGGCAACAGCTTTAATAGTTAATTAATTTACAGCAATGCCTCAACATAAACACTAGATATACGGTGTAACATGAAGTGTCACAGAATTATAAAACTTCAAAACACAGTATAAAACTAAATTTTTAGACCATCCACAATGTGTTCAACTGATTCGGATATCAGTCCACATCAATCCAACAATGTGTTTATTATATATATTTCATCAACAAAATACCATCTATCCTCTGATAAAGTTGCATGTCAGTTATATTTGTAAAATATGATGAACAGCTTCAGTTTTATTTCTAAAATATAATGGACAACAATTGCGCACATCAATGTAATAACCACAAAAGAGCCATTGAAGCAGTCTTCAAGAAAATTACTGGGCGGATCAACGCAATAACCCCGAAAGTGCCACTGGTGACTGGAATGAAATTATATGCACCTAGGTACCATTTTCGAAGATAGATCATAGAAGAAAAATTTGTGTATGCAACTTTCAGGGTTATTGCAATGATGTGCACAATTTTAATACTTACTGTAGTTGACGCATTGCCCGGGTTCCTGCAAGAACGGCACCAAGTGAACGACCAGCCTCGACACTAGCAAACACTTTGTTACCACTCAAACTGTAAAATAAATTACATTCTTCAATTAAAACATCACATACAATTAATGATTGGTCCATTGCTAATTTATTCTATTATGCTAATCCAGCAGAGCTGGGTGACGCACTTTGCTGCCTCCATATTTTGAACCAATCAGCGCACACCAGCTGCGCGACGCTACAGATTTCAAACTTGGACTAGCCACTTCGTTTTGTGAAAGCATACGGAGTGGATGCGCTTTGAAAATTTGTCCCACCCTCCTCCCCGTGTTTCTCCCTGTTGTATGTTTACTTGTTAGCAGCAATTGTACATCTTTGGTGGAAGTGGGGTGTTCATGTCTCCAAGCTTTCCCATTTTTTTATTGCGATAGTGGACATGGGAGTTTTGGCTTTCCCAGAAGTGTTCACGGGTTTTAACGCTGGGACGCAGCTCGCTTCCCTTCCACCTTGGATTTTAGAACTGTTCGTGTAGCGAATTGGCCCCACCTTTGTAGTTATTCCAGTTAGAGCTAGTGTATTTTTAAGCAGGTAATTGTATTCATAGACTGCGTGATAGCATGTAGGGCATTATGCTATTTGGTTTAAGGGTGTTCCATGACAATAGTAATGCCATTGTTTCTTTTATTTGTTCTAGGAATACTGCTACTGCTTTGTGGTGAAATGTGGGCTCTATTGAACCCGACGTCCAGGAGGCTCGCATGGGGCGTAGTCAGCCTGGCGTTGGGTTGTGGAACCCACATTTCTTTGTTTTACATTTCTTTGAAAGTGGGCTTACCCTTAATTCCCACAATAAACGTCATTCATTTGGCCATTTCATATCTCTATATCTGTGTTGTGTTGTTGATTGCATAAAGGATTTTATGCTAGCAACAGCGCAAGCAGGGCACGGAAGGGTCAATAGGTTATCATGCTAATTTATGCTAATTTAAGGGTACGCAAAGAAACCTGGATGACTGACTAAGCGCTCCCGTGACACTGCTAAACCAATCAGAGCGCAGCAGTCATTCGAATGACGCAGTTTGAAATTAAGCAGCTTCACTCCGAATGTGCGATACATGCAGAGTAGACCTGCTTTCTCGGTTTGACAAGTTTTCGACCCACCCTCCTCCCCATTTTCTGCTGCTGACAGTTACATTAATGTGTTTAGTAGTGTTGTGCTTGGTAACATTTTGTACATTACCGGTGGAAGTGAAGTCACCACCTTCCCTATGACGCTTTCCCAGTGGACTTTGGGCTTTTCATTTGGCTATCTGCCCGTTCACATAGGGTTTTGGTGCGGAGTGGAAGATGACTTCCCTTCCATCCTCGATGTTGAGATGGTTTATTGCTAATCGGCGTTATGGCCCCACCTTTTAGGTTACAAAAATATATAGAGTAGGAATTTTAGCAAGTAGTGTAGTCCAGTGATGCGGTATATGCAAATAGGTATTGTGTCGAGTATTGTAGGTGTTGGGTTAATGTTTTAATGTGCTGGTGACGATGCCATGAATTGTCTTGTGTTGTAGGAATATTACTACATGTACTGTATTGCTATGTCGAAGTGTGGGCTCTGGGAGCATTGTGTCCAGGCGGCTTTGTATGAGGCTCAGCCACAGGCTTGGCATATGTTACAGGGTCCACATTTCATGCTCTTAATCGGAATGATATGCCGTTAAGCATAATCTTAATAAACGTCATTCATTTGGCCTTTTCATATATTTACATCTGGCTTGCATTGTTGATTGCATAAATGCTGTGATGAATACACAAATGTTTTCTTACTTGAGACTCTCCAGACGTGTTCCTCCCTGACGGAGCAGCCCATCTGTGATGGGAACCAATGACTCTGGAGTGAGATCGCAGTGGTCCAACCTATAAAAAAAAATTTTTTCATTACAAGTGTATATATTTGATCGTCTATAAAATATAATTCATCCTCTCAATTATTATCTGACATTACATGTAACATAGGATGGGCAACAGCTTTAATAGTTAATTAATTTACAGCAATGCCTCAACATAAACACTAGATAAACGGTGTAACATGAAGTGTCACAGAATTATAAAACTTCAAAACACAGTATAAAACTAAATTTTTAGACCATCCACAATGTGTTCAACTGATTCGGATATCAGTCCACATCAATCCAACAATGTGTTTATTATATATATTTCATCAACAAAATACCATCTATCCTCTGATAAAGTTGCATGTCAGTTATATTTGTAAAATATGATGAACAGCTTCAGTTTTATTTCTAAAATATAATGGACAACAATTGCGCACATCAATGTAATAACCACAAAAGAGCCATTGAAGCAGTCTTCAAGAAAATTACTGGGCGGATCAACGCAATAACCCCGAAAGTGCCACTGGTGACTGGAATGAAATTATATGCACCTAGGTACCATTTTCGAAGATAGATCATAGAAGAAAAATTTGTGTATGCAACTTTCAGGGTTATTGCAATGATGTGCACAATTTTAATACTTACTGTAGTTGACGCATTGCCCGGGTTCCTGCAAGAACGGCACCAAGTGGACGACCAGCCTCGACACTAGCAAACACTTTGTTACCACTCAAACTGTAAAATAAATTACATTCTTCAATTAAAACATCACATACAATTAATGATTGGTCCATTGCTAATTTATTCTATTATGCTAATCCAGCAGAGCTGGGTGACGCACTTTGCTGCCTCCATATTTTGAACCAATCAGCGCACACCAGCTGCGCGACGCTACAGATTTCAAACTTGGACTAGCCACTTCGTTTTGTGAAAGCATACGGAGTGGATGCGCTTTGAAAATTTGTCCCACCCTCCTCCCCGTGTTTCTCCCTGTTGTATGTTTACTTGTTAGCAGCAATTGTACATCTTTGGTGGAAGTGGGGTGTTCATGTCTCCAAGCTTTCCCATTTTTTTATTGCGATAGTGGACATGGGAGTTTTGGCTTTCCCAGAAGTGTTCACGGGTTTTAACGCTGGGACGCAGCTCGCTTCCCTTCCACCTTGGATTTTAGAACTGTTCGTGTAGCGAATTGGCCCCACCTTTGTAGTTATTCCAGTTAGAGCTAGTGTATTTTTAAGCAGGTAGTTGTATTCATAGACTGCGTGATAGCAGGTAGGGCATTATGCTATTTGGTTTAAGGGTGTTCCATAACAATAGTAATGCCATTGTTTCTTTTATTTGTTCTATGAATACTGCTACTGCTTTGTGGTGAAATGTGGGCTCTATTGAACCCGACGTCCAGGAGGCTCGCATGGGGCGTAGTCAGCCTGGCGTTGGGTTGTGGAGCCCACATTTCTTTGTTTTACATTTCTTTGAAAGTGGGCTTACCCTTAATCCCCACAATAAACGTCATTCATTTGGCCTTTTCATATCTCTATATCTGTGTTGTGTTGTTGATTGCATAAAGGATTTTATGCTAGCAACAGCGCGAGCAGGGCACGGAAGGGTCAATAGGTTATCATGCTAATTTATGCTAATTTAAGGGTACGCAAAGAAACCTGGATGACTGACTAAGCGCTCCCGTGACACTGCTAAACCAATCAGAGCGCAGCAGTCATTCGAATGACGCAGTTTGAAATTAAGCAGCTTCACTCCGAATGTGCGATACATGCAGAGTAGACCTGCTTTCTCGGTTTGACAAGTTTTCGACCCACCCTCCTCCCCATTTTCTGCTGCTGACAGTTACATTAATGTGTTTAGTAGTGTTGTGCTTGGTAACATTTTGTACATTACCGGTGGAAGTGAAGTCACCACCTTCCCTATGACGCTTTCCCAGTGGACTTTGGGCTTTTCATTTGGCTATCTGCCCGTTCACATAGGGTTTTGGTGCGGAGTGGAAGATGACTTCCCTTCCATCCTCGATGTTGAGATGGTTTATTGCTAATCGGCGTTATGGCCCCACCTTTTAGGTTACAAAAATATATAGAGTAGGAATTTTAGCAAGTAGTGTAGTCCAGTGATGCGGTATATGCAAATAGGTATTGTGTCGAGTATTGTAGGTGTTGGGTTAATGTTTTAATGTGCTGGTGACGATGCCATGAATTGTCTTGTGTAGTATGAATATTACTACATGTACTGTATTGCTATGTCGAAGTGTGGGCTCTGGGAGCATTGTGTCCAGGCGGCTTTGTATGAGGCTCAGCCACAGGCTTGGCATATGTTACAGGGTCCACATTTCATGCTCTTAATCGGAATGATATGCCGTTAAGCATAATCTTAATAAACGTCATTCATTTGGCCTTTTCATATATTTACATCTGGCTTGCATTGTTGATTGCATAAATGCTGTGATGAATACACAAATGTTTTCTTACTTGAGACTCTCCAGACGTGTTCCTCCCCGACGGAGCAGCCCGTGTGTGATGGGAATCAATGACCCTGGAGCAGACCTGCCTACACCATAAATGTCTGGTCAGTACTCCTGCTATGTTTTCATACACATTTTCAGGAATATAGGCCTGTTGTCAGTAATAGTTCAAAACCGTGTCAAGTATTGTCAGGAAAATGGCACTACTGTCAGTAATACTTACTGGGTCGTTCCTATGGCGACGGTTGCCCCAAAACAGAGTTATCATTAATAAACTACGAGAGGTGCTTTGAAGCGTTCAGTTAACAGAACAGTAATGCAGATACTCATAACCAACATTGGTGGAAAAGTGCATAAGTGTAACTGTGTTTAATGTAAATGCATCTATAGCCAATTTATACTGTCTACAATTGTTGTAATGTAATAGCTAGTTAAACTTTAAGCAAATGAAAGTTGTGTTTTTGAATATTAAATTAACCATTGAAATAAGTTCAGAATCGACATGTGAAATTAGTAACAAAGAACACTTTGAACTTTACATTGCCCTCTGTGGCATCTAGTCTGATTAGAGTGCTGTCAGCCTACTTCAGACCTGGTCTCCTTAGGCTTAACAAGAACATGATTTAACAAGATTGCAATCGTCACTGCCACCATGCGATAATGAAAAGTCGATTTTGCAAATCTGGCAGTGCGCAAAGCTGACCCCCTTCCTTGAGCTTGACTGCTGTAGAGGCAATGCCTGTGTGTATTCTTTCTTAAACTGTTGAAGCACACGTTTTTTCTTGGCTGGTGTACCGATTCAATCTCCGCCATGTTTGTTTACGTCCCCTTCCGTATGTGTCGCGTTCGCGTCTTTCCGTTTGAGCGTGGAATGCGAATTTATTGTAATGTTGTTTTCAATTGGTTAAATTACGAACAGCAACTGCGAATGAAAAATCATGTCACAACACACTGTAGTATATATGCTGCCACCTGTTGTATACAATGGAAGCTAAATTCGGGGAAAACAGAAATTATTAGTGATCGTCGTGACCAATTAAAATTCCGTAATATTTTTATCCCTCGCCGTAATACCGTAATTTGAAGTGTATTTCCGTAGATATTCCGGACAATCCGGAATGGTAGGCAGGTCTGCTAGAGTGAGATCGCAGTGGTCCAACCTATAAAAATATTTTTTTTCATTACAAGTGTATATATTTGATCGTCTATAAAATATAATTGATCCTCTCAATTATTGTCTGACATTACATGTAACATAGGATGGGCAACAGCTTTAATAGTTAATTAATTTACAGCAATGCCTCAACATAAACACTAGATATACGGTGTAACATGAAGTGTCACAGAATTATAAAACTTCAAAACACAGTATAAAACTAAATTTTTAGACCATCCACAATGTGTTCAACTGATTCGGATATCAGTCCACATCAATCCAACAATGTGTTTATTATATATATTTCATCAACAAAATACCATCTATCCTCTGATAAAGTTGCATGTCAGTTATATTTGTAAAATATGATGAACAGCTTCAGTTTTATTTCTAAAATATAATGGACAACAATTGCGCACATCAATGTAATAACCACAAAAGAGCCATTGAAGCAGTCTTCAAGAAAATTACTGGGCGGATCAACGCAATAACCCCGAAAGTGCCACTGGTGACTGGAATGAAATTATATGCACCTAGATACCATTTTCGAAGATAGATCATAGAAGAAAAATTTGTGTATGCAACTTTCAGGGTTATTGCAATGATGTGCACAATTTTAATACTTACTGTAGTTGACGCATTGCCCGGGTTCCTGCAAGAACGGCACCAAGTGAACGACCAGCCTCGACACTAGCAAACACTTTGTTACCACTCAAACTGTAAAATAAATTACATTCTTCAATTAAAACATCATACATACTCTATACAACAATTAAATTGATATGACAAATAACAAAGATGCACATCATTGCTATTTTTGTCGTAGTCTGCATCAATATGTTCCTAAGTTTTAACATAAATGCTGTGATGAATACACAAATGTTTTCTTACTTGAGACTTTCCAGACGTGTTCCTCTCTGACGGAGCAGCCCGTGTGTGATGGGAGTCAATGACTCCGGAGAGAGATCGCAGTGGTCCAATCTATCAAAATATTTTTTTTCATTACAAATGTATATATTTCATCATCTATAAAATATAATTCATCCTCTCAATTATTGTCTGACGTTACATGTAACACAGATGGGCAACAACTTTAATAGTTAATTAATTTACAGCAATGCCTCAACATAAACACTAGATATACGGTGTAACATGAAGTGTCACAAAATTATAAAACTTCAAAACACAGTTTAAAACAATATTTTTAGACCATCCACAATGTGTTCAAATGATTCGGACATGAGTCCACATCCGTCCAACAATGTGTTTATTATATATATTTCATCAACAAAATACCATCTATCCTCTGATAAAGTTGCATGTCAGTTATATTTGTAAAATATGATGAACAGCATCAGTTTTATTTCTAAAATATAATGGACAACAATTGCGCACATCAATGTAATAACCACGAGAGCCATTGAAGAAAGTCTTCAAGAAAATTACTGGGCGGATCAATGCAATAACCCCGAAAGTGCCACTGGTGACTGGAATGAAAGTAGATGCACCTAGATACCATTTTCAAAGATAGATCATAATTATAAAAAAATATTGTGTATGCCACTTTCTGGGTTATTGCAATGATGTGCACAATTTTAATACTTACTGTAGTTGACGCAGTACCGTGGTTCCTGCAAGAACAGCACCAAGTGAACGACCAGCTTCGACACTAGCAAACACTTTGTTTCCACTCAGACTGTAAAATAAATTACATTCTTCAATTAAAACATCATACACACTCTATACAACAATTAAATTGATATGACAAATAACCCAGATACACATCATTGTTATTTTTGTCATAGTCTGCATCAATATGTTATTTCTTCTTGCAAAAGTCACTCAAGGCTCACATGCAATAGTTACAATGGCGACAATCAACTCATTTTGTCTCCAGATACTTTTCTTCTAAGTTTTCTTAATACAGATGTTTTTCTCTTGTAAAACATTATTTCATTTTAATTTGCCAATAACATATTTATTAAACAAATATTCTTTGTGTACACCTTTTTCTGCCCTCACAGTAGTAAGCTACCACATCCCAAATAAACTGTTGATATTGCACAGAACAGAAATATGTCTTGATTACCAATAATTTAGGTAATTAATAAACTCCACTTCGTGGACAAGGAAGCATTTCACTTCCAGAAAATCCCCCATTTTTAATCACACGTAGATAATTACGTTCTAAAAATCTATAAACCAAAATAAATTAAATAGGATGTGCAAAAATATTATCATTTATAATAAAAGTAGCCGAGTTGCCGAGCGTTGCAAAGGAGAAAAGGCAGCCATTGCAAGAGCTTATGACTCCTAGCGCCACCTAGTCAAGTTTTCGTAGGGTAATTAATACCAATGGCAATGACAGATACACCTTCATACCTATCTCACCATGGTTGCATACAGGATTTTATGCTAGCAACAGCGCGAGCAGGGCACGGACGAGTCAATAGGTTATCATGCTAATTTATTCTAATTTAAGGGTAGGCAAAGAAACCTGGATGACTGACTAAGCGCTCCCGTGACACCGCTAAACCAATCAGAGCGCAGCAGTCATTCGAATGACGCAGTTTGAAATTAAGCAGCTTCACTCCGAATGTGTGATACATGCGGAGTAGACCTGCTTTCTCGGTTTGACAAGTTTTCGACCCACCCTCCTCCCCATTTTCTGCTGCTGACAGTTACATTAATGTGTTTAGTAGTGTTGTGCTTGGTAACATTTTGTACATTACCGGTGGAAGTGAAGTCACCACCTTCCCTGACGCTTTCCCAGTGGACTTTGGGCTTTTCATTTGGCTATCTGCCCGTTCACGTAGGGTTTTGGTGCGGAGTGGAAGATGACTTCCCTTCTATCATCGATGTTGAGATGGTTTATTGCTAATCGGCGTTATGGCCCCACCTTTTAGGTTACAAAAATATATAGAGTAGGAATTTTAGCAAGTAGTGTAGTCCAGTGATGTTGAGATGGTTTATTGCTAATCGGCGTTATGGCCCCACCTTTTAGGTTACAAAAATATATAGAGTAGGAATTTTAGCAAGTAGTGTAGTCCAGTGATGCGGTATATGCAAATAGGTATTGTGTCGAGTATTGTCGGTGTTGGGTTAATGTTTTAATGTGCTGGTGACGATGCCATGAATTGTCTTGTGTTGTAGGAATAATACTACATGTACTGTATTGCTATGTCGAAGTGTGGGCTCTGGGAGCATTGTGTCCAGGCGGCTTTGTATGAGGCTCAGCCACAGGCTTGGCATATGTTACAGGGTCCACATTTCATGCTCTTAATCGGAATAATATGCCGTTAGGCATAATCTTAATAAACGTCATTCATTTGGCCTTTTCATATCTTTACATCTGGCTTGCATTGTTGATTGCATAAACTGGTTTAAAGTATATATTAATTAAGTTGTAATATGATTTGTGCCAATGTGATGAGGTTTCTACAAAGTTCCAAAAGTAAACAAGATCCACACAAAATAATTAGTAAGTAATTCATGCGCTGAAAGCAGTCATCAAGTTATAGTTTTAACATCAATGAGAGTATGCAACATTGGTACAGCCAATGTTGCATATGGGTTTTTATGCGAGCAACACCACATACAATTAATGATTGGTCCATTGCTAATTTATTCTATTATGCTAATCCAGCAGAGCTGGGTGACGCACTCTGTGACCCACTTTGCCTGCCTCCATATTTTGAACCAATCAGCGCGCACCAGCTGCGCGACGCTACAGATTTCAAACTTGGACTAGCCACTTCGTTTTGTGAAAGCATACGGAGTGGATGCGCTTTGAAAATTTGTCCCACCCTCCTCCCCATCTTTCTCCCTGTTGTGTGTTTACTTGTTAGCAGCAATTGTACATCTTTGGTGGAAGTGGGGTGTTCATGTCTCCAAGCTTTCCCATTTTTTTATTGCGATAGTGGACATGGAAGTTTTGGCTTTCCCAGAAGTGTTCACGGGTTTTAACGCTGGGACGCAGCTCGCTTCCCTTCCACCTTGGATTTTAGAACTGTTCGTGTAGCGAATTGGCCCCACCTTTGTAGTTATTCCAGTTAGAGCTAGTGTATTTTTAAGCAGGTAGTTGTATTCATAGACTGCGTGATAGCATGTAGGGCATTATGCTATTTGGTTTAAGGGTGTTCCATGACAATAGTAATGCCATTGTTTCTTTTATTTGTTCTAGGAATACTGCTACTGCTTTGTGGTGAAATGTGGGCTCTATTGAACCCGACGTCCAGGAGGCTCGCATGGGGCGTAGTCAGCCTGGCGTTGGGTTGTGGAGCCCACATTTCTTTGTTTTACATTTTGAAAGTGGGCTTACCCTTAATCCCCACAATAAACGTCATTCATTTGGCCTTTTCATATCTCTATATCTGTGTTGTGTTGTTGATTGCATAAATGTTATTTCTTCTTGCAAAGGTTACTCAAGGCTCACATGCAATAGTTACAATGGCGACAATCAACTTATTTTGTCTCCAGATATTTTTTCTTCTAAGTCTTCTTAATACGGATGATTTTCTCTTGTAAAGCATTATTTCATTTTAATTTGAAAATAACATATTTATTAAACAAATATTCTTCGTGTACACCTTTTTCTACCCTCACAGTAGTAAGCTACCATATCCCAAATAAACTTTTGATATTGCACACAACAGAAATATGTCTTGATAATCAATAATTTAGGTAATTAATAAACTCCACTTGGTGGACAAGGAAGCACTTAACTTCCAGAAAATCCACCATTTTTAATCACACAGATAATTACGTACTAAAAATCTATAAACCAAAATAAATTAAATAGGATGTGCTAAAATATTATCATTTATAATAAAAGTAGCCGAGTCGCCGAGCGTTGCAAAGGAGAAAAGGCAGCCATTGCAAGAGCTTATGACTCCTAGCGCCACCTAGTCAAGTTTTAGTAGGGTAATTAATACCAATGGCAATGACAGATACAACTTATGACTCCTAGCGCCACCTAGTCAAGTTTTAGTAGGGTAATTAATACCAATGGCAATGACAGATACAACTTATGACTCCTAGCGCCACCTAGTCAAGTTTTAGTAGGGTAATTAATACCAATGACAGATACAACTTCATACCTATTTCACGTATCTCAGAACAATCATAGAAAACATACACAGCGCTGCTAACAATTGTAGGCAGCTATGAACTCTCATTGTTCAGAGTTATATAATCTACGTCAAACGCCCACTATGTTCTTTCATAATGTCCTCACCCCCGGGAATTTCTATTTTTACTATACAAACCACCCCTACGGGTCACCAAGCATGCCTACAAAACTTCAGCCACATAACTGTGAGAGAGCAAACAGATACACAGTCACAAACTGTTTTACAGTATATATAAATTAAGTTGTAATATGATTTGTGCCAATGTGATGAGGTTTCTACAAAGTTCCAAAAGTAAATAAGATCCACACAAAATAATTAGTAAGTAATTAATGTGCTGAAAGCAGTCATCAAGTTATAGTTTTAACATAAATGCTGTGATGAATACACAAATGTTTTCTTACTTGAGACTCTCCAGACGTGTTCCTCCCTGACGGAGCAGCCCGTGTGTGATGGGAGTCAATGACCCTGGAGTGAGATCGCAGTGGTCCAACCTATAAAAATATTTTTTTTCATTACAAGTGTATATATTTGATCGTCTATAAAATATAATTCATCCTCTCAATTATTGTCTGACATTACATGTAACATAGGATGGGCAACAGCTTTAATAGTTAATTAATTTACAGCAATGCCTCAACATAAACACTAGATATACGGTGTAACATGAAGTGTCACAAAATTATAAAACTTCAAAACACAGTATAAAACTAAATTTTTAGACCATCCACAATGTGTTCAACTGATTCGGATATCAGTCCACATCAATCCAACAATGTGTTTATTATATATATTTCATCAACAAAATACCATCTATCCTCTGATAAAGTTGCACTTCAGTTATATTTGTAAAATATGATGAACAGCATCAGTTTTATTTATAAAATATAATGGACAACAATTGCGTACATCAATGTAATAACCACGAAAGAACCATTGAAGCAAGTCCTCAAGAAAATTACTGGGCAGATCAACGCAATAACCACGAAAGTGTCATTGGGGACTGGAATGAAGGTAGATGCACCTAGATAAAATTTTCGAAGATAGATCATAGAACAAAAATGTTGTGTATGCCACTTTCAGGGTTATTGCAATGATGTGCACAATTTTAATATTTACTGTAGCTGACGCAGTGCCGTGGTTCCTGCAAGAACGGCACCAAGAGAACGACCAACTTCGACACTAGCAAATGCTTTGTTTCCACTCAGACTGTAAAATAAATTACATTCTTCAATTAAAACATCATACACACACTATACAACAATAAAATTTATATGACAAATAACCCAAATGCACATCATTGTTATTTTTGTCGTAGTCTGCATCAATATGTTATTTCTTCTTGCAAAAGTCACTCAAGGCTCACATGCAACAGATACAATGGCGACAATCAACTCATTTTGTCTCCAGATACTTTTCTTCTAAGACTTCTTAATAGGGATGTTTTTCTCTTGTAAAGCATTATTTCATTTTAATTTGCCAATAACATATTTATTAAACAAATATTCTTCGTGTACACCTTTTTCTGCCCTCACAGTAGTAAGCTACCACATCCCAAATAAACTGTTGGTATTGCACATAACAGAAATATGTCTTGATTATTAATAATTTAGGTAATTAATAAACTCCACTTGGTAGACAAGGAAACACTTAACTTCCAGAAAATCCCCCATTTTTAATCACATATAGATAATTATGTTCTAAAAATCTATAAACCAAAATAAGTTAAATAGGATCTGCTAAAATATTATCATTTATAATAAAAGTAGCCGAGTTGCCGAGCGTTGCAAAGGAGAAAAGGCAGCCATTGCAAGAGCTTATGACTCCTAGCGCCACCTAGTCAAGTTTTAGTAGGGTAATTAATACCAATGGCAATGACAGATACAACTTATGACTCCCAGCGCCACCTAGTCAAGTTTTGGTAGGGTAATTAATACCAATGGCAATGACAGATACAACTTCATACTTATCTCACGTATCTCAGAACAATCATAGAAAACATACACAGCGCTGCTAACAATTGTACGCAGCTATGAACGACTCTTCCTTTTTGATGCCAATGCATATCTATCAGTTGTGATAATCCATCTCTCAACACACTATCAGCATAAACACAGGACTCCACTGACAGAAGATCTCCTGTACAGGTGCAAGTAATAGAAGTTGTGATTAAATAATGTTTAATGTGGGAACTGCTGTCTAATTCATGTTACACTAGTATTGTGAATGTGTAAAAAGTCACATGGAAGTTCTTACTCAAGGCTCTGGATGGACGTGTTCACTGTCAATCCAACACTCAGTTCCTTCGTTGTGTCTGCATCTAGACGACAGCCTCTCAAACTGAAAGTAAAATATCAACAATGTTAATATGCTGGTACATCATAATGACACCACAACACTCGTCAAGCAAACATAAAAAAAATAGTATTGCTCTAATATTTGTAACTATTTAGTAGTTAAATTAACTGTTCAATGTATTTTATTCTTCGGAGATCTACGCACCAGGTGTGTGCCACAAATAACATACTGCTTCAAGCAGTCAGCATACATAAAAAACTGACATTGCAACAATCAACCCACTCATTTAATTTGAAACATACTGGTCTATCATTATGACACCACAATAATAACAACAATAGCCCATTATTTGTTGAGTAGAGCAACTGTAATGAGGCAATGCTGACTGGTCTTCAGGTGTCGTTCAATGCACTATTCCATCAATCAATGCACACATTTCAGACAGCGGTGCCATTAAATTTACTAGTCCAATGAAGGATGCATCGCACGATGTCATAGGTCAACTGTTCAGTTTGTGATAAACAAAGCATCATATTTGGTACACATGTGCTATAACAGGTGCTAAATAAGGTAAGAGGTGGATTGCCAAAAAATTTCCCTTTTAAGAGGGCGTGTCACTATACTGTATCATCAACACCTTGAGGCTAGGTGGGGGAAAGGAAGATGGGAAAGAGGTATAACGGATACATTCCTGTCACATTTGAAAGGGGTTATTTTGTTATTTGTATGTTATTCCCTAGATATCTACATACCAACGAATCAATATGTCAGGATATGTATAGAAAAACTGTCATTACAACAATCAACCTGCTCACGTCATTCAACATATTATTAGTTATATGTACGCATATTGTGATACAGCTCTACATATCAATTACAATTTAACCGACTATTTGTAGCAACTGAAATAAGGCACCGCAGACTTCATTCAACTGTTCGTGATTTTGATCCAGAGTCTCTGATGAGAATATGTGTCTTGTTGTTTGTACTGTCAAGTGACCTTGTGGGAACTGATGGTAAACACTTGATTGTGTGTACTTCAGCTGGAACAGGTATGTGGTATGGCAGGGGAAAGGACGGTGGGAAAGATGCCAACTTTCTGAGCATCTCTAAATACAGTTGGAAGTTGATTGCTCTCATATATCTTACAAACGACCAGTACAACCGAACAGGAACTGACTGTGTTGTGCATCACCCACAGAATGTAGACAGGATATCACCAGCAAGTTGTATGTCAAGATACTGTCTGTACGTAGCTCTCTGTTGGACATTGAGACTAGCGACTGTTACTTGGTGTGTCCATCTTGTCCTTGTTATGTGGCTTCCCTCCTGTAATGTAATATGTGCTTCTATGAAAGCACTTGACCACCCTCTACTCTTGAGCCAGTCACGTAGTACATGCATGTGCACTATCAAGGGAATGTTGCCTCGTTGCAGGCCACTTTAAATGTCAATTGTTATATTTCAATAAAAAAAATGGATGCCGATATGTGCAAACGACACAATCATCTAATCACATTAAATTTATCTAAATCGATTCCTCATATCCCCAAAACAGTCAAGGAATTTTTTAGAACACTGAAAAATATTAACTAGAAGTGGAGATATGTACACACAAAAATTTATTTCAGAGTTTCATGATCATATTTTCATATGATACACATGTCCTTGAAAGAGAAATGTTGTTGTTGCCCAACACCTGTCATATTACACTTTTACCAAACGTGGTGCTTTTATCACAATCTGAACAACTCATGTACTAAGATGCTGTCCTAAGTGAACCAGTTGATTGGCCACTGCAACGAAGGATGTCATATTTGATTAATGAACTGGCTCCGTTGAATGTACTATTGAATTCCATCGATCAATGCACCAAACACTCTGATATTTGAGACAACATATTAGTCTATTTATGAGTGCACCAAACTATGCCACATATTTGACTGACGTGCGTTTTCTTCGAAGGACTCTTCCTTTTTGATGCCAATGCATAACTATCAGTTGTGATAATCCATCTCTCAACACACTGTCAGTATAAATACAGGACTCCACTGACAGAAGATCTCCTGTACAGGTGCAAGTAATAGAAGTTGCTGATTAAATAATGTTTAATGTGGGAACTGCTGTCTAATTCATGTTACACTAGTATTGTGAATGTGTAAAAAGTCACATGGAAGTTCTTACTCAAGGCTCTGGAAGGACGTGTTCGCTGCCAATCCAACAATCAGTTCCTTCGTTGTGTCTGCATCTAGACGACAGCCTCTCAAACTGAAAGTAAAATATCAACAATGTTAATAAGCTGGTACATCATAATAACACCACAACACTCGTCAAGCAAACATAACAAAAATAGTATTGCACTATTATGTGTAACTATTTAGTAGTTAAATTAACTGTTAAATGTATTTTATTCTTTGGAGATCTACGCACCAGGTGTGTGCCACAAATAACATACTGTTTCAAACAGTCAGGATACATAAAAAACTGACATTGTAACAATCAACCCACTCACTTAATTTGAAACAAGCTGGTCTATCATTATGACACCACAATAATAACAACAATAGCCCATTGTTTGTTGAGTAGAGCAACTGTAATGAGGCAATGCTGACTGGTCTTCAGGTGTTGTTCAATGCACTGTTCCATCAATCAATGCAAACATTTCAGACAGTGATGCCATTAAATGTACTAGTCCAATGAAGGATGCATCGCATGCTGTCATAGGTCGACTGTTCAGTTTGTGATAAACAAACCATCATATTTGGTACACATGTGCTAAGACAGGTGCTAAATAAGGTAAGAGGTGGATTGCAAAACAAATTTCCCTTTGAAGAGGGTGTGCCACTATACTGTATCATCAACACCTTGAGGCTAGGCGGGGGAAAGGAAGATGAGAAAAAGGTATAACGGATACGTTCCTGTCACATTTGAAAGGGGTTATTTTGTTATTTTAATGTTATTCCCTAGATATCTACATACCAACAAATCAATACGTCAGGATATGTATAGAAAAACTGTCATTACAACAATCAACCTGCTCACTTCATTCAACACCTTGATGCTAGGCAGGGGAAAGGACGGTGGGAAAGATGCCAACTTTCCGAGCATCTCTAAATACAGTTGGAAGTTGATTGCTCTCATATATCTCACAAATGACCAATACATCAGAACAGGAACTGACTGTGTTGTGCATCACCCACAGAATGTACACAGGACATCACCAGCAAGATGTATGTCAAGATACTGTCTGTACGTAGCTCTCTGTTGGACATTGAGACTACCGGCTGTTACTTGGTGCGTCCATCTTGTCCTTGTTACGTGGCCGCCCTACTGTAATGTTAATGTAATGTAATATGTGCTTCTAAGAAAGCACCCACTACTCTTGAGCCAGTCACGTAGTACATGCATTTCAAGGGAATGTTGCCTTGTTGCAGGCCACTTTAAATGTCAATTGTTATATTTCATTAACAAAAATGGGTGCCGCTTTGCATGTGCAAACTAGGTAATCATCTAATCACATTGAAAAATATTAACTAGATGTGGAGATATGTCCAAAAAAATATATATTTCATGGTGTGAGTTTCATGGTGTGTGGCATCATATTTTCATACGATGTCACATGTCCTTGAAAGAAATTTTGTTGTTGTCCAACACCTGTCATATTACACTTTTACTTTTACCAACCGTGGTGCTTTTATCATAATCGGAGCAACTGATGTACTAAGATGCTGTCCTAAGTGAACCAGTTGATAGGCCACTGCAATAAAGGATGTCATATTTGAATAATGAACGGGCTCCGTTGAATGTACTATTGAATTCCATCGATCAATGCACCGAACGCTGTCATATTTGAGACAGCGTATTAGTCCATTGATGGGTGCACCAAAATATGCCACATATTTGACGGATGTGCGTTTTCTTCAAAGGACTCTTCCTTTTTGATGCCAATGCATATCTGTCGGTTGTGATAATCCATCTGTCAACACACTGTCAGTATAAACACAGGACTCCACTGACAGAAGATCTCCTGTACAGGTGCAAGTAATGGAAGTTGCTGATTAAATAATGTTTAATGTGGGAACTGCTGTCTAATTCATGTTACACTAGTATTGTGAATGTGTAAAAAATCACATGGAAGTTCTTACTCAAGGCTCTGGATGGACGTGTTCGCTGCCAAACCAACACTCAGTTCCTTCATTGCGTTTGCATCTAGACGACAGCCACTCAAACTGAAAGTAAAATATCAACAATGTTAATATGCTGGTACATCATAATGACACCACAACACTCGTCAAGCAAACATATCAAAAATAGTATTGCACTAATATGTGTAACTATTTAGTAGTTAAATTAACTGTTAAATGTATTTTATTCTTCGGAGACCTTCGCACCAGTTGTGTGCCACAAATAACATACTGCTTCAAACAGTCAGGATACATAAAAAACTGACATTGCAACAATCAACCCACTCACTTAATTTGAAACATCTATCATTATCACACCACAATAATAACAACAATAGCCCATTGTTTGTTGAGTAGAGCAACTGTAAATGAGGCAATGCTGACTGGTCTTCAGGTGTCATTCAATGTTCTATTCCATCAATCAATGCACACATTTCAGACAGCGATGCCATTAAATGTACTAGTCCAATGAAGGATGCATCGCACGCTGTCATAGGTCGACTGTTCAGTTTGTGATAAACAAAGCATCATATTTGGTACACGTGCTATGACAGGTGCTAAATAAGGTAAGAGGTGGATCTCAAAAAATTTCCCTTTTAAGAGGGCATGTCACTATACTGTATCATCAACACCTTGAGGCTAGGCGGGGGAAAGGAAGATGGGAAAGAGGTATAAGGAATACGTTCCTGTCATATTTGAAAGGGGTTATTTTGTTATTTATATGTTATTCCCTAAATATCTACATACCAACAAATCAATACGTCAGGATATGTATAGAAAAACTGTCATTACAACAATCAACCTACTCACTTTATTCAACATATTATTAGTTGTATGTACGCATATTGTGATACAGCTCTACATATAAATTACAATTTAACCCACTATTTGTAGCAACTGAAATAAGGCAATGCAGACTTCATTCAACTGTTCGTGATGTTGATCCAGGGTCTCTGATGAGAATGTGTGTCTTGTTGTTTGTACTGTGAAGTGACCTTGTGGGAACTGATGGTAAACACTTGGATGTGTGTACTTTAGCTGAGATGTGTGTACTTCAGCTGGAACAGGTGTGTGGTATGGACCGGCATCAAACTTAAGTATTGGGAAACAATCACAATGCCAACTTTCTGAGCATCTCTAAATACAGTTGGAAGTTGATTGCTCTCATATATCTCACAAACGACCAGTACATCCGAACAGGAACTGACTGTGTTGTGCATCACCCACAGAATGTAGACAGGATATCACCAGCAAAATGTATGTCAAGATACTGTCTGTACGTAGCTCTCTGTTGGACATTGAGACTAGCAGCTGTTACTTGGTGTGTCCATCTTGTCCTTGTTACGTGGCTGCCCTCCTGTAATGTAATATGTGCTTCTACGAAAGCACTTGACCACCCACTACTCTTGAGCCAGTCACGTAGTACATGCATGTGCACTATCAAGGGAACGTTGCCTCGTTGCAGTCTACTTTAAATGTCAATTGTTATATTTCATTATCAAAAATGGGTGCCGAATTGCATATGTACAAATGAGGCAATCATCTAATCACATTAAATTTATCTAAATCGATTCCTCATATCCCAAAAACAGTCGAGGATTTTTTTAGAACACTGAAAAATATTAACTAGAAGTGGAGATATGTACACAAAAAAATGTATTTCAGAGTTTCATGGTGTGTGGCATCATATGAAAATATGATGCCACATGTCCTTGAAAGAGAAATTTTGTTGTTGCCCAACACCTGTCATATTAAACTTTTACGAAACGTGGCGCTTATATCACAATCTGAACGACTCATGTACTAAGATGTTGTCCTAAGTGAACCAGTTGATCGGCCACTGCAACGAAGGATGTCATATTTGATTAATGAACTGGCTCCGTTGAATGTACAATTGAATTCCATCGATCAATGCACCGAACGCTGTCATATTTGAGACAGCATATTAGTCCATTGATGGGTGCACCAAACTATGCCACATATTTGACTGATGTGCGTTTTCTTCGAAGGACTCTTCCTTTTTGATGCCAATGCATATCTATCAGTTGTGATAATCCATCTCTGAACACACTGTCAGTATAAACACAGGACTCCACTGACAGAAGATCTCCTGCACAGGTGCAAGTAATGGAAGTTGCTGATTAAATAATGTTTAATGTGGGAACTGCTGTCTAATTCATGTTACACTAGTATTGTGAATGTGCAAAAAGTCACATGGAAGTTCTTACTTCAGGTTCTGGATGGACGTGTTCGCTGCCAATCCAACACTCAGTTCCTTCGTTGTGTCTGCATCTAGACGACAGCCTCTCAAACTGAAAGTAAAATTTCAACAATGTTAATATGCTGGTACATCATAATGACACCACAACACTCCTCAAGCAAACATAAAAAAAATAGTATTGCACTAATATGTGTAACTATTTAGTAGTTAAATTAACTGTTAAATGTATTTTATTCTTCGGAGATCTACACACCAGGTGTGTGCCACAAATAACATACTGCTTCAAACAGTCAGGATACATAAAAAACTGACATTGCAACAATCAACCCACTCACTTAATTTGAAACATGCTGGTCTATCATTATGATACCACAATAATAACAACAATAGCCCATTGTTTGTTGAGTAGAGCAACTGTAAATGAGGCAATGCTGACTGGTCTTCAGTTGTCATTCAATGTTCTATTCCATCAATCAATGCAAACATTTCAGACAGCGATGCCATTAAATGTACTAGTCCAATGAAGGATGCATCGCACGCTGTCATAAGTCGACTGTTCAGTTTGTGATAAACAAAGCATCATATTTGGTACACATGTGCTATGACAGGTGCTAAATAAGGTAAGAGGTGGATCTCAAAAATTTCCCTTTTACCAGGGCGTGTCACTATACTGTATCATCAACACCTTGAGGCTAGGCGGGGGAAAGGAAGATGGGAAAGAGGTATAAGGGATACGTTCCTGTCATATTTGAAAGGGGTTATTTTGTTATTTATATGTTATTCCCTAAATATCTACATACCAACAAATCAATACGTCAGGATATGTATAGAAAAACTGTCATTACAACAATCAACCAGCTCACTTCATTCAACATATTATTAGTTGTATGTACGCATATTGTGATACAGCTGTAGATATAAATTACAATTTAATCCACTATTTGTAGCAACTGAAATAAGGCAATGCAGACTTCATTCAACTGTTCGTGATGTTGATCCAGGGTCTCTGATGAGAATGTGTGTCTTGTTGTTTGTACTGTGAAGTGACCTTGTGGGAACTGATGGTAAACACTTGGATGTGTGTACTTTAGCTGAGATGTGTGTACTTCAGCTGGAACAGGTGTGTGGTATGGACCGGCATCAAACTTGAGTATTGGGAAACAATCACAATGCCAACTTTCTGAGCATCTCTAAATACAGTTGGAAGTTGATTGCTCTCATATATCTCACAAACGACCAGTACATCAGAACAGGAACTGACTGTGTTGTGCATCACCCACAGAATGTCGACAGGACATCACCAGTAAGTTGTATGTCAAGATACTGTCTGTACGTAGCTCTCTGTTGGACATTGAGACTAGCAGCTGTTACTTGGTGTGTCCATCTTGTCCTTGTTACGTGGCTGCCCTCCTGTAATGTAATATGTGCTTCTACGAAAGCACTTGACCACCCACTACTCTTGAGCCAGTCACGTAGTACATGCATGTGCACTATCAAGGGAATGTTGCCTTGTTGCAGGCCACTTTAAATGTCAATTGTTATATTTCATTATCAAAAATGGGTGCCGAATTGCATATGTACAAATGAGGCAATCATCTAATCACATTAAATTTATCTAAATCGATTCCTCATATCCCAAAAATAGTCGAGGAATTTTTTAGAATACTGAAAAATATTAACTAGAAGTGGAGATATGTCCACAAAAAAATGTATTTCAGAGTTTCATGATGTGTGGCTTCATATGAAAATATGATGCCACATGTCCTTGAAAGAGAAATTTTTTTGTCCAACACCAGTCATATTACACTTTTACCAAACGTGGCGCTTTGATCACAATCTAAACAACTGATGTACTAAGATGCTGTCCTAAGTGAACCGGTTGATCGGCCACTACAACGAAGGATGTCATATTTGATTAATGAACTGGCTCCGTTGAATGTACAATTGAATTCCATCGATCAATGCACCGAACGCTGTCATATTTGAGACAGCATATTAGTCCATTGATGGGTGCACCAAACTATGCCACATATTTGACTGATGTGCGTTTTCTTCGAAGGACTCTTCCTTTTTGATGCCAATGCATAACTATCAGTTGTGATAATCCATCTCTGAACACACTGTCAGTATAAACACAGGACTCCACTGACAGAAGATCTCCTGTACAGGTGCAAGTAATGGAAGTTGCTAATTAAATAATGTTTAATGTGGGAACTGCTGTCTAATTCATGTTACACTAGTATTGTAAATGTGTAAAAAGTCACACGGAAGTTCTTACTGAAGGCTCTGGATGGACGTGTTCCCTGCCAATCCAACACTCAGTTCCTTCATTGTGTGTGCATCTAGATGACAGCCACTCAAACTGAAAGTAAAATATCAACAATGTTAATATGCTGGTACATCATAATGACACCACAACACTCGTCAAGCAAACATAACAAAAATAGTATTGCACTAATATGTGTAACTATTTAGTAGTTAAATTACCTATTAAATGTATTTTATTCTTCGGAGACCTTCGCACCAGTTGTGTGCCACAAATAACATACTGCTTCAAACAGTCAGGATACATAAAAAACTGACATTGTAACAATCAACCCACTCACTTAATTTGAAACATGCTGGTCTTTCATTATGACATCACAATAATAATAACAATAGCCCATTGTTTGTTGAGTAGAGCAACTGTAATGGGGCAATGCTGACTGGTCTTCAGGTGTCGTTCAATGCACTATTCCATCAATCAATGCACACATTTCAGACAGCGATGCCATTAAATGTACTAGTCCAATGAAGGATGCATCGCACGCTGTCATAGGTCGACTGTTCAGTTTGTGATAAACAAAACATCATATTTGGTACACATGTGCTATGACAGGTGCTAAATAAGGTAAGAGGTAGATCTCAAAAAATTTCCCTTTTACCAGGGCGTGTCACTATACTGTATCATCAACACCTTGAGGCTAGGCGGGGGAAAGGAAGATGGGAAAGAGGTATAAGGGATACGTTCCTGTCATATTTGAAAGGGGTTATTTTGTTATTTATATGTTATTCTCTAGATATCTACATACCTGACTTCCGGCTACTTGCCATCAGTTTATGATAAATGTAAATGTTCGTATATATATATGTTCGTATGTATATATATATGACTTCCGGCTACTTGGACTTGGTGCAGCGACTTGAATTTGGTGTAGATCATTTACAGAAAAACGCGGTATATCAAATAGAATAAGTATTACTATTGAATATATATTATACACAAACGTATTGTAGACATATATTAGGAAACAGGTTTTGTTAATTATTAGTCAGAGGGAGTATTTTAGAGTAAGTTAGTTTCGGATTCTGTCAGGGAATTCAGCGAGCGATAATAGGGTTGTTTACTATTCGAAAATTGAGATAGCATAGTGAATAGTTTACATTGGCTAATATATATATAAGATAAAGTGATCTATTTACTTAAATTACATACATAAGGTAATATCTGACATAGTGGTAGTAAACGTTTTCGGTAAAAAGGAATTAACAGCAGGATTTTAGCGTAAATTAGTACACACTGAATTCGTTGTTTTGTTACACAGTGTTCTCCGTATTCGCTAGGTGGCAGGGTTTTTTTTTCTCATGCGAGGTTAATAGAAGACACAGTTAGCAAGTATATTAGACTAAAGTGTTCTTTTGATCACAAAAACAGCCTTATTCAAGGCTAACGTAGCAAACTAATTAAAACTAAATTGTATGATGGCGCCGTGCAAACGGCAGTTAAAGGCCACAAGGCACTTAATTTGTGGCAGTTGTAGTAACTGGGTGGACTTCGTCAAGTCTGGGTGCGAGAAGTCCTGGGCTGAGGTCCAGGCAGATAGTTTTAGTTTTGAGTGTAGGGGATGTACGAAGATGAAGGAACTAGAGGTGGAGTTGGAAGAGCTGAGGCTGCTCGTTGTGGCAATGGTGGGAAGGGAACAGGGGGGTTGTGGCAGTAGTTCCGGTGGGGGAACAGTAGATGATAAAGTGGGGAAAGACACAAGAGATGCTAGGGAGAGCTCACTGCAGCCTGGGAGGAAGCTGAGAGAAGGGAAGGTGACAGGTCGTAGGGAGACAGGACGTAAGGAGACGGGAAGGAAAGGAACGGGAGGGAAGACAACCGGAGCGAAGGAGAGGGGAGTAGGGGAGACAGGAGGGAAGGAGAAGGGAGTGGGGGAGACAGGAGGGAAGGAGAAGGGAGTGGGGGAGACGGGAGGGAAAACAACCGGCGTGAAGGAGAGGGAAGTGGGAGAGACAAGAGCAAAGGAGTGGGAAGTGGGGGAGACAGGAGCGAAGGAGACAGGAGGGAAGGGGTCAGGACAGAATGGGATGGAGGGGATCAAACGGAAGAGTTATTCTGCAGCAGTGATAGAGGGGGTGAGGAAGAGAGCGAGGGTGTTTGTGGGGGATTCGATAGTTAGGAAGACCGACAGAGTCTTAAACAAGGGAGATGATGTGGTGGTCTGCTTGCCTGGAGCCAAAATAGAGGCGATAACTGAGAGGGTAAAAAACATCGTAGGCTCGGGTAAGGGTGGATCTGTTTTAGTACATGTAGGGACAAATAACGTAGAGAGGGAGGGTACAACTGCCATAGTTAGGAAATATAGGCAGTTGGTCAGAACACTAAAACAGACGCGGGTTGAGCAGGTAATACTGTCAGGGATTTTACCTGTAATGGGCAGGAGGGGTCACAAATATCGAAATTGTCGGGGGATGGCAATTAACATGTTAGTCCAGAAGTTATGTAGGGAAGAGGAAGTTGGATTTGTGGATTTATGGCGAAGTTTTGTTGGGAGGGCTGATATGTACATGAAGGATGGGCTTCATTTAAGTGGAAAGGGGGCGGCAGTATTCGCGGACAAACTTTCAGCAGCAGTAGATAGTGACTTGGGTACAATGACAAATATTTTTGGAAGTAAACATTCTTTAAACTAGAAGTGCAGGGGGGTTACCTAGAGGTGTCTCAAGCAGAACAAGAGGCCATTAGCACAGATAAACCAATATCAAATCATCCGAAAAACATCTCTGAAAAAGGTTATAGATGCGTATGTTTAAATGCAAGGAGCATAGTAAATAAGAAAAACGAATTAAACATTATGGTAGAAGATATTGACCCTCACATAATTGGTATAACTGAATCATGGGCCAACATAGATATAACAGATGCTGAATTAGGACTGACAGGATATGTAATGCTTAGGAAAGATCGAATAGGAAGAAGGGGCGGGGGAGTTATTTTATATGTTAAAGAATCTATTCAGGCTTTTGAAATAAAACTAGAAAGGGAAGCAGATTGCGATGAAGCTGTTTGGTGCAAAATTGTTTCTGGTAATTCAAAATTAACTATTGGATTAGTTTACCGAAGTCCAAACATAAACGAAGAGGACAACACAAAAATAAAAAACGCTATAAAGGAAGTTAGTAAAGGGGAATGTATCATAATGGGAGATTTTAACCATGGACAAATACAATGGAATTCTCTAGAGAGCACAGGGATTGAGGACCAACAATTTCTATTTTT
Source organism: Lamellibrachia columna (assembly GCA_963662155.1). Taxonomy (NCBI): domain Eukaryota; kingdom Metazoa; phylum Annelida; class Polychaeta; order Sabellida; family Siboglinidae; genus Lamellibrachia; species Lamellibrachia columna. Next base: position 50,264,320 of record OY759261.1, read on the forward strand.
AATCCAGGATAGCTTTCTTACTCAGCACGTACTAGAACCAACCAGGGGAGAAAATGTATTAGATATAGTTTTGTCATCACAAAAAGAATTAGTGGACAATGTAAAAATATTTGAACCATTGGGTAATAGTGACCAAAATCAAATACATTTTGACATCAATGTAAAATCAGAAAGTAAAAATAAGAAAACGTACAAGAGAAACTTCCACAAAGGTAACTACAAAGATATGAGAAAATACTTAGCAAAGCTAGATTGGAATAACATGCTGATGAATAAGACCGCAATTGAATGTTGGAATATTCTAAAATATGAAATTGAGAGTATCATCAATAAATTTGTTCCCTTCCAAAAACAAGGAAAACGGTGTAGAAAGAAACACTTGTCAAAAGAGGCAATTAGAAAAATAATGCTAAAACAAACTATGTGGAGGGTTTATAGGCGTACCAGAAAGGAAGAAGACTGCAAAATACAAAGAGGCACTTAATGCAGCTACAACTGAAATCAGACAATCTAAAAGAAGCTATGAGCAAAAACTGGCATGTAACATAAAAAATGACAGCAAGAGTTTTTATGCATATGTCAGGAGTAAACAAAACGTACAAGACAAGGTTGGACCTCTAGAAGACAGTGCTGGAAATATAATATCACAGGGGTTTTTAATGGCGGAAGACCTAAATGGTTACTTCAGTTCAGTGTTTACCAAAGAAGATATTAGTTCATTACCAGTTGCTGATGCTAAATTTCAGGGGGCTAAATCTGACTATTTAGGTCCGTTAGTTGTAACTCCAGAATTGGTAGCTAAGAAAATAAAGGCAATGAAGGATAACAAATCACCGGGAGTGGATGGGATTCCTCCAAAATTACTAATGGAAACAGTAGAACAAATCAGTATACCACTTGCAAGAGTATTCAACTTGTCATTAAAAGAGGGAGTTGTTCCGTTTGAATGGAAAGAAGCAAACATCATACCATTATTTAAAAAGGGTTCGAGAAATAAGTCAGAGAATTACAGACCAGTGAGTTTAACGTCAGTGATTTGTAAATTATTAGAAAGGTTAATTAAAGACCATATGGTGGAATTCCTCGTTAAGCATAAATTATTAAATTCATCTCAACATGGATTCCTTAAAGCGAGGTCATGCTTAACAAATATGTTGTTTTTTGGAAGAAATCACTAAGTGGATAGACGTGGGATCGCCAGTAGATATTATCTACTTAGATTTTCAGAAAGCTTTTGACAAAGTGCCACATCAAAGATTACTACTTAAATTAAAAGCCCATGGTATCGGGGACAGCATAACTGACTGGATAGAACAATGGCTGACTGACAGAAGACAACGAGTTGTAGTAGATGGAGAAGTTTCAAATTGGAAATCGGTTTTGAGTGGGGTACCTCAAGGATCAGTATTAGGACCTATATTATTCTTAATTTATATCAATGACTTGGACGACAGTATAACAAGTAACGTACTGAAATTTGCGGATGACACAAAACTGTTTAGAAAGGTTAATACTGATGGTGATAAACAACATTTACAAAACGATCTAGACAGATTAGTGAAATGGTCTGAGAAATGGCAGATGTTGTTCAATTTTGGGAAATGTAAATGCCTACATACAGGACATAGGAACTTGAATGTAAACTATAAAATGGGAGATACTGTTCTGGGTACTACTGTAAAAGAAAAGGACTTAGGAGTTACAATAAGCGCTGATATGAAAGTTTCAGAGCAGTGTGGTATTGCAGCTTCAAAGGGTAATCAAATTCTTGGATTGATTAGAAGAAACATAACATACAAGGGAAAAAAGTTAATTATACCTCTTTATAAAGCAATAGTTAGACCTCATTTAGAATACTGTATACAAGCATGGAGACCATATCGTAAGAAGGATATAGATACGCTTGAACGCATACAAAGGAGAGCAACTAAAATGATTCCAGAACTGAGAGACCTTAGTTATGAAGAACGCCTGAAAGAATTTGGTTTAACAACTCTAGAGACAAGGAGGTTAAGAGGAGATAAGATTGAAGTTTTTAAGATATTGAATGGGTATGAAAATATTGATAGAAATATGTTTTTCTCACTCAAGAAGGATAGCAGAACTAGAGGACATGAGGTAAAATTAGTAAAGGATCAATGTAGATTGGACATCAGGAAGCACTCGTTCTCACAGAGGACAATAAATGAATGGAACAAATTGTCTACAGATTGTGTAACTGCTAGCAGCGTGAATATGTTTAAAAACAAGGTTGACACATATCTCAGGAGGGCGGGTTATAAGTAGATGAACATTGTTGGACTCTCGATAAGCCAATGGCTTCCTTGTCCACTTGCCATCTGGGCCTTTGGCTTGGATGGCAAATCTTGTTAAATCTTGTTAAATACCAACAAATCAATATGTCAGGATATGTATAGAAAAACTGTCATTACAACAATCAACCTGCTCACTTCATTCAACATATTATTAGTTGTATGTACGCATATTGTGATACAGCTCTACATATAAATTACAATTTAACCCACTATTTGTAGCAACTGAAATAAGGCAATGCAGACTTCATTCAACTGTTCGTGATGTTGATCCAGGATCTCTGATGAGAATATGTGTCTTGTTGTTTGTACTGTGAAGTGACCTTGTGAGAACTGATGGTAAACACTTGGATGTGTGTACTTTAGCTGAGATGTGTGTACTTCAGCTGGAACAGGTGTGTGGTATGGACCGGCATCAAACTTGAGTATTGGGAAACAATCACAATGCCAACTTTCTGAGCATCTCTAAATACAGTTGGAAGTTGATTGCTCTCATATATCTCACAAACGACCAGTACATCCGAACAGGAACTGACTGTGTTGTGCATCACCCACAGAATGTCGACAGGATATCACCAGCAAGATGTATGTCAAGATACTGTCTGTACGTAGCTCTCTGTTGGACATTGAGACTAGCGGCTGTTACTTGGTGTGTCCATCTTGTCCTTGTTACGTGGCCGCCCTATTGTAATGTAATATGTGCTTCTATGAAAGAACTTCACCACCCACTACTCTTGAGCCAGTCACGTAGTACATGCATTTGCACTATCAAGGGAATGTTGCCTCGTTGTAGGTACTTTAAATGTCAATTGTTATATTTCATTAACAAAAATGGGTGCCGATTTGTATATGTGCAAACGAGGCAATCATCTAATCACATTAAATTTATCTAAATCAATTCCTCATATCCCAAAAACAGTCAAGGAATTGTTTAGTATACTGAAAAATATTAACTAGAAGTGGAGATATGTCCACAAAAAAATGTATTTCAGAGTTTCATGGTGTGTGGCATCATATGAAAATATGATGCCACATGTCCTTGAAAGAAAAAAATTTTTTGTCCAACACTTGTCATATTACACTTTTACCAAACGTGGTGCCTTTGTCACAATCTGAACAACTCATGTACTAAGATGCTGTCCTAATTGAACCATTTGATCGGCCACATAAACAAAGGATGTCATATTTGATTAATGAACTGGCTCCGTTGAATGTACTATTGAATTCCATCGATCAAAGCACCGAATGCTGTCATATTTAAGACAGCATATTAGTCCATTGATGGGTGCAACAAACTATGCCACATATTTAACTGGTGTGCGTTTTCTTAGGACTCTTCCTTTTTGATGCCAATGCATATCTATCAGTTGTGATGATCCATCTCTCAACACACTGTCAGTATAAACACAGGACTCCACTGACAGAAGATCTCCTGTACAGGTGCAAGTAATGGAAGTTGCTGATTAAATAATGTTTAATGTGGGAACTGCTGTCTAATTCATGTTACACTAGTATTGTGAATGTGCAAAAAGTCACATGGAAGTTCTTACTTCAGGTTCTGGATGGACGTGTTCGCTGCCAATCCAACACTCAGTTCCTTCATTGTGTGTGCATCTAGATCACAGCAGCTCAAACTAAAAGTAAAATATCAACAATGTTAATATGCTGGTACATCATAATGACACCACAACACTCGTCAAGCAAACATAACAAAAATAGTATTACACTAATATGTGTAACTATTTAGTAGTTAAATTAACTGTTCAATGTATTTTATTCTTCGGAGATCTACGCACCAGGTGTGTGCCACAAATAACATACTGCTTCAAACAGTCAGGATACATAAAAAACTGACATTGTAACAATCAACCCACTCACTTAATTTGAAACATCTATCATAATGACACCACAATAATAACAACAATAGCCCATTATTTGTTGAGTAGAGCAACTGTAATGAGGCAATACTGACTGGACTTCAGGTGTCGTTCAATGCACTATTCCATCAATCAATGCACACATTTCAGACAGCGATGCCATTAAATGTACTAGTCCAATGAAGGATGCATCGCATGTTGTCATAGGTCAACTGTTCAGTTTGTGATAAACAAAGCATCATACATGGTGCACATGTGCTATGACAGGTGCTAAATAAGGTAAGAGGTGAATCGCAGCAAAATTTCCCTTTTAAGAGGGCGTGGCACTATACTGTATCATCAACACCTTGAGGCTAGGCGGGGGAAAGGAAGATGGGAAAGAGGTATAAGGGATACGTTCCTATCATATTTGAAAGGGGTTATTTTGTTATTTGTATGTTATTCCCTAGTTATCTACATACCAACGAATCAATATGTCAGGATATGTATAGAAAAACTGTCATTACAACAATCAACCTGCTCACTTCATTCAACATATTATTAGTTATATGTACGCATATTGTGATACAGCTCTACATATCAATTACAATTTAACCCACTATTTGTAGCAACTGAAATAAGGCAATGAAGACTTCATTCAACTGTTCGTGTTTTTGATCCAGGGTCTCTGATGAGAATATGTGTCTTGTTGTTTGTACTGTGAAGTGACCTTGTAGGAACTGATGGTAAACACTTGGATGTGTGTACTTCAGCTGGAACAGTTGTGTGTTATGGACCGGCATCCAACTTGAATATTGGGAAACAATCACGATGCCAACTTTCTGAGCATCTCTAAATACAGTTGGAAATTGATTGCACTCATATATCTCATAAACGACCAGTACATCCGAACAGGAACTGACTGTGTTGTGCATCACCCACAGAATGTAGACAGCAAGATGTATGTCAAGATACTGTCTGTACGTAGCTCTCTGTTGGACATTGAGACTAGCGGCTGTCACTTGGTGTGTCCATCTTGTCCTTGTTATGTGGCTGCCCTCCTGTAATGTAATATGTGCTTCTATGAAAGCATTTGACCACCCACTAATCTTGAGCCAGTCACGTAGTACATGCATGTGCACTATCAAGGGAACGTTGCCTCGTTGCAGTCTACTTTAAATGTCAATTGTTTTATTTCATTAAGAAAAATGGGTGCCGATTTGCATATGTGCAAACGACACAATCATCTAATCACATTAAATTTATCTAAATCGATTCCTCATATCCCAAAAACAGTCGAGGATTTTTTTAGAACACTGAAAAATATTAACTAGAAGTGGAGATATGTACACAAAAAAATGTATTTCAGAGTTTCATGGTGTGTGGCATCATATGAAAATATGATGCCACATGTCCTTGAAAGAGAAATTTTTTTGTTGCCCAACACCTGTCATATTAAACTTTTACGAAACGTGGCGCTTATATCACAATCTGAACGACTCATGTACTAAGATGTTGTCCTAAGTGAACCAGTTGATCGGCCACTGCAACGAAGGATGTCATATTTGATTAATGAACTGGCTCCGTTGAATGTACAATTGAACTCCATCGATCAATGCACCGAACGCTGTCATATTTGAGACAGCGTATTAGCCAATTGATGGGTGCACCAAACTATGCCACATATTTGACTGATGTGCGTTTTCTTCGAAGGACTCTTCTTTTTTGATGCCAATGCATATCTATCAGTTGTGATAATCCATCTCTCAACACACTGTCAGTATAAACACAGGACTCCACTGACAGAAGATCTCCTGTACAGGTGCAAGTAATGGAAGTTGCTGATTAAATAATGTTTAATGTGGGAACTGCTGTCTAATTCATGTTACACTAGTATTGTGAATGTGTAAAAAGTCACATGGAAGTTCTTACTTCAGGCTCTGGATAGATGTGTTCGCTGCCAATCCAACAGTCAGTTCCTTCGTTGTGTCTACATCTAGAGCACAGTAGCTCAAACTGAAAGTAAAATATCAACAATGTTAATATGCTGGTACATCATAATGACACCACAACACTCCTCAAGCAAACATAACAAAAATATTATTGCACTAATATGTGTAACTATTTAGTAGTTAAATTAACTGTTAAATGTATTTTATTCTTCGGAGACCTACGCACCAGTTGTGTGCCACAAATAACATACTGCTTCAAACAGTCAGGATACATAAAAAACTGACATTGTAACAATCAACCCACTCACTTAATTTGAAACGTGCTGGTCTATCATTATGACACCACAATAATAACAACAATAGCCCATTGTTTGTTGAGTAGACCAACTGTAATGAGGCAATGCTGACTGGTCTTCAGGTGTCGTTCAATGCACTATTCCATCAATCAATGCACACATTTCAGACAACGATGCCATTAAATGTACTAGTCCAATGAAGGATGCATCGCACGCTGTCATAGGTCGACTGTTCAGTTTGTGATAAACAAAGCATCATATTTGGTACACATGTGCTATGACAGGAGCTAAATAAGGTAAGAGGTGGATTGCAAAAAAATTTCCCTTTTAAGAGGGCGTGTCACTATACTGTATCATCAACACCTTGAGGCTAGGCAGGGGAAAGGAAGATGAAAAAAAGGTATAACGGATACGTTCCTGTCACATTTGAAAAGGGTTATTTTGTTATTTGAATGTTATTCCCTAGATATCTACATACCAACAAATCAATACGTCAGGATATGTATAGAAAAACTGTCATTACAACAATCAACCTGCTTACTTCATTCAACATATTATTAGTTGTATGTACGCATATTGTGATACAGCTCTACATGTAAATTACAATTTAACCCACTATTTGTAGCAACTGAAATAAGGCAATGCAGACTTCATTCAACTGTTCGTGATGTTGATCCAGGTTCTCTGATGAGAATATGTGTCTTGTTGTTTGTACTGTGAAGTGACCTTGTGAGAACTGATGGTAAACACTTGGATGTGTGTACTTTAGCTGGGATGTGTGTACTTCAGCTGGAACAGGTGTGTGGTATGGACCGGCATCAAACTTGAGTATTGGGAAACAATCACAATGCCAACTTTCTGAGCATCTCTAAATACAGTTGGAAGTTGATTGCTCTCATATATCTCACAAACGACCAATACATCTAAACAGGAACTGACTGTGTTGTGCATCACCCACAGAATGTAGACAGGACATCACCAGTAAGATGTATGTCAAGATACTGTCTGTACGTAGCTCTCTGTTGGACATTGAGACTAGCGGCTGTTACTTGGTGTGTCCATCTTGTCCTTGTTACGTGGCTGCCCTCCTGTAATGTAATATGTGCTTCTACGAAAGCATTTGACCACCCACTACTCTTGAGCCAGTCACGTAGTACATGCATGTGCACTATCAAGGGAACGTTGCCTCGTTGCAGTCTACTTTAAATGTCAATTGTTTGATTTCATTAAGAAAAATGGGTGCCGATTTGCATATGTGCAAACGACACAATCATCTAATCACATTAAATTTATCTAAATCGATTCCTCATATCCCCAAAACAGTCGAGGATTTTTTTAGAACTGAAAAATATTAACTAGAAGTGGAGATATGTACACACAAAAATGTATTTCAGAGTTTCATGGTGTGTGGCATCATATTTTCATATGATGTCACATGTCCTTGAAAGAGAAATTTTTTTGTTGCCCAACACCTGTCATATTAAACTTTTACGAAACGTGGCGTTTATATCACAATCTGAACGACTCATGTACTAAGATGTTGTCCTAAGTGAACCAGTTGATCGGCCACTGCAACGAAGGATGTCATATTTGATTAATGAACTGGCTCCGTTGAATGTACAATTGAATTCCATCGATCAATGCACCGAACGCTGTCATATTTGAGACAGCGTATTAGTCCATTGATGGGTGCACCAAACTATGCCACATATTTGACTGATGTGCATTTTCTTCGAAGGACTCTTCTTTTTTGATGCCAATGCATATCTATCAGTTGTGATAATCCATCTCTCACCACACTGTCAGTATAAACACAGGACTCCACTGACAGAAGATCTCCTGTACAGGTGCAAGTAATGGAAGTTGCTGATTAAATAATGTTTAATGTGGGAACTGCTGTCTAATTCATGTTACACTAGTATTGTGAATGTGTAAAAAGTCACATGGAAGTTCTTACTTCAGGCTCTGGATAGATGTGTTCGCTGCCAATCCAACACTCAGTTCCTTCGTTGTGTCTGCATCTAGAGCACAGTAGCTCAAACTGAAAGTAAAATATCAAAAATGTTAATATGCTGGTACATTATAATGACACCACAACACTCCTCAAGCAAACATAAAAAAATAGTATTGCACTAATATGTGTAACTATTTAGTAGTTAAATTAACTGTTAAATGTATTTTATTCTTCGGAGACCTACGCACCAGTTGTGTGCCACAAATAACATACTGCTTCAAACAGTCAGGATACATAAAAAACTGACATTGTAACAATCAACCCACTCACTTAATTTGAAACGTGCTGGTCTATCATTATGACACCACAATAATAACAACAATAGCCCATTGTTTGTTGAGTAGACCAACTGTAATGAGGCAATGCTGACTGGTCTTCAGGTGTCGTTCAATGCACTATTCCATCAATCAATGCACACATTTCAGACAGCGATGCCATTAAATGTACTAGTCCAATGAAGGATGCATCGCACGCTGTCATAGGTCGACTGTTCAGTTTGTGATAAACAAAGCATCATATTTAGTACACATGTGCTATGACAGGTGGTAAATAAGGTAAGAGGTGAATCGCAGCAAAATTTCCCTTTTAAGAGGGCGTGGCACTATACTGTATCATCAACACCTTGAGGCTAGGCGGGGGAAAGGAAGATGGGAAAGAGGTATAAGGGATACGTTCCTATCATATTTGAAAGGGGTTATTTTGTTATTTGTATGTTATTCCCTAGATATCTACATACCAACGAATCAATATGTCAGGATATGTATAGAAAAACTGTCATTACAACAATCAACCTGCTCACTTCATTCAACATAGTATTAGTTATATGTACGCATATTGTGATACAGCTGTAGATATAAATTACAAATTAACCCACTATTTGTTGCAACTGAAATAAAGAAATGCAGACTTCATTCAACTGTTCGTGTTTTTGATCCAGAGTCTCTGATGAGAATATGTGTCTTGTTGTTTGTACTGTGAAGTGACCTTGTAGGAACTGATGGTAAACACTTGGATGTGTGTACTTCAGCTGGAACAGTTGTGTGATATGGACCGGCATCCAACTTGAGTATTGGGAAACAATCACGATGCCAACTTTCTGAGCATCTCTAAATACAGTTGGAAATTGATTGCTCTCATATATCTCACAAACGACCAGTACATCCGAACAGGAACTGACTGTGTTGTGCATCACCCACAGAATGTAAACAGGACATCACCAGTAAGATGTATGTCAAGATACTGTCTGTACGTAGCTCTCTGTTGGACATTGAGACTAGCGGCTGTCACTTGGTGTGTCCATCTTGTCCTTGTTATGTGGCTGCCCTCCTGTAATGTAATATGTGCTTCTACGAAAGCATTTGACCACCCACTACTCTTGAGCCAGTCACGTAGTACATGCATGTGCACTATCAAGGGAACGTTGCCTCGTTGCAGTCTACTTTAAATGTCAATTGTTTTATTTCATTAAGAAAAATGGGTGCCGATTTGCATATGTGCAAACGACACAATCATCTAATCACATTAAATTTATCTAAATCGATTCCTCATATCCCAAAAACAGTCGAGGATTTTTTTAGAACACTGAAAAATATTAACTAGAAGTGGAGATATGTACACAAAAAAATGTATTTCAGAGTTTCATGGTGAGTGGCATCATATGAAAATATGATGCCACATGTCCTTGAAAGAGAAATTTTTTTGTTGCCCAACACCTGTCATATTAAATAAACTGTTACGAAACGTGGCGCTTATATCACAATCTGAACGACTCATGTACTAAGATGTTGTCCTAAGTGAACCAGTTGATCGGCCACTGCAACGAAGGATGTCATATTTGATTAATGAACTGGCTCCGTTGAATGTACAATTGAATTCCATCGATCAATGCACCGAACGCTGTCATATTTGAGACAGCGTATTAGTCCATTGATGGGTGCACCAAACTATGCCACATATTTGACTGATGTGCGTTTTCTTCGAAGGACTCTTCTTTTTTGATGCCAATGCATATCTATCAGTTGTGATAATCCATCTCTCAACACACTGTCAGTATAAACACAGGATTCCACTGACAGAAGATCTCCTGTACAGGTGCAAGTAATGGAAGTTGCTAATTAAATAATGTTTAATGTGGGAACTGCTGTCTAATTCATGTTACACTAGTATTGTAAATGTGTAAAAAGTCACACGGAAGTTCTTACTGAAGGCTCTGGATGGATGTGTTCCTTGCCAATCCAACACTCAGTTCCTTCATTGTGTGTGCATCTAGATGACAGCCACTCAAACTGAAAGTAAAATATCAACAATGTTAATATGCTGGTACATCATAATGACACCACAACACTCGTCAAGCAAACATAACAAAAATAGTATTGCACTAATATGTGTAACTATTTAGTAGTTAAATTACCTATTAAATGTATTTTATTCTTCGGAGACCTACGCACCAGTTGTGTGCCACAAATAACATACTGCTTCAAACAGTCAGGATACATAAAAAACTGACATTGTAACAATCAACCCACTCACTTAATTTGAAACGTGCTGGTCTATCATTATGACACCACAATAATAACAACAATAGCCCATTGTTTGTTGAGTAGACCAACTGTAATGAGGCAATGCTGACTGGTCTTCTGGTGTTGTTCAATGCACTATTCCATCAATCAATGCACACATTTCAGACAACGATGCCATTAAATGTACTAGTCCAATGAAGGATGCATCGCATGCTGTCTACCCTTGATCATATATTCGCTTTACACTCATTGGTTGAATTTTATTTGACTCGCCGCAAAAGGCTTTATTGTGCCTTCATCGATTATAAAAAAGCATTTGATCTAGTAGACAGATCCTCACTGTGGTCCAAGCTAATTGCTTGTGGTATTAATGGCAATGTGTTGAAGGTTATATACAACATGTATGAAAATGCTAAGTCATGTGTAAAACAGGGCCAAGCCCTGTCAGATTTCTTTTCATGTGAAGTTGGTGTGCGGCAAGGAGAAAACTTGTCTCCTTTGTTATTTGCTATTTACCTTAATGATTTTGAACATTCAGTTAGCCGTAATTACAAGGGACTTGACATGCTGACTGGTGAAATTCATAACAACCTTTGTGATGATGAGGTAGAAGTTTTCTTGAAAATGTATGTTTTACTCTATGCTGATGATACTATTGTTATGGCAGAAACACCTGAAGATTTGCAGTCTGCCTTAAATGCTGCATGTGATTATTGCCAAACATGGCACCTAACTGTTAATACCAGTAAAACGAAGGTAATTATTTTCTCACGTGGAAAGGTCAGATCACACCCAGACTTCTTGTTTGGACAAAATAAACTAGAGGTAACTGATAGTTACATATATTTGGGAACCAATCTAAACTATAATGGACTGTTTAACAAAGCCATAACGAAACAAGTTAATCAAGCTAGGCGTGCAATGTTCAATCTCACAACTAAAGCGAGGAAGCTAGATTTACATATAGACATACAGTGTGAGCTGTTTGACCAGCTTATAATGCCAATTTTACTATACGGTTGTGAAATATGGGGTTTTCAAAATCTAGACCAGATTGAGAGATTCCATAGAAAATTCTTGAAAAGTCTACTAAAACTGAATAGGAGCACAGCAAATTGTATGGTATATGGAGAAGTTGGCAGACAAAATGTGACAGCAGTTATAGAAAAGAGAATGATAAACTTTTGGATACATATAATTGACGGCAAACAAAGCAAGCTATCTAATGTTATTTTCAGGCTTATGAAAAGTCTCCATGATACAGGTGATTTTAAATCAAAATGGATTCTAAAAATTAAGAGTATAATTGATGGATGTGGACTAACTAACATGTGGCATGACCATAGTATAGTAAATATAAAATGGTTGAAGCATAACTTGGAACTCAAGTTGAAAGATATTAACATACAAACATGGCACAGTGAAATTCATGCAAATAGGCTATGTTCAAATTACAGAATATTCAAAAATGAAGTAGGTTTCGAGAAGTATTTAACATATTTGAGCCCAACTGACAGAATTAATTTATGTATATTTCGCTGTGGAAATCACAAATTACCTATTTCTGTTGGTCGTTATCTCCCTGGAAATGCCCAGAGGCTATGTCACTTATACAACACTGGGGAACAAGGTGACGAATATCATTATGTACTTGTATGTCCATCTCTAATGGAAGAAAGATCGAAATACATAAAAAGATACTTCAGAATCAGACCTAATACTCTGAAAATGAACCAGCTGTTCAATGTACACAATGTGAAACAGCTGACAGATCTGTCCAGATTTATTAAAATAATCATGACAAAGTTTGTCTAATTAACAAACTGCCTTATTAAAACAGTGAATTGCGTAGAAGTAAAAGTGTAGCTCATAGTTAATTTACTGTTCATATTATTACATAGTTTAGTTCAAATTGTGCAATATATACATAGTTTATTTTATTTTACATTACCTAAATTGCATGTATTGATTATATAGAAAATACTTTATCCAATAATGAAACTAGATGTATTATGCACTGTAACTAGATGATTTACATACTGTAAATATGTTTTATACAATATATGTCATGTATTGTAAGCAGATGTTCTACTAAAATGTACTGTAGAGAGAAACTTCTCTCATACTCCGCAAGGGGTCGTAGGGAAATAAAAATCATTGTCATTGTCATTGTCATAGGTCGACTGTTCAGTTTGTGATAAACAAAGCATCATATTTGGTACACATGTGCTATGACAGGAGCTAAATAAGGTAAGAGGTGGATTGCAAAAAAATTTCCCTTTTAAGAGGGCGTGTCACTATACTGTATCATCAACACCTTGAGGCTAGGCGGGGGAAAGGAAGATGAGAAAAAGGTATAACGGATACGTTCCTGTCACATTTGAAAGGGGTTATTTTGTTATTTGAATGTTATTCCCTAGATATCTACATACCAACAAATCAATACGTCAGGATATGTATAGAAAAACTGTCATTACAACAATCAACCTGCTCACTTCATTCAACATATTATTAGTTGTATGTACGCATATTGTGATACAGCTCTACATATAAATTACAATTTAACCCACTATTTGTAGCAACTGAGATAAGGCAATGCAGACTTCATTCAACTGTTCGTGATGTTGATCCAGGTTCTCTGATGAGAATATGTGTCTTGTTGTTTGTACTGTGAAGTGACCTTGTGGGAACTGATGGTAAACACTTGGATGTGTGTACTTTAGCTGGGATGTGTGTACTTCAGCTGGAACAGGTGTGTGGTATGGACCGGCATCAAACTTGAGTATTGGGAAACAATCACAATGCCAACTTTCTGAGCATCTCTAAATATAGTTGGAAGTTGATTGCTCTCATATATCTCACAAACGACCAGTACATCTAAACAGGAACTGACTGTGTTGTGCATCACCCACAGAATGTAGACAGGACATCACCAGTAAGATGTATGTCAAGATACTGTCTGTATGTAGCTCTCTGTTGGACATTGAGACTAGCGGCTGTCACTTGGTGTGTCCATCTTGTCCTTGTTATGTGGCTGCCCTCCTGTAATGTAATATGTGCTTCTACGAAAGCATTTGACCACCCACTACTCTTGAGCCAGTCACGTAGTACATGCATGTGCACTATCAAGGGAACGTTGCCTCGTTGCAGTCTACTTTAAATGTCAATTGTTTTATTTCATTAAGAAAAATGGGTGCCGATTTGCATATGTGCAAACGACACAATCATCTAATCACATTAAATTTATCTAAATCGATTCCTCATATCCCAAAAACAGTCGAGGATTTTTTTAGAACACTGAAAAATATTAACTAGAAGTGGAGATATGTACACAAAAAAATGTATTTCAGAGTTTCATGGTGTGTGGCATCATATGAAAATATGATGCCACATGTCCTTGAAAGAGAAATTTTTTTGTTGCCCAACACCTGTCATATTAAACTTTTACGAAACGTGGCGCTTATATCACAATCTGAACGACTCATGTACTAAGATGTTGTCCTAAGTGAACCAGTTGATCGGCCACTGCAACGAAGGATGTCATATTTGATTAATGAACTGGCTCCGTTGAATGTACAATTGAATTCCATCGATCAATGCACCGAACACTGTCATATTTGAGACAGCGTATTAGTCCATTGATGGGTGCACCAAACTATGCCACATATTTGACTGATGTGCGTTTTCTTCGAAGGACTCTTCTTTTTTGATGCCAATGCATATCTATCAGTTGTGATAATCCATCTCTCAACACACTGTCAGTATAAACACAGGACTCCACTGACAGAAGATCTCCTGTACAGGTGCAAGTAATGGAAGTTGCTGATTAAATAATGTTTAATGTGGGAACTGCTGTCTAATTCATGTTACACTAGTATTGTGAATGAGTAAAAAGTCACATGGAAGTTCTTACTTCAGGTTCTGGATAGATGTGTTCGCTGCCAATCCAACAGTCAGTTCCTTCGTTGTGTCTGCATCTAGAGCACAGTAGCTCAAACTGAAAGTAAAATATCAGCAATGTTAATATGCTAGTACATTATAATGACACCACAACACTCCTCAAGCAAACATAAAAAAAATAGTATTGCACTAATATGTGTAACTATTTAGTAGTTAAATTAACTGTTAAATGTATTTTATTCTTCGGAGACCTACGCACCAGTTGTGTGCCACAAATAACATACTGCTTCAAACAGTCAGGATACATAAAAAACTGACATTGTAACAATCAACCCACTCACTTAATTTGAAACGTGCTGGTCTATCATTATGACACCACAATAATAACAACAATAGCCCATTGTTTGTTGATTAGAGCAACTGTAATGAGGCAATGCTGACTGGTCTTCAGGTGTCGTTCAATGCACTATTCCATCAATCAATGCACACATTTCAGACAACGATGCCATTAAATGTACTAGTCCAATGAAGGATGCATCGCACGCTGTCATAGGTCGACTGTTCAGTTTGTGATAAACAAAGCATCGTATTTAGTACACATGTGCTATGACAGGTGCTAAATAAGGTAAGAGGTGAATCGCAGCAAAATTTCCCTTTTAAGAGGGCGTGGCACTATACTGTATCATCAACACCTTGAGGCTAGGCGGGGTAAAGGAAGATGGGAAAGAGGTATAAGGGATACGTTCCTATCATATTTGAAAGGGGTTATTTTGTTATTTGTATTTTATTCCCTAGATATCTACGTACCAACAAATCAATATGTCAGGATATGTATAGAAAAACTGTCATTACAACAATCAACCTGCTCACTTCATTCAACATATTATTAGTTATATGTACGCATATTGTGATACAGCTGTAGATATAAATTACAAATTAACCCACTATTTGTTGCAACTGAAATAAAGAAATGCAGACTTCATTCAACTGTTCGTGTTTTTGATCCAGAGTCTCTGATGAGAATATGTGTCTTGTTGTTTGTACTGTGAAGTGACCTTGTAGGAACTGATGGTAAACACTTGGATGTGTGTACTTCAGCTGGAACAGTTGTGTGATATGGACCGGCATCCAACTTGAGTATTGGGAAACAATCACGATGCCAACTTTCTGAGCATCTCTAAATACAGTTGGAAATTGATTGCTCTCATATATCTCACAAACGACCAGTACATCCGAACAGGAACTGACTGTGTTGTGCATCACCCACAGAATGTAAACAGGACATCACCAGTAAGATGTATGTCAAGATACTGTCTGTACGTAGCTCTCTGTTGGACATTGAGACTAGCGGCTGTCACTTGGTGTGTCCATCTTGTCCTTGTTATGTGGCTGCCCTCCTGTAATGTAATATGTGCTTCTATGAAAGCATTTGACCACCCACTACTCTTGAGCCAGTCACGTAGTACATGCATGTGCACTATCAAGGGAACGTTGCCTCGTTGCAGTCTACTTTAAATGTCAATTGTTTTATTTCATTAAGAAAAATGGGTGCCGATTTGCATATGTGCAAACAACACAATCATCTAATCACATTAAATTTATCTAAATCGATTCCTCATATCCCAAAAACAGTCGAGGATTTTTTTAGCACTGAAAAATATTAACTAGAAGTGGAGATATGTACAAAAAAAAATGTATTTCAGAGTTTCATGGTGTGTGGCATCATATGAAAATATGATGCCACATGTCCTTGAAAGAGAAATTTGTTGTTGCCCAACACCTGTCATATTACACTTTTACGAAACGTGGCGCTTATATCACAATCTGAACGACTCATGTACTAAGATGTTGTCCTAAGTGAACCAGTTGATCGGCCACTGCAACGAAGGATGTCATATTTGATTAATGAACTGGCTCCGTTGAATGTATAATTGAATTCCATTGATCAATGCACCGAACGCTGTCATATTTGAGACAGCGTATTAGTCCATTGATGGGTGCACCAAACTATGCCACATATTTGACTGATGTGCGTTTTCTTCGAAGGACTCTTCTTTTTTGATGCCAATGCATATCTATCAGTTGTGATAATCCATCTCTCAACACACTGTCAGTATAAACACAGGACTCCACTGACAGAAGATCTCCTGTACAGGTGCAAGTAATGGAAGTTGCTGATTAAATAATGTTTAATATGGGAACTGCTGTCTAATTCATGTTACACTAGTATTGTGAATGTGTAAAAAGTCACATGGAAGTTCTTACTTCAGGTTCTGGATAGATGTGTTCGCTGCCAATCCAACACTCAGTTCCTTCGTTGTGTCTGCATCTAGAGCACAGTAGCTCAAACTGAAAGTAAAATATCAGCAATGTTAATATGCTGGTACATCATAATGACACCACAACACTCCTCAAGCAAACATAACAAAAATAGTATTGCACTAATATGTGTAACTATTTAGTAGTTAAATTAACTTTTCAATGTATTTTATTCTTCGGAGACCTACGCACCAGGTGTGTGCCACAAATAACATACTGCTTCAAACAGTCAGGATACATAAAAAACTGACATTGTAACAATCAACCCACTCACTTAATTTGAAACATCTATCATTATGACACCACAATAATAACAACAATAGCTCATTATTTGTTGATTAGAGCAACTGTAATGAGGCAATACTGACTGGACTTCAGGTGTCGTTCAATGCACTATTCCATCAATCAATGCACACATATCAGACAGCGATGCCATTAAATGTACTAGTCCAATGAAGGATGCATCGCATGTTGTCATAGGTCAACTGTTCAGTTTGTGATAAACAAAGCATCATACATGGTGCACATGTGCTGTGACAAGTGCTAAATAAGGTAAGAGGTGAATCGCAGCAAAATTTCCCTTTTAAGAGGGCGTGGCACTATACTGTATCATCAACACCTTGAGGCTAGGCGGGGGAAAGGAAGATGGGAAAGAGGTATAAGGGATACGTTCCTATCATATTTGAAAGGGGTTATTTTGTTATTTGTATGTTATTCCCAAGACATCTACATACCAACGAATCAATATGTCAGGATATGTATAGAAAAACTGTCATTACAACAATCAACCTGCTCACTTCATTCAACATATTATTAGTTATATGTACGCATATTGTGATACAGCTATACATATCAATTACAATTTAACCCACTATTTGTAGCAACTGAAATAAAGCAATGCAGACTTCATTCAACTGTTCGTGTTTTTGATCCAGAGTCTCTGATGACAATATGTGTCTTGTTGTTTGTACTGTGAAGTGACCTTGTAGGAACTGATGGTAAACACTTGGATGTGTGTACTTCAGCTGGAACAGTTGTGTGTTATGGACCGGCATCCAACTTAAATATTGGGAAACAATCACGATGCCAACTTTCTGAGCATCTCTAAATACAGTTGGAAATTGATTGCTCTCATATATCTCATAAACGACCAGTACATTCGAACAGGAACTGACTGTGTTGTGCATCACCCACAGAATGTAAACAGGACATCACCAGTAAGATGTATGTCAAGATACTGTCTGTACGTAGCTCTCTGTTGGACATTGAGACTAGCGGCTGTTACTTGGTGTGTCCATCTTGTCCTTGTTATGTGGCTGCCCTCCTGTAATGTAATATGTGCTTCTACGAAAGCATTTCACCACCCACTACTCTTGAGCCAGTCACGTAGTACATGCATGTGCACCATCAAGGGAACGTTGCCTCGTTGCAGTCTACTTTAAATGTCAATTGTTTTATTTCATTAAGAAAAATGGGTGCCGATTTGCATATGTGCAAACGACACAATCATCTAATCACATTAAATTTATCTAAATCGATTCCTCATATCCCAAAAACAGTCGAGGATTTTTTTAGAACACTGAAAAATATTAACTAGAAGTGGAGATATGTACACAAAAAAAATGTATTTCAGAGTTTCATGGTGTGTGGCATCATATGAAAATATGATGCCACATGTCCTTGAAAGAGAAATTTTTTTGTTGCCCAACACCTGTCATATTAAACTTTTACGAAACATGGCGCTTATATCACAATCTGAACAACTCATGTACTAAGATGTTGTCCTAAGTGAACCAGTTGATCGGCCACTGCAACGAAGGATGTCATATTTGATTAATGAACTGGCTCCGTTGAATGTACAATTGAATTCCATCGATCAATGCACCGAACGCTGTCATATTTGAGACAGCGTATTAGTCCATTGATGGGTGCACCAAACTATGCCACATATTTGACTGATGTGCGTTTTCTTCGAAGGACTCTTCTTTTTTGATGCCAATGCATATCTATCAGTTGCGATAATCCATCTCTCAACACACTGTCAGTATAAACACAGGACTCCACTGACAGAAGATCTCCTGTACAGGTGCAAGTAATGGAAGTTGCTGATTAAATAATGTTTAATGTGGGAACTGCTGTCTAATTCATGTTACACTAGTATTGTGAATGTGTAAAAAGTCACATGGAAGTTCTTACTGAAGGCTCTGGATAGATGTGTTCGCTGACAATCCAACACTCAGTTCCTTCGTTGTGTCTGCATCTAGAGCACAGTAGCTCAAACTGAAAGTAAAATATCAACAATGTTAATATGCTGGTACATTATAATGACACCACAACACTCCTCAAGCAAACATAAAAAAATAGTATTGCACTAATATGTGTAACTATTTAGTAGTTAAATTAACTGTTAAATGTATTTTATTCTTCGGAGACCTACGCACCAGTTGTGTGCCACAAATAACATACTGCTTCAAACAGTCAGGATACATAAAAAACTGACATTGTAACAATCAACCCACTCACTTAATTTGAAACGTGCTGGTTTATCATTATGACACCACAATAATAACAACAATAGCCCATTGTTTGTTGAGTAGACCAACTGTAATGAGGCAATGCTGACTGGTCTTCAGGTGTCGTTCAATGCACTATTCCATCAATCAATGCACACATTTCAGACAGTGATGCCATTAAATGTACTAATCCAATGAAGGATGCATCACACGCTGTCATAGGTCGACTGTTCAGTTTGTGATAAACAAAGCATCATATTTGGTACACATGTGCTATGACAGGAGCTAAATAAGGTAAGAGGTGGATTGCAAAAAAATTTCCCTTTTAAGAGGGCGTGTCACTATACTGTATCATCAACACCTTGAGGCTAGGCGGGGGAAAGGAAGATGAGAAAAAGGTATAACGGATACGTTCCTGTCACATTTGAAAGGGGTTATTTTGTTATTTGAATGTTATTCCCTAGATATCTACATACCAACAAATCAATACGTCAGGATATGTATAGAAAAACTGTCATTACAACAATCAACCTGCTCACTTCATTCAACATATTATTAGTTGTATGTACGCATATTGTGATACAGCTCTACATATAAATTACAATTTAACCCACTATTTATAGCAACTGAAATAAGGCAATGCAGACTTCATTCAACTGTTCGTGATGTTGATCCAGGATCTCTGATGAGAATATGTGTCTTGTTGTTTGTACTGTGAAGTGACCTTGTGAGAACTGATGGTAAACACTTGGATGTGTGTACTTTAGCTGAGATGTGTGTACTTCAGCTGGAACAGGTGTGTGGTATGGACCGGCATCAAACTTGAGTATTGGGAAACAATCACAATGCCAACTTTCTGAGCATCTCTAAATACAGTTGGAAGTTGATTGCTCTCATATATCTCACAAACGACCAGTACATCCGAACAGGAACTGACTGTGTTGTGCATCACCCACAGAATGTACACAGGACATCACCAGCAAGATGTATGTCAAGATACTGTCTGTACGTAGCTCTCTGTTGGACATTGAGACTAGCGGCTGTTACTTGGAGTGTCCATATTGTCCTTGTTACGTAGCTTCCCTCCTGTAATGTAATATGTGCTTCTACGAAAGCATTTGACCACCCACTACTCTTGAGCCAGTCACGTAGTACATGCATATGCACTATCAAGGGAACGTTGCCTCGTTGCAGGCTACTTTAAATGTCAATTGTTATATTTCATTAACAAAAATGGGTGCCGATTTGCATATATTCAAACGACACAATCATCTAATCACATTAAATTTATCTAAATCGATTCCCCATATCCCCAAAACAGTCGAGGATTTTTTTAGAACTGAAAAATATTAACTAGAAGTGGAAATGTGTACACAAAAAAATGTATTTCAGAGTTTCATGGTGTGTGGCATCATATGAAAATATGATGTCACATGTCCTTGAAAGAGAAATTTTGTTGTTGCCCAATACCTGTCATATGACACTTTTACCAAACGTGGCGCTTATATCACAATCTGAACAACTCATGTACTAAGATGCTGTCCTAAGTGAACCAGTTGATCGGCCACTGCAACGAAGGATGTCATATTTGATTAATGAACTGGCTCCGTTGAATGTACTATTGAATTCCACCGAACGCTGTCATATTTGAGACAGCATATTAGTCCATTGATGGGTGCACCAAACTATGCCACATATTTGACTGACGTGCGTTTTCTTCGAAGGACTCTTCCTTTTTGATGCCAATGCATATCTATCAGTTGTGATAATCCATCTCTCAACACACTGTCAGTATAAACACAGGATTCCACTGACAGAAGATCTCCTGTACAGGTGCAAGTAATGGAAGTTGCTAATTAAATAATGTTTAATGTGGGAACTGCTGTCTAATTCATGTTACACTAGTATTGTAAATGTGTAAAAAGTCACACGGAAGTTCTTACTGAAGGCTCTGGATGGATGTGTTCCTTGCCAATCCAACACTCAGTTCCTTCATTGTGTGTGCATCTAGATGACAGCCACTCAAACTGAAAGTAAAATATCAACAATGTTAATATGCTGGTACATCATAATGACACCACAACACTCGTCAAGCAAACATAACAAAAATAGTATTGCACTAATATGTGTAACTATTTAGTAGTTAAATTACCTATTAAATGTATTTTATTCTTCGGAGACCTACGCACCAGTTGTGTGCCACAAATAACATACTGCTTCAAACAGTCAGGATACATAAAAAACTGACATTGTAACAATCAACCCACTCACTTAATTTGAAACATGCTGGTCTTTCATTATGACACCACAATAATAACAACAATAGCCCATTGTTTGTTGAGTAGAGCAACTGTAATGGGGCAATGCTGACTGGTCTTCAGGTGTCGTTCAGTGCACTATTCCATCAATCAATGCACACATTTCAGACAGCGATACCATTAAATGTACTAATCCAATGAAGGATGCATCGCACGCTGTCATAAGTCGACTGTTCAGTTTGTGATAAACAAAGCATCATATTTGGTACACATGTGCTATGACAGGTGCTAAATAAGGTAAGAGGTAGATCTCAAAAAATTTCCCTTTTAAGAGGGCGTGTCACTATACTGTATCATCAACACCTTGATGCTAGGCGGGGGAAAGGAAGATGGGAAAGAGGTATAAGGGATACGTTCATGTCACATTTGAAAGGGGTTATTTTGTTATTTGTCTGTTATTCCCTAGATATTTACATACCAACAAATCAATACGTCAGGATATGTATAGAAAAACTGTCAATACAACAATCAACCTGCTCACTTCATTCAACATATTATTAGTTGTATGTACGCATATTGTGATACAGCTCTACATATAAATTACAATTTAACCCACTATTTGTAGCAACTGAAATAAGGCAATGCAGACTTCATTCAACTGTTCGTGTTTTTGATCCAGGGTCTCTGATGAGAATATGTGTCTTGTTGTTTGTACTGTGAAGTGACCTTGTGGGAACTGATGGTAAACACTTGGATGTGTGTACTTCAGCTGGAACAGGTGTGTGATATGGTCCGGCATCCAACTTGAGTATTGGGAAACAATCACGATGCAAACTTTCTGAGCATCTCTAAATACAGTTGGAAGTTGATTGCTCTCATATATCTCACAAACGACCAGTACATCAGAACAGGAACTGACTGTGTTGTGCATCACCCACAGAATGTCGACAGGACATCACCAGTAAGTTGTATGTCAAGATACTGTCTGTACGTAGCTCTCTGTTGGACATTGAGACTAGCAGCTGTTACTTGGTGTGTCCATCTTGTCCTTGTTATGTGGCTGCCCTCCTCTAATGTAATATGTGCTTCTACGAAAGCACTTGACCACCCACTACTCTTGAGCCAGTCACGTAGTACATGCATGTACTGTAATAATAATGTAATAATAATAATGTAATGTAATAATAATAATGTAATGTAATGTAATATGTGCTTCTAAGAAAACACTTGACCACCCACTACTCTTGAGCCAGTCACTTAGTACATGCATTTCAAGGGAATGTTGCCTCGTTGCAGGCCACTTTAAATGTCAATTGTTATATTTCATTAACAAAAATGGGTGCCGATTTGCATGTGCAAACTAGGGAATCATCAAATAACATTAAATTGATCTAAATTGATTCCTCATATCCCAAAAACAGTCAAGGATTTTTTTAGAACACTGAAAAATATTAACTAGACGTGGAGATATGTACACAAAAAAATGTATTTCATGGTGTGAGTTTCATGGTGTGTGGCATCATATTTTCATATGATGTCACGTCCTTGAAAGAGAAATTTTGTTGTTGTCCAACACCTGTCATATTACACTTTTACTTTTACCAAACGTGGCGCTTTTATCATAATCTGAGCAACTCATGTACTAAGATGCTGTCCTAAATGAACCAGTTGATCGGCCACTGCAACGAAGGATGTCATATTTGATTAATGAACTGGCTCCGTTGAATGTACTATTGAATTCCATCGATCAATGCACCGAACGCTGTCATATTTGAGACAGCATATTAGTCCATTGATGGGTGCACCAAACTATGCCACATATTTGACTGATGTGCGTTTTCTTCGAAGGACTCTTCCTTTTTGATGCCAATGCATATCTATCGGTTGTGATAATCCATCTCTCAACACACTGTCAGTATAAACACAGGATTCCACTGACAGAAGATCTCCTGTACAGGTGCAAGTAATGGAAGTTGCTAATTAAATAATGTTTAATGTGGGAACTGCTGTCTAATTCATGTTACACTAGTATTGTAAATGTGTAAAAAGTCACACGGAAGTTCTTACTGAAGGCTCTGGATGGATGTGTTCCTTGCCAATCCAACACTCAGTTTCTTCGTTGTGTGTGTATCTAGATGACAGCCACTCAAACTGAAAGTAAAATATCAACAATGTTAATATGCTGGTACATCATAATGACACCACAACACTCGTCAAGCAAACATAAAAAAAATAGTATTGCACTAATATGTGTAACTATTTAGTAGTTAAATTACCTATTAAATGTATTTTATTCTTCGGAGACCTTCGCACCAGTTGTGTGCCACAAATAACATACTGCTTCAAACAGTCAGGATACATAAAAAACTGACATTGTAACAATCAACCCACTCACTTAATTTGAAACATGCTGGTCTTTCATTATGACACCACAATAATAACAACAATAGCCCATTGTTTGTTGAGTAGAGCAACTGTAATGGGGCAATGCTGACTGGTCTTCAGGTGTCGTTCAGTGCACTATTCCATCAATCAATGCACACATTTCAGACATCGATACCATTAAATGTACTAATCCAATGAAGGATGCATCGCACGCTGTCATAGGTCGACTGTTCAGTTTGTGATAAACAAAGCATCATATTTGGTACACATGTGCTATGACAGGTGCTAAATAAGGTAAGAGGTAGATCTCAAAAAATTTCCCTTTTAAGAGGGCGTGTCACTATACTGTATCATCAACACCTTGATGCTAGGCGGGGGAAAGGAAGATGGGAAAGAGGTATAAGGGATACGTTCCTGTCACATTTGAAAGGGGTTATTTTGTTATTTGTCTGTTATTCCCTAGATATTTACATACCAACAAATCAATATGTCAGGATATGTATAGAAAAACTGTCAATACAACAATCAACCTGCTCACTTCATTCAACATATTATTAGTTGTATGTACTATGTACGCATATTGTGATACAGCTCTACATATAAATTACAATTTAACCCACTATTTGTAGCAACTGAAATAAGGCAATGCAGACTTCATTCAACTGTTCGTGATGTTGATCCAGGGTCTCTGATGAGAATGTGTGTCTTGTTGTTTGTACTGTGAAGTGACCTTGTGGGAACTGATGGTAAACACTTGGATGTGTATACTTTAGCTGGGATGTGTGTACTTCAGCTGGAACAGGTGTGTGGTATGGACCGGCATCAAACTTAAGTATTGGGAAACAATCACAATGCCAACTTTCTGAGCATCTCTAAATACAGTTGGAAGTTGATTGCTCTCATATATTTCACAAACGACCAGTACATCCGAACAGGAACTGACTGTGTTGTGCATCACCCACAGAATGTAGACAGGATATCACCAGCAAAATGTATGTCAAGATACTGTCTGTACGTAGCTCTCTGTTGGACATTGAGACTAGCAGCTGTTACTTGGTGTGTCCATCTTGTCCTTGTTACGTGGCTGCCCTCCTGTAATGTAATATGTGCTTCTACGAAAGCACTTGACCACCCACTACTCTTGAGCCAGTCACGTAGTACATGCATGTACTGTAATAATAATGTAATAATAATAATGTAATGTAATGTAATGTAATATGTGCTTCTAAGAAAGCACTTGACCACCCACTACTCTTGAGCCAGTCACTTAGTACATGCATTTCAAGGGAATGTTGCCTCGTTGCAGGCCACTTTAAATGTCAATTGTTATATTTCATTAACTAAAATGGGTGCCGATTTGCATGTGCAAACTAGGTAATCATCAAATAACATTAAATTGATCTAAATAGATTCCTCATATCCCAAAAACAGTCAAGGATTTTTTTAGAACACTGAAAAATATTAACTAGACGTGGAGATATGTACACAAAAAAATGTATTTCATGGTGTGAGTTTCATGGTGTGTGGCATCATATTTTCATATGTCACATGTCCTTGAAAGAGAAATTTTTTTGTTGTCCAACACCTGTCATATTACACTTTTACTTTTACCAAACGTGGCGCTTTTATCATAATCTGAGCAACTCATGTACTAAGATGCTGTCCTAAATGAACCAGTTGATCGGCCACTGCAACGAAGGATGTCATATTTGATTAATGAACTGGCTCCGTTGAATGTACTATTGAATTCCATCGATCAATGCACCGAACGCTGTCATATTTGAGACAGCATATCAGTCCATTGATGGGTGCACCAAACTATGCCACATATTTGACTGATGTGCATTTTCTTCGAAGGATTCTTCCTTTTTGATGCCAATGCATATCTATCGGTTGTGATAATCCATCTGTCAACACACCGTCAGTATAAACACAGGACTCCACTGACAGAAGATCTCCTGTACAGGTGCAAGGAATGGAAGTTGCTGATTAAATAATGTTTAATGTGGGAACTGCTGTCTAATTCATGTTACACTAGTATTGTGAATGTGTAAAAAGTCACATGGAAGTTCTTACTCAAGGCTCTGGATGGACGTGTTCGCTGCCAAACCAACACTCAGTTCCTTCATTGTGTGTGCATCTAGACGACAGCCACTCAAACTGAAAGTAAAATATCAACAATGTTAATATGCTGGTACATCATAATGACACCACAACACTCCTCAAACAAACATAAGAAAAATAGTACTGCACTAATATGTGTAACTATTTAGTAGTTAAATTACCTATTAAATGTATTTTATTCTTCGGAGACCTTCGCACCAGTTGTGTGCCACAAATAACATACTGCTTCAAACAGTCAGGATACATAAAAAACTGACATTGCAACAATCAACCCACTCACTTAATTTGAACCATTAGTTGTATGTATGCATATTATGAGCCTGCTGAACAGCTATATTAAACAACAGCCCATTATTTGTTGAATGTAGCAACTGTAATAAGACAATGTTGACTGAACCTCAGTTTAGTTGCACTGAGGAGTCATTAGACCTGGTTCACAACACTGAACAAACAAATGTGTCAATGTCCTCCAAACATTAGAACATATTTAGTAGTTAAATGTATGTTATTCCCTGGAGATCTACAGACTAACAGTTTGCCACCCATAACTAACTGCTTACACAACTTTATCTGCAACAATCAGTGTGTTACTTTATTCAACATAATATAAGTGATATCTACACCGATAATAAGACATCTTGGTATTTATATTTGTTGGAAATTTCTACTGAAATAAGGTGATGCTGACTGGTCCAGTGGTGCAGCTGTATGAACTAGTCCATGAACCAATGCTCTGATTACTGTCATATTGGAATTACTGGCTTTGTCCAATGAAAGTTAGATGAAGATAAGTCTGGGAATGAAAGAAATGCAACTTACTCGAGGTTTGTAACAGGGCACTTGGTTTGTCTTAGCACCCAGGACAGTGCTTGCATTTCTGCTGGTAACACATGGCAGCACTTGATCTTACTTGTGATGATGTCCACAAGATCTGGATCTTGACTTTCAAATAAGATGTCCAGTACTTTCAGTGGGTCATCTTTCAGCACATCTGCCAGTTTCTTCACAAAGTCTTCGAGGTCCTGTGAGACTTGTGATGACAGGAGCTGTTTCGTGAACCAAGCATTATGGCTGTCTCCCACTAGACCCAACATGAACTTTATGACAATCTCCTGTTGGCGGACTGAGAATACATCCTCAAGAAGTTTATCTCTGTCTTCAGCTGATCCTTGAAGCAGCCCAATAGCAGAGAAATATTGTTGGAGGGTGAGATGATTAAATGACCAACATGGTTTAGTCATTGTTGGTACACGTTCGTCCCTCTTACTTGCTCGTGTCATGACTCCACACTCCATATCTTCAAGGCTGTTCACACGAAGACCAACTTCTTCCAGATCGTTTTGATAGAAGATGATTCTCAGTGGAGTTGACATCACACATTGTTTGGCCAACTCAGCATACTTCCTGAATGGTTCTGTTATGACCTTTAGTACATCTCCCAGTTCCACTTCCCTGAACTTCAAGCGCGGGTGCATCTTCCTTGCCATGTTAATCGTTGCTTGCAGGTACAATTGTGTAATTGTCCTGATGACTGGCACCTCTCCCTTCTTGCTTTGTTCATGTAAATCCTTCAGAGTCTCGCACACAAACTTGGTCTGAATCGGGATGTACCAGAGCATCAGAAGATTCTTCTTTTCTTTAAATGTCTTCCTAATGAACTGCTGCAGTTGTTCATCCTCTGCACTAAACATGCTGACATACTCCATGATGCTGTCTCTCGGGACCCCATAGAGTTCAACAGTGCGGCCAAATGCCCTCAATGGTAGCAGGTGTGTTGACCTTGAAGTTACCACAACTGTAGCTCCAGGTAGCATGGTGTTGCCAAGAATACTTGACAGCAGCAGAGACAGGTCAGTTGGTGCACCACGATCACTTGCAAGGCATCTGGATGTGTGGTGGTACTGTATCTCGTCGAGACCATCCCCCAAAATTAACAAGCGTTTGGGGTTTCTGCAGATTTCTTCAAAGGCAGCTTCTTTCTCAACTGGTGACAGTGGCAGTCTGTCAAGTAACATCTGCCTGAGGGTCAACTTTGTGTCTTGTGGCTGCTCCCTCAGCGTAATCAAAAAGACATGACTGAAGACATCCTTCCAAAGTCCTCCTGCTGCCCACTCACTGGCAATATGCTTCACAAGTGTTGATTTACCGACACCTGCTCTGCCACGTATCAGTACTTTCTTGGGGGCGAATTTGTCTGTCATCTTGTCAAACAGCTCTGGCAACTTCACTACTGGGCTTGCTTGCATGAGCTCCTCCATGGCAATGACATCCCGTTCACTCAAGGTCTCTGGGAGTTTCTTTGGTTCCGATTTTTGCAAGCGGAGTTCCACATAGACCTTGTCCAGTGGTGCAGGTTCTTCACTATCTAGCACCATGTCCCTGTATTGTTCTTTTAACACTTCCTTCAGTCGATCTGAATTATAAAACAAGAAACAATAAATGCAAAATATTAGCAAATGAAAGATGCATTAAGCATACCATATAACTATGTTCCTATATGTAAAACTCCATCCTCAACTGATTTAGTTAAATCTGCATTTGGTTTAATAAAAAGTGGATATTTTTGTTCAAATCATTGAAAGAATTTACTCCAGCCATTAGATCTGGTAAGGCTCAAAACAATGGATATCCAGAATGATGAACCCTTCATGGGGTCAAGGTCAATCATGGGCGTGACTTTTAGCCTCTCTCCGATCACATGACAAAGTCATAAAGTTTCACCAATTCACAAGTTTTCAGTATTTCTATTTTCACTTCAACATATGCTGGATCAAGCATTAAGTAATTTAACAGTTTGTCTGATGATTTCACAAAAACTACATTAAAAAGTAGCACAAACTTGTTAAGTGTCTAGCTATTTTTTTATTTTCGCAAAATGAATCTGAAATGAGAGGAGCAAAAAATGGAACTGGGGAGGAACCTTTAACAAACACCTTTGTAAATGGTACGTTGATTACACAAACATGTGGCGATTGGCTACCAATGCATAGATTACAAACCTATACCAGTGATGCACACTAAAAACAGAAGTGATAGGACAAAATGTCCTGAACCTCTGAAATCAATGGGACACAATGTCCTGACTCCACAAAAACAATAGGACATTCAACCATGAAAGATGCTCATTGATTTTGGTTAAAAAGAACAATACTAATAAAAATGAAAAGTTTTGCAGTTATGAGGTAAAACAATTTTATTCGTCATTCACATACAATGACATATTGCAATCAGCACCACTTTTAATAATTTGGCACAGTGGTAACAAATTAGATACTAAAAGAGAGAGGCACAAAAAAATGCAGTTCCAAGATATCAATCTCATGGATTTAAAAATTATCACACAAAAACAAAAATACTGAACTGCTAAAATAGTGTTTTCGTAAGTGATATCGAAGTAAAATGTTATCCTGATGATTAACAATCTTGCAACAGTAACACTAGGAAATTTTTGTGTTTTCTTTCGATTAATGTATGATTAAAACTGCATAACTTTTTTATTTGTACATATATTTGAAAAAAAAATTCAGCGTTTGTGTGTGCGTGCATGCGCGCACGTGTGTGTTTTGACATGTGCTTCGCATGTCTTGTGAAGCCCCTGCACAGCTGCCCATAGACCAATATTTCACATCCACTGATGTTGCTGGCTGGCGAGGGCGTCCATGAACAACATTCCCAACTGCCCTTGACAAAAATCTGCAGGAAGTCAGCAAGCGCATTTGAAACCAGCAAGATCTAGACAGGCTGAGATCGCATAACCAAAATCAATGGAAGAACTGGTACACCGAATTTAAGCCAGAACATCTTGAAAGTGCCTAGTAATAGAAGTATTTCAAGCACGCCACCTGGTGGATAGTGACCACACTAATGGAATGCCCCTTGTTGGACAGATAGATAGATGTTTATTCACTCTAACCACGTACCATGGTACATAGAGGATCACAATTTTACAAATTGAGATATATAACATGTATTATACACAATAGAGATATTTACAAGTTAGATAGTAATTAAAATAAATCAATAAAACCAGTATTCTACTATACTAATTATGAACAAGACATGGGTTCTTGATTAACATACACTAGGTGGTACATTGAACATTAAGCCATACAAAATGAACTTTGCCAGATTGTCAATTGTGCCTGGATCATTGTTCCATAGTATATGTACAAAATTAGGTACATTAGGATTAATTCTAATATGTGATTTAATTCTCAAGTCGTCTAACTTAGTACATTCATATAAAAAGCGAATTTCATCTCCTATAACAGCTTTATCAAAAATTTTACAGTCTCTTATTTCTAGAAATATTAAACTTTCTTCGGTTATTAACAGGTATGTCCCTATTCTAAATTTAAATAATGCTTTAAGCTAATGCTTTAAGTGTTCGGGTAGAGTTTCGGTACACCTTTCTTTTCCATGTGAACATTTAAATAGTTTATACATTGCATTATTATCATTAATATCATTTAGTATTCAACTGTGCCAAAGTTGTTTAAATTTATCACTTTCACATTTGTATCAGGTATGGGTCAAGTACATGGGCAATGTACTTAAGTACAAGTACTTTCAATTTTGCAAAGTCCAAGTACTTGTCTAAAAAAATAGAGGCAAGTACAAGTACTTAGTGAAAAATTCAAGTACAAAGTACTTTGAAAATTTTAGTCAAGTACAGTTAAGTACATCGAACACTACATTTATGTTTCATAATGGCGAAGGTCAAAGTGGTGAAAACACAAAAGCAGCAGTATTTTGCATGTATTCCTTATTTAAGTCAAGGCAAACAGTACTGGCATTTTGCATCAAATCATAAAATGTTCATTTCTTTCTGGTTGCACTTCAATTAAAACAAAGCAACCAGCAGGAGGATTTGTTACCTGCCAATACACTGGCTACAATTTTTTGGTTGAGCATTTCTCTTATCTCTGCTCCCTCAGTCCCTGCTCTTTCAGACCCAGACTAGCATGTCTCATGGCTTCAGGAGACATGCTGCATGGCTTCACTGATCCCAAACTGAGTTCATTGTTATGAAGCACTTGAGTAATTGTTAGCAATTGCAATCAAGGGTCAGTTAGGAGTCCTCCAGATCTGGACAATGGATTTGGTCTAATCAAAGAATTAAATAAGGATCATCTTAAATTAATCAGTCACATATTTTGTCATCTGTATAGAAGAGAACAAATAGGTTTAACATTCCATTAACACCATCATTACTGTCATTGCATAGTTTATCTATACAATTTAGTGTATTCCATTTCTGTGTTGTGAAGAACTTTTCCATATCATTAAGAAATAGTGCAAACAAGAGTGGTGATAAGTTCTCTCCTTATCTCAATCCTACATGTGATTTGAAGAATTCTGACTGCATGATCTGATCGATTTGTACATATTCAATATTACATTAAGGACTTTTCCAGATATACCATATGATATTAACTTTTTCCATAGCATTGCTGTTTATCAAGTCAAATGTGTTACTATAATTTACGAAGGTGCAGAACAATCTTCTATCTTGACATAAAAATAATTTGACAATACATTTCAGTGTAAAGATTTGGTCGGTTGTAGAATATCCCTTCCTAAAGCCAGCTTGGACTTCACTCATTATTTGGTTTGAGTTTATCAAGACAGTCAGTCTCTCATTTATAACTGAAGTAAATAATTTTCCTAAGCAGCTAAGAAGAGTTATCCCTCAGCAGTTTTGGTGATAGCAGCGCCACTAACAGCTAGTGAATTAACAAATTTTCATAAAGCAGTGCCCCTAATGCTCAGTAACTGAAGTGCTTTGCATTTTAAAAACGTCTATTATTGTTGAAGTGCCTACTTCAGGGCCAGAAATAGATGACGCATTAGCATGAATTGCCAATGCAGCCGAATAGCAAGAAGTTGAACTAGCGAACGAACTGTGGAGTTCAGTAAAAGTTGTTCTCAGTGTCCGCAGTGATAAAAAAGATAGGACACAATGTGATAAAATTATCGTCGGAGTGGTCATGACATGAAATAATTTTATCAGACAAATTGATCTGATCAAGGCCACATTGATAGGACATTTTCAAGTTTAATCGATCTATGTCCGATGTCCGAGCCCAATGTGTATCACTGTCATACTTTACCACTTTCATATTTTGTATAGGATGCATATAGTGTAACTTGGAAATAGCAGAGAAATGTATGGATGTAATCACACATAAACTTATATGATATACTAACAGTAAGAACAATTTAACATTTATAATTCATCAAAGTTGAATATTAATTGGAAAATGTACTTTGACTTTGATGATCATTACCTGGTCATTACCTGGTATCACAAAAGGGAGGGAGGGAGGGAGGGCGATGTTTAAATAGTTTTGTTTTGCATAAATTAAGAACCCATGCAGACTATGTGTGCGACATTTATCTTTAATTATATTCGGAGTGTCCTTTAGAATATACACTAAATTTATTCGAATGCATGGCCTGAAAATACTCTGGCAAGTTGTTGTTTACATACTGTACTTATAGAAAAATTTCAAATGCTGTATTTTGTAAATGTCTTCTATTTTTAACGAATCTAGTTCTTTAAAAATAGGTTCAGTATGGGCGTTGTACTTCAAGTGATTGCTCTTATAGCTTTTTTGAATTTTGTAAATCCGATCAAACTGGTAACCCCAAGCAACATAGCATAATTTGTGTGACAAAATAAGAGAATTGTATATAGCTAACATTATATTTTGCGGTAGTATGTTTTTCAACTTATTCATAATACTGATAGATTTTAATAATTTATTTGTTAATTTATTTATGTGGCTCTTCCAATTTAAGTATTTATCAATTGTGATGTCAAGAAAGTTGAACTCTTCTACGCATTCCAATTCTGATCCATCAATATGCAAAGTTGGCAGTCGTATCTTTTTCTGCGGTGTACAGAAGACCATGAACTTAGATTTATTTACATTTAACGATAACTTATTCGCCTTTAACCATATGCTTATCTTGGACAATTCATAATTTACTATTTCATTAAGATTTTGTTGTTTGTTTGAATCTTGAACACTATTTAATGTACTATACAGTGTTGTGTCATCTGCATATATTATTGATTTGAAAACAGTACTCGCAAATACGATGTCATTTACAGGGTATATAAATAATAAATAAGAGGGGCCCTAGGATTGACCCCTGTGGAACTCTGGTTGTGACATAACCTATATCAGATTTGATGTAGTCATATTCCACATACTGTGTACGTTTATGCTATTTGGTTTAAGGGTGTTCCATGACAATAGTAATGCCATTGTTTCTTTTATTTGTTCTAGGAATACTGCTACTGCTTTGTGGTGAAATGTGGGCTCTATTGAACCCGACGTCCAGGAGGCTCGCATGGGGCGTAGTCAGCCTGGCGTTGGGTTGTGGAGCCCACATTTCTTTGTTTTACATTTCTTTGAAAGTGGGCTTACCCTTAATCCCCACAATAAACGTCATTCATTTGGCCTTTTCATATCTCTATATCTGTGTTGTGTTGTTGATTGCATAAATGAGAGTATGCAACATTGGCACAGCCAATGTTGCATATGGGTTTTTATGCGAGCAACACCACATACAATTAATGATTGGTCCATTGCTAATTTATTCTATTATGCTAATCCAGCAGAGCTAGGTGACGCACTCTGTGACCCACTTTGCTGCCTCCATATTTTGAACCAATCAGCGCGCACCAGCTGCGCGACGCTACAGATTTCAAACTTGGACTAGCCACTTCGTTTTGTGAAAGCATACGGAGTGGATGCGCTTTGAAAATTTGTCCCACCCTCCTCCCCATCTTTCTCCCTGTTGTATGTTTACTTGTTAGCAGCAATTGTACATCTTTGGTGGAAGTGGGGTGTTCATGTCTCCAAGCTTTCCCATTTTTTTATTGCAATAGTGGACATGGGAGTTTTGGCTTTCCCAGAAGTGTTCACGGGTTTTAACGCTGGGACGCAGCTCGCTTCCCTTCCACCTTGGATTTTAGAACTGTTCGTGTAGCGAATTGGCCCCACCTTTGTAGTTATTCCAGTTAGAGCTAGTGTATTTTTAAGCAGGTAGTTGTATTCATAGACTGCGTGATAGCATGTAGGGCATTATACTATTTGGTTTAAGGGTGTTCCATGACAATAGTAATGCCATTGTTTCTTTTATTTGTTCTAGGAATACTGCTACTGCTTTGTGGTGAAATGTGGGCTCTATTGAACCCGACGTCCAGGAGGCTCGCATGGGGCGTAGTCAGCCTGGCGTTAGGTTGTGGAGCCCACATTTCTTTGTTTTACATTTCTTTGAAAGTGGGCTTACCCTTAACGGGAGACTCGGGTCGGATTTGACGGATTTTTTACAATAAAATGAATTTCGAGTTGTTGCTATTTCCGTGTATAAATATTATTCAACTTGCCATTCATATAAGTTGCACTGTCGAAATAAACACGTTTCTGTCATAAAACGTGTCTTTTGTATGATGCCTATCATTGCTAAGTCTTTGTTTATATCAAATGAACCGAGACTAATGGGACATTAGGTGATATTCCGCGAGCCATTGCATGCCGGAAAACGCTGCCATTCCAACATGGCGCATATCACGGGAAAGCCCCATTTTCGCTCTGTATGATGGTACAAACAGTTTTAAAATGTGACCGGAGGTATCCGAGTAATTCCGACTATAAATGACCGCCTCTGAACCATCTCGGTGACAAAGGAATGGGGAATGCCACGACGATTCGCCGGACATCACCACGTGATGTCGGATTCCCTCAAATCAAGCGCTCTAATTGGTTGTAATACTAATTTCCATCCTCTGACGTCAGCTTGAAATACCAGCTACGTTCGATTCGATCGACTTTTTTATCCCATGAGTTTTGTTCATTTATATCGCTTTGTAAAACGACATTATGCCGTTTGGTCGAAAGCGAGTGGGCGGTTACGGTACTGGGAGGCAGCGAAAGTTTGCATCGTTGCAGTTAGCGCGTGATGCGAAGGCATCGAGGGTTGAATTCGCCAATGAACCTGCGGCGACAACTTCGTCTTCTTCGACCATCACCGTCCGTGGTGCCAGCGAGAATGGCACGCAGTGTAAGTTTAATTCTGATATTTCATATGTTCACTTGTGTTTTATCCAAACATCGCCTTGTGGCATAACTATTACTGCATAAACGATTTGACGCTGATCTAGTTCATGCTGTTGATGTTCGTGGTTGTGTTGACATTCAGGCCCAGGGGCCATCCAGGCACATCAGAAGCAGAGTTGTAACTATGGTTTATTATATTACTACAATTTGCCCTGGCAATTATTGTATACATAGCCTATATACACACAAGCGCGCGGGTGTGTGTGTATAATATGGCAATGCCAATAAAATAAATTGCATTCAATGCCATACCCCTGCATACGTAGTAAGGGGGGGCTTTTGTTGTTGAACATGTCTTGGATACTTTTTGTTCATGAAATACATTTATATTGTGTA
Source organism: Lamellibrachia columna (assembly GCA_963662155.1). NCBI lineage: Eukaryota > Metazoa > Annelida > Polychaeta > Sabellida > Siboglinidae > Lamellibrachia > Lamellibrachia columna. The sequence continues at coordinate 50,300,238 of OY759261.1, forward strand.
TTTTTTCCAGGCATCAAGGCGGTCATCAACAGTACCAGCTGATCCGTCTCGGAGACTGTCTGTCACTGAACGGAAGTTTGGTTATGCAGATCTTCTGGAGGAGATAGGTGTCCCGCGATTCCTGGTTGAGGATGAGACAGATGCTGATGGAGATCTTTCAACAGTACTTGTACGCTGTGCCGTGTTGCCATCACTTGTTGCGAACCTGCTATGCACGTTGTGTAGGAAGCATACACTCTCCACCCCAGCTGTCGACCGCACCGCACCCTCGGCATGGTGTGTGGCCTCGAGACTTTCTGCACCAGTTGCGACAAGGTCATCAATGCAACTCTGTCATCAGACTGTATCGATGGGACTCAGGCGACGAATGTCCCATTTGTCGTGGTGAGATCAGCTGTGTCGGCAACGATGGACATGGGTGTCGGGTACTCAGGACTTGTGTGAAATTTATTTTACAATGCCAATGACTCTTAACTTTGCCTTTTGATAGATTATACATTCAGTAATATGTATGCAAAGTTTCAATCATCTAGGTAGCTTTTCAGATGTTGAAATGTATGTGCCAATGTACATAAACTTTGAACACGATTTTCTCAAAAACATGTTTTCCCTCACACCTACTGCCTCCCGTGTCACTTATCTCTGCTATTGTTTGACAGAATTACTTGAAACTTTCTACAGTGTTTCTTGATAGTATGCTCTTGAAAACTGTCTAGTAACTTTTTAGAAAACATTATTTATATTTTATATAATGAACCATCAATGTAAAATTTCATGATGAAAAAATACATTCAGATGTAAAAAAATCATGAAAACAAAAGTTTTTTGAAAACTTGGAAAGTCAACTGACTGTTTTCATTGGAATTATGTGGAGTAACTACACACCAAATTTGAGTCCTCTAAATCCAATGGTTACTGATATAAGTCACACGCAACATTCAATCCAAGATGGCTGCATACCGTGGGAAAATATGTATGAAACTTTCTGAAAAAAATTCACAGCATTACTCTTACCTGGACTTGCAATCTATGAAAGTTTCAGCTCTGTAGGTTCAGTGATAATGAAATAAGAAAATAAAACGCGTTTAGACCCAAGCGACGCCTTAATCCCCACAATAAACGTCATTCATTTGGCCTTTTCATATCTCTATATCTGTGTTGTGTTGTTGATTGCATAAATGGTATTGTCGTCTTTTTTATGGAAGTGGTATAACTTTTGCAAGTTTCAATTTGTCTGGAAATATGCCAGTCGATAACATTTAATTAATTATTAAAGTAATTGGTTTTTATATTTCCGCCTTTATTGTTTTGAAAAGCTTAACTGAAATATCATCAATACTGCAACTTAGTTTAGGCTGTAGCATACCAATTGTTTTAAAGACAGTTTCTTCGTCAACTGGTTTAAATTGAAAGGCATGCATGCTTGGATTTTTTAGATAGTTGTTGTAGGTAGTGTTTACATTTTTTATTTTATTTGCTAATTTCAAACCAATGCTAGTGAAGAAGTCGTTAAATATGTTTGCAATAACATAGAATCCTGGGGTGGGGGTGGGGGCCTCCGGTATTGGAGGCCTGGTGGGATAAATGATCGCTCCACCTTTGCTACTTTTACATGTCGTTTAATAATTGCTTTTCTCGATGAGCTAGTTTGTGTTGGTGACTAAGCTATATCTCATCGATTTACATGTATGATATTTTTCTCGATGAACATGTTTGTACCAGCTATTTCTCATTGATACATGTATTTTATTATCACAATGCATTTATTAAATGACCTTTAACAACAGTTACTCTTTGTGTGTTCCTGTAGCAAACAAGCTCAGGTTTCTGCCATTACGCATCAGCAAGGTATCAACATTAAGCATCAGCAGGGTATAAATGAATATTTTTACACTTGTAAAAATAGTATTTATATAATGTGAGGCGAGAATCTACTTTATGTTTGTTGCGGTCCGCAACACGAGAAACAGTCCGGAGTACGCGAAATGGTTTTAGTCCAAAAACGTCATGTGACCACGTGACAAGTTAAACCCTGTCCCTTTGTGTTGCAAACTTCGCTGACGCAAGTCGTGTTTTCTTGAAGCAACACATTGGACGTTTTTCCTCCCACCATCCTCCCCTTTCTACCACCAATGTTCTCGTGTTGCGTACTATGTTATCATGATTATGTACTGTGGGATAAATGATCGCCCCACTTTTGTTACTTTTACATGTTGTTTAATAATTGCTTTTCTCGATGAGCTAGTTTGTGTTGGTGACTAAGCTATATCTCATTGATTTACATGTATGATATTTTTCTCGATGAACATGTTTGTACCAGCTATTTCTCATCGATACATGTATTTTATTATCACAATGCATTTATTAAATGACCTTTAACAACAGTTACTCTTTGTGTGTTCCTGTAGCAAACAAGCTCAGGTTTCTGCCATTACGCATCAGCAAGGTATCAACATTAAGCATCAGCAGGGTATAAATATGTTTGCAATAACATGTTTGTCAGTTACCTTAAGTCCATCAATATTAAAAGATTCGGGTAATTGTTTTCGCTGACTGGTTTTGTCAGTAATCTCTTTGATTGTTGACCATGTTTTCTTTATGTTATTTCTATATTTTTCAAAACTGGATTGATAAAATGTTTTCTTCGCAAGGTTAATGCTTTTCTTAAGTATATTGTTGTAGTTGCGGAGGTTGGTTTTAAGACCATCGTACAGTATTGATTCAATTGGCATGTGTTTAAGTCGTTTGTACATTTGATCTCTAATAGAGATTGATCTCACAATAGCACGTCCAGTTTGATTTTTTATGTCTATGTTTGTTATCTATTTTTTTTGTAGGTAAATATGCATCTTTACACCGTTGGATAACATTATCTAGAGTGTTATAATCGTCATTTGGATCGGATATTCGATCACTGTTTAATTTGTGAATTATGTTGGATGAAACGATAGCCCTTTTGAAATTGATAATAGAGTTTAAATCATATGAATTTGATTTGATAAATTTAGGCACATATTTATGAATATGTGAGGTCAATATAACACTTTTGGTTTGTCTATTGAATTTGGTTCCATTTCTTGTGACCGGAATGCTGAGGACTGTATTTTATTGATATGAAAATAGCAATCGTTTTTGAGGTGTTGAACATATTGAAGTGAAGTTAAGAGGTATATGACCCACAAATGAAAATTAATATTACTTGACCTTGACATGACTTAATTAGGTGATCAAAATTTCACCTGTAACATGAGTGTTAAATATCTAGGTGTTGAACTACCGTATTCGACTTAATAAGCACACAGTACGCTTAAAAAATTTTTTTTTTTATTTCATGAAATTCGTTCTAATAAGCGTACATCTAAGTTTGTTGATCAAGACGATGTTGACAACTCGTTTGAATGATGTGTGGCCCGGGGTGCGCAGCTGGCTAATGCCACGTAATGACATAGAACTGATGACTGATTGTCATTGGTCCTAAGTCAGCAACATAATTCATGTGTGCTTGTCCAAAGCAGTGACATGCCACTACCTCTCACAATCACATATTAATTTCAGGATTAGTATCAGAACGCCACAGACTCAATCTGCGGAACACATTTCCCATTACTATTAGCTTTAAGTCAGCTGGAAATATACTAACATTTTGCCGTAAACTATAAACCCACCTGTTTAAACTCGCTCAGTCCACAGCTCATCAGCGTACAAATCCCACTGTTTATGACTGGAACTGTTAAAACAACTAGAACTGTCTACCCTCTTGTTTTGGTGCACTGCTGAGCTTGGGTTTCCTGAAGATTTTAGCACAACAGAAGTTTTATTATTGTGTTGTATAGATCTACGTTGGAAGACGGCAATCTTCAGCGATATCTGGTGGAGTGGTGTAACACAATTTCCTGGGGACCAGTACTTAATTTTAAATGAAGCATACAATCGGTTTCAGTGGTTAACCTATACGTGGCTAGTTGGCGTTTCTGTATAATTAAAATTGCATTTTGCTTGGAACTACCAGACATTTATACATTCACGTATGGTCAAAAGGATACAAGAGCACTGCCAGGTTTGCTCATATTGGCAATGTTTGATATTAGAGATAGTTTGCCTGTCATCGTTGAAATGTGAGCGTGACATCGATGGAGTGGAAATTATACGATTTCGTGATTTGCATATGCAAAGTGAAATTTGTAATTTGCAAATTTAAATAAGTTCCTAATTTTTGTATGATGCTATTTTGCCATGGAATTGAGCAATGCACGTTGCAACCTGCATTCGCCCAAAATGGGGTGTACACTTATTCGAGCATGTACGCTTAATAGGTCGAATATGGTCGATGCTTCTTTTATCCGGTACGCACAGCTTCTCAGCACTGTTGCTTTATCCATTGTTGCATCAGTTCATTTACTTGTCATTTTAATAACTATATATATAATATTACATAGGATTTTGCTTTGTACTCCTTTATTGTCCAATCGGTCATTTACTTATCTACTCTATGTGAAATTTATACGTGTACTTTTCTGTAAAGACCCGTGAACAGGTTATTAGCACCGGATTTGTTAATGTAGATGTTACCTGTGGAGTTACAGGTTAAACAACTTAACTCCAACCTTGTTCACAATACAACCTTGTTCACAATACTGTTAATGGTAAAGCACCAAACTATTTGTCTGATTCTTTCAACCTAACACATAGCCAACACTGTATTAATACAAGATCTGATACTTTGTTAGCCGTTAGCCATACATAAGATCATTTGGTATTTTTTTACTATTACTTTACATGTATATAGGCATGGAATGAATTGTCATATAATATACAAAATGCTCAGAAAGAATATCAATTTAAATGCCTAGTCAAACAGCTTTTATTTAATTATCTTAATAATATCTTAGTCTAGCCCTTTTATTCATTATTAATATCATACATGTGGTACTTTTGTAAATTTTTGCTTTAGCAATTAGCATTTTTTTTAGCAACTAGCATTAAATCAACTGATGGTAAACTTCTTTATAAATGCCACTATAATTATTTCTATATGTTGACATATGTCGTACCCCTGTACATTTTAGCATATTATTATCGTTTAATGACTATTTTTGTTTTTTAGTTGTTATTCTTGTATGTATGTCTGTCATGTTTATAAAAAATTATTTTTACCCCGATTTAAGGACCACTTTAAGATTTCGTAAGTGGATGTTTCATAATTGTAATTAATTTGTTAGTCAGTCTTTGCAGGTGTTTAATCGCGACAATAAATTAAACAATTAATCGCTCCTGCAAATTTGCCTTTAATTGGTTAGGGAACTTCAGCAGCAACTTATATTATGAAACAGCGTATTATGTGTATGAGTGGAATGGATGCTACTGAACAACTCAGGCTGGATATGTTGCAGGTAAGGTTACCAAACATCCCACACTTGGCTGCATCAGTTTCATCGGCATGCAGTCAAGGGCATCATTAACATGTCATGGTGTTTCCAAAGTTGCACAGCTACAGTGTACATTACCTCCGGCTCTGATGATTTCTTCCTCGGTGGGGCCCTTTGCTGCTTCCAGGTTAGCAACTCGCTCATCAAGAGCTCCAACCTCCCCTGAAAAAGAACATTTGTAAGTGTTAATATAATCTGCTATGTACGTCAAGCAAAGTACCGTCAAAGGAATAATTATGATCCAAGCTTCAATTTGGTGATCAATCAAGCTACCAGATTATGGTACGATGGTCCGGTTGTCAGCCGGTAATAACCAGGGTTGGGGCGATCTATTTCACTTGATAACAAGATGAGCTCAAAACTTCCTGCAGCAGCCAGAACCTGGCTGCATGAGAAGGACAGGTGGCTTGCCCATTGAGCTGGACCATGGGGTAAAAATAAAATGTGTCACTGTACTGAATAGTAACGTTTTTATCTGTTCAATTACAATTTTTTTATGTATGTCATGTGATAGATTGCCCCCAATTCTGCCCCCATGTCCTCAAAATATTTTCACGTGAGCGAATTTGCCTTTTTTCAGACTCAGCAACATGTCACGCCCTTTTCAAAAACCTAGCCAAATCACTGCAGTGTGAATGTTAAATGCTAGTCAGTAGTGATATAGTTAGTACTTGTAGCGGGTGGCTGCCGGAGACAATTAAATAGTATCGTTATCATTGGAACAGAAACAGTTAATATGGTGATTACCAACGTGTTACTTTAAGGAAGTATCCCATGAGACATATCAATAAAAATGTTTCAACTTACTCAACTAAACCTGTGATTATTTTGTGTGGGAGGAACGCATTATTTTAGAAAAAACAACTGATTGATTGTTCAACATATCAAACAAAATATTGTATACTTGTAACACTTCAAGATATTATATCTTAAGTTAAGCATTCCATTAACATTTCGGCAGAATGACAAGTATGATATTTAAATATGACATGTTAATGCTGGGAAGGTCTGCAAAAATCTAAATTAAATTACCTTTCAAAGCCTGACTTTCCCTTTCAGCCTTCTTCATTTCTTCTGTGTACCAGAGTCGAATGGAACAGAAACAGTTAATATGGTGATTACCAACGTGTTACTTTAAGGAAGTATCCCATGAGACATATCAATAAAAATGCTTCAATTTACTCAACTAAACCTGTGATTATTTTGTGTGGGAGGAATGCATACCTGCCCTTTCAAGATCTCGTTTGACAGTCTTTCCATCGCAGCTTTGGTCTTCCTCTTCTTCTGCTGCCAACCTCTTCTGCTTTCCATGCTCTTTTTGACAGTCTGTCTTCACCCATTCTTTGCACATGTCCTGCCCATCTCATTCTGGTTCCGTAATTAGTTAATTATCATACCATAATTTATGATTTGATTTATTGTAATTTTGACTTATAATTTAGTTAATAGTGATGTGCTTACATCATGTTTATACATGATTATTATTTCTTTTTGTCACCATTTTGACTTTTGTATGTTGTGACCAGAACTGCCATTTTGACTCTACGTGTTGCCGATTTGACTTAACGTGTCACCATTTTGACCCTAGATGTCGCTATTTTGACTCAACATGTTGTCATTTTTACCACGGTTGTCACCATTTTGGTTTGTTGCCGTTTCAGATCTTTTGCCGTCCTGACCAGTACCCATCTTGTTGTTTTGCACTCTGGTGAGCAAATAGGCTGTCAAACGACAACATACCAGTGTCATATGAAATTTGGACCCGTGGGTCCAAATCTCATCATGACATTTGGACCCGTTCTACGATAAAAGTACCCGCCCCCTCTATCTCATAGGTGGGGGGTCCAGTAACCAGTATTTTCAAATATTATAATTGTAAGCTATGTACCAATGATTTTTATACTGCACAATGACATGATCAGTTTTACTAAATATAAGAAGAAATTGAAGACTACCAGCTGTGCAGGCTGTACAGATGGTAAACATGTCTTGTGGGCATGGCATGTCTTGTGGACACCAGCTTTGTCAGACTGGTGTCTCGCCTGTTAGCCCCCCAATTATACTGCAGAATTGTCTTACTTTCTGGCCCAATTAATATTTGGGTATGCTAGTATCTGCAGAATCGTGTATCTGCTTACTTTCTGGCCCCATTTAGTATTTGGGTTTGCTAGTATCTGCAAAATGGTGTTTCTGCTTACTCTCTGGTCCCACTTAATAATGTATGCACGGGAACCCCCAATTTTTGTTTCCTTTTTATAGAGATAAATAACAAATGAACACTTCTGCCCAGTTTTATTGAAGTGACATTAACCCCTTGTGGGTAAAATACTGAATAAGTATTGCCGGAATTGAGTGACTTAATAAATTACAATAAATTAAATTTGTTATGCATATCTGACATGTTATGCTTTATATATTAACATATCAAATTGCAATATTCCTGCACATTTTATATTTGAATAGTAAATAAATCTCATGTAATGACTGATTATGACCAGCGCATTTTTTTCCTGGTGGTAACTGTTACTGTCAGATATTAACAAAATTTGCTTGGGACCCCCAACATTGTTTCCCTTTTTATAGAGATAAATAATAAATGAACATTTCAGCCATGTTTTATTGAAGTTACTCCTTGTTGGTATTGAATATTGTAGAAATTTAGCTAAAATGTTGTTTTTTCTGTGACTTAATAAATTACATAAAATAATAAATTTTACAATTTTTGCTATGCAAGTTTGACATATTATTCTTTATATAATATGAACATATCAATTTGTAATACTTCAAGTTTTATATCTGAATAGTAAATAAATCTTGTGTTATGAATGATTATGATCAGAGTATAGGATTTTGCTGGTGGCATAGCTATCACTGTGTCAGACATTTCAAAAATTTGCAAGGAACACCCAATTTTTTGGGGCATTTTTCAGCCTTTCGGGCCTAATGGATTTCAAACAACCTTTAACATTTAAAGTTTCATTATTTATTTAAGAGTAATCGGCCACCTTAATTTCATCTTAGTGTCTGTTGTTATGGAAAGTATCACCAGAGATTAAAGTAATTATTGCAACATATCACCACACCTTTCTCTGCCTCTGATTCTTCTTTTTGTGTCAGTTGCTAGAGTTAGCTGTGATGAGGTGTGGATGTCTTCTTCACAACATCATGAAGTCCTTCAGTCTCCCCGGCTGTGCCGAGATGTGACTGATTCCTTCATTCGGAGAGAAACTCTACAAATGACAATCACCACTGTAGCTATAGCAATGTTGACCTTTAGCATTTACATGTTATAAACACAAAATTACAAAGCAACAAAATAAGTTTCAACTGCCAAGTACAAGTGAATAGGGCAATGTATTATAGAAAATTGACTGGCATTTAGAATATTTTGACCTACTATTTCAATCTAAGGATTTTAGTCCATTCAATTCGTCCAGGAGCTCATGTGACATGTGACACGCCTGTAGTGAAGCAAGTCTTCTGACAAAGGCTGTGAGACACGGTCAAAATATTCTGAATGCCACCCTAGTTTCTTGTGTGGTAAACAAAATCTAATTCATGATCAACATGCTAGCATCATTATGACCAATGATGTAATGTCTACATACCTAGTGGTCATAGACGGGATAATGAGGAGAACCACAGAAAATAGGAGAAATTGTCTCATTGGAGCCTACAAACTGGCAGACAGTCATAACCAGATACAAGATAAAACAGACCTGATCACAGACACAGATAGGACTCAACATGAACAGAAGCAAGACAAAGATCATAAAGCCAACATCAAGAGCAACAACCCAGTTACTCTATGTGGGAAACCACTGGAAGAAACTAACTCCCTCATGTATCTGGGCATAAAATCAGCGAAATAGGAGGCACAGAAGAAGAGATATGGAAGCTAGGATCCAAAAAGCCAGAGTTGTTTTTCTCACTTTGAGAAACATTTGATCAACAGATCAAGATAAATACCAAGCTGAGAATATTCAATTCTAACTCAGTGTTGCTGTAGCAGCTATACAGCTGAGAAACAGGGAATGACACAACAAACACTGAAAAACGTACAAACTGTCATTTTCATGAATAGATGCCTGTGCAGAATTATGAATTTGATATGGTGTGACAAGGTTAGCAACAGCTCTTCCTGGGAAAGGACCAAGCAGCTTCCAGTGGAAAAAGAAACCAAGAAAAGTGGAGGTGGATGTGGGTTGGTCGTACACTAAGAAAACTCCCATCCAACCTCACCAGACAGTCAATCGCATGGAATCCCCAATAGAAGAGAAACAGAGGGCAGAAACTAGAAACACCTGGAGACAAAACTGAAGATGGCCTACATCTGGAATGGAATAGTAACGAGGGCACAGAACAGGACACAATGGAGAACTGTTGTCAATGACCAATGCTCCCAGTGAGCAAACAGGCCTAAGTAAGGCACATTATAGGCTTTTTATTAGTTGTTTTACAGATTTTTTTCTAACACAAAAACAGGTCAAATGTATTCAGACACTTAAAATAATTAAAATCTCAGTTGTCTGGAAACATGTGCCATATGATACATCACACAAAAATAATTCAGATACACTTACAAAATCTTTATGCACGCAGATGGGTCCTGGCATCGTGTCCCATTAATTAAATTATCATTTATTTGCGTTGCTAAACAACATTCTTACCTATTTTTTCTATGCCAATGCATTCATTCAATCATTCCATGTACAAAAAACATTATTTTAACATGTTACGTTTTTTTAATCATTGTTGCAGCCCAAATATTAGCACAGATGGCATTTTAGTTGCACATGGTTAGTTTTTATTATTTCTTTTATGTACATAGCCCCAAAACCATGACTTTTATTTCACTTTAAGATCAATGTATAAATTAAATACAAGCAGATAAATGTATGGTGTATAGATTAGTCAGCCATCTTGGATTTCAAACACTGTTGCTGTAAATTCAATATTAACATCATGTAAAGTACTAACAGTCCAACCTCTCATATGTAGTAGTCGCATTCTAATACATAGTCAGTCACCGTCCAGCAGGGAATCCAGGTCGTCTGTAATTGAAAGAAAATGAGAGTACATGTAATATACACCTGCCATCAAAGGCAACTGCGAGTAGGAGTCTCCCACTTTCAAAACACATTCTGAATAAACCACTGGTATGACATTCATGATTTTAGCTGCACATGGTTGGTTTTTATTATCTCTTTTAGCTACATAGCCCCAAGACCATGACTTCTGTTTCGCTTCAAGATCAATGTATAAGCTTAAAGTTAAATGCAAGTACATAAATGTATAGTGTATATATTGGTCAGCCATCTTGGATTTCAGACACTGTTGCTGTAAATTCTGCTTGTATAATCATGTGTGGTTTGGTTTGCTGATATGAACAAGAAACATCAATACATCAATACATTAATATCAACATTATGTAAGCTACTAACAGTCTAACCTCTCTCATGCAGTAGAGTCGTATCGTCAGTCACTGTCCAGCAGGGAATCCAGGTCGTCTGACATTGAAAGAGAAAGAGAGCACCTCTATTATACACCTGTAATATCCACCTGTCATCAAGGGTGAAAGTAAGTAGGCTGCCATCCAATCACAGCCGGCATGACATGCTGTGGGCTATAAATACACCCACCACAAGCATGTGATATAAAAGTTATAATAATTATATTTGTGTGTACAAGAATATATACAGAAAACAGTTATGCTAGACATTATATGGTAATATTAAAAATGGAACAGAACACTGCTACTCAAATGTTACATGATAATTTTAATGATTGCTACTGAAATGTTGGTGACATACAACAAGCACCGTACACACACCTTGACTTATGACAAACACAGTGAGCCACTGTCAATGGCTGACGGTTACGCTCTAATTATTCCAATACGTGCCACACGTATACAGTGTTGCTCCTTCCACTAGACCATATATCAAAAACATGGTAGTCAACTACTCAATACGACAACATTCCTTAACATAATAACCTCAATTATACCTCTCTACCTTCTAAGAAATTTGTTATAACAAACTAATAATGTCATCCAAATTACCTGTAACATCTACAATTAAGCTAATAACAACCAGGGCTGGGTCCAATTATGTAATTGCAATTGTAATTGATTACAGCAAAATTATGTAATTGTAATTGACTTCGGTTGTGAAATTCTGCTGTAATTGTAATTGAAATAGGGTGTGTAATTACAATCAATTACAATCAATTACAATCAATTACAATCAATTACAATCAATTACAATCAATTACAATCAATTACAATCAATTACAATCAATTACAATCAATTACAATCAATTACAATCAATTACAATCAATTACAATCAATTACAATCAATTACAATCAATTACAATCAATTACAATCAATTACAATCAATTACAGTATTTTTTTCTATAACAAACTACCAGAAAAAAAACTTAATTATAACCCATGCGGGACCTGCTCATATAATCAAAGTAATATTCAGATATAACAAGTGCACCAACAGAATACCTCTGGCCTTCCTAAGCAATGTTTAAGTGCAATCTGCCAGCAGACAGTTCACACCTGGCTTCCAAAGGGCTCCAAATATGCTATAAAGCATCACCATTAGCTGTTTTTAAGGTATACCCCAATTGGTCATTGGTCTGTCTTTTCTTTGATTCTGTAATCTTCTATCAGTGAAGGGCCAGGTGGTGGTTTCTGTTGATACAGTACATACTTAGATCATGTAATTAACACTGCCCAAGTAAGTAAATTAACTCAATTGAGAGTGAGCTACAGCCCACAGGTTTATTAGGTAATAATACTGACTGGGTTTGAAGCCAAGAGACTCGTGGTAGGCAAACTAGTGTACAACCTCAAAACACAACTGCCAAGTAAACCAATCTGGGTATAACACAGTAGACAGAATGGGTGTACACCAAGGAGTATACACAAAACCCCTCGGGACGTATCTTGATGTGAACATTGCTAATGTACTGGTATGAATTATTTGTGATTATGTTTTATGAGTGGAATTGCTTTGAAATGGCTTAGTAGATTGGAGACTCATTAGGCCTTTGTTTATAGTTGTACTGTACTCTAATTAATTAAACATTAATTATTGAACCAAGCAAACATTACATTGTATTTATAAGGAACAATAATATTTATCTAGGTAATATGAAGGTATATGAAATCATGAAGTCACGGTTCAACAAAATGTACAAACATCACCAAGTTCATTATATTTGTTTATCAATCGTACTATTCGTACGCACAATCACCAACACACGCTACATAATTAACAAATGGTTCTGCATAATACAAGTGTAATTGTAACTGAAATCGAAATGGTGTAATTGTAACTGATTTGAAAATTTTAGAAGTGTAATTGTAATTGAACTGAACAATTTAAAGTAATTGTAATTGATTTGATTTTTTGTAATTGGACCCAGCCCTGACAACAATCAAAACATAAGCATATCAACATTTTATAACCGCATTGTGACCACGACTTCTATTTATTTGGGTTTAGTGCAGAGTTGACTTTCCCATTGGTGGCCATGTTAACGCTTCCCATGATTATAAGAAAATGTGACCATAAAAAATTCAAAAACTTTTAATTGCCGCTGTCATCGTCCCATTGACATGCTGATCGAGTTTAGTCAAACATGTCTACCTCTTGCAAAATGCCTGTATGTGTGAGACCTGTCAATGTTTACCAATATCGGCGCGAATTAAGACACACACGAGTCTAGTGGCCAAAAAATTCCCAAATATCCTTCCACCTATTAAAATCATCTAAAAATCCAACATTTCACTCTCAACAGCTTCTATACCAGCAAACCTAGTAAATGCACTTATGTCAGATCATAGGAATTTTTCAAACTTCCTCTATCCAAACTTACTGTGCCCTACATTCCATTCATCTGTAACACACCAGGAAGTCTAACTGAGACATGACCTCACCAACGAAGACAGGTCCAGTTAATCAGGCCCATTTGGCATTTCCCCCGCTGGCAGAAAATCGGGGTCCACGACCAACAGCCTGATATCCGAATTCACGATATAACGTTTTTCCTACTACACACCGTGCTGTTTGTCCGTCGCCATTTCGGAAATAAAATATTTTGAGAATAAAATTACGAAAATAATGATTACTGTCCGCCTTAGCAGGGACAGAAAACCAAAATATCCTGTCCGCTGTCTGCGTTCACCAGGTGTCCCCTCATCAGAGAGACATTAACATAGTAAAACAGTCCGTACATTGAGAAAGTGTCCCGACATAGCAGGTGTCCGCTCATCGGAGGGTCCGTTGAAGGCAGGTACTACTGTAGTTGCATAATCTGTCTTGGAAAGGAAAGCATGCTGTGTGTCTGTGGCTGTAGCAGTGGTAATTATTGTTTGCCTATAGGGTGGATTAGCACCTGTCCAGGGCTCTGTGTACTCTAAGGGTCTCTAACCAGAATACAAACTGGTACAGTATTAAACAACCGAGTCAACATACTGAATTGGTAACAACTAGCACAAGCTATAAGTGGACTTTAACTCAGGGTTTCTGTGTTGAAAAGATACTTCCTCTGGAAGACAAGTTTGTGTGGCTTCACTGCATTCAGAAAGGGAATAGCTCAAACATACACAATGTCATAAAATATTTGACTATCTGGTGACAATTCAGCTACACAAGTGGGCACACTTTGTGTTTTGTATTAAAAAACATACAAAACTTTGTTGATCTCGATGCTTGTGAACAATTATTTGTGTTAAATTCATATAAATCAGCGATTAAAAAACCAGAAGTCAAAAAAATCATAAATCAATTTTTTTTTTTTTTTTGGAGTGATTTAAATCAAACAACCCTGCTACAGCTAGGCCGGGACTGAGCTATGGGCTGTTGGCACAACATGCCAGAACTGAGGTTCTGCGCTGGCTGTATAGTGGCTACAGGGTAGTGGCTACAGGGATCATGCCTCAGTTACACTTCCTGGTGTGTTACAGACGAATGTACGGCACAGTAATTTAGATATGTGAATTTTTTTAAATCATATCTGTTGTAACTGCATCTGAGCAGACACATTGGCAATTTTATTGGTAGAACCTGTTGACAGTGTAACTGTGGATTTTTAGATGACTTTATTACGCTGAAGGATTTTTGTACAGCACGTTCAGGCATTTTAAAAAAGTTAGAAGTACGAGACTTTGACTAAACTCGATCAGCATGTCAATGAGATGATGACAATGGCAGGTAAGAAATTTCATAATTGTTGATGGTCCCGTTTTCTTATAATCGTGCAAAACATTAACGTGGCACCAAACAATGGGTGTGTACTATGGACAGGCTGCACAAAAGGAGGAATTGTGAAAAATGTTGTTATTAATTGCCGACTCAGATGTGGCTACAGTCGTGCAGTGACATTGCATAGGCTCAGTTACATGCTTCAGCAAAGGATCATACATGTTAACCAAGGCTTAGACGCTAGTCATCTGTGCCATAACAGCCTGTGTGTGAAAGAAAGCCATATATCTATGGAGCCACACTCTGTAACTAACAATAGGCAATATTGCATAGCTCAAAACATTAGCTTTGGTCATGGGGAATACCTATTAGAGTTGAAATTTTTTTAAATGGTAAAAACTTACATTTTTCGAGAGTTGTGTGGAATGAACTGTTTCAAATCATCGCCTTAATCACTGATGTGCATCAACGCCAGTTAGCCATCATAGCTGATGTTGCATCATGTGTTGGTCTTGGTATCAATGTGTTCGCATGAATGTCAGCAGGTGGCGTCGTGTGTGTGATGGTCTCTAGATCTTCGTATGATTGTGATCACAGGGATATTAGTAGGCAGATAGTATACACTGCATGAAATACAGAATGTTACATGTGTGCACATCCGTGATCTTAACGAATATGGGTGATCAGGGCGATCTGCTGGTAGCTTTCACTGCCGCCACCTTCTTCTCACCACTGGCCTAGTAGCATTAGCTGTGCTTGTCAATTCTGAAGTTGATGCCTTAGCCACAATTGCTTGAGTTGCAGGTTTGGGGTCAAGCTGACCTTTTCTGTTTCTCTTTTGCTTCAAAATATAGTCTTTCATTTTCTTCAAGTTTGTATACTATCTGTGCAGTCGCATTGATGGCCATCTGGAATATGCTCATTGGTAGACCACGTCGTGCTGAATGCTGTAGACTGCCTGAGCAACCTTGCCACCCTTTGTGATAGGACACTACATTTTTTAGTTTTCGTAGCACTGAATTTCCAACACTCATATTTCTGCTGGAGTTCACGTTCTTTGGAAGGGCTGCAGAGAATGATCTGTTGAGCAATTCATTCTTGTCTCTGGTTAATCTCTGTTCTATCATCTGAAGTGGTGCATTTCTGAGACGTGTTTCTATCAACCCTTGAATTGTTAACCTATCGCCATCTGTCATATTCAGTTGTGTCATACCACTTGCTTTCTAGTGCTGTGATTCATGCCTACAATTGTTTTGCAATCCGCCTCGGCACACCACTGCATGTTGGCAACAGTTTTTGTACGAACCAGCATAGCAGTCTACAGTAGCTTGAATTTTCTTTGGCATCTTACTAGTGATGGTAGTAATGTCACTGGAATACAGTGTGTGCACACTTGTGTAGATCTTCTGGCATCTGGTCTTCACATCTTCAGCAAACATTCTTTTGTTTTCTGCTCTGATGATGGCTGTTTCTCCTGGAAACATTCGAGGGAAGAATGAAGCTTTCATGATATGTCTAAATTGTGTCTGACCAAGGTGTGTTGTATCTGCCTGTCTTTCTGTGGGGACTGTCGGCATAGCATCCTGTACCCCACGAGAAGCTGAATCATCGCCATCAGTGGCCACATATCTGATTGCGACATTGTCCTGTGCAAAACTGTGGTCTATCTGTTTGCCAGTTGTACACTCCAACATTGGATCCACTCCTCATAGAGTTGCTGAACATCGCTCATGGCGAGGGCTTGTGACATTTTGACCTTGACTGTGAAGCATGGCTCCTACTTTGCAAAGCTTGTTCTCTAGATGAAAACCTACAATCTGGTGTTGACCTGTCTGCCATTCTATGGCAGCTCCGATCGCTTGCGATGCAGCCTGCCCGACTCCATAACTGTTCTTATGCGTTGTCGAGTTGTACCCATGCATCCATGCTTAATTGCTTATGTTGATCAGGGCATTCTCTGTCAGACCATGCAAAATGTTAATTTCTTTTGTTTGCTCTCTTTTCTACTTCAAATTATCCATTGTTGCCTGGGCAGTGATAGCGGCAACCCTGTCTGCATTTCTTTGCAGTCCACATCGGCTTGGAGGGGGTGTGTTCGTTGCAGCCAGAATGTGACGTACCTCATTCCACATTGCCACATTCTTCTGCGTGTTTAGCAGACGCATCTCAGAAACTCCTCGAGTCTCTTCTGTCTGAAGGTAACTGTCTGTTAAGTCAGGGCATTGATCTGGCCGTGGTCGTAGAATCTTGTTAGAACGGGGGCATTGCCCCTGTATCCGGTAATGGTCTGGCTATGGGTTAGTGTCATTCCCTTCTGGTGGTGGCAGTCCAAGCTGCACTGCACGGTTGTGCAGCATCAAACATGCACAGATTACTTGGCATGCCTTTCCTGGGGTGCGGCGGATCTCACCATGCAGGTAATGCTGTCGACGTTTTAACACACCAATGCATCGTTCAACAGTGCGTCGTGTGATGCAGTGGGCATCTGTGTATGCTTGTTCATGGCGATCTCGCGGATTCAGTATCGGTGTGAGCAGCCAGTCTCAAAACATGTAGTCACTGTCGCCAAGAAACACCCATCAGTGGCTTCTGGTATGACTCAAATGCGTCAAACTGTGGTGATTCCTTGAGTATTCTGGCGTCATGAAACGAGCCCGGCCACTTGGCTACACAGTTGATTATCAGTATAACAGCATCACAAATCAACTGCAACAGAGAAAGCTGACACTCATTCAATGTAGTTTTTCTTTGTGTTTGAAATACATTTAAGTATTTAAGTATTTAAGTATGTAGGTAGTACATGAAACAAATGTGTTTTATTTTGAAATGGTCAAAAGCAACCAGGACCAGGGGTAATAGTAATATGTAAAAGTAATGATTACAATTGTTAAAGTAATAGTAATAGATGGAACAGAATGCAATGTAATAGTAATAGATAGAAAGGAAAGTAATAGTAATTGATCTATTACTTTGCTATTACAATTGAACATTTCAATCACACCAAAATTCAATTTCATTTGAAAGTAATAGTAATTGATCTATTACTTTGTTATTACAATTGAACATTTCAATCACACCAAAATTCAATTTCATTTGAAAGTAATAGTAATTGAGCTATTACTTTGCTATTACAATTGAACATTTTCAATCACACCAAAATTCAATTTCATTGAAAATAATCAGACCAAAAAATTATGTATTTTGTCATATACATAAGTCGTATCCACGGTTATAACAATACTTATAATAAAAAGCAATCAGAAAGCACAATGTAAATCATATTAACATTCCAAGTGTAATACTGTCAGCTTTAAGCTAATGCCAGCAATGGATGACTTTCCTCGTCTTGTCTACTGAGACATCGTTTGACAGGTCAGTCACGCTGTCATCTATGACTATGTCTACTATGGCTATGCAAGTTTGTTTACAATGTCAATGTCGTTTTTTCTCCCGCCAAAATGATCAAAACACATTCCAGAACTTCAAACATACATTGCTACACGATAATATACTTCTATATATCAATAATTACTACTTATACACGTACCTGAAGAACGGATATGAACTTTCAACAACTACGACGAGAAAGACGAACTTGAAACGAGCGGGCTAAAACATCGCATAATTTATTATTTTGACCTGTGTGTGGCGCCACCTAACGTTCTCATAGCTAGATAATTCTTGGTTTCAGTAGATAGTGATGGGGGGTTGTTTTAGTTGTACAGTACATCACTAGCCAGACCTAGCCAAAGTAAAACAATATATAGTGTTAATAAATGATCAATGAAAGACAGGGAGCCTTATCGGGTTACGTACGGGGTATTCCATGTCATCTCTCAGCTCGTCTACAATTCGCAGAATATCGTGACGACGAAATCTGAACTTGGAATACAATTCCGTGTCATCCTATATCTCTAGCGGATTCCTCCTACCCTGGAATATCCGATTTTGCCGCATATTTCGTCTCAGTCGTCAACGCCAAACAATCAAGCCTTATCTGCTATCGAGCCCAAGTTGGGCCCCAACTCCAAGGCCAAGGCAAGGCTGCCATTTTCCACGAGTTGCCTAAGTGGATCAACCTACTCACGTTACGACCATCACAAATTCTGAAACTTCTTACCTTCCGTTGTCATCATTTCATTGACATGCTGGTCAAGTTTAGTCAAAATCACATATTTCTAACTCTTAAAATTGAACTTGCCATAACCGTCAATGTTTACCAATTTCTGCATGAATTACTACGCACACGTGCCTTGTGGCGAAAAAATTGCCAAAAATCCTTCCGCCTATTGAAATCCTCTAAAAATCCAGTTACGCAGTTAACAGGTTCTCCCAGCAAACTTGCCAATGTGCCTGCTCAAATGCAGTTATGTCAGATGATATGAATTTTATAATTAAAAAAAAATAGTGTAACACACCAGGAAATCTAATTAACTGAGGCATGATCCCTAAATTAAGGAGTTAGTCCTGGTGGTTCTTACGTCGTGGCTAGGTGAGAAATCCCCGGAAATTGAGCCTAATTAGTGCTCGTACATACCGACTAACGGGTTTACGCTGTATAGCTAAGTCATTAAGCAATAGCGTACGGGGTTAGTCCCGGTGCACGCATATGGCCCTAGATGCTACCGTGTGTAAAAACATCACTTCCACTCACTCATTCACACAATTTCTGCTCTCACAAATACACACAAACTGCACAATTCATTTTTAGGGTCTCTATCGCTTGAGTACTTTGTTTTTCAATGTCAGCTAAAATCAACATTACAAAATATGACAGTCATTTAATTAAGGTATATTACAAATAAATAAATAAAAGAGTAACAATATCACACACCTTGTAATTGTAATTTGCGTCTTGATCGGTCTGATTCTCGCGCTCTTTCGTGAACTCGGCTTTCATCATCCGTCAGTTTCCACACGTGGGATGCATCGCTGCAGATATCGTCCACTTAAAAGACTTCCACCAGACCCGATCCCGTGCCAGTTTCTTAACTTGCGTCCAGCTGATTTCGTGTTCTACCAGGTTAATTGTGCTTCATCAGGGCCAGCCAGGTTAGCTTTGGACGACCCTTGGGTCTTCGATCATCCATCTCTGCTTCGGCCAATGCTCTTCTTACAGGGGTGTCTTCTGACATGTGCAGCAGGTGACCACACCGTCGGGATCTTCTTTCACAGATCTTGACACTCCAGAGGTTGTCGATTGCTTATCTTGTCTGGCCATCTGGTGTTAATTACCATTTTGAGCAATCGACGCTGGAATGCATTCACTTGACCAGTTAGAGTTGATGTCATAGTCCAGTTTTCTGAGTTGTACAGAAAGATGCTCTGGACTAGTGTCTCAAAGATTCTGATCTTTAGACAGCTGTTGGTTTGATTACATCTCCAAACCTATTGGAACGCACTCATTGCATCAAGCGCCAACTTCTTTCTTCGTTTGATGTTTTCTTCAGTATCAAGCAGATAACACAGGATCTTGTATCATGGAAACGCTACATCATTGGATGGCCTGTCTATGGTGTACTCCTCATCTTTGGTGGTGTTGTTCTGGAGTTGGCGTTGCGTACTCTGTCGTTTTCGATGACATATGTCTGCTCCCCGTTACTGCCCATTATGTGTCATCTGCGTACTGTGCATCGATAATTGTGTTGATCGGTTTGCTGTATGCATGATCTATCAGATGTATATTTGTTGGTAGTGATGGATCAGGAGACTTCCGGTGGTAGTTGTGATCATTTCAGGGTGGTAACTGAAAGCTTTGGCTAGGTAGAGGATGAAGAGGACTGGACTTAGACAGTCCCCCTGCGGCACGCCTGTCTTTGTCGTGAATCTCTCTCCGGTTTCCCTCCCACGTCTTACGCACAACTGAACTCCTTCCAGCAGCACCTTGATCATGCTTAGTTCATCAGGATTCACAATTGTTCTCAGATCTTCTACCAACCCTTATACAAATATGCCATGGTATACCATGGTGTTACAGTGTAAACCATGACATTACATGGTAAACTGTGGTATACCATGGTTTACATGTTTCAAGACACCATGGTATATTATTCATAAGGAACGGTCTCTCTGTTTACGGTATCAAAAGCTTTTGGCATATCCATTAGCTGCATGTGTGTTGTGTTGTTGACCAGGGGCGGATCCAGGGTTTAGAAGGGGGGGTCCAAGGTAATGTATGAAGCGCCGAGAGCGCGAAACGAGGCGCGAAGCACCTCGGGGAGGGGGGTGTGAGAGGGGTATCACCCTTCCCACCCATTTGACGTTTTTTAGACAAAACCCTTGAAATGGTGTAATTTGGGATACCCATAATCTGGTTTTAAGCGAGTTAGGGCCTAGTGTCATCAACCCAAAATTCAGACATGCGACATCGTAAGTATTTTCCGTACACAGTGTACACACTAAGGATTTGGGGATGAATACGGCCTTTGGCCGTGTCCCGTTTTAATACGGATTTGTTGAAAATATAAAAATCGTAATGAATTAGTCCTATGTATGTTCTTGTATTCATCACGTCAGTATAACTTCGAATATAAAATTTACAGCAGACGAGGTGCAACTACTCTAAAGTTGCGGCAAAACGCAGCGGATTTTGCTTTATTTACACCTGGATAGGTAGGCCTGTTCCAACAAAGAAAATGCGGTGTGTCTGAAAATGTCCAAACGAAAAAACAATATTAAACATCTGTCATGTGCCATTTATTGCAATATTTGCTAAAAACAACAATAGTAATGCAAATGTTTAATAAAAAGAACGAGCATGTTTCAATTGACTAAAACAACACGTAATCGTATTAACTCTTTATCGGCACTATTGCAAATTAGAGGCACGGTACTGTAGTAATAGTAAACATATATATTTATTCGTACGACAATGTGTACAATTCAATTACAATTGAAGTATCTTTGCACACAAAGAGACTAATGTTCAGGTCTTTGACTAAAAAAGTGCTACACGCATTCTCTATATTATTCAGCACATCCTTTGTCAAGGAAACTGTGTTTAATAGTTTCTCACCCATGCAGCCCCTACTGATAGTGGTTCTGAATGATATAATAAAAGTAGCTAGGTTTCATATTACAGAAAGTCGTGGCATTAAGTTTGAACTGAGAAAAGGAGTAATTTAAACTTTTATGAATCAATACACCGAAGGGCTAGATTGCCCTCTCAAGAGAGCCTATCCAAACTGTTGTTGCATTTTAAACTACTCTGACATAAAGCGCACCATTCGATTCATGATCTGAATTTGAATCGGGAGACATTCTGCTAAAATCAGCAGCGGCGGCGGCAGCAGATAACAATAAATTAAAGCGCATCATAGAAATATATACACTATAGAGAGAGGAACAGTATGATAATAACTAATTGACGTTGTGTTTTTATATTACAAAACCCCAAAATATAAATGTAGTGATTAGCACATCCGTCTTTCATGCCAAAGTTCTGAATTCAAGACGCAAACCGGACACGATACATTTGGTGTATAAACCTGGCTCTCAACGTTGTGGACTGTGTATCCCTCGTAACTCGGAGATCACGTTAATGTCGGTCCCGTCTCAATTTGGGACGTTAAAGAACCAATGAGGTCGGCTTGGCGATAAAGTTATGAAAAGGCTAACTAGTTGAGTGGGACCTCAAAAGACCATAACATTTTAACCACAATATAATTATAAATAGTCGGTTAATAGAACGTTAATTGCCGGTTGCTGGAAATAACTAGATACTAGAAACTATGTTTATAGCAGATGTGTTTTAATAACTGTTGTTCATCAGCAGATATGTTAATCATTACACAACAAGCTCCAATACACGTTGCTTTTTTCATTGTGATAATATTAGCACACCGGAATTGAGGCACGTTGATTATTATTACAGTATGTAGCTTGAGAACATTTCCCGTTTGTTCCTTTCTATGAACATTTGACAAACTGTTTCCAGATCAATCTCGCACGAGCAAGCCTACACTTTTGCCTTTCCATGAACCCTAGTGAATTGAGCTCATGCGGCTTGCTTTCCTTGGATAAATATAGCATAAGTCTGGCTTAAACGGATGACATAGACAGGTAACTTCTAACATAAGTCTGGCTTAAATGAAAAATTTACTTTGGCATGAAAGGTGGATGTGCTAATCACTACATTTACATTTTGGGTTTAGTAATATAAGTACACAACGTCAATTAGTTATTTCATACTGTCCCTCTTTCTATGGTGTATTTATTGTATGTACAACTTTCTGTAATATGAAACCTAGCTACTTTTATTATATCATTCAGAACCACCACCAGAAGGGGCTGGATAAGAAACTATTAAACACAGTTTCCTTGGCAAAGGATGTGCTGAATAATACAGAGAATGTGTGTAGCACTTTTTTTTATCGAAGACGTGTTAGTCTCTTTGTGTGCAAAGATACTTAAATTGTAATTGAATTGTACACATTACACTAGTTTGCAATAATGCTGATACAGAGTTTAGACGATTGTTGTTTTAGTAAATTGAAGCATTCTTTTTATTAAACATTTGCATTACTATTGTTGTTTTAGTCGATATTGCAATAAATGGCACAACAGATGTTTAATGTTGTCTTTTCGTTTGGACATTTTCCCGCATCACCGCATTTTCTACCTACAGGTGTAAATAAAACAAAATCCGCTTTGTTTTGCCGAAATTGTAGACTCTAGAGTGGTTGCACATCGTCTACTGTAAATTTTACATTCAAAGTTATACTTATGTGACGAATACAATAAAGCACATAGGACTATTTTATCATGATTTTTATACTTTCTGCAAATCCGTATTAAAACGGGACACGGCCAAAGGCCGTATTCCTCCCAAAAATCCGTACGATGTCGCGTGTCTGAATTTTGGGTTGATTACATTAGGCCCTAACTCGCTTAAAACTAGATTATGGGTGTCCCCCCTCCCATAATCCCCCCCGAGGCGCTAAACCCTGGATCTGCGCTTGGTCAACAACACAACACACATCCTGCTAATGGATATGTCAAAAGCTTTTGATACCGTAAACAGAGAGACCCTTCCTTATGAAAATATACCATGGTATACCATTGTGTTTTAAAACAGGTAAACCATGGTATACCACAGTTTACCATGTAATGTCATGGTTTACACTGTAATACCATGGTATATTTTTAGAAGGGCTGGTAGATCTGTGAACAATTGTGAATCCTGATGAACTACATATGATCAAGGTACTTGTGGAAGGTGTTGTGCATCGGACGCGGGAGGGAAATTGGAGATTCACGATAAACACAGGCGTGCCACAGGGGGTTGTCTAAGTCGAGTCCTCATCCTCTACCTAGCCAAAGCCTTCAGTTACCAGCCTAAATTGAATGATCACAACTACCACCGGAAGTCTCCTGAACCACCACTACAAACAAATATATATCGGATAGACCACGCATACAGCAAACCGATAAACATAATAAATTTATTATCATCGATGCACAGGACGCAGATGACAGAGTGGGCAGTGACGGGCAGCAGACATGTCATCGAAAACGGCAGAGTATGCACACTCCCACTGTTAGAGCAACACCAACTCCAGAACAACACCACCAGAGGTGAGGAGTACAGCGGTTATCCATTGATGTATCTTGCAAACGCTGCAAGATCCTGGGTTATCTGCTTGATACTAAAGAAGACATCAAATGAAGAAAGAAGTTGGCGCTTGATGCAATGAGTGCTTTCCAAGAGGTTTGGAGTTAATGTGGTGCCACCATTTTTCGTGTGCAAAGCCGAGTGGGTGTAAGACCAACTCCTATGAAAAAGCCTGTCACCGCAGAAGAAATTATCGATACTATCAACAAATTGGAATATAATAAAAGTCCTGGTATGGATGAAATAAGATCAGAACAACTAAATATGGGCCTATGTACATCGGTAGCAACAGAAATAGCTGATATCCTAAACACGACAATAGCAGGAGACAAACCTATTGAACTCAGTCTAGGAATTCGAACACCACTCCAAAAGCTTGGTAAGAAAAATAGGCCTGTGTACAAATTTAAGGCCATATTTATTTTGCCCCCACGTCATATACCACTAGAAAGCTTAATGTCTCCCATCAACATGAGGTACGACATGGTGTTGTCACTGGTGCAGTAATTGTTCTGCGATTCCCCAATGATGATTTATTTTTATTGTGCAATTCCCCAAATGTCATAACATTACAATGGTTAACCCATACATATTAGTTCACATACACTGATGGAAAGATGAATGTCTCCTAGTCAAAAGGAGGCATGTAGTGGAGCCGTCATGCGGTGCAGTCATGATGTGGAGCTGCCACGTGGAGCTGTCAAGTGGTGCAGTAAGCATGGTTTCTTAAAATGTGGGTGCAGTTGTATCAATATTATTAACAGAACCATGTAGTTTAGATGGGCAGGTGCACTTTATTGTGTACAACACTGATCTGTATATCTCATTTATCATATTGTTTTATTTATATTTTTAATGCAAATGTGTATGTATGTTTATTAACCTGAAATAAAAGAATTTGTATTCGTAAAAGGGAAATATTTAATTTCTATGTATAATTATCCTCTGGAAAACACTATACACTATGGAATGGCACAAAAGTCAACTGCCAAAACATAATTTAATCTGCCCTCAAAATCTGTTATTATCAAGTGCAACAGCTAACCTGGCTAGATAGGTTTGTGTTAAACCTCTGTAACATGACCACTCGGTGAACTGGTAACAGTTTATACGACTGTCATCTGTTGTGACGTCCATGTACACCTTACACAGCAGTGCTCCCTGATAACTGGTTATACACTGCTCCATCTACTACACTGAATGTCAGCTTCAACTAGAATCAGTGTTGCCTATAATATAATGACATCCTGCTGGCTCTATACTCCGCTTACTACGACAGCTGTCCATATTCTTTCAACTATATACATTGATACATGCTGCTACTATGAACTGTATCATGACATCTAGTATGCCCTGAATCAGTTCAATAAAACAGAACCATTAACTGATATGTAGTATAAACAACATACATATAATACACTGAATTACTGTTCATACTAAAAAAAATTATAATTTTCAATAAATCCCACATTCTGTGGACATCACGGTGTACATTGTGGTTAATTTATAGTTTATGTTGGAAATATATTACAATTTACAGTACAAAGGCACTGAGCACATTCTGTGTCACTGTGGCACTGTTCCCTAATAGTGTACAAAGATCTCTGCAACAATGATCTATTTCTGTGTCTTGATCATGGATCTGGCGATGTTGTTGCTGCTGCTGCTGCTGCTGCCGCTGCTGCTGCTGCCGCTGCTGCTGCTGGGGCTTCCTAAAACAATTAAGATGCAATCAAAAGAATGCCTCACACTTGTCCACCAACAAACAGCTGTTTGTTGGAAAAGGAAGCTGTTGGTGGACAAGGAAGGTTGATGGACAAGGAAGCTGTTGGTGGACAATGAAGGTTGATGGACAAGGAAGCTACAAATACACATGTACTGCTCAGGAGTTGCCTCACATAATTGAATCTACATTTGTTCTTATGGCAAAATCACTCCAGGACAGAGCAATTTGATTCTATTACACAGCCGATTCACTCATTTTAATATGACGGGAATAGGGAACGATTTATTTCTGTTTTGAAAGAATGTACAATACAGCTTTGTTAACTTGAACTTGAATACCCATCAAAACAGGAACCATTAGCCTAGTCCCGTCAGGATGCACCAATTTAACATGAACATGTGGATAACTCAGTGTTTCCTGGTCCTTGCCTCGAGTTAACAAAGTTCTACTGTTTTAACCATAAAGTAAAAAAAAATATGGATGCCTCTAAAGCATTTGCTTAGTCTTTATTTCACAACAATAAATATATCAAACTTGATATACCTACATGTCTTCTCAGACATTACTTTTCTGATATAAAAACAGCACAATGAGAAAAAAGGTTTTTATGTTATCTGTGATGTATATGACAATTGACATTTGTTTTCTATATATCTATATATATATATATATATTCAAATAAGGAGAAATATACAAGTTAGTTGGTTAATGGATCCGCCGACAGTATATTTTCGAGGTTTTTGCAGAAACAAAACGAAAAATAGCCCTTCTGATTTTTGGTAAGCTGGCCCGGTGGCACTATTTCACTGTCTTTCACTAGGTGTCGCCACCAAACTCATCGGAAGAAGAAAATTACTGATGCTACATTATGAAATACATTTGTGTTAGTTTAGTCAACAACTTAAGGAGGCAATTGTCTGAGCACTTTTGTTGTTGTTATTGAACTGATGTCCTGAATCTTTCATAGATTATGAGTCATGGAAAGAAATTAAGTGTGAATTTTTTCCGGAATTTTCCCATGGTATAGCGGCCATCTTGGATTGAACTTTCCTTCCACATATATCAGTGACTACTGGCTTTAGATCAATTGAGATGACACAGGCATGAGATGAGAAAATTATTCTGTTATGAAGACGGCACTGAGCATGAAGATGAGGAAAAGAGACCCGACAGGAAGGTTACAGTGATTCATCAATATCAGTAGCCACCTGGATGAAAAGAACACCAGCCTCAAAGATGTATTAAGAATGGAATAGTGCAAGAGCCGTACAGAATGGAAGACACTGATTTCTTGCCAAACTGACAGGATTTGTAGTGTCACTTGAATATCTAACTGGAGTATGGTAAGCAGATAACCGGAAGCCAACATACCTGTTTAATTAGGGTTAGAGATGGTGAGAAATGCCGTGCCCTGAGTACAAGTGCATGGCAATTTTGCACACATTGAAGTTTAATAGTTGCTTTTAACAATGATATTTAGCAGTGAATTGCTAAAGTCAAGGCGACAAGACTTGCATATTTGATAAATATGTTGGCAGAAGCTGATGTCACTGTTGAAGACAACACATAGCTCAACCAACGTTCAGCAATTTATACTTGGATTGCTACTCTTTATCATAAACAACATGCCAAACTTGTGCCAATACAACAAGAGAATTGTGTAACTACAACACTTGTACTGGAAGTAATAAATGAACAAGTGGGTAGTCCATGTCAGACTCAGACTAGTTTTGTGAAGGTATTAAAACTCAAAAGTTCTTACTTCAGGCTCCAGATGGACATGTTCTCAGCCAACCCATCACTCAGGTGATTCACAAGATGAATGTCTAGATGGCAGTCATACAAGCTGAAAGTGACAGACCAACAAGGTTAATATTCAGGTATATTAGGATCACCACACCACCACACACCTGACACCATCATACACTTCCATACACCTGACACCACCATACACCTCTATACACCTGACACCACCATATGCATGGCATCACCATACACCAGATACCTGCATTGTTTGGACTGTGAAAAAGCTCCACAAATACCTGAAAATGGTAATGCATTTATTCATAACTATTTAGAAGTTATCTATATGTTATATTGATGTTGATCTCCAGACCTGCAGTATGACACAAGTAGCCAACTAGTCTATTGCCAGATGCACCAAACACTGTCACCTTACAGGCACCAGTGCGGTTCAATGCACCAGTCAATTACTGGATACACTGACTGTCATCATTGATTCATTAATGGTTTTCAGAGCATCAGTCCCTTTCCAAATGCACCAAATACTCTCATATAAAGCAGCACTGGTGTTGTACAGTGCACCAGTCCTTTGTCATGCATTGAATAATGTCATCTTCGAGTCATCGGTATTGGTCAATGAAAACTAGATTAGGACATGTTTGGGAATGAAAGAAAAGCAATTTACCCAAGGACACTTGGCTTGTCTCAGCACCCAGGATAGTGCTCGCATTTCTGTCGGGAACTCCTCCAGTGAGGGGCTGATTTCAGATGAGACAATGTCCACCAGATCTAAATCTTGGGTCTCATGCAAGAGAGCTACAATTTTCAGCCGGTCCGTTCTCAGCACTTGTGCCAGTTTCTTTACAAGATCTCGAAGATCCAATGATATTTCTGACACCAGCTTATCTATGAAGAACATGTTGCGTAGGTCTCCAGAAAGTCATAGAATGAATGAGATGACAACCTCATGTTTGTGGATCGAGGATTCATCCACAAGAAGTTGCTGTGTCATCAGTTGACTCTTGAAGCAGGCCGACGGCTCTTGTATGGTCAGGTGATTGAATGACCAACGTACGTATGATGGCCAAGTCATCATACTTCTTGAACGGATCAGTTATGACCTGTAGTACATCTTCTACATCCATGTCCACATGGTCGTACTTCAAGCGTGGATGAAGTTTCCTTGCCGAGTTCATGTTTGCGTTTACATAGAACGGTGTCATCTTGATGACTGGCACATCTCCATCCATGCCTTGACTGTGTACATCTGCCAGAGCTTGGCACACAAACTGACACTGCAATGGAATGTAGCAGTAAGTGATGAGATTCTGGTTTTCTTCAGTTCATCCTAATGAAGTTTAGCAGTCGCTTTTAACAGTGATATTTAGCAGTGAATTGCTAAGATAACTAGAAGATGATGATGATGATGAAGAGAAAGATACCAGTATATTCAATTTGACAGTAATTTATACTTGGACTGCTACTCTTTATCATAAACAACACGCCAAACTTGTGCCAATACAACAACAGGAATGTGTAACTACAAAACTTGTACTGGAAGTAATAAATGAACGAGTGGGTAGTCCATGTCAGACTCAGACTAGTTTTGTGAAGGTATTAAAACTCATACAGAAGTTCTTACTTCAGGCTCCAGATGGACGTGTTCTCAGCCAACCCGTCACTCAGGTGATTCACAAGATGACTGTCTAGATGGCAGTCATACAAGCTGAAACTGACAGACCAACAAGGTAAATATTCAGGTATATTAGGATCACCATACACCTGACACCATCATACACCTGACACCATTATACACTTCCATACACTTGACACCACCACACACCTGACACCATCATACACTTCTATACATCTGACACCACCATACACCTGACTGACACCATAATCCATGTCAGACAGGCCCTTAGCCAGAAATAATTTTTTGCCAGTCTTGAACTTTCTACTTTTTTTTAACTTTAAGCGAGCGAACAGCTTCCATGGAAGCCATTAGCCTCTATAGCAGCCATTATTGGTCCAATTACCTTTTTTCCCTGGTAAACCAACGACAAATGAGACAAGACAGCCATTATTGACAAATATGTCTAATTAAAAAAAAAATTGAATCACTCAAAATCAAATGCTTCATACTAAAAGTAAAACAATTCAACATATCTAAAAAAGTTACAAAACTGAATAATACAATCGGGTTTCAAAATAATACATTGACACATAAAAAATTATTACTTTGATAAAAAATAGCAAAAATCCAGTATTGGTAGGACTTGTGTTGACCACATTTGTCTGTAGCAAAATGTAACACTCGCAACATTATTCATCAAGGTCGATGTTATTACAATATCTTAGAACAAACTTACTATTTCGCACATACAACACATTGGACTTGTTAAACAAATGAATGATTTGTTCATTTAAAACCCCCTCTTCAGTTGGTGGTTACCACGAAACATTTTATATCTTTATTATTGACATAATAATTTATTAATAATAATAATTTTAAATATATATTATATATATATTATATATATATATATATATATATATGAAATTATTATTTCGTTTTGACTTTCTAGAGATTATTGAAGGTAAACTTTTTTATCTTCGTATACAAATGTATAAATTCATTATAGAGTGTACTCCATAATTATAGTACACCTATCAACACTTATATTACCCTAAAATGTTTACATTACCATGAAATGCTGACACTGTCCTTTGATTTGTCATAGTAATTGACGTCCTACTCTTGTATTGTGTTTTTGAGCTGATCTTGTATGTTGGTTGGTTTTGGTTTGTGTGTGTTAAGAATATTTGAAGGCTATATTAATTGGCTTCACTACTCCTGCTTTGTTTTACTGAGCAGATTGTTTCACCTCGTTTGTCCTTTGATTTGTGTGTGTTAGCAGTGTGCGGAGGCCGTATAGTAATTGGCTTGATACTCTTGTATTGTTTCGTTGAGCATGTCTTTTTGTTTGAATAACGGCATTGTATAACATGCATTGAAACAAAGCGTCCGACATCTGCAGTATTTACTTGAAGTTGGCTTCCCTTTGACTTTGATGACAAGAAGGCCTACCAAGGCTACGACCAAGTCGCCCTTGAATGCATTGAATAGAAGTTAGGAACTGAGCAGATTTTGCGTGATCCTCTGATTAACAAGAAATATAACACCTGTTTAAATTCCACAGTGTGATGGGGAAATTGGTTCAGGGTAATGTTCTGTTTTATTAGTTGCCATTTCAATAGTATGCATTTGTTATGCTAAATTCGTAGTGAATCTGAACATGATCCTTATATATTAGTCTACATAATATCTACCAAGTTTCATGCTTTTATCACCTAATGCACAAGCGTTAATCCACTACTAATATAATATGGTACATTATCAACAACGGAGTACAAAAGGTCAAATATGGATCCACATACATTTAATAAACTACATATGAAATAAACTACATATGAAATCATCCATAAACATGCCATGGATTTAAATATATAAACATACACACATGCTTTAGATGTAGTAGAATATACGTAAAACATTTAAAGAATTTAAAGTCAAGTCACGCATGCGTTTCATAGAAATAACAACAAAATATAATAGTGCAGGTTCTGTATGAGATGGGCATTGAATCAATCAGCGGCCAATTAGAGACGGGCATGGGCGGAGTCAACACCAGACACAGACCAATCAACGGCGGGAATGATAGAGCACATACCTTCCTTCTCTATTGTGTTGCCAAAACTGCTATATGCTTCATTGGGGAAAGGATTTGCATAAAAGCCGTTGATATCGAACATTGGACAACACAACTTTTCTAGTTCACTTACTATTAAGTATTTCGTGTGCCAGCGAGGTCAGGACCAGACAACAAGCCATACAGTGCGACACATACTCGCAGTGGCAACACATACCGCACTTGCAACACTGTTAAGTATGTCGACTTTTTTTTTTAATTGCTTATCATAAACGAAGTATCCGTACACTCTAAGTGACACGAATATTAATTAACATTGTTGATATTGTTACTACATGTATTGCATCATATGTTGATATTGTTAATACATGTATCGCATCATATGTTGATATTATTACTATATGTATTTCATCATATGTTGATATTGTTTATATACATATTGGTATGATTTTATCTATTATGTATTTTATAAATATTATATATTTTAAGCTATGTGAAATTATGTCCCATGTTTTAAATGTTTATCAGCAAAAATGTTATAGGTTTATACTTACTTACTATATAACATGTCTATCTTGTCCATTTATATGTTTTAGGAGTCACACATGAGATGTATCGCTGGATGGTCCACGAGGAATAACAGTTCGATTGGCAATGTACACTGTGCTCTATCCCGAATGATGAGGCCCCCGGCAAGCCCCCCACTCCCCCAGCCAACAACACGGACGTTGAGGCCCCCCGACAATCAACCCGTCGCCAACAACCTTTTTATAGGTTGGTGCCCTTGCTGTTCACGGAAGCCCAACTCGTACCAATAATTTCGAGATTCGTCTGCGAGAAGTAGCTCAAGCGCTACCAGCGAAAACGCTACCGACGGCTGCAAAGCGAAACCTTCGTCGAGTTGTGGGCAAAGTACGCAGCTAACGACATTTCGATGTCACAACTGCTCAAGTCATGTGGCAATGTGTATGCACCAACCCTATAAAATAACTGAGTAGTTGTAGATATGGGTGCAAAGCGTTATCACTATTTTTGAGAAATGTCATGATACGAGCCGTCGTCATTTTTTCATTTGTACGTTTCCATTATTATATGTCTGTATAGGTGATATTCTACATATGTAAATAAATATATCCTGTTCCATTAATGTCACTAACTCATGATAATCAATAAATGAGTTTTTGCTATACATATACATGGTCTTCATACCTTTCTTGAAATATCAAATGAAACCAAACACCTAAGTAATGTATATTTACAAACATAAACACAAAGAATACATTTCTTTCCATAATAAACATAAGCATGAAAAGCATGAAAATCAGACCAGAGTATTTGGAGAAATTACGAATCGTTGATGTGGATCCGAATGCGTTGCCAAATTCAGCATGGTCCAACAGTTAAGCAAGTTTTCCAGCACTGTCCTACCCAGACATAGTAAATTGTTTGATATTTACTAAGAGTTTCTACACCATGGGTGAAGGTGTGGAAAAGCTTTGAGGCCTACAGTCAGTTGACGTCTGGTTGGATCAGTGATGTGGCGGTTTCCGTGGAGAAGGTGGGAGGACTGTGTGAAGAAAGGTTTGGCGGGTTTGGGAGGAGAGTGGAGAACAACAGCGAGGGATAGAGGGAGTGTTGACAGGTGGTGGATACGGTAGTGAAGGGGAAGTTGACACCCAGTATCGATGCCAACCTCAACCGGACTTCAGGGGTAAAGAGGAAAGCAACAATGTAATACGTACGTAATACGTACGTAATACGTACGTAATACGTACGTAATGTATAATAAATACTATGTACATGTCATGTGTGTGAACATGTAAGTCGGTGCATATGAATAATATATTGACCTCCTTTACCGTTTTTATTTTTTATAATTCATTCAGATCTTTAGAAATTGGAATGAGCCAAATGCAATAAAAAGTATTTTCTAGTTTAATAGCTGAATAATAATAAATTATTTGCATCAAACTGATTATGATGGCACCCAGAAGTTCCAATCATACCGCTAGAAAATTACTTACATAAACTAGCAAACAGAATCTGGTAAAAAATATAATTCAGAGGAAAAAAGCCGGATTATTGCGCATGCGGAAACCTGTTCCATTACCATAGGCCATATGGCTACTGCCACCGTTGGTAGTGCACCTGTAGTCGTGTCTAATTACATTCTCACAGCAAATATAAAATGTACGTTCACAAAGCCATGCAATATTTGTCATATGTAATAACTAAAAAAAGATATGCGTAGTGATGTCGGTTTGTAATTCAAACTACGGCACGAAAACATTCCACTTCCCCGTTATCGCCCACGTTAACACAGTATAATTCAATTGGTTTGGTAATTTACCACTGGGCCGACATATCTATAACTAAGCGCCATCATATCATTTATCATTGGGCTGAGCTGTCTTGACAACTGGGCTGAGTTGTCTCAAAATCGGAGCCAAGCTATCTCGAACTGGGCCGAGTTGTCCCAGGCCGAGTAGTCCAAGCACCAAATGACGTACACGATTACTATAAATAGAGATCGGGGTTCCCAACAATGGCAGCGGTGTAGTTTGCCAACGATGTCAACATAAAAAAGTTAAAAATATAGTCTTATAGATCGGCAGTATCCGCTATTCTACCGCAGATGACATTTGCCGAATCCCGTCCGCGTGCACTAAGACTAAGTTAGAAAAAAAGACGTAATGCAATTGCCCGTCTTCTTGTTATGAAAAAAATTTGATCTTGTAAAAAGAAAAACCCGTCTTTCATTTGTATCTTACCCGTCGTCATCAGACATTTGCCCGTCTTCAAGACGGGCAGACGGGTCTCTGGTTAAGGGCCTGATGTCAGACAAGTTTTGTGAAGGTATTAAAACTCATACAGAAGTTCTTACTTCAGGCTCCAGATGGACGTGTTCTCAGCCAACCCATCACTCAGGTGATTCACAAGATGAATGTCTAGATGGCAGTCATACAAGCTGAAAGTGACAGACCAACAAGGTTAATATTCAGGTATATCAGGATCACCACACACCTGACACCACCAGACACCACTAGACACTTCCATACACCTGTCACTACCATACACCTGACACCACCAGACACTTCCATACATCTGACACCACCATACACCTGACTGACAAGGCAGACACCACTATACACCTGACACCACCATATGCATGGTATAACCAGAGACCAGCATTGTATGGACTGTGAAAAAGCTCCAAATACCTGAAAATGGTAATGCATTTATTCATAACTATTTATTAGTCATCTATGTTATATTCATGGTGATCTCTAGACATGCAGTATGACACAAATAGCCAGTTAGTCTATTGCCATACGCACCAAACACTGTCACCTTAAAGCCACCAGTGCGTGCATGACTACTCTCATATAAAGCAGCACTGGTGTTGTTCTGTGCACCTGAATAATGTCATCTTTGAGTCATCAGTGTTGTTCAATGAAAACTAGATTAGTACATGTTTGGAAAAGCAACTTACCCAAGGATACTTGGCCTGTCTCAGCACCCCGGATAGTGCTAGCATTTCTGTCAGGAACACTAGTGACGGGCTGATTTCAGATGAGACAATGTCCACTAGATCTGGATTTTGGGTCTCATGCAAGAGCTACAACTTTCAGTCGAAGATCCAATGACATTTCTGACACCAGCTGATCTATGAAGAACATGTTGCGTAGGTCTCCAGAAAGTCATAGAATGAACGAAAAGACAACCTCATGTTTACGGATCGAGGATTCATCCACAAGAAGTTGCCATGTGTCATCAGTTGACCCTTGAAGCAGGCCGACGGCTCTTGTATGGTCAGGTGATTGAATGACCAATGTACGTTAGTCATTCTGGATACATTGGTGTCACTTTTATTTGATTGTGTCATGATCCCACATTGCATATCGTGTGTATTATGCTGATGTAATCCAACTCTTCTCGGGTCTCCTTTGTAAAAGATGATTCATAGTGGAGTTGTCAATACACAGTGTTGACTGTGTGATGGCCGTCATCATACTTCTTGAGCTGAAGTACATCTTCCACACCCATGTCCGCATGGTCGTACTTCAAGCGTGGATGAAGTTTCTTTGCCAAGTTCATGGCTGCGTTTACATACAACTGTGTCATAGTCATCTGCCAGAGCTTGGCACACAAACTGACACTGCAATGGAATGTAGCATTAAGTGATGAGATTCTGGTTTTCTTCAAAGTTCTTCCTAATGAACTGCTCCAGTTCTTGGTTGACTGCACTGAATATGGAGACATGCATACTTGTCGATGCTGTCTCTCGGGAACCCATACAGCTCAACTGAAACAAACAAATTGGAAGTTGCATAGTTGGCCTAGAGGCTAGAAGTTACCACAATTATAGCATCAAGTAGCATACTGTTGCCAATGATACTTGACAGCATCAAAGACACATCAGCACATTATTTACAATAATGTGCATAACTGAATATGCTACCTGCGGAGTTATGGGTTAAACAACTTAAATTGAACCGTGCTCATAACATTGTCAATGGTAAAGCACCAAACTATTTGACCAATTCTTTCAACCATCACGTAACCAATAAATGAACATCATAGCCAAGTTTTACTTGTAACATTACTCCTTGTGGGTCAAATATTGAATAAATATTGTCATAATTGAGTGACTTGATTAACCCATTAGATTCTGCAACGGCTGCTATGTCCAGTCATGGAACGGCCACAGCGGGCCGCATACAGGCGATTAACTACTGAACTAAACGCTACCAAATTTTGCCACACCCTAGCAGATACATTTTGCAACAACGTCAGCTAGTTACGTGCATGGATTGCCCTTTTGGAAATCTTGATATTCATCGGTTCTGTTCACGCCATCTCGAACATTTTTATTTCTATATTTTTCATGACAAAATATGGTGTAACCTGAAAAATAACTGTCAGAATTTGATTTCTAATGGTTATTTCAGTGTTTCAAAGCTAACACATACAGCTACATTTTCTTCATTGGGTTGCATAGGGTAAATGAACATTTTAGCTAAGTTTTACTGAAGTTACATTAGTCCTTGTGGGTCAAATATTGAATATTATCAAAATTGAATTAAAATGGTTTTTTCTGTCACTTAATTATATTAAATAATATTTATGTGAGTTTCACATGTTACGCTTTATATAATATGAACAAATAAAATTGCAATATTTATGCAAGTTTTATATTTGAACAGTAAATAAATCTTGTGTTATGACTGATTATGATCAGAGTACAGCATTTGGTTAATTTTGCTGGTGATGTGGCTGTTACTAGGTAAGATATTTCAACAATTTGCATGGGACAGCCCAACTTTTGTTTGCATTTTTTCTGCTTTTGGTTTCTAATGGATTTCATACGAGCATTAACATTTGAAGTTTCATTACTTTTATTTCAGGGTAATCGGCCACATTAATGTCAGTTGTTATGGCAGGTATTACCAGAGATTGAAGGGATTATTGCAACATGTCACCACACCTTTCTGTCTCTGATTCTTCTTTTTGTGTCAGTTGCTAGAGTTAGCTGCGATCAGGTGTGGATGTCTTCTCCACAAGATCATGAATTCCTTCAGCCTTTCCAGCTGTGCTGAGATGTGACTGATTCCTTCACTCGGACAGAAATTCTACAAATGACAGTCACCACTGTAGCTATAGCAATGTTCACCTTTAACATCTACACGTGATATACACAAAATTACAAAGCAACAAAATAAGTTTCAACTGCCAAGTACATGTGGATAGGGCAATGTCTTAGAAACTTGATTCCTATTTACCAATAGTATAAAGCCATGCCGTATGCATCCAAACTCAAGTTATGTTACATATGTTGGCCTTTATTTACTAAACTAGACCTCTTTATGACAAAATAGCAAGTTTGTTTTTGACTTTGCATTGCCATTGGTTCTGCGTATGTCGGCCTCACTTTATACATCACAGGTAGTCTATGTTTTTGTGATTTTCATATAGTTGAGCATGCACTTATCAACCGGAGACATAACCAGTATCTCCCACTCTTAGAATACATTCTGAATCTCAAGTGGTTACACTCCAAACAGCCCAATCTTGGGCTAACGCAGGAGTTTGTGGTGGTCTGTGCGCATGCGCTGTGAGTGGTAAACCCGGCACAAAGTTAACCACTGGCATGATATTCTTTATTTTAGTTGCACATGGTTAGTTTTTATTATCCCTTTTAGGTGCATATAGCCCCCAAACCATTTTTGTTTCACCTTAATGTATAAACTCAAACAAAGGCCATAAATGTACGAGATTGGTCTGCCATATTGGATTTCAGACACTGACTGTTGCTGACAATGCTGTATAATCATGTGTGGTTTGCTTATATGAACAACATCATGAATATATTAATATCAACATTATTACATAACATAACAGTCTAACCTCTCACATGCAGTAGAGTCTTATTCTAATACATGGTCAGTCACTGTGCCGCAGGGAATCCAGGTCATCTGTAACTGAAAGCAAATAAGAGCACCCGTATTATGCACCTGTCATCAAGGGCAACAGTTAGTAGGCTGCCATCCAATCAGAACCGGTGTGATATGCACAAGTGTCAATGACATACTGTGGGCTATAAATACGCCCACCACCAGGCTCCAGGGGTCATGCCTCAGTTAGACGAGTGTAGGACATAGTAAGTTTGTATATAGGACGTTTAAAAAAAAATCATGCTATCTGACATAAGTGCATTTGTGCAGGGACATTATCAGGTTTGCTGGTGGAAGCTGTTGAGAGTGAAATAAATAATTTGATTTGTGTGTACATCATGTATGTGGTGTACATGAATATATACAGAACACAGTTATGCCAGACAGTACATTACATGATAATTTTAATAACTATACTCAAATGTTGGTGACATACAATAAGGACCAAGCACACAACTTGACTTGTGACAAACACAGTGAACCACTGTCAATGGCTGACGGTTACGCTCTAATTATTCCAATATGTGCCACACGTATACAGTGTTGCTCCTTCCATAAGACTATATACGTCAACAACATATGATACCACAGCATTCCTTAACATAATACGCTCATCCACAATTATATACCTCTCTACCTTCTAAGAAATTTTTTATAGCAAACTATAATCATTTCATCGAAATTACCTGTAATATCCACAATTAAGCTAACAACGATCAAAACATAAGCATATCATATTTTAGAACCGTGTTAATAATTGTGACCACGACTACCATTCATTTGGGTTCAGCGCAGAGTTGGCTTTCCCATTGGTGGCCATGTTAACGTTTGTCATGATTATAAGAAAATGTGACCATCAAAAATTCTAAAACCTTTATAATTTCCGCCGTAATCATTCCATTGACATGCTGATCGAGTTTAGACAAAACGTTTCTACCTCTTGCAAAATGCCTGTATGTGTGATACCCGTTAATGTTTACCAATATCGGCACGAATTACGGCACACACGTACGTGTCTATTCTGGCCAAACAAATTCCAAATATCCTTCTGCCTATTATAATCATCTAAAAATCCACAATTTCAATCTCAACAGCTTCTATACCAGCAAACCTGGCAACATTCGTCTGCACCTCCAACGTATAATAGCAACTTTCTGACAAACTCACTTGTACTAAAGTCTTCTTCATGCCCGCTGGCACACAGGGCAATCCTCTACTTCTTTCTGTCTGCAGCCTAATTTGCAGCCTGGCTCCAGCTTAGGTGTATTTGTTTGAGTTCTTCTTTTGCAGTTTTCCTCCAGTTTTTTGAGCCGTCCTCGTTTTCTTTTACCTTCAGGTGTCCACTTTGGTGCAATCTTTGATATGTTGTCGTCCTCCTTTCTCAGGACATGGCCGATCCATTTCCATCTTCTTGTGGCGAGTATGTTGTTCATATTGCTTTGTCCGGTTATTCTTAGCAGTTGGTTGTTTGATTTTTTTTGTGGCCAGAATATTCTCATGATATTTCGAAGGTAGAAAGGTGTCTGATGTCTAGTTTTGTCATGCGCCAGCATTCTGAGCCATATATTAGCGCGGAGAGGACACACAGTGGCGTAACGAGGCCAAATGCCACTGGAGGCAAGAGTAAAAAATGCCGCCTCCAAAAAAAGTGCAGTAGTAGAATAGGTATCGCTAGTGATATTGTTACATACGCCAGTATTGGCTAATGTCAACTGAGTTACATTTGACGCATTCAAGCATGATTACTGCAATATTTATGTAATCTAACAGCGATGTGTTCAGAATTCGTGTAGACCACAACGTATAAATATGACATTGTATGAATGTTGCTTAAGTAAAACAATCTCCCAAAAGTGCCGCTCCCAAAAAGTGCCGCTTGGGGCATTTGCCCCCTTCGCCCCCTCCCCCTGTTATGCCAATGAGGACACAGCTTTGGCATAGTCTCAGATTTGTTCTTCTAGAATATACTGTTGATCTCCAAACAGGTTTCAGTCGGAAGAAAGCACAGCACCTCTGGCCTTGTTCATGCGATTCTTACACCATCTTGGCCACTGATAATACACACATCCTGTATGTGGTCCTCTGAATGACTTAAGTCTTGTCTGTTTATTAGTTGCTGGTGTGTTCTCGATATTGTCTCCTGTCTTGATGAGTACAAAGCAGAACATACACATTGGAATGTATGTTGTCTATCACATCAGTATGTTGCCTATCACATCAGTATGTTGCCTATCACATCAGTATGACTCTTCTAGGTACATCGATGTATTAATCTATGGACTGAAACCTCGTAAGGAAAAGCCGATGAAGGGACGAGCACAGGTGATCTTCGCCAACCGAGATATATCATTACTGCGTCTTTTTGAGGCCTTCTTGGAAGGTAGACCACAGTTGGTTTTACAAATCAACATCATGTGGAAGCGCTACTTGCGAGACGGGATTTTCCTACGTGAGATATCATTGATCATTTATGGTGATTCTACCAATCCCCACCAATTGTTGTACAATTGTGTACTTGCCAGTGTTAGCGCACGGCCAAAATGGTGAAAATCCCCATCTTTTTTTCTAAATTTATTGTATGGTGAATATAACATTATGTTATTTCACAGACAGCAAAGGTACAGATAATTTTGTTACATTGTAGTTTGATAATATTCTCGTAACGTTATTTTATCCATAGCCAAAATAGAACAATATTATATGGTTCTATTTTGGTTATGGATCGTTACGAGAATGTTATGGAAACGTTTTAAAAACGTTACCACAACATGGTAGAGTTAAAAACTCAATTCCCAAACTCCCCACCAGTGGCGCCACAAAGTAACGATTTCACCGCTGCCACAACTTACGCAAATCGGCACATGGTCATCTCAATTGATAAAATTCTAATTTTTTTCAATAAAGCTCTCAATTTCAGTTGCATACAATCGTGGATAGTGTTTATGTTGAAAATGTGTGTGTGTGTGTGTGTGTGTGCGTGCGTGCGTGCGTGCGTGTGTGTGTGTGTGTGCGTGCGTGCGAGTGTGAGTGTGAGTGAGCGCGCGCGCGCTGTGTGCGTGCGTGTGTGTACTTTTCACTCGTTTGTGTAAAATAAAAAGTCGCGAGTAAGTATGCCAGAATTAATATTGGGTTTGTTTATTAATTGGATGTTTATATTATATTAGCCAATATAATATGTGTATCGAAATTCCACCGTTA
Organism: Lamellibrachia columna; assembly: GCA_963662155.1. Classification (NCBI taxonomy): domain Eukaryota; kingdom Metazoa; phylum Annelida; class Polychaeta; order Sabellida; family Siboglinidae; genus Lamellibrachia; species Lamellibrachia columna. The sequence continues at coordinate 50,341,338 of OY759261.1, forward strand.
TCATATGACATTTTATTTGGTCTACTTTACGACGTGAGTACAAGCTAATGGTGATCTGTGTGTTTGCAGACGTTGTCCAGCTGACGAAAATTGCGATTGCCAATGCGTCGTTGGTATGGACACTGAGAGCAAAATCCTGAGACGCTCAAAGCCAGACGATGCCAACTTGACGACGAAGAACAGCTGAACAAAACAGCATGGCTGGCAAACCATCTGTGTTGTAGCTCGTGTCATTGTATTGTCGATGTTTGTGATCTACTCAGTATCTTGGGTGTTCGTTGTCGTCATCGCTCATTGGTCAGTCATGTACGTCTGGATACTGTTTCACGACACTTCTACAAGTCGCGTTGTTCGCAGGTTTTGTTCAAAATCGTTATGGCAATGATCTATGTATTCTCTTATGTGAGCCTCGGCACGGGTGGAAATACAAAGTTGCGCTGCATGTTCTACTACACGGTCATGTTTTGTGAGAATGTGGTTATGGCATCTTTATGCACTGTAAAATTTGCGCACTTGTTTAATCTCACCATGATAATTTTATTCTCCATTTTATTGGTCATCCTGATTGGAGCCTCGGGGTTATGCGTTCCGTCATTTTGGTCAGCAGGCTGGCGGTTATCCATCATGCCTAGAGAGAAAGAGGATAGCGTTGTGGATACCATACAAAGAACTGTGGATGAATCCGTAGAAACAGCCAACCAGAGGCTACGCTTTATAGCGCTAGCTGTTCGCATTTTGTTTGCAACTTATGAAAGTTGAAACAACATCAGATATCAACGTTGTCTCAATGTCAGGTATAAACGTTGAAACGACGTCAGATACCACCGTTGTCGCGATGCTGAATTATTGGTCGACGTAAAAGTTGAGCCAACGTCAGATATCAACGTTGCGTAGAGGTTGTGTATTTGTTGTCCGACGTCGCGACGTTATATCTACCTATTTTCGACGTCGAAACAATGCTGGTGTGCCTGCTGGGAACCCTGTAAATCTGGAGAGACCCCAAAAATGAAACCACAAAGTGCACAAGATAATGGCACTAGCTGTGTACACAAACTTATGTTTGGCATCCAATTCCTGATCCAGTGTTAATAACCAGGCAGTGACCTGTCTGTATGTTATCTTGATACTATTTTGGTTAAGAGTTTTGTTTGTTACAATTGGAAAACATATGTAACTCAGTCTGTTCAAGGCTGGTGTGCGGGACACATCCAGAGCGAGGCACGATCCATTGTAGAGTTGCCTACTGTAGCATGTGTAAATTTGCTGCACATATTTTAATTCACGAAGAAAGATACAACTCTTATAGGTGTGGTTGGGAAAAGTCAACGAGGGCTTAATGTGAACAACACATTGTGCCACACATGTTGTGGGTTTATTTGGGGGAAGTTTGACATATATAAAATTATTGTTAATATTTTAATATGAATGTTCAAACAAACAACACAAATAGATAACCAGTTTTTATTTTCTACATACATTTGGAGGTCTTGATGTATATAAAATTTTGTAACACACACCTCTGTGGAAGTTTGGCACATACAGTGGCACATACAGATAATCCGAAAACTACCACCCGGCCAAAATTTCACGGGAACGGAATCTCCAAACGGTAATACACATTGTTGTGTGCATGATTCATATAATCCGGAAAACTCATTAATCCAGGAACCCAGGTGGCCGGATTAATGAGGTTCCACTGTATAACAAATATAAAAAGATGAACATATAAACAAGGTAAACAATTTATTTATGTATTTATTATATCATATATTTTAAATAATTTTAATACATTGTAGCTATTTATTTAATAATTTTAATATTTCAGTCATTTCGCCATATATTTCGGTTACTTAATATAACTAGTCTATTTAAGCTTAGTCTAAAATTACATTTACTGGTACATATTTTTCTCAAACTTTTCTTATGATTCCACGTACATCTTATAATGTGTGTATGCGCCTATGAACGGTCTGGTCCCGGATATATGGCGCTATTATATAAATGTTAGTAATAATGATAAACAAACAACACAAATATCCACATGTGTATCAGCCTATCATTTCGATAACCAGCTTGTATTTTTACATATAATATTTGGAAGTTTTAATATAACGTCTGTAGATTTTTGGTGGGGGTATGACATATACAATGCATACTTTAATCTTAATATGAATGTAACATAAACTTTATATATATATATATAATAAACACAATTAATCATATAATACGTGAAGTTATATGTATATATGATAGCAAACTTGCATCAATTAAGATTGTGCTGGCAGTATATACCCATTTTACCTAACGTAAGTGTTCAAATGTTGGTGTTCAAATTAACATGAGTTTACGTTCAAATTAATTTAATTTTAATTATAAACCTGAATATATTGTTGCACATATGGGGAGATTAATGGTCGATTAGCAGGATTTTCACCTGATTTTCTGCATTGCACGCAAACAAGGCGTACTTTCCTTTTATGTTGAGGAGTTCGACAATTTAAAATAAGCCATGGTACATCCAGGTTTTTAGTGTTCAAACATGTTTCATTCTGCTGTTTTGTGTACACATGTAGGCAGATGTTTTGTGTACACATGTAGGCAGATGGTGTTTTGTGTACACATGTAGGCAGATGTTGTTTTGTGTACACATGTAGGCAGATGTTGTTTTGTGTACACATGTAGGCAGATGTTGCTTTGTGTACACATGTAGGCAGATGTTGCTTTATGTACACATGTAGGCAGATGTTGTTTTGTGTACACATGTAGGCAGATTCAATACGAGTTCGGAGTGTTCTTCATGATGTGTACATTTGAAGCTACTTGGTATGTTTTGTTTTTACAGATATCTGGTTTTATACACGAATAAAGAATATATATTTTCTCAAGCTGTATTATTTTAGTGTTACCGTATTGTTTCACTTGACTGGTTGACCAATAATAATCTAACAGAGATCACCTAACCGCGTGTCCTCAGCCCACTCCTCTACAGCAGTGCGGCCTGCTCAACATAGCAAGACAGGAGAAGATAATATTTTTAACCTTCGATGCCTCAGACGCATCGTCGGCTTGGACACGTTTATAGGATGGTTGACGGTCGTATACAGTAAGAGATCATGTACAGTGAACTTCCCGGCGTTTGGTCAAATGAACCAACGTGGACGTTTGACGTAAGTCCTGGGGTGGGGTGGTCTCCCTCGTACCGTGGGAGGTGGGGGATCGAGTACCCCAGCCTTTCTGTTTGTACATGTATGTGTAATTACGCCCCTACTATGGCACTTGTAACCAATTGTGATTGTCACTCCTATGTAGGGGCTCTTCGGCATTCCATGCCTATGATTACTGTATTAAATAAATGGATTGCCATTTTCTCACTCATACATGTTTTCAGTTATGACTGATATGTACAGAAACTAGCTCAGGCTCCACACCAGTTTATAATATCATTAAGACCAGGCAATCAGATTAAGTAGGGATATTAAATTCGATGACATAAGACGCAGGCATGCGAAATGCAATTTTGTCCAAAAGACGAAATAACTTTTTGCGAGCAAGTCGCTGTCCGCCGAGCAGATAACTATACATGTGAGGCTTGGAGAGGGGTATTTGGTGGCGCTCCCTCTATTATTAAATTTGACAGGTCCATTCAAAGCAGCCCGACCGGTAATCACAAGGTGGCGCTAAGGTACCGTCCAGTGTTTGCACGTGGCCCGTGATGACAGGTGATTGGCGGAGGGCAACTTTGTGCTGGACGAGAAGTATTTCAAATTCAGTTGCCGCTTCTGTCTTGTACAGTAAGCAACGTTGCGTTTACGCTCTGCTCAAAAATCACACCCACCCTCCCTAACAGTGTGTTAACGGTGGGGGTCCAATAGATCAGCTCGTGCACAACGTGTAGGTACATTACGAAACATTGGTCACAGATAGGTAGTTCACAAAGTTATTTTTGACGCTTTTTTCTGTAGTAGTTTGGTACACGAGGTTTTGCATTATGTTTTTTTCTCCACTGAATGTTCAGTAGTGTACGCAGGGTTTTTAGTGCGGGTACTTTTCGAAGTACATTTGTGTGGCAGTTTGGCCCTGCCTTTCTGTGTCATGTGTTAATAGTTGGCAGTTTTCGTTATATGCGTGTATATATGGCACCTTTACACATTATGCATTGGGTTACCATACATTCATTATGGTTTGTTTATAAATGTTTGTGTGATTAGCCCACTATGTCATGTATAAGCAGTAGGTTTATTCATTATATATATATATATATATATATATATATATATATATATATATATATATATATATATATATATATATATATATATATATATATATATATATATATATATATATATATATATATATATATATATATATATATATATATATATATATATATATATACAGCACCCTTACTATTTAGGTGTTGCGTTACCTTTAATCGCATTTGATTTGTTACCATTGTTAGTTTACCACTGTTAGGGGTTTGGCCCAAATTTTTCATGTATACTATTTTGCTGGGGGGATCGAGTACCCCAGCCTTTCTGTTTGTACATGTATGTGTATGGCTAATCAACTTGGTAATTACGCCCCTACTATGGCACTTGTAACCAATTGTGATTGTCACTCCTATGTAGGGGCTCTTCGGCATTCCATGCCTATGATTACTGTATTAAATAAATGGACTGCCATTTTGTCACTCATACATGTTTTCAGTTATGACTGATATGTACAGAAACTAGCTCAGGCTCCACACCAGTTTATGATATCATTAAGACCAGGCAATCAGATTAAGTAGGGATAATAAATTCAATGACATAAGACGCAGGCATGCGAACAATAGTTACGTACAACTGTCAGAATTGCTGTGTGTGTTTCTGCGATTGTTACTCAGCATCTTCTGGCAGGACAGGGTCACGAACACAGAGGTCCCAGCAGCGGATCCAGGAGGGGTCTTAGGGGTCTCAAGACCCCCCTAGGCCATGAAAGGGGGTCTTAGACCCCCCCTGTGTCCGTGGCAAATATTACGGTAAAGGACCACGAAGGGGAGACTAGGACTTGTCCGCCCCCGGGGCAAGTCCGCCAACCTGCTTTTATTCCGTGCCGTTGCAGAATTTAGTAATTTCGGTCACACGATTAAGTCACATGACCATCAAACTACATACAGCGCAGAAATGACTACTGACTCTTGGAGGTCCCTCAAAAAATTATTCTTAAAAATCTACTTTTCAGGAACTGTAAGGGCTATAACGCCTATTTTTGTGAAAAAAACTAGTTATATTACTAACTTAGATTGAATGCATTTGTTGTTAGTCGCTCTGAGCGTCTGCTAAATGACAACATTGTAAATTGTGGTATAAACCATTGTTACTGGAGTAATGCGCTTGCAGACACAGTGCTCTGTAATTCTGAGAAGTAAAATGTCAAGGTAAAATGTGCCTCAACTATATATTCATTGGTGGCATTACTGCAGACACCCAACAGATGGCGCCCTTAACCACAGAACACGCACTCATCAATGATATGAGTGGAATGATTTAAGATGTTTTAAAGAGAGATTAACTGAATGACAACAGAGTGAGCTGAATTAATCAGCTAAACCACTAACATAATGATGTCGAGTCCTGCAAAAACCACCAAGTTCTGCGAAAGCCGTCGAGTTCTTCCTCCAGATCCCCTCATTTCGAACACTGATGCAGCGGAAAACTGACGTCCACGAGTTGCTGGCGGGAAAGTTGTGAACTAGAAAACTGATTTTGGTGACTGAAAGTGTTTTTTTTAATTTTGTTTCGATAAAATTTCAGTACTTATAAGTGGCATTGGTTAGACACTCAGAGTGCTCAGTAAGGCCCTTATATAAGAGATATTGTTTGAATCTTACGTTGTTGCTCTATCCAGTGTCAGTGGTATTTAGTTGCCGCCCACCAAATATGTCTCTGTGTTGGGGCACGTCCGCCTGTGTGCTATGGGGCAAGTTCGTCCCTAGGATATCTGATGTAAAATGCTCAGGATCACTTGTGAACATAAACACACTAACATGCACTCTAATAAAGACTTCCAATTGTCCAGTTTGGTGTTATTTTCTAGTAAAAAAGTGACGAAACCAGATTTCATTTCACCATTTTCTAGCCGATGCAGTGCCAAACGTTGTTTTTTGTTTGCCTGGTTTATTGCATAGATACCACAGAAAGTTTCTAACAAATGTGTGTCACAAACATTATGTTTTTTTGACATAACTGCACGTACTGTTCTTGTGTATTTGCTGCTTACAGTACGTGTGAGGCGAACTTGCCCCGGCCCCTGGCGGACTTGCCCCGATATGAGGCAAGTCTGCACATGCTTGGGTTAGTCTACTAAGAGTCAGATTTGGATATTGGCTTGTAACAGTTTTGGCATTTGTTGATAGCGCAAAAGTGGACAAGATATTTTCGTTCAACTTAAAGCCGAAACTGATCCTCTAGCTCTACAAATACAGTATCCAGATCTATTAGAGTGTCAATGGGGGCGGACTAGTCCATGTCTCCCATAAATAGGCCTACATCGGAACTATTGTCAATGTAAAGACTGAAGTATTAGCAGCCGGCTAATATTAACCCTTATGTACTCGGTTACATTTGTGGTGGTGAGGTACATTCCCATCAGATACAATTTGTAAAAGTATCTAGGTTAACTTACTGATGGGGAACTTCAGGCATGGGTTCTATTAGTATTACAGACAATCTGTTACTATTCCTTCTTATTGTTTATATTACTATTACATTAATTATAATATATTACTATTACCAGGATATCTATTACTGTTACTATTACTGGATCGTCAGTACTATCGCTGAATGTCAATTAACTATTATTTGATGGGTCTGTGAACCCTAGAATTGCCAATAAACTCAGTCTTTGTAGTACTACCTAAACATACATTTGTACACCATTTGAAGATTTAGGGTGAGAACGTTTGTCCAAATTTTAACAAAGGGTCTGTGTGGCAATGTTACCATGTTGTAAAGAGCAAGGCAGTGTAACCAACTTTATAACTTGTAATCTGTAACTAGTAAGAAGTTGGTTATTGATCGCAGTGGACACACTACATGTCCATCTCTCTGGTGGGAAGATTATTAAATGATTATCTATTTATCTTAGTGGACAGCGTCCAGCAAGGGAAAGACGTTCCAGTCAGGTCACGTTCTTGTGTCCTTAGAAGGGATTTGACTTCCGTCGAACTGGATACTTGAGGATTAACATAGATGTACATTAAGATAAGACCTAATGAATATATTAACTTGTGTGTGGGTAGAATCAATAACTGCTCAACTTTGCCGATGTTAATGTATGTGAAACGTCTGCTATACAGGCAACTAATCAGATGTAGTCTGGGAGAACGAGGGAGAACGAGGGAGAACGAGAGAGAACAGTGGGAGTAATAGTAGGAAGGTGGTAGAAGAACTGTAGTAGAGAATTTGTAGTATAGATGTTGTACTGTGTATGGACTTCTACCAATAAAGCCACATTGTGGTCGAACCTGAGATCTTCTGGTAAAACAATGTGAGTTATTTGTTGTCGCGTCCTGACGGTCCTGAACGAAGTAGGGATAATGTCTTGACGTGACACGATAGCTTGTACAATGAGGCAATTGGCAATTTGAAAAAAAGAACTCAGAAGTTCGGCTCACTCTGAATTTAATACAGGTTGCAACACCTGCACTAAGATAACATTTGTTGCCTGCCTGCACATATCTGAATCCATGCCATTTGTGTGTGCTAGGAATGTGTGAAGCCATAATTATAGTCACCCCAATGGGGCATCTTAGCAATTGTTTCGTTGAGCAGGTATTTCTGAATGCATCAAATTATCAGCCTACTGGTCTTTTCGTGTTGTTTGAATAACGGCTCAGCCATTGTCTGTACATTGTTTACAATTACTAGCCGTTAGAATAACATGCAAACAAACGTGATCTTTTTGTAAGTTCGCAGCAATAGATGTAATAGAAAAGTAATAGACTATTATCTATTATTTTAGGATCTATTACTATTACAGAAACTATTACTATTACTTTTACAGAAACAAACGTCTATTACCTATTACAATTACTATATATCACCATGCCTGATTGCCTTATACACATACATTTGTGTCATAACATTCCTGGTACTGTATTACACAGATTAAGAAAAATTATTATAATAATGTGATGCAATTGTTTTTAAAATGAGTCGTAATAATAAATAAGGTGTATATTTGCAGGCTCGACTGTCTTCCACTAGGCACAGCCCCCACTGATTCGTAGTCCGACAACTAAACTGTGCGTGCGTGCGTGCGTGCGTGCGTGCGTGCGTGCGTGCGTGCGTGCGTGCGTGCGTGCGTGCGTGCGTGCGTGCGTGCGTGCGTGCGTGCGTGCGTGCGTGCGTGCGTGCGTGCGTGCGTGCGTGCGTGCGTGCGTGCGTGCGTGCGTGCGTGTACATGGATATGAGTAATATTTGAAATTGTAATATGTTTAATGCAAATAATACAGTTGTTCTTGAAATAAATGTCGAAAATTCAACAATATTTGTTGTGTCTTGCTTGTTTCTAGATAGGATTTTAAGTTACTGTAAGGCATCAGAAATGTTGCGGGAAGGTGTCAGAAAGGTAGTTGAAACGTTGCGGGAAGGTGCCAGAAAGGTAGTAGAAACGTTGCGGGAAGGTGCCAGAAAGGTAGTAGAAACGTTGCGGGAAGGTGCCAGAAAGGTAGTAGAAACGTTGCGGGAAGGTGACAGAAAGGTAGTAGAAACGTTGCGGGAAGGTGACAGAAAGGTAGTAGAAACGTTGCGGGAAGGTGCCAGAAAGGTAGTAGAAACGTTGCGTGAAGTTGTCAGAAAGGTAGTAGAAACGTTGCGGGAAGGTGCCAGAAAGGTAGTAGAAACGTTGCGGGAAGGTGCCAGAAAGGTAGTAGAAACGTTGCGGGAAGGTGTCAGAAAGGTAGTTGAAACGTTGCGGGAAGGTGACATAAAGGTAGTAGAAACGTTGCGGGAAGGTGCCAGAAAGGTAGTAGAAACGTTGCGGGAAGGTGCCAGAAAGGTAGTAGAAACGTTGCGGGAAGGTGACAGAAAGGTAGTAGAAACGTTGCGGGAAGGTGCCGGAAAGGTAGTAGAAACGTTGCGGGAAGGTGCCAGAAAGGTAGTAGAAACGTTGCGGGAAGGTGACAGAAAGGTAGTAGAAACGTTGCGGGAAGGTGACAGAAAGGTAGTAGAAACGTTGCGGGAAGGTGACAGAAAGGTAGTAGAAACGTTGCGTGAAGGTGTCAGAAAGGTAGTAGAAACGTTGCGGGAAGGTGCCAGAAAGGTAGTAGAAACGTTGCGGGAAGGTGCCAGAAAGGTAGTAGAAACGTTGTGGGAAGGTGCCAGAAAGGTAGTAGAAACGTTGCGGGAAGGTGACAAAAAGGTAGTAGAAACGTTGCGGGAAGGTGACAGAAAGGTAGTAGAAACGTTGCGGGAAGGTGCCAGAAAGGTAGTAGAAACGTTGCGGGAAGGTGCCAGAAATGTAGCAGAAACGTTACGGGAAGGTGCCAGAAAGGTAGCAGAAATGTTGTGGGAAGGTGCCAGAAAGGTAGCAGGAACGTTGCGTGAAGGTGTCAGAAACGTTGCGGGAAGGTGTCAGAAAGGTAGCAGAAACGTTGCTGGAAGGTGCCACAAAGGTAGCAGAAACGTTGCGTGAAGGTGCCAAAAACGTTGCGGGAAGGTGTCAGAAAGGTAGCAGAAACGTTGCGGGAAGGTGCCAGAAAGGTAACAGAAACGTTGCGGGAAGGTGCCAGAAAGGTAGCAGAAATGTTGTGGGAAGGTGCCAGAAAGATAGCAGAAACGTTGCTGGAAGGTGCCACAAAGGTAGCAGAAACGTTGCGTGAAGGTGCCAGAAACGTTGCGGGAAGGTGTCAGAAAGGTAGCAGAAACGTTGCGGGAAGGTGCCAGAAAGGTAGCAGAAACGTTGCGGGAAGGTGCCAGAAAGATAACAGAAACGTTGCGGGAAGGTGCCAGAAAGGTAGCAGAAATGTTGTGGGAAGGTGCCAAAAAGGTACTAGAAACGTTGTAGAAAGGTACCAGGAAGGTGCCAGATAGGTAGTACATGGTAATGTCAATACGTCGTAGCAACCTTTCTGGTAGTCCACAGAAATACGTAATAACTACGTAAACAAAAATACGTAGTCGCAACCAAACCGCTACGTTGTCACTACGTACTTACAACGTAACATTGTTAGCTGGGTCCTTGGGCAAGTTAATTGGCCAGATAACATTCGAGAAAGATCTTGATCTGCAGGTGGAAATGGCTGTGATGGAGCAGCTGGGGAATGTGTTGGAAGATGGGAAAAGAATATTTTTGGGACCTTAGAGAAGAATGTCCAACAGGGCTTAATGTAGTCTCGCTTATCCGACTCTCTCTCGGCTTCGTGAATCCGCCGAGAATAGCGTCTGGCAACAGAAGCATGCTTTGACTGTTACCGTCGTCAGATGGCACCACTAGTATAAGCAAAAATTATGGCGTCATCAATATTTGAAGTAATCTGACGTATTGCTGCATTTTCGTGATCTTTACCTTATTATCTGAGTTTTCTCACAAAAGTTCGCAGTCCTTTTTTAGACAGGATGCGCGAGGATGCGTGTCAAATGGAGACGGACGCAAACATTTTCAAATCATTTAAACACTTCGGTGTGATAAAGTATGTTGTGCAGTGTATAACCCTTTTTTGAATTTTTTTCAATATTTATTATTTGCGAAGTTTTTTAGTGTCCTAAAATGGGGCATTTTTTACACTTGGAATAGAGTCCATTTCTTGTGATCTGGATGTTTGTGGGCTGTACTGCCACTGAATGTAAGGGCAAACGGCATAATGCGTACTAATGAAGATATTGAGGTGGAATAAAAAGGTTTAAGACCTAATAATGTGTGAACTTGACATGACCTTGCAATGACCGTTCACCTATTTAAGTTAAACATGCCCTTATTAAGTAATCATGTATGACATGAGATCAGTAAGTTGAGGGAGGAGTGTATATACACATTAACCTTAATACCCATTATTGACCTTGTGTTACTGAATTACGTGTGTTAATTATCTATTTGTTTTTAATTAAGTATAGATTGTGGTGCTATCATGTCAATAGAGGCTGTAATTGTTGACCATAACACTAACCTTACAGTGACCTGATTATTTGACCTCCATTGACATATTTACATTAATAAATTACCTATTTTAGCCACAAATAATTATGTACGACAGTGGTGTTTACAAATGTACTGGGCACATGGTGTACACAATTAACTTTACTACAATGTGATCTTTTGGAGACTGGATTATGTATAATTAAAGATGCCTTCTCAATTACATTTTTTGCTTGTCCTTTCCCCCCCCCAAGTTCATTTTGCGAAAATGCAAGTCTACCTAGTATTCACTACGACTCCACAATTAAATTACTTAGTAAAAATCGAAATGCTGAAAACTCACAATTTTCACCTTTGGTAAAATTTCATAACTTTATCATGTAATTGGCGAGAGGATGGAAGTCATGCCCATGATCAGCATTGACTCGCACAGAGTTTACCATTTTGGATATCCACTATTTTGAGCCCTACCAGATTTATTATTATTAAACATTTTTAACATGCCATGTATCCGGGTGAAACACCTGCTCAAAGGCTCTAGAGTTAGTTGTACATATATAAGTAAAATACATTAAAATGAGCTAAAACAGATAAAATGAATAAATGAAATGACAAAAACAAATAAGGTGCTTAAATTAGTTAAAGAAATAGGTAGAATAAGTTAGTTTATAAAACATCAGCATATACATAAATCAAATGTATAGCTAAAATGTCACTGGAATATCACTGCTGCAAAGTGCAAAGTTACCTGCCAGAACAAATGAGTCTGCATTCCTGTCATGAGGCAGAATCAGCACAGCCACCAAGAATGAACAACTGAAGTCAATTTTTTCGATGATTTCAACAAAAATACACACTTTTTAATTAAACCGATTGCAGATATTACAATTCACACACTACATAATTTTATTAGAACATAAACTAACCAGATACACGATGGGCAAATTTATTATACATTATTATTATACATTATGAGAGCTATGTAATTTCCTGCATGCATAATGCAACAATATTTATAGTCCAATGTCAAAACTGGTTTACAGTATACTGCAGTCCAAGTACATCAATATTCATATTTCACTGTGTCATGAAATAATATCCTGTACTTCAACATGAAATAATGTTTATTTATTGTTCACTGTAGGCTGATATGAAGACATGGAAAAAGACAATACCCAAAGTTGGCATACACAGGTGTATAAGGAAGAGCATAATAATTCAATATTCACAGTTCACTGTTTCATATATCCAATCCATGTCAATGTTCACAGGACATAGGCTCATTGCAGCAAAGTGCATAAGTCTATGACATTGTCGGCTAAGTATACACATATTCACAGTTCACTGTTTCGTAAATTCATGCATGTGTAATGTGTGGATTTCACAGCCTGATATACAATATTTGGCTGATCTGCCAAAATTTCTAATGAAGCTGTCATGCAGAGTTCATTATGGATGTCGATCCTCTTGGCTGGAGTAGCTGTTGCAGTCTTCACGGAAGTCACTGGCCCTACAATAACAGGAACGTAAAATAGGAATAGGAATGTAAAATAATTAAATTAGTAGTTATTATCGTATGCACTATTTACTACAAGGTATGGTTATAGGAAGTTACTCGAACTTGTCTAGTGCTAGTACACATTGTTACATTATGTAACAGATTAATATCAATATTGATGGATATCAATATTGTTCATTGGCACAGGTCAAAGTGTGATAAATTTACAAATGTGTACAATCAGCCCAAACGACATCTGACTGATTGAAACTTATAGGTGTTGCAGACAGTAGACAACCAAAACATGTTTATAATATAATCAAACAAAATGCATACTGTACACATGCACAAATTGGCCACCATTAATAATTGTTATTTCTTATTTAATTAGGCATGTTGATCAATATTATTATTCATGAGTATTGTTTTACATCAGAACATCACAATGTATCATATTTTATGTGTGTCAACATAACAAGTGCCCAATGTGTTAAGTTGGTGGCATACAGGAATTAAATTATTAAAAACAGATCTTGTTATCAAGTAATACTTGCCATAATTGTTATTGTTATGCTTGTTTCATAATTGTCTATGTAGCATTGCACAGGGAGGAAGGTGTATGGCATCCACTCATTACCACCATTTCCTCCCTAACATACATATACACAGTACACATCTAATGTAAGTGGATCAACCAATCAAGTAAGTTAAAATCAGACTTTTATAGGGGTTATGATTTGTGAATGATTTTCATTAAAAATCAAGTTCTCAGTGCAACTTCGCATCAATGTTAATAAGCACCACAAATGATACACATTCATGTGCACAAACACAACGCCAAGTTTGGAATGTGTCTATACATGGGCCACCCTTAATATTTTGTATCTGCTTTTAAATGTAAGTTGTGGAACTAAAGTTCCCTATCATGACAGTAATATCCCATTTAGTTATATCAATGTAATGAACATTGTAAAAAATATAAATTTAAATAATGTAAACTTAATTATTAATGTATGAAAAACAATGAAGAATTGCATAGTCAGTGTTTTTATTAATACATTGTGGTTCAAAGAAATGGTAGTATGATACTGCTGATATAATTATGAAAGTTTAAATTACCATTCGGTAATGCAGTGAGCCTCATCAACAACAATTGTATGTAGTCTCTCCTGAAAAAGCTCATCTGACATGATGGCCCTCCACTGTCCTGCAAACAATGCTTTGGGTTTCGGTAGCATAACTGGTAAGTCCCCCTGTTTCACCCTTTCCCTTGTCTCTGAAAAATAAAATTGTTCATATTCAGAAGATGCTATTAAAATAATATATCAGTATCTAGGCTGCTGACTGAAGTATAATGTCAATAAGCGGACAAAAACTATTGACACAGTAGTTGCTTTTGTCACTGGGCAATTACAAATACACAATGCAGCTGTCATGCATATACAGTGCGTGCGTGTTCATAATACCATGTTAATATTTTATAATATATATATTATAAACATGGCCAAGGCTGCATACAATTACACAAAATCAAATCAATTATGTTTCATTTTAAATACACTAGTCCTGTTTCAATTACATATGCGTTATATGGATCTCCCCACAGAAAAGCACATGTATGCAAAATGGCACACACCAAAGAATGACAAAAAAGGCACATTTGAGCATGGTATAATTAAGATTAATCTAACTTTTATTTCTACACTTCAGGTACAAATGTAAATCTGAACTGAAACAAATAAGAAGAAAAAAATAAATTAAATTAGAATTGAAGTTGCAAAGTGAGGTGCATTCAGCAGATGAGATACATTTTTCAACTGACAGTTAAGTTTCTGCAAATTTAATGCCCCTAAGCCACAAAGAAGTGCTCATCTTTTCTCTGGTCAGCAAAAACGTGTACTAGTTGCAATTTCAGGCCATTGTCCATTTGTGGGTGTGTTTTTTTTACACTTTCACATTACATACACAATTTGCATGAAAATGCTTAAATGCTTTTGCTGAAGTGCTCAGACATAGCTATTAATCATCAGTTAAAATTTAAGCAAATTCTGAGGCATCAACTTTTAAAATTTCCTGATAATTGGTCGATTTGACACAGATTGACCCATATATCAGTCAGTATAGGAAAATAACTGGTTATGTTTGGTTATGTTTACATACAAGAAACAGAGTACAGAGAGGAAAAATTTTCTATTTCGGTTATTCATGTTACATTTATAAGGGGTCTATCTTTGGCTGAGAGCTACATCAATACCATATTATATTAGTAACTGCAATACCAAATGGGTGTACCATATAAGTACTAGGTAAGCTAATTAGGAAGTAATATAGGCGTATGCAAGTTTGATTTAATTGTATAAAATATAATAAAATCCTGGTATATACCAGAAATGCGCAATTCTCGTATACCAGAAATGCGCAATTCTCAATGTGCAATTCTTGCATAGCAAGACTGACAATTGGTGCAATTTCACATTATACTATAATTATCGGATGTACATGTGTCCAACACAATTCTAGTACATACCAGAGCAAAAGTAAAAAATACTGCCTTCTTCGCGTAAAGTGTAAGAATAATCAACCTAGAATTGTATGATTTTGGTGAGTGACACGGAACTATCAGTATATTAATAAATTCAAACTATTATTATCATACTGAAGGGACGATATAAAAAATACATAGCTATGATAGTAAAATGCATCCCAGGTAAGCTTTAATGACTTCGATATAGGAATGTTACTCTTTACTGGGAAACTATAGGAGTCAAGAGTATAGACTACTGCTAAATTAGCAAAATTACGTATTTGTGTATAATATATATAAAACCAACATCTCAATTCAATGATAGCAAACTCTTCCACAAATATGTGGGTAGCCCTGAAAAGAGCTGTTTGGTTTGTGTGTGGCTCTGAAAAGAGCCGTTATTGTTGTTGTCTTCAGGTGGTTTAGAACCGATATATCAGTGAGATATGGGCACAAATGTTGTGGAAGGTTGCTGTGATGTCGGTACCAAACCTGTCTCGCCACATCCTCTCATCGAGGTAGCTTGGCAGTTGTTCCGATGAAACACCTTTCATTGCCTTGAACTTCAGTTTGGCTTTCGATGGCTTGCGTGTGTACACCTGTGGCTGGATCGACGAAGTTCTTGCTGTGGTTCACAGTAGCGTAGGTGTAGTTGTTGTTTCGGCTCAGTTGATGGTACGCCGCCCACTGATTGCTGTGTGGATGATCGATCCGGGCAGCACGGCACGCTCGATGATGGGGAACAGCGTCTCCGCTAGCCGGTCTTGTACGAGCTCCATGTAGCCGACTCCAGGCGTTTTTGAAGTGTCACAGAGGCCGAACACCCACTGGTCTGATGCAGGGACTCGACCACGATGGTACTTGGGCTTGTGCCGGAACAATGACTCGTCGATCTGCACGATGACATTAGCCCCACCGAGAGCTACTGGATCGTTGATGAGATGTGCAGAGCAGACCTCTCGCAGAAAGAGGAAATGGTGCTGCACGCACTGGCGAGACACACCAAGTGTTTCTGAGTTAATTTTTATTTCATCACCTTCTCAATTTAATTGCCCCATGCCTGCTGTGAACATGCTACAGTAATTAATTTTATACGTAGGAAATGATTGCAATCCACGAGGTGTCAAAAGACGTCATCTATCTGCTGAGACAGAATACGGATATAGAAAAAAGCGCGCAGAAGAAACGCGAGAAGTCGACACATGTTATTCCGTACAGGAAATTACTTTACAATTTGCGGCACGAAGATCGCAGCTGATAGATACTATCCGCTCACGCGACCCTAAACCTCAACTGCAAAAACAGCTGGAGACCCTAGAACGACACTTCCCTGGATATTCCATTCCAGGGAGCAATGACATCCAAAGATTTGACTTACTCCTACTGCAGATTGTGCAGTCGTTTGAGTAAATTGTGGATTCGTGAATGCGTCGGACATTTTGTGTATAGGCTGTTTCTCGTATGATTTGTAATTTTTTTTCCATTAAAACACTAACTACGTACAGCTGTATGTGATTATTTATTTGTTGGCAGATTTACATTATTGTGTATACTAGGCCCAATTTTACTTTTAATTAATTTTACACACACTTCTCAAGTTAATTGCCCCGTGCCTGCTGTGAAGATGTTACAATGCAGAATACGGATACAATTAAAACACATTAGGCCTCAGTATCCCCTCACTGAGCATCAGTATTTTGATTGTGTAATGTCATTCGTACCTTAATTTTGCTGTCGTATAGGACGTTCATTCCATCAAACCACCATTATGAAATATACTTTTCGCGGCTAATCGCATCATCCTTCCGAAATGCACATATCATCGCCCACAAACGCACACAATGCTATGCAATCCGGACCGTTTTCTGACCGCTAAGGTTTGCCTAAAACGCAATAGGCCGTTTCTTGTATACCAGACATGTACAATATTCTGGTGCCTCCAAGAAATGGACAGCGCTTACAGTGCATTTCTGGTATACGAGAATTGCGCATTTCTGGTATATTACTATATACCAGCATTACGCCTTCAAGCTGACTTGATCCCCCAAATCACACTTATTTTCACCTGTTTTCAGGTGCCTTTTTTAGAACTAACTTGATTGCAATGCAAACATGAACCACGAGTGACATGAGAAATCTGCGTTACCGTAATAGTCAGCCATATATGTTATATGTATGAAACTGAAATCAATACAATGGCTTACCCGTATCAATAGTGCTACCGCTCAGCTTCGGGTGAACCGCGCCACCCATCGTGTGTAGTCTTTCTTCCGATGACCAACAGTAAATAAAAGGCAACACCATGTCAACGTGTGCCAGCCGATATTGCCGGGTAACATATCAAGTACACGAGGGAGAATTGTGTATATGAGGGTTTCTCCGTACCCTGTTGGAAGTATCTGGGCGCATACAGAATTCCCGTCACAATGGGAACCCCACTCTGTGTCCAGGCGATGACGTGTGCGACAAACGGTGGCGCCACAGCGAGGAGCCTGGATAATCGAGGCTAGGCTTAATGAGATTTTGACCACCTGCAGTCATTAGCTGATACAGTCGCGCCTCGTTATTACGCGGATTCGGACGCGGAGACCCCGATTTTCTGCCGCCAGGGGAAAATGCCAAATGGGCCTGCTTCGAATTGCTTTGACAATTCTCAAGAAACATTAGGCGAACAATGTCAATGAACGAGTATCAACGTGTTGTTTGTTTTGCGCTGTCGCCGACATCAATCGCTGTCGCTGCTTTCGACGGTTTGTAAATTGCAAACGTGATTCACAAATAAGAATCAGATCAACAGTTTTAAATGCATTTAGTATGCAATACCAACATAACACTTGGGTGAAATGACATGCTTCCAGTACATCGTAAATTTAATCGAGTTCGCGACGCGAAACCAACATGCTAAATTCCTAACCCAATGCTCTACTTGTAAGATTCTCGCTTCTCTTAGTTAAGGGCGCGTGCATTCGTCGAGAATACTCACAGTTGTGTAATAGTTGTCTTTGTCGCTCGCCAGATCGTCTAGCTGCTTACTGATAATACCGCAGACGATCAGATCGGTATAATAAGCCGTGAACGCATCTTCCAGGTTCGCAAGATTTTATTAACGCAGAAGTGTTGATCGTACAACATAGACTGGTCTCTCTACCATTGTTCTTGTTTCTCCCATTTAACATTTAAAAGTCTTCAATAAATTTAGTTGTCTAATGGTAAGGTAGGTATGGGCCGGCGTGGCCCATCCTTGCCGATAATTTTGAGTCCAAATTGAACGAGGTGCGTGGTAATTTAGATCGCGCGCACCCGTTGTTTTATGAATCTATTTCTGGCCTATTTATACCAGAGATTTCAGAAGAACCCCGCCCCAGTGGAGGCGCGATTAACCATTTTAGGAAATCGAGAAAGCCGTTATTGGCCGATGTCCATATACAACCGTCATCCTCGTACATGCTGGAAATGACCGTCGTATGCAAGGTATCGGGTCACCTTCTGAACCCCCCCCAGGACTGGGAGACCTTCTTGTGTCCTTGGGGACGGTCAGTTGCCAACTAAACTAGTTTCTTGTGGCCTGCATTCTAAATCGGGTAAACATTTCTCCCGTTTGACAGTCCAGTTATTATTACAGTCGGGACGACTCTACCCCTCCCTACTAAAATAATAAGCAAAGCTGCAAACTGGCCAGAAACTAGCTTGCCTTACATAAGTTGTATCAACCTGGGTTTTCTTTATGCTAACGTTAAATTATTGATTAAATATGTATGCAATGACCACTATCTCTGTTCTTACAATGTTAGGCGGACCAAACCTTACATTCCTCCCAACCCATTTTTTTTAAAAACAAACGTCCGGATAGTTTGTTTTTAACACAAACACGAAATACTGATAAGGATCGAGGGTCAGCTGTCAATACAGTTGAACACTGGTCATTTCGATTTGGTCTACCGTATCGTGGTAGAGTGACCTTTGCATCCTATCAGTTGTGCAATTGTGTCCGCAATTTCTAAACTATCCGTGCATATAGTCGGTACTGAAGAAACCACCGGTACTTACAAAAATCAAAAGTATATTTAAATGCAATTCCAACTCTCTACATAATACAGATACGTACGCTTCACTCAGTCATCATAAAGATAAAACATGAATAGGTATGTTATGCGACCTAGTCAAACTTAGCAACCGTAAAAAGGATGCTGAACAAACTACATAAGAAAAAGGTATATAATTACTACTGTGGCCACCTAGATTTGAGATAAAAATGCGCAATGAGTGTGCCAAAGCACAGCACTTCGTCTTTAAAAAATTTAATGCTTACAATTAGCGAATTTGAGCACGTGCTCAACCTGTTCAGGTCTCATCAACTGGGGCTGATCGCCACGCGTCAGGTAGACTGACGGTTGCAGTGGCGTCGCCTGTTTGTGTCACATGCGAAACTGTAGCGGGACTTTCCACGTTAAATTTCTGAACGAATTGACCGTTTCATACACAAGGTAGGCGCCGTAATTTCCGGTTTCTTGTACAACAGTATTACCGCGTAGACAACCACGGCAACGAGACATAATATCAGAATTATTGCAACAGTCCAGGATACATGGCCTGGGTAGCTACCCCATATCCCAGTGACAGTCAGCCAACCATATGCCAACCGTTGGCGCAACGTTGGCCCAACAGCAGCAACTATTGTTGGCGCAACGTTACTTTGCTCGTTGGGCCAACGTTGCGCCTACGTCAACAGCCAACCATCAGCCAACGTTGCCCCAACCATCAGCCAACGTTGCCCCAACCATCAGCCAACGTTGCCCCAACCATCAGCCAACGTTGCCCCAACCATCAGCCAACGTTGCCCCAACCATCCGCCAACGTTGCCCCAACCATCAGCCAACGTTGCCAACCATCAGCCAACGTTGCCCCAACCATCAGCCAACGTTGCCCCAACCATCTGCCAACGTTGCCCCAACCATCCGCCAACGTTACCCCAACCATCCGCCAACGTTACCCCAACCATCCGCTAATGTTGCTTCAACCATATTTCAGTGTGTTCCCAACCTTCAAAAACGAACATGTTTATAATAAAAATATTCATTTTATTTCAAATATGTTTCACAATGTAAAATTACAATCAGTTTTCACCTGAGTATAGTTGAACGTACAAAAATACTGTTTAATATCATTATGTATACATCGATACTGTGATATACAAACATTCCAATCCATTCTTAGACACCGAGAGTGCAGTCATAATGAGACTTGTAATATCATACTAACAATCATAATAATGCATTGACAGCATAATCCTAATTCAAATACAACCTCAGTTATTGTATATTTGAAAGCTGTACTAATGTATAAACAATTTTATATGATATAGCTTATGCTATAATTACAAATGCTATGCTTTAATATTCTAAGACATACTCAGATATGGTTTCATACTGCAATACATTTGATACAAAAGAAATACAATAACAACTAACAAATTATGGCTTCACAATTACTAACCTATCGCTAGAAGTAGAACACAACAGTTTTACAATTATTTCACAGATATAACCTGACTAATATACATAAAGTCCAGTACATTTGTGCATTCAACATAATACCCATGCATGGCATACTATGGCATACATGTGAACATTATACTAGTCCCAGTGTAGATAATAATGGTGATAGGTGAAGATGACACAGCACCTGGATTTACATTCGGCCCTCGGCATAGCAGAAGGCATCCTGCAAAGGTCCTAAGTGATACTGATCTTACTGACGATATTGTTCTATTGTCTAACACAATCAACCAAGCCTGGGGCTACTGTACAGAGTTGAATCAGCGTGTAATTCAGTTGCCCTCTATCTCAACTCACCCAAAAACAAAGTATGTTGCATTCAGTATTGACAGCCCCCTCATCGAAACCATATCTGATCAGAGACAATGAGATGGAGGTGAAGTGAATTTTATTTGTTTAGATGATACATACAGAGTCAAATAACAGTTTGTACATATTTTACATAGTTTTGATGATCCAGGGAGGCCTGCACTAAGACCTGAGATATCGCTATCGAACAAGCCTCCCTATGACTATGTATGGTGCAGTCAGGGCTGGGTCCAATTATGTAATTGTAATTGATTACAGCAAAATCGTGTAATTGATTATGGTTTCGAAATTTTGCTGTAAATGTAATTGTTATATTTTGTATAATTGAAAATTTATTTCAATTACAATCAATTACAGTACGTTTCATATCACAAACTGCCTGAATGAATTGTCAATAAAAGTATAATTTAAGTCTCACATAAGTTGAAAATCAAGACTAATTATAACACCTGCTTATATATTTAAGTCACAGTATTCACTGTCTGGTGGGTACTGGTCCATGGTGCTAGTGGTGGGTAGCCTTAGCGATTAGCCTTTTCAATAAGTTGGTAACAGCCAGGAAGCAATAAACAATGCACAGACATTGTCAGACAATGGCTAAGCTGGTTTTCAAACAACAAGGAAAGACATGTAGCCTGGTATTGCTTCAGAAAATATCAGCTCAGTGAAACATTGCCGAGTTAGCAAGCCAATTACACCCCTTGTGTTGTGGTGGACTGGAGACAGGTCAGGTTGCAAGGACCGTTTATATGGCATCTCTCCCTATTCCCAACCCACACAAAGCAAAGGGCAGACCAATTAAGAATGTCAGCTTAGAGCAGGAGCTACAACCTCAAAGTAAACACATCATACCCTATTATTACTATTTTCCGAAGAAAAATGTAAGAAATGCACACTGATAAAATTAATGTCTGCAAAACTAGAACGGATGCTTAAGGAAGAACTACAAATAAATTTTGTATTACGGCCTGTGGGATTTTGTCCAATTTTCACATTGTTGTATTTTGTCCTGTGGGATTTTTTTTAAAAAGGATTTTATGATCGATTGTGTCAAAAGCCTTTGACAGATCTAGAAATATTGCCAATGGTAAACCTTTTTTGTCAAGATTTAAGTATATTCTGTCAACTAATTCAGATATTGCCAGTTCAGTAGAATACTCAGCTCTGAAACCATACTGATTTGGGTGGAGGAGCTTATTAAGAGTGAGATAGTGGAATAATTGAGTATACACTAATTTTTCAAAGACTAGATATGCACGGCAGAAGAGATATTTGTCTGTAGTTGTTGAAATTATGATTATCATATTTTTTGTGGACGGGAATAACTTTAGCAATTTTTTAGGGAATTTTCCACTAAGTAGAGATTCATTAATTATACTGGTAAGGGGTTTCACAATGTCATTTCCCATACTTCTTTTTGACTTTAAGTTATTTATTATATTTTTTGTGTCATTTTTATTGACAGGTGTAAATTGGTTAGTATCATTTGTTCTTTTTTTAGATATGATTTGAAACTTGGTTTCCCATTAGTGTTTAATTTGTTTGTAAGGTGTGGTCTAATATTTATATGTGGTCTAATATTAGTTTCATTTACATTGAAATATGTCGGAAATTGTTTTTGTATTTTGGATTTGTTGATAACATCGGCTATGTTTTCCTGACGTCATTCCTGTATTTACTGAATAGCAGGTTATAATAAGTAGCCTTTGCTTCTCATTTTAATTTCCTTACTTCTTTTGCTTTATTTTCCAATTCAGTTGATTTTAGTTTGTTTATATTTGAGTTAGGACTTGTCATGTGTACTTCTAAGTATAGTTTGTCTCTTTTTTATTTTAGCTAGGAGTTCATAAGTCATCCATTTCGACTTCTTGTGTTTGTATTTATTAAACTTTACATCTTTCAATGGGTAGTGATTGTTCTAGTTTGGTAGAACATTTGTTAGCGTACGATATGAGTGGATCTGCTGTTGAATTGTGATCAAAGTCTTGATGCCAGTTTATATCTTCTAATTCATTTGTAAAGCTATCAATGTTTCTTCTTGTGAATGATCTCATGCTAATTTTATCAGTTACAGTATACGTTTTATTGATATTGAAATTAAGTGCCGCAAATATTGCCATATGATCAGAGATTTTTGCAGCCAATATGCCACTATCTGCTATGAGCCCAATTTGTATGCCTAACTTATCCAAAACTACTCGTCTGAATTTGGGACAACAGTTTCCAAACTTGAAAAAGTTTTGCAGGACAGACACGAATGGAGAAATATCATGAACAACTTTTCATGGAATACGTCCTCCGGACAAATAGATGACATGATAAACTAAACATTATATTGTACTTGTAAATACACCACAAACACTACTTCCTTAACAATCACAACACGTGTACTGTTGGTGTCAACAGGATTGTCAAGATTATAAAATTTAGGTCCTACTACAGCAACACCTGAACACTATTGTCATTGCTGCACCATAAGTGTTTCTGTTTGGAAATATATATGTCACTTTTAACAAACAACAGCTATTCTTTAATTAAGTTTGAAGGGTGATGTAATCAGACTTGGGGTCAATTCTGAATTGAATTAGAATTGATAAAAAAAAATTTTTTATTGGAATTGAAAAAGATAAAAACACATTGAATTGAAGTCTGCAAAGTACACTGCTCTCTCGCTGTTACCAAATATAGTAACAGCTAGATGGTATAAGATGCAAATACATTTTTTGTAAGCTTGCAGTGATGTGTGTAATATAATATTGACCCCAGGTCTGGATGTAGTGTCAGTGTTGTACCAGTTCTTCCTCAAGCTAAATGTGTTGCAGTTGTAACTGTTCCCTCCTCCTATGCCTCTGATGCCTTCCACCATCTTGGTGTACAGGAATCGCAGCCATTGTTTCAGGGTCCACTCAACATCTCTATTGTTTGCATCCTGAGTGCAGACCGGTGTTCCGACGCACTGCACCTGTTGAAAATGTTAACATATTTGAAATATCTACCATTTTAAAGGCAAATGCAGAGTAAAATGGTGAAAAAAAATATGCATCCAACAATAGTGCATTTCTGTTCAATGTGGGGTATATATTACATTTCCATAGAACAAATAAAATAAGCAAAATGCTATCAAACTAACTAAACTCCATAAATTAAATACATGCTTAAGAATATTTTAAGCACAGACTATAGAGTCAAATGTAGCTGTTGCTCTTCACCAACATCTCAAACAGAATAACTTCTACAATTCCTCCAACCTCCACAAGCCCGCCAGGACTAGTCTCAAGTCTCAAGTGGTTTACTCCAAACAGCCCAAACTTGGGCTAACGCAGGAGTTTGTGGTGGACTGTGCGCATGCGCTGTGGGTGGTACGTTCGATTAAAAGACTAGTATAATTAATGTTGCTGAAATGGTTTTATCTGATAGTTTTATTTATTTTATGTATAGGATGTTTAACGAAAATTTTTAATAGGTTGGTTGTGTGTATGGATACTGTCGCTGCCTTGCCACATGCACACATAGACAGTCTCCATACCCACACCATGGATAAGTTTACGCTGAGCACTGTGTTTTAAAGGCAGTTTAGGTGAGGAGGTGTGGTGAAAGGGAGTTCCATAATAGCTTCTTGAAATGATTTTGGGTTTTTTATGTTGGTAATTTTTGATGGAATCATATTCCATATGCGAATGGCTCTGGGATAAAATGAAAAGACCATTGCATTTATACGACACTTGGGGGCTATGTATTGTCCACGGGTTCGAGAGCGAGTTAGTAGGCCCGGAGGGGGGGGTGATCTCAATAATGTTGTTTAGAATTTTGTAGAAGGTAGTGGCTTGTTTGATAATGCGCCTTCGTTCGAGGGTTGGCCATCCAAGGGCAGTAATTAGATCTGCTGGGTTTGTGTTCCGTCTGTAATCATTTTTAACAAATCTGGCAGCAGAGTGTTGCACTCTTTCAAGGCTTTTAATTTGCGAAAAGGTGTGGGGATTCCATATGGGTGAAGAGTACTCAAGTTTTGGCCGGATTAGCATGTTGTACGCTGTTTGCTTAACTTCGGGTTTACATGGGCCAAGAGTTCGTTTAATCATGCCTAAACATTTCGAAGATTTTGAAGTTATGTCAGTGACGTGATTTGTCCAGGTTAATTTGGAATCCAATTTTACTCCGAGGTATGAGTGGCTGGATACGGTGGATAATGGCTGGCCAGAAAGCGAGTACTTGTGTGTGCTGGGTTTAGTTTTGTTTGTTATTGGAAGGTGGACGCATTTAGATACATTAAATTCCATTTGCCATTTGTCTGACCATGTTTGGAGTTGGCTAAGGTCAGTTTGGAGAATTTCATGGTCGGTTTTGGAAGAAATTTTACGATATATAATACTATCATCTGCAAAAAGGCGTATAGAAGATTTGATGTTCCCATTTATGTCATTTATGTAGAGTAAGAAGAGGACAGGTCCTAGAACTGAACCCTGTGGGACACCAGATGTGACATCTGTGATGTCCGACAGGGCACCGTTAACTGAGACTCTCTGTTTGCGGTTGGATAGAAAAGATTTGATCCAATTTTGAGTGTTTCCAGTGATTCCGTAGGAGGTCAATTTTGATAGAAGACGTAGGTGAGGCACTTTGTCGAAGGCTTTAGCAAAGTCAAGCAGGATTGCGTCAATTTGGGTCTTGTTGTCCATAGCAGTCATCCAGTCGTGGACTGTCTCAATGAGTTGAGATTCACAAGACAGTCCCGACTGGAATCCGTGTTGGAAGTGGAGAATGATGTTATGCTTGTGCAGGTGTTTCCACATGTTGCTTAGGATGATATGTTCCATTACTTTACAGAGGATGCAGGTTAGTGATATGGGTCTGTAGTTAGCTGGGTCAGATTTATGGCTCTTTTTGTGTATAGGAGTTACTAATGCTTGTAGCCAGTCATTAGGAAGTTTACCTGTGTTGTATGATTGTTGGAAAATTTGGGTGATGATGGGAGCTATCTGCTTTGCAGTTTCTTTAAGGACTCTAGCTGGGAGTTCATCTGGGCCTGTAGCTTTATTCTGGTTTAGGTTTTCCAGCTGCTTTATTACGCCATCTATGCCAATTTCGAGAAGGGGGATGTTGGGGTAAGTAGAGGGGGCTATTTGGGGGATGGGGTGCTTTTCTTGGGTAAATACAGAGCTAAATTGGTTGTTTAGGGCATTTGCTTTATCTCGATCATTAATTATTGGTTGGTCGTTTACTCGAAGTATGGGGATGCCAATGTTTTCTCGTTTATTTGCCTTAATAAATGACCAGAATCGTTTTGGATTAGTTTTCAGGCTGTCTCCAATGTGGTTGTTAACATAGTCTTTGTAGGATTTTGCTAATGCTTTAGTAGCTTGCTTTCGGAGTTCCTTAAATTTTTCCCAGTCACTGTTTAGTCCAGTTTGCTTTGCCTTTTTGTGGCTTTTGTTTCGTCTTCTCTGCATTCTAATTAGTTCACGTGTTATCCAGGGGAGGTGGGTTTTAGCTTTTGTGTATCGTCTAGGTATGTTTTTGTTAATCAAGGTAGTCAGACGTTCGCGGAAAAAGGTCCAGTTTATGTCTATATCCTGTGAGTTGGGGTCGATGTCGAAGTACTCAAGATTTAGTTTGTCTATGTCGTCTTTGAGTTGGTCCCAGTCTGCTGATTTGTAACTATAAACTTGGTGGGGGGGTTTCTTGTTGCGAACTGGGTTTAAGTTGACATTGAAGGTCACGGATTCGTGATCACTCATACCAGGAGTGGTGTGGGTGTTGATGATAATGGAGGGATTTGAGGTGAGTATGAGGTCAAGAATGTTGCCAGAAGCGATGCGTGTGGGGTCGTTTACCATGTTCTGCAGCCCAAAGTCGTTAGTTATTTCTAGTAGTTTGTTATGCTTGCTGGCGGTGCTGTTATTAGTGGTCTGGTGATTTGTCCAGTTGATATCAGGGAGGTTAAAATCTCCAGCTATGACTACGTTAGGGGGAGTTTTTTGTGATCTATATAGTTTAGTTAGGGAGTCGTGGAGAGCTTCAAGGGATTGGAGGTGGTCATTTGGGGGTCGATAATAAGATGCAAAGTATATGCATTTGTTTCGTGCAAAGTGAATTTTTGTCCAAATTATTTCACAATTTGAGTTTAAATTTTGGAGGGGTTCAGCTACAATGTTGTCACGGAAGGCTATAAGGACTCCACCGCCATGGACATTCCTGTCCTTTCTGATGGCCTCATAGTTGGGTGGTAGGAAAGAGTATGTAGCATAGTTTGCATCTAATTTAGTTTCAACTAGAAATATGATGTCTGGATTATTATATTGAATAGTTGCCTTTAGTTGGGTTGCTTTTTCTATGCTCTTAACGCTGTTGGTGTTTATCAAAATTCCTTTAAGTGTGTTTCCTTGGGTTTTCTTGTGGCGTTCGGGGGTTGAAGTGTTTTGGGGGTTTGGGGCGAAAATTAAGCCTGCATTTTGTGATGTGTGGAGTGTTGGGGTAGTAAGCGTGGAACTGTCAGACTGGGTGTTGGTAGAAATGGATTGCTCATTTCTAGATGGAGAAGTGGTAATATTTGGAATTGGGCGCCCGTATGGGCCAGGGTTTGGGTGGATGTCGCCTGAGAGTGCTATCAGTCTGCTGAGGTACAGATGTGTAACAATGTCTGATTTGAATTTGATTTTGGGTGGGAATTTAATTCGGGGGTTCAAAGTTAGGGCATAATATTTTGGTTTAATTTTGAGATTTGATCGAGATACGCGTTGGCATGTTCCAATGATCGTTGCTATTAGGAGAGTGACGGTGATTATCTGCGTTAGCCCAAGATTAATCCGCGTGGAATGCGGGACTAGGTGAGGGGAATATTTCCTAAAGGGACATCTGAATTGGAATACATTTTGTAGCATGGTTTTCTGAAAGTTAGATCCAAATGCAAACAGTGGCGACTTGAAGAAAAGTAAGCTTACTAATGAAATCCTTAGCGATAAAATGAAAAGAACTCACCCGGACGGCGCCGGCAGTGGTAGTCCGCCATCTTTGAAATTTTGGTTCATGTGTTGCGGTAAAGGGCGTTGTTTTGATTAGTTGCGTTTGTTGTCGTTTGGTTTGTCTGTTTCTGCGTGATCAGTGGGTTATGTTGAGTTGTTGTACCAATTGTGGTCATTTGTTGTGTTGGTGAACATGTTGTGTTGAGTGAAATGTGTGGAGCGATGTAACGGACTCGTACCACCCCGACGCATGCGCACACCATCACTAGATAAAACGGTTGCAAAATTGTCAACAACATCGTTATGATCCCGCCTACGTTTTGATCTGTATGAAAACAATTATTTCATAGCATCCGTAATAACTAAAAACTACAGAAAAAAGAACAGATAAACATGTTTTGC
Source organism: Lamellibrachia columna (assembly GCA_963662155.1). Classification (NCBI taxonomy): domain Eukaryota; kingdom Metazoa; phylum Annelida; class Polychaeta; order Sabellida; family Siboglinidae; genus Lamellibrachia; species Lamellibrachia columna. The sequence continues at coordinate 50,369,706 of OY759261.1, forward strand.
TATGTTGAGTGACCACTTCGAAGTCTCTATTATCGCTCGCCCAACAATAAACTCAATTAAAAATGGGCCTGTATATTAGCCGGAACGAGGCCGGAACGAGCCCGGAACGAGATTGAATTGCTAAATGCGTGGATTACGTGATCTGTATAATGATTTCACTTGAATGTGTAGTTAGATAACGTAATAATGCAACTTTTCACCAAGTGGGAAATAATTACACGTACATTAAGATATGTTTTGGGCTCCCGGAACGATGACTTATTGACGATCGGCGGCCATGTTTTGGCTGTTCCGTCTATTGAACATCACCTAGTGGGCGGCCTTACATTAGTGGGTTACTGTTCATGCACCATCTACTGCAGTAATACTGGTGATCACTGATTGGGATGTGAAATAATTTATATCTAAATAAAATGGAGTAAATCTGAAATGATACAGTTTAACTACACCCTTCTATACAACATCATTATGTATATTATGTCTATATGACTGTATTATAATTTATTTTATAATATGTATTACAGGTAACTATATTATATTACACTTCTTCTGTTAACCCTTTTCCAATACACTATTGGTCAATAAAACTTTCATTCCACGTATTGAATATTGGTCTTATATTACATTATTATGTAACGCAAAAAATTTTTGTAGAAAATTAAATATTTATTAAAATATTGTATACTACATGGCACTGTTTTTTTTATTCTTTAGTGTTACACAATGAACACTACAACTAAATTCTTTTTTAGGAGCGGCCTTTTGTTGTTGTGCCTAATGCAATTTATGAGTGAATTAAAAAGAATAAATTATGGAATAATTACTTATGTTAGATTCTGAACTTGATACACAATTTATATTGGGCCTCTCTCATGTTGTGTACATAAGGCGCCCGTGTAACTATGCATAGTTGTTATTTATCATTAAGGAAATTAACTTCACACCATGTTCTTTGTAAATGTGCTCTGTAATGGTCAGGTTACTGAATCATTGTTTGACTTGTGAATCCACTTTCACAAAATGTTCTTTGTAAATGTGCTCTGAAATGGTCAGATTATTGAATCATTGTCTGACTTGTGAATCCACTTTCACCAAATTTTCTTTGTAACTGTGCATACTAGTACTTTCATTTCTTACTTATTGTTTAATGGAGCCCTTGTCTATTCAGGGTTCAGTACCTACTGCAATTACAACTCAGGCAATCAACAGCATTGTAACTCAGGATTAGCACCTTTGCAATGAGCTGCCTTAATTGTTTAGTGAATAGGGGTGTGAATGTAAAAGTTATTGCAATAGTACTTTACTATGAAATCACTATGGTGTCCACATGCAAAAGGACTCATTCTACAATAGAACTACCAGTATAATGGGATTAAACTCACAAAGGTGATCTTGTTGATTGCCTCATGAGAAACAAAACATTTCTAGGCAGAATGAAGAAAGAAAGATGTGCTCACTACCTGTGCTCACTCACTGTCATATAAGCCATGACATATGGAATAGGTCACTCATTTGCTCTCGTGTCTTGTACTATTAAGTTCATCATGACAACTGTTATTATCGGAGATTCACAGATCAAATATCTGCACTGCAATGTTAGAGATTTTGGCATCCCTACGTTGAGTTTTTCTTGCTACAAGATTGAGGAGCTGGCACTGGATGACACAATCAATTCGGCTTTCTCACAGTTTGAGGTAGGACCTTGTTACTTGTTCACTATGCATGTTCTCGTGTCACTGTTATATAACAGCATGTTAATTCGACCCCGACCCGAGTAGTTTTATAATAATAATAATACATGGTACATATCAGAAATGCTAAGTTACAAATCCCTAGATAATATGTCTGCACAGATGATGTGTATATATTTTATTTGTGTAAATGCATATCTCTTGATTGCTTCATGATTTGTTATTTTTGTTCTTGTTCTACAACACATTATGTTTTATTAGGATTTTTTTTTATGCATAATACATAGAGAACTTTATTGAATTTGTGTTGTGGTTCAATGTATACCTCCAGTGTGGAATTTAAGATTTTTATCCAACTTGTCACCCCATTGTAGTGCAAGTCATATGTTCACTACCAATTATGTAAACAGAAATTATTAGTTTAAAAAAACCAAAGAATAAATGCGTCTGAACAATAGTTAAAAAGATTATGATTGAATGTTAAATAATCACAAACGTTTCTGCTAACAGGTTATCGTCTTGCATGTTGGGACCAACAACATCGGGTGCGGCGACAGCGTTCAGACCTGTCTTGACCTGTATGCACAGCTGATAGTCCACATTAGGCAACTGAATCCTACGTAAGCAAAAATATAGTGAATTAGTGACAATATGAAATACAATATTATAGTATGGTAAATGTAATGTATGAAATATGTTCATTTTAATTTTACTTCTTTGGAAACTGCTAAGCAACATGTAAATATTGATGAATATCTAGAAATTTTTGGCAAAATCCAGGCCATAAGCGATTCATTTGAATCAACCAATACATTCATCATTGGTGATTTTAATCCTTTAATGAACGTATTCGCTCATACATTTTTAGCTTTTTATGCCGGTTGGATTGATCAATTGTATGCTTTTAATTCATGATGAAACAATGCATGGTTAACAAGCCAATTGCTATCCAATTGGCCTGCCAATTACTCACTTGTCTTATGTGGCATGACGTCCATTTGAGAATGTTTACTTATACATGAGTAGATGAATACAAACAGCACATCTTCCAAATGTTTCAGATCACGCATCATTGTCTCGGGAGTTTTGCCAAGAACGTTCAACAAATTCAAGGTAGACAGGACTTCCCAAGACAGCTTCCTCTCCAGTTGCAACAGGAGGTCGGCTGAACTAAACGTGTCTCTTGAGAAGGAGCTTCAACGCTTTTCACTGCTTAAGTTTGTGGACCACCCCAACTTTGAGACCGGCCTGCTGAGTACGGATGGACTACATCTGCGACCAAAGGGAGTTCAACACTTGGCTAGCAACTTGTTGACAGCTATTCATGCTTGTGTGCTATCTGCTGCCAGCCCGACTCCCTGCTGGTCTGAGCAGGATTTTCCTCCTCTCTCAGTAACTGCTCCTATTTCTGTTTCAGCAAAGATATGTCAACCACTCATTGTTCCCAAACAAGCGACTAGAAGCCACGTGATACGCCCTGCTCCATGCCAGGCTCCAGCTGTTTATGTTGAACAGGATGACACACCACCTGTGTCTGTTATATCATATGTTGGTGGCGGTATTGATGAACAGGATAAAACTCCGGCTATTTCTTTTCCAGGTGTAGCTGTTCCGAAGGACGACAACAACCCAACGGCACTATTTTTAATGGCAATCTTGTTAAATCTTGTTAAATTTCCACAACAATGAAAATTAAATTAAATTATGATTAACTCACAACAGCCTCTGAGCAATTAGCGTTTCACTCATTGTGTGAAAGTTAATTGGGTTTACTCACCACACAAGCTTTATGTAGGGGACTTCACCAATCAATTTGTGAAAGTTGTGAAAAGGGAATGGGGGTACCTCTTTAAAATGTCTGTTGATGGTCTGCTTGTGGAGAACCCTGGTTGTTTGGACCCTGGTGTAATGTGACACAGACTTATCTCACTCAAGAAAGATAGTAGGATTAAAGGACGTGAGGTAAAGGAACAGTGTAGTATCAGGAAGTTCTCGTTCCCACAGAGGAAAATAAATTAATGGAACAAATTATCTACAGATTGTGTAATTGCTAGCAGCGTGAATATGCTTAAAAACAAGGTTGACACATATTTCAGGAGGATGGGTTATACATAGATCAAATGTTTGACTCTTGATAAGCCAGTGGGTTCCTTGTCCACTTGCCACCTGGGCTATTGGGCCTTTGGTGGCAATCTTGTTAAATCTTATTGTGATATTGACACACTTCATGTTCCAGTCACCCGTACTTGTGGGATGGGAATAGAAGATATGAATTTCTGACTGAAATAGGCTATTTGGAAGAAATAGAGAAGAGGTAAGTTAGTCTCTACTGGTGTTTATGACTATGTTGATTGTTGTGTGTATCATGTAACTGTCCAACAAGAATGGAACTCTTCTTTCGCGTACTGACCTACTGAGTTTCACCTTTATGCATTTCCAGCGCAAAAGAAATAGCCAATTTTTACATTATGTTTGTATCAGTCTGGGACAATTGTCCCCTCATATCCATAATATGGATACTTATCAAATGTTAGGGTTAATGTAAATGGATACTTATCAAATTTTAGGGTTAATGTGAATATTACTTTAGGGAGCTTTAGGTTGTAGGAGATTTAACAAGATTTAACAAGGTTGCCATCCCAAACAACAAGTTTCAGATGGCAATTGGACAAGGAAGCCATTGGCTTATCGAGAGTCCAACCATTTTATCAACTATGTGTAGCCCACTCTTATCAAATATCTGTCAATTCTATTTTTAAACATATTCACACTACGAGCATTAACACAATCATTTGGCAGTTTGTTCCATTCATTTATCACCCTCTGTGAGAAAGAGTACTTTCTCATGTCCAACCTACACTGCTCCTTAACTAATGCTGCTTTGTGTCCTGTTTTTACTGCAGTTTGAAGAACATATTCCTATCAACATCCTCATAACCGTTCACTATTTTAAACACTTCTATTTGGTCTCCTCTTAGTCTCTTGGTCTCTAGTGTTGTCAAACCACATTGTAATAAGCAACTTTCGTAACGAAGGTCTCTCAATTCTGGAATCATTTTAGTTGCTCTTCGTTGCATTCGTTCTATCTTGTCTATGTCATTTTTACAATACCGCCTCCATGCTTGAATACAATATTCCAAATGTGGTCTAACTATTGCTTTGTACAGGGGTACAATTAGCTGTTTCTCCTTATACTGTACATGCTAGTTCTCCTAATTAGCCCTAGAATTTGATTTCCTTTTGAAGCAGCAAACCCACATTGCTCTGAAATTTTCATGTCAGCACTAAATGTTAATTCTAAGTCCTTTTCTTGTGTGGTTCTACCTTGTACAGTATCTCCCATTTTATATTCTTCGTCCATGTTTCCATGTCCTATGTGTATACATTTACACTTCCAAAAATTGAATAACATTTGCCATTTTTTCTGACCATTTAACTAATTTATTTAGATCATCCTGTAAACTTTGTTTATCTCTATCATTAGTAACCTTTTTGAATACTTGTGTCATCTGCACATTTGAGTACTTTGCTAGATATGTCATCTTCCAAATCATTTATATATATTAAAAATAGTATAGGACGTAATACTGATCCCTGTGGTACCCCACTCAAAACAGATTTCCAGTTTGAAATCTCACCATCTACTATTGTCCTCTGTGTGTAAGCCACTTTTCTATCCAGTTGATGACATCATTACCTATACCATGGGCTTTTAGTTTAAGTAACAATCTTTGATGTGGTACTTTATTGAAAGCTTTCTGAAAATCTAAGTAGACAACATCCACTGGTGACCCGTCATCTACCCACTTTGTAATTTCTTCAAAAAAACATAAGAAATTGGTTAGACATGACCTTGCTTTTAGGAACCCATGTTAAGACGTATTTATTAATTTATGTTTTACAAGGAATTCTACCATGTGGTCTCTAATTAATGTTTTGAGTAATTTACATACAACTGATGTTAAACTCACTGGTCTGTAATTTTCTGGCTTGTTCCTCGATCCCTTCTTAAATAGTGGCATAATATTTGCTTCTTTCCATTCTGAAGGAACTATTCCTTCTTCTAGTGAGTAGTTAAACAATTTTGCAAGTGGTGTACTAATTTGCTCAACAATTTCCTTAAGCAGTTTTGGTGGTATCCCATCAACTCCAGGTGATTTATTATCTTTCATCTTCTTAATGTTCTGTGCTATCATTTCAGGAGTTACAAATAACTGCCCTAAATGTTCTGATTTATTGCCTTCAAATTTAGTAAATGGAACTGGAAGTGAGCTGATATCTTCTGTGGTAAAAACTGAGCTGAAATACTCATTCAGGACCTCTGCCATTTGAAACCCGTCTGAAATTATGTTTCCCTGTTGTTTTTAGATTTTCTAATTTCAGTTGTAGCTAGGTTAAGTGCCTCTTTGTAATTTGAGTAGTCTTCATCCTTTCTAGTATGCCTATAAACCCTCCACATAGTTTTAAACACTATTTTTCTAATAGCTGCTTTTGACAAGTGTTTCTTTCTAGACCGTTTTCCTTGGTTTTTTCAAGGGAACAAATTTATCGATGATACTCTCAATTTCATATTTTATAATATTCCAACATTCAGTTGCAGTCTTATTCATCAGCATGTTATTCTAATCTAGCTTTGCTAAGTATTTTCTCATATCTTTACAGTTACCTTTGTGGAAGTTTCTCCTATACGTTTTTTTATTTTTACTTTCTGATTTTACATTGATGTCAAAATGTATTTAATTGTGGTCACTGTTACCCAATGGTTTATTTATTTTTACATTGTCCACTAATTCTTTTTGTGATGATAAAACTATATCTAATACATTTTCTCCCCTGGTTGGTCCTAGCACATGCTGAGTAAGGAAGCTATCCTGAATTAATTAAATAGAAATTGTTGGTCCTCACCCCCTATACTCCCATTATGATACATTCCCCTTTACTAACTTCCTTTATAACATTTTGTGTTATCCTCTCCGTTTATGTTTGGACTTCAGTAAACTATTCCAATAGTTAATTTTGAATTTCCTGAAACTATTTTGCACCAAACAGCTTCATCGTAATCTGCTTCCCTTTCTAATTTTATTTCATAAGCCTGAATAGATTCTTTAACATATAAAATAACTCCCCCTCCCCTTCTTCCTATTCAATCTCTCCTAAACATTACGTATCCTGTCAATCCTAATTCAGCATCTGTTATGTCTGTGTTGGCCCATGATTCGGTAATACCAATTACAGATGTATGTGAGGGTCAATATCTTCTACCATAATGTTTAATTCGTTTTTTTTTTATTTACTATACTCCTAGCATTTAAACACATGCATCTATAACCTGCTTCAGACATGTTTTTCGGACATTTTGCTATTGGTTTATCTGTACTAGTGGCCTCTTGTCCTGCTTGAGGTGTCTCTAAGTAACCCCCCTGCGCTTCTAGTTTAAATAGTGTTTACTACCAAAAATATTCGTTTTGCAACCCATGCCACTGTCTAGTGCTGCTGTGAGTCTATCCGCAAATACTGCTGCCCCCTTTCCACTCAGATGAAGCCCGTCCTTCATGTACATATCAGCCCTTCCAACAAAACTTCACCACAAATCCACAAAACCAACTTCCTCATCCCTACATAGCTTCTTGACTAGCATGTTAATTGCCATCCCCCGGCAATTTCGATATCTATGACCCCTCCCTCCTATTTCTGGTAGAATCCCTGACAGTATTACCTGCTCAACCAGCATCTGCTTTAGTGTTCTGACCAAATTCCTGTATTTCCTAACTATGGCAGTTGTACCTTCCCTCTCTACGTTATTTGTCCCTACGTGTACTACAACAGATCTACCCTAGCCCAAACCCATGATGTTTTCTACCCTCTCAGTCATCACCTCTATTTTGGCCCCAGGCAAGCAAACTACAACGTAATCTCCCTTGTTTAAGACTCTATCGGTCTTCCTAACTATTGAGTCCCCCACAAAGACCCTCGCTCTCTATCTCACCCCCTCTATTACTGCCTCGAAATAGCTCTTCCGATGGATCCCCTCCATCACATTATGTCCTGCAGCCTTGTCACTTGGTGGCAGACTGTTATCAGGCTCTCTCTCACTCATCAACCTGTCACCTTTCCCTCCCATCTCTTGGCTAACTTGCGCTCCCGTCGCCTTCCTTCCTGACACCTTCCCTCCCGTCTCCCTCACTCCCATCGCCTTAACTATCATCTCCTTCCCCCCGACTCCTTCGCTACTGTCACCCCCACTCCCCTTTCCTTCGATCCATTTGTCTTCCCTCCCATTTCTTTCCTTCTCGTCTCCTTTCGTCCTGTCTCCCTACGTCCCGTCTCCTTCCGTTCCTGTCTCCCTACGACATGTCACCTTACCTCCTCTCAGCCTCCTCCCAGGCTGAGGTGAGCTCTCCCTAGCATGTCTCTCATCGTCTTACCCTACTTTATCATCTACTGTCCCCCCACCAGAACCACTGGCACCACCCACCTGCTCCCTTCCCACCACTGCTACAGCGAGCAGCCTCAGCTGTTCTAACTCCACCTCAAGTTCCTTCATCCTCGTACATCCCCTACACTCAAAACTAAAACTATCCGCCTGAACCTCAGCCCAGAACTTCTCACACCCGGACTTGACGAAGTCCACCCAGTTGCTACAACTGCTGCATATTAAATGCCTGGTGGCCTTTACTTGCCGTTTGCATGGCGCCATCACAAAATTTAAACTTAATCTGATTGCTACGTTAGCCTTGAATAAGGCTGCTTTTGTGTTCAAAAGAACACTTTAGGCTAATATACTTGCTAACTATGTCTTTTCTACTAAGCTTGCATGAGCAAAAAAAAAGCCTGCCACCTAGCGAATATGGAAAACACTGTGTAAACAAAACAACAAAGTCAGTGTAAACCAACTTACGCTAAAATCCTGCTGTTAATTCCTTTTTACCGAAATCGTTTACTACAACTATGTCAGATATTACCTTATGTATGTAATTTATGTAAATGTATCACTTTATCTAATATATATTTAACTATGTATACGATAGTTTGTTACACCAGTTTAATTCACAACCTGTAAACAAACTTCCCCTTATCACTCGTTGAATTTGAGTCCTGGAAAAATACTGCCTCTGTTAACAAAAACAGTTTCTTAATATATGTCTATAAGAAGTTTGTGTTTATAGTATATGTGTAATAGTAATACTTATTCTAACCGATATTCCACTGTTTCTGACTATTCACTATGCTATCTCAATTTACGAATGGTAAACAACCCTATTAATGCTCACTGACTTCCCTGTTGGAGTCCGGAACTAACTTACTCTAAAATCCTGCCTCTGACTAATAATTAACAAAAACTGTTTTCTAATATATGTCTACAATACGTTTATGTATAATACATATGCAATAGTAATACTTATTCTATTCGATATTCCACTTTTTTCTGAAAATTCTACACCAATTTCAAGTCGCAGCTGCACCAAGATTCCGGAAGTCAAAAGTTTCCAATTAAGTCACCTGCCTGCCAATTCCCTTTGTTTGAAACTGGAAGAGACCCACAATTGAATTGAAATTATGGCATGCACCCTTGAATGATTATTAAATAGGTCACTTGTTATGTTGTGCATAATATACAGTAGTTCTGGAAGTCAAATATTAATACATACACAGGGCAGAGTATATCTACATATCAAAAGGAAATCAAATCATTATTGAGGCATTGGCAGCATTAACAGTTGATGATATTATATATATGATGATAGAGGTTTGGAACAAAATGAATATACCTTTTAAGTGAGGTACAGATTACTTGTTTTGATTAAATAAGACATGATTTGTTAATAAAGGTTAAAAAGCATTTTTTTAACATCACAATATTCAATCTACACATATTGTGCATTTCATTAAAAGGATAACACAAACTATGTTAATGCAATTTTAATATTAAAATCTTAATTGTTTACATCATGATTGTGTTGTATTTCTGTACAGCTGTCACATATCTTTATATTATTCTGCTTTTCTAGTCACGAGTACGAGAAGAAACTCATGACTAGAGAGAAGGAACCCAGACCAACAACCATTGAAGAAACCTTGGTACTAGACATCGAAGCAACCAGGTCCAGAGTGCTGCCGTCGTCGTCGCCGCCAGGTGGAGCCGAGACCATTGACAAATCAGTGAAGCCAGTCAAGCCACCGTACTGGGATGGAGATTGGGTAAGCAGAATTTAATTCACATCCATCCAAATAAATGTCTTGCTTTAAAATCACAAAACCATGTAGTCATCTGAAAAATCACTTTATTTTATCTCAGATTGTCCGTATTAGTGAATGGTGTAGCTACAAACTGAGAAATTGTTACTACAGCTGTAGTTGCTGTACTAAGACAAACACTGTAACTTTAAATGGGTTTACATGGATTACAGTGCATGTATTACTGTGTCAGGTTCATGAAGCAATATTGCCACTACATCAAAACTACTTCATGTGGTAAATGGTTAGAATTCATTTCTAGGTTAATAGTAACATTTCCATGTTAAAAAACCTTCCATCAAAGTCAGATTTGACTTCAAGTACATATGTGATTCTGCCCAACCAAACCAGTTCGTGTGCGAGTACCAGACAGCATGCAAACATTACACCAATCAACAAAATCATTACTTTAGCATTTAATACTGACACACTTTAAAGGGAATTGGTTGTTTGACGGGACGTTGTAACACCAAATTTATTAGTATTTTTAACACTATCCTATTCATGTTACGCATGCGAAGGGTTATCCTACTTTGTATTAATGTTATGGGAACGTTCGCTGTGTAATCGTTTAATTGGTTTTAAATCAAGCCAAAATAATAACTTCCCAGGAATGTCATATATCTAACCGTAACCACACTGTAATGGTTTTAACCAAATGAAAACATGACACTAACATTTGAATTTGGGAACCGTTCCTGCGTGTGAGAATATTTTTATGGATGCATTTTTTCTTTACTGTAGAAAAGCCTGGCCATCGTGGACATACTGAGAAAGGACCACGTGCAGGCTGGAGGGAAAAAAGGCAAACACACAACTGAGAAACCCGGTCACACACAGTCTGTATGTAAACTGTTGTGGCTGATTCGGAACTCTAAAAACCACAATGACCAGTAAGTTTCAGTTAGAATCTTTTGTGGAAATCCACAATGTTTGTTTCACAAATCATGAAACTCCATCCACACAAATTGTGCATTTCATTAAAAGGATAACGCTAAATATGTAAATGCAATTTTAATATTAAAAACAAGTGTGATGTAATGTTAAATACATAGTGTTTTTTAAATTGCTGTAATGAATACATAAATATTGATGTTTTGTAAATTTTTATTTCTTGTATGAATCCTTTGTGTAATGTGGATGCTTTCTTCATCATACATTTACATGACATGTCCTGCTTTTATCTATGATGAGAACAAAGTTATTACAATTTTTTTTAATGTTTGACTAATTACATTTGAGTTATTTACACATAATATGGTATTTATGCAGATGTGTCAGAATTATTATACTTTATTTGATATGACCATTTCTTGCAGGTCTGATACATTCAGAACAGAAGTTGGAAAGTGTCCCTATGAATCCAATGAATACTTCAATTCCAACTTCCCACAGTTGTTTATGGAAGTATACAGAGTGATCAAGGAAGAACGTCACTGGATCGAAAGACCAAAATTAAACAAGTTCTTTGCAGCGCTTACAGAGACAAAGGTAGAAATAATATTAAGTCTTTTATTTGTTATTAGTTTAAGGATTTACGGTTAACAGTTGAAAATTAAATAGTAATCCAATTATGTAGCGCCTCCTTTATTTAAAATAAATTATCATCATGAAGCAGTTTTCTTGGTAATGATGTTTTGGGCAATATTAAATGGTTTTCCAAGTTTTGTTGCAGACCTTACCCTCAGTTTTGCAATGGTTTGAAGTTGTTATTGAGCAATATGTTGTTCTATATTTACAAAAAAATCTGACATAAATGCAAATTAAGTTGTTTTGTTGACTAAACTAACACAAGTGTATTTCATAACACAGTATCAATAACTTTCTTCTTCCGATGAGTTTGGTAGCGACACCTAGTGAATGAACAGTGAAATAGTACCAGTGGGCCAGCTTTAAAAAAATTGGAAGGGCTATTTTCATTTTTTTACGAAAATAATGGGTCGGCGGATCCATTAACCAACTAATTAAAAAATAAAAGGCCTTTCTTGTATATTTCATTTTGTTTATGATACAAATAGAGTATGCCTATTCATAGAAACTAACACATCATATTCAATGACAGTAATTTGTCTTCATTGTAGTTTTTTTGAAAACCGATAATTCACTGATTTGCACAATTTCCCTCTAAATGGCACAAGTGTATTTCATTACCTTCTGTTACATATTATTGTGTAACCGTATATTAGCAATACAGGCATAACGTTGAAGTGATGATGATTAGAAATCTGTTGGCAGCCATGTTTTAAGCTGATCCACAGAATACAGTGCACTCCACATAACAGAATCACAGATAACACAATCAGCCGCTTAGCAGAATAAAAAATACTGGCTGTAAAGGAATTGTTCCCTATTCCCACCGTAGTAAAATAAGTGAATCGGCCGTGTAATAGAATCAAATTGCTCTGTTCTGGAGTCACATTATCATAGCAACAAATGTAGATTTAATTAGGTGAGGCAACTCCTGAGCAGTACATGTGTATTTGTAGCCACTTGTCCATCAACCTTCCTTGTCCACCAACAACTTCCTAGTCCACCAGCAGCTTCCTTGTCCTCCAACCGTCCTTGTCCACCAAGCTTCCTTGTCCACCAACATCTTCCTCGTCCACCAAACTTCCTTGTCCACCAATCTTCCTTGTCCACCAACAGCTTCCTTGTCGGACAAGTGTGAGGCATTCTTTTGATTGCATCTTATTTTTTTTAGGAAGCAGCAGCAGATCCATGATCAAGACATAGACAAAGATCATGGTTGCAGAGATCTTTGTACAGTAGTAGGGAATAGTGCCACAATGATACAGAATGTGTCCAGTGCCTTTATACTGTAAATTGTAATATATTTCCAAGATAAACTATAAATTAACCACAATGTACAAATAGTGATGTCCACAGAATGTGAGAATTTATTGCAAATTATCCTGTTCTATGCAAGTTGTGTGATAGGCCTATGTATATTCTTTAAAGATGTATTTTTTATACTACATATCAGTGATAGGCCTATGTATATATGTAATATTATGTATGTGATATTAGTATGTACAATAATTCAGTGTATTATATTATGTATATTCTTTAAAGATGTATTTTTTATACTACATATCAGTGATAGGCCTATGTATATCTGTATGTGATATTAGTATGTACAATAAATCAGTGTATTATATTATGTATATTATTTAAAGATATATTACATATCAGTGATAGGCCTATGTATATTTGTATGTGATATTAGTATGTACAATAATTCAGTGTATTATGTGTGTTCTTTAAAGATGTATTTTTTATACTACATATCAGTTAATGGTTCTGTTTTCTTGAACTGATTCAGTTAATGGTTCTGTTTTCTTGAACTGATTCAGAGCATACTAGATCTCATGATACAGTTCATAATAGCAGCATGTATCAATGTATATAGTTGAAAGAATATGGACAGCTGTCGTAGTAAGCGGAGTATAGAGCCAGCAGCATGTCATTACATTATAGGCAACTCTGATTCTACTAGTTGTAGCTGACATTTAGTGTAGTAGACGGAGCAGTGTATAACCAGTTATCAGTGAGCACTGCTGTGTAAGGTGTACATGGACGTCACAACACAGATGACAGTCGTATAAACTGTTACCAGTTCACTCAGTGGTCATGTTACAGAGGTTCAACACAAACCTCTCTAGCCAGGTTAGCTGTTGCACATGTTATTCACAGACTTTGAGGGAAGATTAAATTATGTGTTCGCAGTTGATCTTTGTGCCATTCCATAGTGCATAATGTTTTTCAAAGGATAATTATGTTGTACTAATTCACACGTCTGAACCTGATCTCTATCAGGCTAGTAACTGCAGGCCTGTGGGAAATGCTACTGGGTGTCAGTGCCAGTGGGTGCCAAGGAATTTAAATGTCAGTATTAATGTTTTTTTAGTGTTATTTAATAAAACAATACGTATATATTACAGTTTATTTGTGTTTCGTTTTTATTATAAGATAATAGGTTTATCTTTTCAAAATGTTACAGGCTGCGGGGCTTACCCGTCTTTGACCTGCGGGAATGGGCCGGATGTGGCCAACCATTAACGGGCCGGGCATGGGCCTAAATTCTAGTTTGCCGGGCTGGGTTTGACGAATTTTTGCGGGCCTGGATTCACACTGCTAATTGCGGACCAGGTTTGGGCTCAAATTATAGGCCTGTGCAGGGCACTAACAACTGCACATACGTTTTAAGCAACCATGCTTACTGCATCACTTGACTGCTCAACATCATGCCTCCTTTTGACTGGGAGACATTCGTTTTTCCATCAGTGTATGTGAAATAATGTGTCAGGGTTAACCATTGTAATGTTATAACATTTGAGGAATTGCACAATTAAAATAAATCATCATTGGACGGTGAACTTGTTTATCTTTGCTCCACACTTACTGCACCAGTGACAACACCATGTCATATCTCAGTAATGGGAGACATTAAGCTTTCTAGTGGTATGTGACGTGGATATTTACTGGGGGCAAAATAAATACACATCCATTGTAATTTGCGAGAGCAAATCCCCCATGGCCCTACCGTCGAGAGCAGCTCCCCCGTGGCCCTACTATCGAGAGCAGCTCCGCCATGGCCATACTATCAAGAGCAGCTCCCCAGTGGCCCTACCGTCGAGAGCAGCCCCCCGTGGCCCTACTGTAGACAGCGGCTCCCCCGTGGCCCTACTGTCGAGAGTAGCTCCCCTGTGGCCCTAATGTCGAGGGCAGCTCCCCCGTGGCCCTATTGTTGAGAGCAGCTCCACCGTGGCCCTACTGTTGAGAGCAGCTCCCCTGTGGCCCTACCGTCGAGAGCGGCTCCCCCATGGCCCTACCATCCCACAGATGCTCTATTGGGTTCTTGTCTGAGCTCTGAACTGGGAACATCATCTCAATGTAAAGAGTTCTCAACAAAATGTAGTGACTTTTCTGGCTTGATGGCAAGGAGCAATATAATAATAAGCTGGAAGATTAAATGCTGCACCATCACTCCCAAGTACAGAAGCAACCCTCCCATCAAGGATCTGCCACCGAGATCATTGTGGGAGAATTACATTTTGCACTGTATCTCTCATCTACCCTCCTTTTCATATACATATGTTTTGCCCACAGACATACATAGAACACCCGTTAGTAAAACAAGACCGCTGAGCCCTTATCAGTTGACACATGATAAAGTGATGCAGGCATGGACCAGCGACATTCAGGCTGCTGCACGGCAAGAACCCACTGGAGGCCCAGTGTTTATACTGTACAGCACCCAATCGTCATCATGTATCTATAGATATACGGTACTAATAAGAGATTATTACTATATAGCTATATACACCTAATACCTTATTACGTGCACAATATATCCATGCACCTTGTATATCAAATATAACAAATTAACTATAACAGTAGCACCACTAAACATGATCAAAACTGAACTTCCTGAAGTACTCTACACATGTACAGGCGAGCCTCGTTATAACGCGGTGGTCGGGGTCCACGACTTCGAATGTAGGGCGTATGAAATGGGAACTTAATAAATTCATATTGTGTGACATGAGTGCCTTTGAGCAGGAATATTCACAGGTTTGTTTGTAGAAGCTATTGGCTGTGAAACAGTGCATTTTTTTAGAGTTTAACTGGCGGAGGGATTTATGGGAATTTTTCTGCTATGGGCCACGTGGGCGCATGAATAAATGGCTATTTTTGTCAATATTGACGGACATCGCACGTGGGGGCGTTTTATACGCCAATATGCAGTTTATGGAACTTATTATACTAGCATCAACGTGTATTGTTTTTAATGTCATACCCTGTTGATTCTTGAACTGAATAAAACACATGTACGTATACCGTTATGGAATAGATCTACGATGATGATGTACCGGACCAATAGGCCTACGAATCGAAAATAATAACCTGGATCTGAGCAGCCGAAAACGTGTTTGATTTGACAAATAATGTACAAACGTAGTATGTAAGCTGACAAAACACAGAAAATGACAATAGGTATAATTAATAATTGTTTCACTTCGTCTTTCAACCGATCACGACCGAAGCATAAATTTATTACGCACCACTTAACATAGATTCATCGTTTCATATATGGATGAAATAGATTCATAAAACAACGGGTGCGCGCGATCTAAATTACCACGCACCTCGTTCAATTTGGACTCAAAATTATCGGCAAGGATGGGCCACGCCGGCCCATACCTACCTTACCATTAGAAAACTAAATTTATTGAAGACTTTTAAATGTTAAATGGGAGAAACAAGAACAATGGTAGAGAGACCAGTCTATGTTGTACGATCAACACTTCTGCGTTAATAAAATCTTGCGAACCTGGAAGATGCGTTCACGGCTTATTATACCGATCTGATCGTCTGCGGTATTATCAGTAAGCAGCTAGACGATCTGGCGAGCGACAAAGACAACTACTACACAACTGTGAGTATTCTCGACGAATGCACGAGCCCTTAAGAGAAGCGAGAATCTTACACTGGCGAGACGCACCACCGATTCTTTTAACGCACAATACTTTTAAACGTACACTGGCGAGATGCACCAGCGATTTTTTTTTAACGTTCAAGACTGTTAAAACGTACACTGACTAGTGTCCAGAGACTTTCCAATGAACCATTGACGTTGTGTGCACTGTCACGATGCTGACGAACCACCACCGCATTACAAAATGTAAAGTACGTCGTTTCAACGTACCGTATGGCACACCACCTACGATTTTTTTTACTTATAACTTCGTTCAGACGTACATTGGCGCTGAGCCAACGTGAAACTGACAGTGATGTCACCGAATATTGACTGACTCCATGATTGACTTTTACTACGTAAAACGTGTATTTGCTACGTAACGATCAAAACACATGCACACACACGATGGATCCAGCACAATTTCAAAACTATACGATCGGACTTGCTCAGCAGGAAACGGAACGTCGTGCTATCCAAACCACCCGTGAACAAAAACGTGATTTAATCAGACAAACACAGACTTGTGATGGTTCCTCTACATCGGTTGTACGTAATTGGATCCGTGAAGTGACTTTAGCCTTTAATCAAGTCGGTGCAGCCAGCATCATCGAAACAGCGTCTAAAACTGTCTCTGGTCCGCTCCGATTTGAGTTGGAACGTTTCATCGAAAGAACAATAGCGGCAAATCAAATCGCCCGCGCCGCCATTCCATGGCCAGACTTGCGTGATCATTTGGCTAGCAACTTTCTTAACATCGACGAAACCGCAGCATTACGTGACGAACTTGACAAGGTGCGTCAGAGCCCGTACGAACCCACGCAACAGTTTGTCCGACGCTTCCGAGACATTAGTGACATTTGCTACCCAAGCGGCTTACGAAATCCCGACCAAGAATCCGTTCTGATCCGTACATTTGCCCGAGGGTTAACATCTCATAGCCTCGCACGACAGCTTATCGAACAGGCAGCGCCTACTTCGCTTGACGAAGCGATTACAGCTACACTACGGTTCTGTGAACGTAACGACGCGTATAGCCGCCTGGGACGACACGAATCGCCGATGGAAATAGGAGCCGCCAACGTCTCCAGCTGCAAGACAACGGAGCCCCTGGTTGCGATGGTCGACTCACTGGGTACCACGGTTGAAAAGCTGGCAACGAAGCTGGCGAAGATCGAGGCCAGACACGACCCACGCCCCCCGCCGACAACCATCCGTCGCTACATGCGAGGTAAGCGGTCGACCCACGGTCAGTTTGATAGTATCTGGCGTCAGACTGACCGTTCTAGTCGACACAGGAGCCAGCGTGTCACTTTTGAGGCGTAATGTACTCGACCAAATTATTCAGAAAACTCATCGTGTGCATGTCTTGGAAAAGCCTGGTCCATTGCAGGGTTTGGGAGGCATGTCTCTTAAAGTTTGTGGTAAAACTCAGATATCAGTCGCTGGTATTCGCTCCCCTCTAGAAGTTGTCGTCTGCGACACACTGCCGCATGACATGATTTTGGGAGATACTTCCCTGCGAAATGGCAGAAGTATCATTGATTTGGCTAACAATGAATTAACATGGTATTCTAAGAAATGGCCATTAAAACAGCATACCAAAAGTGGCTACGCAAGCATTGGTCCTATTGCACCAGAAACAGGAAATTCCAAAATTAACCATTTTAATACGTCAAAACGCGGATTGTTTCTCAGCACGGGGTGAGCGAAACGGCGCTTGTAACACAAATGCTTTACGCATCAAAACACATGGCCCACCCATATGCCAGAAAGCGTATCGCATGCCTTTAACCAAACGTGCAGTTGTTGACCAGATGCTTCAGGAAATGCTACACGATGAGATTATTCGCCCTAGCAATTCTGCATATAGCAGCCCGATTTTACTTGTTCCGAAGAAAGATGGTGATTCACGTTTATGTGTTGATTATCGCAAGTTGAATGCTGTCACCGAACAAGACGCATACCCCTTGCCGATAATACAAGACATATTCGATTTAGTTGGAGGTAGTTCCATCTACTCCACACTCGATTTAAAGTCCTCCTATTGGCAGATGCCTGTAGCGGAGGCCGATATACACAAAACTGCTTTCAGGTGCCACGCCGGCCATTTTGAATTTACCAAAGTGCCATTCGGCCTCAAATCGGCTACAAATTTCTTCCAGAAAGAAATGAATACAATCTTGGCTGATTTAATCGGGAAGTGTGTTTTTGTGTATATCGATGACATTTTAGTTTTCAGCAAAAATGAGACGGATCATATTCGTCATTTACAACTCGTTTTTGACAGACTAAGAAATGCGGGGCTCAAACTAAAACCAACTAATTGTGCGTTTGGTTTGCCGGAGGTTAAATTGTTAGGTTACGTTCTTAATGCAGACGGTATTAAAACAGACCCAGACAAAGTAGCAGTAATTGCTAATCTCTTACCGCCGACTACGGTTAAGGAAACACGGTCCTTTTTAGGAATGTGTAATTACTATCGAAATTCCTTACCAAATTATGCGACAGTGGCAGAACCTTTAATCGCCCTGACGCGGGGGAATGTCAGATTTACCTGGGATGACCACAAACAAACCGCCTTCGACGAACTAAAACGACTGTTGACGTCATCACATGTGATGGCAGCGCCTGATTTAAACAGACCGTACAAATTATATATCGATGCTTGCGACTATGCCATCGGTGGGATATTGGTTCAGGAAACAGTTGACGGCATCGAGAAAGTTATACAGTATGTGAGTCACACGTTGTCACCCACACAACGCAAGTGGGCGACAATAGAGAAAGAAGCATTTGCGGTCGTTTTTTCAATCCTGAAGTTACGGTGTACTGAAAAATCGCGTCTTGAAATATATGGTCGATTTTCACGAGTGCGCATGCGCGGTGCCCTATATGGGTCACTTTGAGTCACGTGCAAATTTCCCGGCAAGCCTACTGAAATATTCGGTCGTTGTGTTGCAGCGTTTGTCTTGTCTTGTCTTGTTGCAGCGCTACGGTAAGTTCCGAATGCCATTGGAATTACCTTTTGCATTGTACTAATGTATTTTGACATGTACACATGTATGGTTAGAGCTATGGTTTAACGTGGTTCTAGTTGATATACTTTGACCAACTCAAATATAAAAAACGCGCACCTAGTAAACACGTGGTAACCAAACCAGTGCCCGAGGCACTTCTAATTCTACGTGGTTGATCAGCATTGTCCATAAGTCTGTATTTTTACTCCGGTGTGTGTGTGTGTGTGTGTGTGTGTGTGTGTGTGTGTGTGTGTGTGTGTGTGTGTGTGTGTGTGTGTGTGTGTGTGTGTGTCTATGTGTGCGCGCGCGCGCGCGCGTGCGTGTGTGTGATTTATACCTACAATATTGTAATTTTTCAGTTTTGAACGATGTCGATGGCTGTGCCTGTGTGGCTGTGGCTGTGGGTCTGACTGCGGATTCACCACGCTTCGATCACATATTTTATTTCCTTGCAAATGGGTTCTGCCACACGTCCGTTACCAATACATTTAGAGCCAGTATGCAGCGATCTGCAAATAAGTTTCGTTTGAGAGGTATGTGCAGTCATTGATATTTGATTTAGCTGACTTACGCAGATTGTTTTCATAGCGGAGGATCTGAAATAGAGTTGAGCTGTGCTCAGTCACAGGAGTCCGTGCTTTAGTTCCATCATTCAATATGATCCCATCATATTTATGTTACAAAAATGTTGCATCTTAGCGCATTTTGAGGGCCAAATAGCACCCTGGTATGTGCCATGGAACTAAAGCACTGAGGTATCAAATTTAGGCAAAACTATAGTTATAATGGCGAAATCGAGGTACACAAGTCCCCTATAATTTGTAGTCGCCTTGACTATTGCAAGTCACTGCTAAACAATGTTTCTAAAAAGGACTTGGGTAAGCTCGAAGGAGTACATAATTGTTTGGCATGTGTTGTAATCAAAGCCCCTCGTTTCTCAACATCACTTCCTCTACTTAAACAGCTCCACTGCCTTCTGGTTGTGTATCGAGCCAAATTAGCTACCATTATGTATTGTGCCCTTTCTACACAACAACCACTCTACTTGGTTAGTTTCTTGCATTTTTCAGATATCCCTAGGAATCTAAGATCATCTGTGCCACAACAACTTTTTGTCCCCAAAACTGATATTGACATTGACAAATGTGCTTTCTCTGCATGGCAGCATGGGTCATATTGAGTCATGCAAGTTTCCCAGTTAGAAAATAAACAGACAAAACAAGCACCATCGTACGATGAATCTATATATTTCATCCAGTATAGTAATTATACAATGATTATTTCTTAAGTAAAAAATTTTAAGAAACCAAATGTTTTGTCTAAGTACTGAAACATTCGGTTATCTATTTCCACTTCTGCACATACGACTTCTGTGCCAACCTGATATTTCAACAACAAAAGGTTTCATTACAGCACCTATGAGCTCAGATTCCTGGGGACGCAGGCGCATTAAGTTCATTATATTATCATTATCACGTACCACACTGATCTATGAAATAATCATTAGCAATTATTTGTAGAACGTTCATCTGCATGTAGAGCTTATCAATTTATGACCGACAATTTGCACACAAGTATTGGGACAAGCATTCTTCATGTTATTTGTCTCCAGTAGTTAAAAATATATTTTGAATATTTATATAATATTCACTAATTAATGGATAGTGTGTGTTGCAGGGGGAAAGTTGTGTTTTGTGGCAAAAGGAGGTCTGCGGTTGGTGCTGCGCAGCCGTACTGAGATCGAGGCAGCACTTAGAGAGTGCCACGATGATCCGGGCAATGGGGGTCATCGGGGCGTGACGGTTACTTTGAAAAAACTGGAGGTCACGTACTACTGGACTACGATGGCAAAAGATGTGATATATTGGGTAAGTTAAACATACTATCTTTATAAATGTAATTGGAGCACAAATTGCCATAACAGCATGAGTAATATGTTAAACCTGTGTAGTGTTACAGAGACTATGCCACTATGTCATAACTTTATTGTACTTTGCTAGTGCTGGTGAAACTATTACATCATCGGGTAATGACGTCAACAATTTAGCATTGTGATTATTTTTTTCAGACTTTATAATTTGTATAGTGAATTTATCAAAATGTCTTCTGATTCATTCTTTCAGTGATTAAACTCGCATTCTGTGTTGCATAATATTTATAGTGAATTTAACATAATGTCTTCTGATTCTTTTCTATTTCACATTGTAGGTGAAAACGTGCCAGCACATGCACAAAATGAAGACTGTGGCTCCCGAGCTTCAGCCCATCAAAACAGATGGTACCTGGGATGTAGTAGGTATCGACCTGATGGGGCCTTACTTCGAAACAGAACGGGGCAGTAAATACATTTTCACTGCGACTGATTTGTTTTCCAAGTTTGTCTTTGCAAGGCCGATTAAGGTACTAATAGCACTGCACAGTTCTGTTTGGCTTTCAATCATATTGTGTGTCCACTCCTATATGCACAGTTTATTACCGACCTTCACACATCCATTTATGGACATGGTAAATGACACTATAGGCTAACTTTGTTATCAGCCCTCACTGTAACCAATTAAACTGACTTTCTTCAAATACTATTGCATTTATATTTTATGCATTATGCAGTCTCTTTTCTGCGGTACTGTACATTTGACAGTGTTAACATTGATGCTGTTTTGGGCAATATTATATAGCTTCCTGGCTTCCCTTGGACGAATGCTTTATATGTGGATTACAGTATATGTATCTGTCATGGCAAATGTACAATAATGTTCAGTGATGAATTCTGATTGACAATGACAGAGCAAAGCTGCAGGGGATGTCAGTGCTGCCATCATTGACCTCTTCTATTCCTACGGGCCACCACAACGCGTCCTGAGCGACCAAGGTCGTGAATTCATAAATGAGGTTTGGCACAAATACACAACTGAATTTGCTTTCAGCCCAATAACATTG
This sequence comes from Lamellibrachia columna, assembly GCA_963662155.1. NCBI lineage: Eukaryota > Metazoa > Annelida > Polychaeta > Sabellida > Siboglinidae > Lamellibrachia > Lamellibrachia columna. The sequence continues at coordinate 50,392,067 of OY759261.1, forward strand.
TTTTCATTTCAAGTAAAATTGAATCCACAATTTATCATTGCCGATTAGAACAACGGGATGACTTATTATATGTGAAACTACATTATGTTGGATTGATGCATTATAAAAAAAAGTGTGTAAATGGATTTTTGGAGGTGCGAGAAAAAAAAATTTTATTCTAAAAAATTAAGTTATGTTTTCTTATTGTATGCATAGGGGGATATTTTCCATAAAGTGTTCAAGTTTAATATGCATTATTTTTGTTGTAACTGTTACTTAAAGTCATGCCTGATTTTCATCGCTCTTAGTGGGAGCAATCCATGGTAAAATTTTCGTTAGCCTGACTAATTCCGGCTTGAGAGGCAAGACACAATTTTTACTAAATGTACACTATAACTCGTATAATTATAAGGAGTGCAGCCAGGAGCCTTAAGATCTTACACAAAAATAATTATCATTCGTTAAAACAAAAGTAGTGTTGTCAAATTGCTTTTACGTATACATTTTAGGAATTGCAGTCACATTTATATTTATACATCAAACTAAGTGCTACGTATCTCTACAAATGATATTTGATCTGTTTTTAGGGCAGGCCGCGTTCCAGCGAAGTATGCACGACATTGTGCAGCACTGAGGGGACAACGCCTTAGACTATTGACCGATTATGCTGCCCTTGCCTCTGCATGTCCTGGGGTAAGATACCAAACAATGCTATTGAGATATGTTATAGTGAAACATTTGCTCTTGAAATATATGGTACATTTTCTCTTGTGCAGGTGGGCCACCTCGTCCAGTATTTGCCAAAATTGCCACCTCACAGCTATTTCTTGTGCTCATATTTTTTCTGTTTATTAAAAATAAATTAACAAATAAAAAAGTTGCGAAAGCATCACTAAAGTAAATAGCAGGTCGTGTATGCATTAGATACCTTATCCAATCTATCAGTGTCTATGGGCTTGCCTTGGACATCATGCACTTTGAAGGGTCAGAACAAAAGTGAGATTGACAAATGGTCAAATTGTAAAGTTTTTATTTCAGTTTCCTTTTAACTTCAATGGAAAACACTATTTTGAAGTTAGGATCGTTGTGCTTTATTTGTTCTATCTATACCTTCCTTTCTTTTTAATAACCTTTCGGTTATGATGCATTGCTTATAGATGGTATTTATTAAATAATTTATTGCCGACACATTTCACGTTTTAGGTTGTGGAAACACTGCTCATACAGGCAAAGAGGGCATGTGAGACAACAATCATAACAGGGTTGTACTCCACCGAAACCCTGTATCTGGTGCCAGACAATTTGAGGAAATTGTCATCTCTGTAAGTTACAAGAATAAGGGTAATTTATCTAATTATAGGTGGATACATTTATGTACAAGATATGGCAGTTGCTACTTTTTTTAACTCTGTACATCATGTGTTACGAACACCTAGATTATGAAGCTTTTAAGGTGTAAGCCTATGTGAATAGCCTATTTGAATTTCATATTCAAAATAAAGAAGGTCCACGAACGGATTAAAAAATCTGCATGTCATTGACACATTGCTAACTTCAAGTAACAAATTCACAAAGCAACACACTTACAATAGAGGTGTTATTCTAACAGTATTCCTTGAAGACTACTGGGTCAATTTAAATAATGCAAATGGGAAATAGTGCAGTCGGTGAACATTTTATGTGTTAATTGTATGTTTCTTCTGTATTAGGCTGTGCAGGATTTCTCATTATAATAATAATAACATTTATTTTGTTCAGCACCACATCCAATATTGTTCACAGCGCTTTACAGTTGCATTATATGTGTTATTCATTCCATTGCAGCGCATCGTACAAGAGGCTTGTTGTCGAACCATTTCTGTTTGGTCAAACACTTCAAGCCCTTGGCCTGAAAGAAGAACACGCCAATGCAATCGTTGGTTAGCCGGATGTGACACTGTTGATTGCACTAAGCCTCGTTATGTTAATTTGTTGTCATTTGTATTCGCTGCCGATTGTGTTGACTTAGCAGATCCACTCTTTGATTGAGTCGTCTTATAAATAATGTTATGTAAGACTTCAAATTGTTGCACTGGTGTGCATGAATAAACTGTGTGACAATTGATTTGACGTTTACTTCTACTCAAATAATGCACTCACAATCTAGGATAAATATGATCAATGCTAAACATGTATCATTGGGCATAATAATACAATTATTACTATTATATTTATGAAAGCCATTTAAATAAATTGTACCTATTCATTCATGACTCAAACATACACATATTCTCTCCCAATTCATTACAGTGTGATATAAATGGGGTATTGTCAATATTTAGGATCCTAAGCCTGTTGGTCTACTCACTCCAAACTGAATATGCAGCTGCCATGGCATTTTTAATATACAACTATGCGGCAACACAATTTCTGTGTATAAAATATGCAGTACACAACACCATAACGCTGAATGCCAATACCATACAATACCCATTAACATGTTTTACAAATTCGATCCAGTCAATCAAAAATACAAGGACAACTAAAAAATTAACAAGCACAATTGCACGGTGGATCTATAGATTTCACCCAATATAGTAATTATACACTAATTATATCCTTAGTAAATTAATTATCTGATGCATGCAACATACAACGTTTAATTGAACTTAACTTTGCACAATCATGTGCATAATTACAGTTATCAACTTATAATGAACACGAACTATACAACAGGAAATAACAGTCATTCCCATATTCTTAAATGTAGGCTAATTGCAGTGACATTATGATTAGCCCCAACTATTCATGCATAAAAAATCAATCAACCAATTCACTATTATTAATCCTAAAAGGATAGTTATTTTACAGCTCATGATCTCATTAAAAAAATCTAATATATATATATATATATCATGTAAAAAACATATTAAGATGTGAAAATAGTCGTATGTATTTTTTTTATTAATACAATTTAATGCATTCATGTATACATGTATAATAAATTAGTATCAAAAGCAAGCTTTACATTCAACTGGCAACATATAACAGTCAAATATTTCAGACCAAACGTTTTGTTTATGTAGCCTACTGGATATATCGCCTACTGAAATATTAATTTTTGTTTATTTGTTTCCTCTCGTGCATTTCAGCACAGGTCATAAGTCAAAAACTACCAAATATTTCAGCGACCAAATATTTCGTGTAAGTAACGAAACATTCAGTTATCTATTTCCGGTCGTGCGCATACGAGTTCTGCGCCGACCAGATATTTCAACGACGCGATTTTTCGTTACAACGTCCATACTTGTATGGCGCTCAGTTTAACGTCTACACAGATCACAAACCCTTACTAAGTCTGTTCAAAAAAGCTTTTAACAACACCAAAATACAAAGGTGGGGTGTGTTACTGGCCGAGTATGGAACGACAATTTCTTATCGCACTGGCCGTAATAACATCAGAGCCGATATGTTGTCACGAATAAGACAAAATGACCACAGTGACATTGCCGTGTTTGATATTGATGACGTGGACGATCGAGACACGATAACAACTGATGACGACATTTCTGATCTCCTGCCCTTAATCCACGACGGAATAGACCTCCACGCAGTCGCTTTAGCACAACACAAAGAGTTCCCGGAGATATGGTTAGTTGCGGATACCGATGATGACTATGACATTAATTGTTAACGGTGTATTGTACAGTGTGAGACCTCCTTACATACACGCCCCGTCGTATCACCGATTGATTCTCCCAACTGCCTACCGCCAGACAGTTATAGACCGGGCCCACAAAGAATGTGGCCACCAGGGTCATTGGAAGATTGTACGACGTCTTACGGAAGCATACGTATGGCCAGGAATGCGTAAACACGTTCAACAACGTGTAACTTGGCTGTTACCGGTCTCTCTTAACTGTCTCACGTCAGGACCTTCTACCTACTTCATTCAGCAGTCAGCCCTGACGTGATGTCGAATAAGACAACTCATACACGTTGGTGTATTATCTAGGTTCGACCTACAGCGTAGGCTTTTATTGTTCCATAGGTTACAGCGCTACTGACACATACAGATACAATTGCAAGTTGCCGATCATCTCCCTTGGTACCGGGAGATGAGAGATTTCGTGAGATTCTGTCGGCTCTCTCGGCTCTCTCTCAACCCAGTAGGCAAGCTGGTCTCTACTTATAGTTAAGTTGGAAACATGGGTATGCTTCCCATCACGTACGCCAGTCACGCTCTTCACGTAGACCCTTCTGTATTGAAATGTCTAAATAAAATATATGTTGTGCACCTCTATTGTCGGAGAAGCTAAGCTGGGAATTCGTAGTACTCGTAATTCAAGTCTCATCTATAGGTATGACATCCGTACCGCTGGTCAATGCACCATTAATCACCTTTCCCCGGTTCGACGATCTGTCGTGTCGGCGAGTGTTCAATAGAGCATTGAGACTCAGCATGATTCAGCGATACGTATTGATGTGTCTACATAAATTATATAAATGGTGTGCACTCCTGTTAGAATTCATATATTGCTCTGCTTATCATATATACACGGTCTGCTCTTTACATTACTCCCTCCGGCACAAGCTGAGACCTCGTATCAGCTTAAAAAAAGAAAAAGTAAAAGAGCACAACCGTGTAAGTCAATATATTGAAGTAGGTAAAACGCAAACTATCATTTACCCAACACTAAACAATTACAATATCGACCCAACACCATACAATGGAAAAAAAATTCAATAAATGCAAAAACCACACATGTAGGTATACAAGAAGCAACAAATTCAAAAACCACACATGTAAGGATATAGAGAATTGTCACCAGCTAACCTTACCTAATCATACAGTGACATGCTACACCAAATAAAGAAGTAAAACTAAACATCCAACATGAAACCATAATAACATAAATGTAAATATTACGTTTGTGTTTCCTGTCACATGGAAAAAACAACACGTACTGGCGCCCGAATAACCATGAGCGACATGCAAGCAGCAGAATACGGCTGCCCAAGGCCGTGTAAAAGAAACATGTTACAAGGCGTATCAATTTATAAAAACAATTCCGCTCCTGGGGTATACTGTCCCACTCGGCGGCTAGCCTGTTAAAATAGGTCCTAAGTCGGCTGGTGGTAAAATCTTCCGTCAGCAATCCGCTTTCCAACGCGGCACGCTGTCTGCGATATAGGTCCCGCTGATGAAACCAGAAAATATAAGCTTTCCACGGCCGACAAGCACTGATCTATTCGCAGACTAACGCGGACACGTTCAAATGTGATCGTGGAAATGGCTGTCCACGTCGGCATGTGTCCGTGCAATTTCGAAATGTAAACCTCAATGTCCCGGATATGCTTGCCATTGAGGCGGACCTCCGCAAACATGTGATTTACCACAGTCACGAGTTCATTGGTGTTATGAATCACCCGTTGATTGTCAGAACGTACCTGTTGGATCCAACGCCTAGTCGTGTCCAACTGTGCCTCCGTCGCGATCCCAAACACTTTGTTGAGAATGGTGCCACCGAGGTCAGAGAACCCACGTCGAACCCGCCGACCACGCGGAATCGAGTGCGGAATCTGATCTTCAATAGCATGTAAGCGTTGTAGCCATGACCATCTGGTCACATTGGGAGCGCGGAGGTCGACAAGCACAGAATGGATGCGATATGAGCTGTTGAACCAGGACGACAATCAACGTCCACGTGGCAACGTGACCACGGGTTTCACGGCCTCCGGTCACGAGGATACCATCGGTTTTAACAACGTATAACACGTTAATAAATTTCCCCAGCCACTGACTGATATTTGCAGTCAGGAATCGGGCTGTAACAATTCCGTGGATTAACCCAAATCCACAAGACAAACACCACGCGACATACTCTGCTGTAATGTCAAGTTACCATTAAGCAGTTATCTTGTATGCCCCGAGAGTCTAGGCGTCCCTAGACGAATCCTTCCTGTTGGCGGACAGTTCATCTGCCGGCAACAGTAACGCCCTAGTAACGGGTAACCAGGAATACGTGGTCACGACCCTTGGTAACCATACCTAATCAGACATAATAGTACTGATCAAAATTGGGTGCCCCAACATATCCTAAAGAACATGTACAAATTACATGTGATCGGTGCAGTTCATGTGCACTACATTTAGCAAACATTTACTACCAGAACATTAACTAATCTGTTTAAATAACGTTCATAATACCATCCTAAGGTATTATGTAGCAGCGAATATAGCATTCATTCGAAAAACATTCAACCTATAGTCAATTAACAACGTCTCAAAATCACTGCATGGTGTTTAACAAGGTGGCCTGCTTTTGTGTAACTACGGAGATGGTTGTGTAACCATGCCCTAGGCTGATGTCTCGATATGCAGTTTCCGTTACTGTACATACGATCACACCAATCCGTCACAATAGGTGCGATGCCCCTACATCTAAACCATGGATAAATTAGTCTTCCCTGTTGTAACGTGATAACATTCATCCCAAACACGTAACAAACAAAGATAATTATGTGCTTTTAGGGCCTAAATAGCCTTACACATAATTCATATCTCAAACAAAGAGGATCATACACATACATGTATCAATACTACCAAAAAAACACCATACAGGATTCATACCAAACTCTATTAATTAAGAGTTTTACAATTTCACTCACCATATCATGTCAGTTGATGATACTAATTATTACATGCATTACGAAAATTATCAACTTTCACTGTTCTGTGCAATGTTCACTGGAGTGCGTGGTTCATTCGGCAATTTGGTGGGCCTGTGTTGTCCACGCGTGGCCACACCTACCGTCCTTTGGGGTCGTCCCTGGATGTTAGAACTCCCAGCCATGCTGCTGGTTGCTCGGGCGGTCTCGCATCATCGCTTGTTGATGACAGGCGCGTGTATAGTGGCCGATTTCTCCGGACACATAACAATGCCGGTCCCTGGGTTGTCTGGCCTGTAACACTGTCACTGTCACGGATAAATCAGTGACAGCAGTGGCGAGAGATTTGACCGTCATCATCAGGACAGCCATCTCCAGGGCAACGGTCGGTCCCTCAAGCGGGATGTTGTGACAAGGCTTACCGGCTCTTCGGGGTCGGGAGCGGTCTTATCGCGGCGCACGGTGGCCCAAACTAGTCGACGAATGCCTCGAAGAATGCGGACGGACAGGGCAGGGCAGGTGTACCGGGACTGTCCTCCCCGTCCAGGCAGGTGCCATCACTGGATGCTGTATCGTCATCTTGTCGATCTTCTGGGACGTGCAGTACTAGTCAGTAGCATAAAAAAAATGATAGCGGGCTCGTCATTGTAACTTACATCGTGCCGTGTAGATTTCATCGCAGCGTATGTAGTGTCAGCAGCGGTCGCCGTTATAACAGACATTCTGTTCTTCCGTAGTCGCGCTCGCCATTATAACTTTAGTGATAAAAAAAAATGCTGGCGCTCTCGTCATTGTAACTTCAATGGTAAAAAAAAATCCTGGCTACGCTCGCCATTGTAACTTGGCTGTTACCGGTCTCTCTTAACTGTCTCACGTCAGGACCTTCTACCTACTTCATTCAGCAGTCAGCCCTGACGTGATGTCGAATAAGACAACTCATACACGTTGGTGTATTATCTAGGTTCGACCTACAGCGTAGGCTTTTATTGTTCCATAGGTTACAGCGCTACTGACACATACAGATACAATTGCAAGTTGCCGATCATCTCCCTTGGTACCGGGAGATGAGAGATTTCGTGAGATTCTTTCGGCTCTCTCGGCTCTCTCTCAACCCAGTAGGCAAGCTGGTCTCTACTTATAGTTAAGTTGGAAACATGGGTATGCTTCCCATCACGTACGCCAGTCACGCTCTTCACGTAGACCCTTCTGTATTGAAATGTCTAAATAAAATATATGTTGTGCACCTCTATTGTCGGAGAAGCTAAGCTGGGAATTCGTAGTACTCGTAATTCAAGTCTCATCTATAGGTATGACATCCGTACCGCTGGTCAATGCACCATTAATCACCTTTCCCCGGTTCGACGATCTGTCGTGTCGGCGAGTGTTCAATAGAGCATTGAGACTCAGCATGATTCAGCGATACGTATTGATGTGTCTACATAAATTATATAAATGGTGTGCACTCCTGTTAGAATTCATATATTGCTCTGCTTATATATACACGGTCTGCTCTTTACAAACGGTTACGTCAATGTGCCTTATGCTTGACACACAATCGCCATCCTCAGCGTCACCCAATAGGACAAATGCCTTTTGGTTCATACCCCATGGAATTCGTCGCCGCCGACCTCATTGGCCCGTTTACCGAGTCTCATAATGGCAACAAATACATTCTCACCATAATCGATTTCTGTACCGGTTGGGCCGAGGCCATACCGATTCCCACCAAATCTAACCAAGCAGTTTGGGACGCGTTTTCAAACGGTTTCATCTGCCGTCATGGCGTTTGCCGTGTTCTTTTGACATACCATGGAGCTGAGTTTACAGCTTTAGCTTTCGAACGCTACCTAAGCCAGATAGGTATTGAACATCGCATGTCCACTCCGGCACATCATCAATCTAATGGTAAAATCGAAAGATTCAACAGGACTCTTAAACAAATGATCCAGAAGGCTGTAAACAATCAACCCTCCCGATGGGAAGATTTGTTAAATGATGTTCTATTGGCATATCGTGCGTCCGTTTCGACGACTGCTGGTTACACGCCGCATTTTTTAATGACAGGCAGACATTTACGAATGCCTATGCAGAAGGCATTACGCGCTTCCAATGAAAACGAATTTGGGAATCGGTTGGACACGCTAGCTACAGCGTTAAAGATAGCTCGTTCTATGACAGAAGACAGTCGTAAACATAACAGAGACAGATTAGCTCAGAAAGCTAAGGCACACGATATTTCGCCCGGCGATTCAGTAATGATTAAATCCGAAGAACGTTTAACATTAACTGCCAGGTGGAATCCTAGATGGACCGTCACACGAGTCCGAGGCCCTGTTATTTATGTCCACAATCAGCAGACGGGAAAGTCAAAAGTTCTCAATGCGGAGAAAGTCAGAATAGTAGACCCGAATCAAAACTGAGACACATGCAATCCTAGACCCGTACGTAAACAAGCCCGGCCGGCCCAACCACGCCGTACGAGGTCAGACACACCCCGTGACGCTGATCCCGTTGATCCCAACGGGTCGTCTAATTACCATCTGGGACAAAGTGGCCACACTACACAACGCGGTATAGCACCAGACACCCCACATCTGGATGACCCAGATAGTCGCGACCAGCCGTCTCGTTATCGTCTGGGCCACAACGAGGACAGGAGTCATCGGGCGTATTCTTTTTGCCGTCCGCGGAGCCACCGGAAGCGGAGAATGCGGAGAGGTACAAAAAGAATAGCCTTGGGAGAGGGTAGCAACCGCCTTGTTATCGCCCATAAACAACATGGACGCAGAAGCACTAGCCATCTCAATTGTGAGCGATGTTTTTCTAAGCGACAATGACGACGACGACCTTAAATATGCCAGATATGCACACGAGTTCACAGTATCTGCTGTGATGTTGTAAGTTAGTAGTATTTATTAAAATGGTATGTAATATTGTAATAAATAAACACGTTGTTTATAACTTCTGAGCCTATAGGCTAGGGCTAGGTTAGGCCGCATATGTTAGTTGCACCACATTAGTTCTTTTTTTTTGTGCGGCACTTTATTATGATGTATGCCTATGTCATATGTTATTGTTTGTATCCATCCTTTGTAACGTTCATCATTTTAAGATTAACATGCAATGCATACTAATACAAAAATAATAACGTCACTTTTCTTCATTTACAGGTAGCAAATAGGGTTGAAAAAGTCTCATGGATACTGAAAAAAATAATAAAATTAAGATATGTAAAATAAATTTTACATCACTTATTAATAGGTGTTTCAGATTTGTTATTCTTTTACACATATTACATTGTTTTATATCTTCATAAGTTTTATTATTTCAGTCTGAAGGTGGCCGCCTACCATTAAATCAAGGTAATAAAGCCTATAATTTATAGCATATTTTAAATAAATTTTACCCAAAAAAATGTTGGGGGTTCCATGCAATTTCTATATGTGCATTACATTGATAATATTATCATATACATGTACATGGAATCTCTTAACTTATAATATGTAATTAAATACATGTAATTTGTTTCACATTTATATGTAGCTATTTGCATACAGTAACTATGATAATTACCCAAACATGTGCTTATTTAATCTTATGCCCCACCAAACAGGTTCCGTGATGATCATACCCGCGTGTGGTACACAAGAAATGTCATCCCCTATTATTTGCCAGCCGACTTTGTGGCAATGTTCAGAATGCGGCCCACAACGTTTGAAATGGTCCTGCGGCAGCTAGGGGCTATGGCCATTGCCCCGGTGGAAGGAGGCCCCGGCAGACCCACTGTGCCATTAGATGAACAGCTGCTTACTACCCTAATGTTTTTAAGGAGTCAGCAGAAAATTCGTGACATTGCTGATACATTTGGGCGAACCGATTCATGTTCTTTTAAAAGTCGCAAAAATATAACAAAGTTGCCCACACAGAGCTTAACGCATCAAGTTATAAAGTGGCCAGAACATGCACAATATCTAAATATGTCAACGGTATTTAATACTAATGGCTTTGAAGGTATTGGTGGCTGCATCGATGGCACACATATTAACATACCTGCCCCAGCTGTCGATGATGCCTCTTACTTCAACAGGAAGCAGACACATTCCCTGTTGTTACAAGCTGTTTGTGATGCTGATATGTCATTCACGCATGTTCTGGCTGGGTGGCCAGGTAGGGTACACGACAGTCGGGTCCTAAAGAACTCAGATATTTGGAATCCGATTGGACCATCCATACCAGCCGGGTATCATTTACTGGGCGATGGTGCATACCCACTTAAAACTTGGCTGCTGACATCTTACAGAGACAATGGTCATTTGTCTTGTGTGCAACTATGCCTTAATAACAAACTGTCTGCGAAACGCCAGGTTATTGAGAGAGCTTTTGGTCATTTAAAGGGTCGTTTTCCAAGATTGAAATTTTACAGGTGCAAAAACATTCATTACAATGTGTTCACAATCATCAGTGCGTGTGTTCTGCACATCATGCTTGTTGGTGATGAAGATATCTCTGAGTTCTTCGATGATGATGATGGGAAGGGTGGAAGTACGCCTACAGATCACCAGCCAACACACACCACTGATGATGCTGCACAGAGGAAACTTGCTGCAATTGCAAAAAACATTTTCCAGCCATAAATTTGCAATTGCACAAAATGTTTTATGACATCACTCATTATTACAATAACTTTGTTCACAGTTTCTTGTTGAAACATGTGAACATTCCATTATGAATGTTTAAAAACATGTTTTAAACATTGTTTATAGTTTGCAAGTTATCCTTATTTCTTGTTTACTACATACATATGTAAATATTGCCATATTATGTATTATTTGCTTTTGTCATTATTGTAAACCATAATGCAGACAAGTAAACATGTGTACATGTTTTATTACAATGAATGAGTATTACATGTAACGATGACATATATTGAACAATACATTCATGTATACATACGCAATTGTTATAGCAATGTTTAGTTCAGGAATTCTTAAATATGTTATGGAAAATGTACTATGAAAAATATGTGCAATAAAAATTAAATTAAGTAATTTCAAGTTGTTTTACCCTTTCATTTAATTATGACACAAACAGTTAACAAATAATTAATATTGAAATGTAAAAACATAAATTGTTCTTGTTAAAATAACACAAAAATATTTAATTGAACAACATAACACTTTCATTTAAATATATTTAATAAATTAAAATAACATACACCTTAACAAATGCGTAAATCTTTTGAAACTAAAGTATATTCATAAATTAAATTAACATATACTTGTTAATAACATGTATACATCTCTACATGTATAATAAGTAAAAAAAACAATGTATTATACACAAAATTTATTGCTTGTTGCAACAAAGAAAAATCATGAAAAATTATTTTATTCCTTTACACAATATAGCTTGTATTAATAAATATGACAATGTTAAATAAATTTTTTTTAAATAACACGTTTTAATAAGAATAGTTCGAGTGAAGGACAGCAACAAATTCACATGGACATTATTAAAACTATGTTATAATAATCGTGTGCCAATACGAAACAAATACATTTATAGAATAAGTAATAAAAAAAACTTTGTAATAAAATATTTAAAAATACAATTGTGATAAAAAGCAAAAAATTTATGAATTCATCATTTCAGCATGAATAAATATAATAAAATTTTTTTTGGTTAAATGAAAATTGGTCATAAGATTTATTCATGTTTTTATTATTATTGTGTCCTGTTTATTCTCTTTTGTTTAGCGTCTCAATTAGTTTCTCCATCATTGCTAATTTTTCTAAATGATGCCTTTCCCTCTGTATCCTTGTCTGTAGTTGTTCTCGCTGAAATGATGAAGCCATTTCCTGAAGATGTTGCATTACATTTAATTTTACTGTTTTTTCTTTTTTTGTTGCTTTTCGTGGTGTGAGATTGTTTTGTTCATCACTAGAAGAGTGAGCATGTGGTACCTGACTGGACTGTACCACTACAAGTGGTACAACATCCACACTCTTGTCCAAGAAAGATAGTTCTGCATGGAATTCATGTTTTCTGTGTAATTGTCCAGAAGTTTTGTTACTGTCCTTCACTCTCTTATACGAATAAACGACAGTTTTCCATCGCCCCCTAAGTTGGTCATTTGTAAAGTCGTATCCATTGATGTGCATGATATCTTTTACCCTTTGCCACATGCCATTGTGGCAAATAACCTTTTCGTCATTGTCATCGTACATATTCGTATGCACAATGTCTATGAGAAGCTTGGTTCCAGCATTGGTCCACACTGTGCCTGCATGCAAAAGAAATAGCAAATGGTTAATTGTATAATTAACAAGCATTTCATTTAATTTTTAAATTTACACCTCTAATTATGATACACAGACAGTAATTATTTTTGATTTTGAAGTGATATAATATAACTATAAAGTATTATCGCGAGTTTACATACAGATGTGTGTGTGTATGTGCATGATATGGTAATGTTTAATAACATGAGTGGGTTATGTTATGAATGAAAATGTTATTAATATTTTTTTTTATTAGTAAAAATACATTTTCACTCACGTGATGGTAATGTATCTTCTGAAGTGCTAGGTGATGATACGCTGTATGACTGTGGTGTAGGCGAAGGTCTTGTGAGGGTAGATGTCGGTGTGAGTACTGTGTAAGATGATCGATGAAGGGATGGTGTTCTGCACGGAGTATATGTCTGTTGTGTAGGTATGGTAGTGGTTCTGAAACAAATATGAGAAGGAATTAATAATTAATTGAATAAAACATTGAGCATACTACATTTAAATTATATCATTAAATAAATAGTGATCAACACTAGCTTATTCATTAATGCATACCATAATTTAAAACAACACAAAATAATAAAGTTAACTATCCTTGTCTATCAAATATATTCCCTGGCCACTTACGACATTGTGTGACCGTAATTCAGACATCCAACAGTCTGTAGCTCCTGCATACCAAATCCAAAATTGTTTTCTCTACATTTCTATATATTTATACTACTTTGACTAATCTACAACGAAAGATGATTAAAGCTTCTATCAATCAATCAAGTGAAATGTATTGCACAGAGGCATATTACAATATTTAGAAATGTCTAATTTTGACAAAACTCTACCATCATGTCAGTGGAAGATAAAAGCGGCAGGTAAGAAGTGTTCGAAATTGTTATGGTAACGTTTTCTTATAATCATGCAAAACACTGACATGGTCACCAATGCAACGGGAAATGACTAACAACTGTACGCTGATCTATGTGTGTGTGATGGCGATAATACAGAAAAACCGTTATTTTATCTATTAGAATAATCAACATACATATTTACATGCTTATTAACGTATATTATACATGTGAAATAAACAGTATTGCGTTGTCACGTTTTCACAGCAAACAGAAAACTACATATTTCATTTTATCTTTTGTACAAATATCACTTACCCTTCGTTGTATTCAGCCATGTTTCAAGTCACGTGACCGGAAATTCTCCGATCGCGACATGCCCCGCAGGCGGCGAGGTCGGAGCAGTCCGGACAGCTTCTCCGGTCTGTTCTATTTGACGCGGAGAGATCACGTGACCTCTCCGCGTCAAAAAGAATAGCACTTTTCGCTCCGCGGATAGGTCGGAGAGACAAAAAGAATACGCCCATCCTCTGAGACTATCACGTGTGACAACACACACAACGCCACGTAAACATGGGACCCGCACGCTAAGGAGTTTGTCCCGACGCGGACAGCTGGCTGCTGACCAGTCTGACGATGAACTCGAGGTGGACCTTGAAATTAAACACTTCAGAAAACGGAAGAGCGATGCGCCCACAGAGTTCTTGCAGAAACGCGCTAGGCAAGAATGCATTGCTTTAGTCATGGCCTTTACACAGTAATCACATACACACACATATACATAAATTATTATATTACATTCCACATGAAAGAAAAATAATCACACACACGTATACATATATTCAGAAACAAACCTTATACTGCTCCACTGGTTGAACACACATCAGTTTGCCCTAAAATCAGACATGAGTAGAAAAACAAATACTTATACTAATGACTGAACCGATTAGGGCGCATACCTGTCATTCAGTAACAAGACACCGACACACGCGTCAACCTACCCTATGACACTATACCACCACCCCGATGCTCCGACTGAACGTTCGCGACGTAACACGCAGACTTACGCGGGTGAATAGTGACGGTCTTATTGTACTCGGTGGATCGGACACAAAGCGATTTGTAGCAAATTGGCAAGCTATGGGCGAAGTAAAGAACATAACATTAGATAAATTGTTCGATGATTTAGTGGGTGACACCATTATATGGGGTAGCTACCCAGGCCATGTATCCTGGACTGTTGCAATAATTCTGATATTATGTCTCGTTGCCGTGGTTGTCTACGTGATAATACTGTTGTACAAGAAACAGGAAATTACGGCGCCTACCTTGTGTATGAAACGGTCAATTCGTTCAGAAATTGGCGTGGAAAGTCCCGCTACAGTTTCGCATGTGACACAAACAGGCGACGCCACTGCAACCGTCAGTCTACCTGACGCGTGGCGATCAGCCTCAGTTGATGAGAACTGAACAGGTTGAGCACGTGCTCAAATTCGCTAATTGTAAGCATTTAATTTTTTTAAGACGAAGTGCTGTGCTTTGGCACACTCATTGCGCATTTTTATCTCAAATATAGGTGGCCACAGTAGTAATTATATACCTTTTTCTTATGTAGTTTGTTCAGCATCCTTTTTACGGTTGCTAAGTTTGACTAGGTCGCATAACAGACCTATTCATGTTTTATCTTTACGCCCAGGCCAACGCCTGATGGAACAGCATCTTTATGATGACTGAGTGAAGCGTACGTATCTGTATTATGTAGAGAGTTGGAATTGCATTTAAATATACTTTTGATTTTTGTAAGTACCGATGGTTTCTTTAGTACCGACTATATCCACGGATAGTTTAGAAATTGCGGACACAATTGCACAACTGATAGGATGCAAAGGTCACTTTACGACGATTCGGTAGACCAAATCGAAATGACCAGTGTTCAACTGTATTGACAGCTGACCCTCCCTTATCAGTATTTCGTGTTTGTGTTAAAAACAAACTATCCGGACGTTTGTTTAAAAAAAAAATGGGTTGGGAGGAATGTAAGGTTTGGTCAGCCTAACATTGTAAGAACAGAGATAGTGGTCATTGCCGACATATTTAATAAATAATTTAACGTTAGCATAAAGAAAACCCAGGTTGATACAACTAATGTAAGGCAAGCTACTTCTGGCCAGTTTGCAGCTTTGCTTATTGTTTGTAGGGAGGGGTAGAGTCGCCCCGACTGTAATAATAACTGGACTGTCAAACGGGAGAAATGTTTACCCGATTTAGAATGCAGGCCATAAGAAACTAGTTTAGTTGGCAACTGACCGTCCCCAAGGACACAAGAAGGTCTCCCAGTCCTGGGCGGTTCAGAAGGTGACCCGATACCTTGCATACGACGGTCATTTCCAGCATGTACGGGGATGACGGTTGTATATGGACATCGGCCAATAACGGCTTTCTCGATTTCCTAAAATGGTTAACCGCGCCTCCACTGGGGCGGGGTTCTTCTGAAATCTCTGGTATAAATAGGCCAGAAATAGATTATAAACATAAAACAACGGGTGCGCGCGATATAAATTACCACGCACCTCGTTCAATTTGGACTCAAAATTATCGGCAAGGATGGGCCACGCCGGCCCATACCTACCTTACCATTAGAAAACTAAATTTATTGAAGACTTTTAAATGCTAAATGGGAGAAACAAGAACAATGGTAGAGAGACCAGTGTATATTGTACGACCTACACTTCTACGTTAATAAAATCTTGCGAACCTGGAAGATGCGTTCACGGCTTATTATACCGATCTGATCGTCTGCGGTATTATCAGTAAGCAGCTAGACGATCTGGCGAGCGACAAAGACAACTACTACGCAGCTGTGAGTATTCTCGACGAATGGACGCGCCCTTAAGAGAAGCGAGAATCTTACAACGTGATCTCGGCCTGAAGATAAATGAGTGCCTCAAGTCCACTGTTATTCATCGCGGTGATGGAGGTGATTGATTAGCAGGAAGATAAGTACGAGGGACATTCTCTGGAAGTTGCTATACGCCGACGACCTGGCGGTAGAAGCGAACACTGAAGTAGACATGGGCTGAGAGTTCGTGCAATGTTCAGCAAACATGGGCTGGGAGTAAGTTAGGAGAAGATTCTGAGGGGCTGGGAGTAAGTTAGGAGAAGATTCTGGTGTGAAAGAGTTTTTGGGGGACACTTTAGAGGAGCCGGTTAACGTGGACTGGACACTTGGAACGAATGGAAGGGGACGGCTAACGAAGAGAGCTCTCGGAGTGAAGAGGAAGACTCCGATTGAGACGGGAGGACTGTGTGAAGCGTGATTTGTCGGGTATTGGGGAGGGTAATGGAGAACGAGAAATAGGGGAATGGAAACGGGTGGTGGAGAAGACAGAAACAGGGTCAGCGATGGAAAACAAACAAAAAACCGCTGACCAGTATCGGTGGTATTATTAATTCGCCACGGTTTACTTGACACCACAGCGACGTTTTAAAAGTTGGGCAACAAGTCTGCTAGCTGACAGATGCGTCACGCACGCACGCACGCACGCACGCACGCACGCACGCACGCACGCACGCACGCACGCACGCACGCACGCACGCACGCACGCACACGTTGAAATTATTATTAATCTATTTTGTAAATTTAGCTTGCCAAGGAAGAATGCACGTTGACTTTGGACTGATACATTCAAGTAGCAAATCTTGTAATTTATTGAACGTCATCAGTTGTCACAAGATTTGACATTATCTCTATAATGTACATTACAAAGCATTAGTTATTATTTGCTGTGACAAGATGCACTGACAATATATTGTGAGAAGCTGAACAAATAATAATAAAGTCGTTGGTGTACTTCAGTAGCATTCTTAAACAACTTTATTTCACACTATGTAATATGTATACACATACAAATGTACTACTATGTTCAAACAAACACGAGCTGTGTCTAATTACACATATACTACATAGTTGGTTACCAATATACACGACACAATAACTATCTCCATGCCAGGACAGTCAACAATTCAAACCCACCTGATAACCAATATTCTGAATATTTACTACAGGCAAAACATGTTATCGTTGCAACCTTCGACATTAGTGTAGGAAAAAGTGTACCCCATTACAGGCTAACACGATTTGGCCTACATATTTTCGCCGAAGACAGAATTGCAGAACCTTAGCAAACAATCGACAATGTTACCGTTTGTAAAAATATGTACGGTTAAAAAAACAACTATGTTTATGATGAATCATGTAGGTTGCAGCCGGACTCTGTTAAATTCATATTAAACACTGTGTTGGTCATCGTGACATCAGATCCGGGAAAATAGCTGGAGAGACACACAACTATCAACCGAGACGGGGTTAAATCATGTCTAAAAGCGCAAGGGATCCTACACACACACATATATGTAATGTTTTCCGTTGCACTGCTTCATGGTAACATGGTAAACTAGAGGGTGACTAAGTTTGGCACCCCTTTGCGAGATCATATGTCACCAGCATTTACAAAAATCTAGGTTCGAATTGGGTGGGGGCACATAACCCTCCGTCGCCCCCCCCCCCCGTATACTCAACAGCTCCCGACGCCTATATAGCATTTGTTAAATTATTCCTCTTAAAATATACATCAACACCTAACGAGAAGCTGTTCACACTGTGTAATTATATGTATACACACTCATTGATATGTTAAGGGGAGATATGGCAGCTAGAATTGTTTTTTTTATAAATTACTCAAAATGTGTTTCCTCAGTATTCCAATAGCTTCGTAAGTTTAATATCAATAAAGTTCACTTTTATAACAATGACATACCTCTAAATTAGTTTCATTCATAGATATAGCTTGCATCTGTCATGTTTTCAATGCCGTCAATCAATCTTTCATGGCCATTTAAAGAAATTATATTTTGGCAATGAGAAAGTACAACATTCTGGAATTTTAATTGACATGGTCATCTGGTTTGGATTGTTGTGTTCATCTGCATATTCTCAAAGAAATTTCAATTTGTTTTCCTTTTGTGCAATATATCTTGGGGGAGTAAATAAAAATGTGTCAACAAATGCTAGAATAACAAAACTTTTTAAATTCCCAAGAACAATATTCATAATGTTAGAAATTTAGAGGAGTCCTAGAGTTAACTCGGCCAATAAACGTTGTGAAAGTATTACATAAAAAATATCCATTACTGTTGTAATTTTTAGAGGGGCTATAATTCCTTCATGTGGCGGCCGTTTCGTGTGTTGCCATGGAAACGGGGATCTGGTATAAACATTTTCAACATATATTTTACTCAGAAAAATCCACTCTACAATATGGGAATAACAAATTGCACTAACGATGCAAATAAAATAAATCCTATCCAGGTGCCATATCTCCCCTTAAGTAAAGAGCATGTTATTAACTTGAAGACGTTAGTAAGATACACATGATATGTCTAAACATTCATGCATTTGAACAAAGTAGCTAACAAACATGTATGTTACAATAACGATCCCAATGTCTACACATTGACACTGGCATGATAACTAGTTCTACCCTGAATATTTACAACATACCAAACATGTAATCATTGCAACCCCAGATAGTGATGTCCTACTATAATTGGCCCCACATATTCAGGACAGCAGGTGCTGACAACACATATTTATATGGCTAATCTCAAACACTTGTTAATTTAGAGCAAAAAGTGTATTTACATTATATTTGTTTTATTAGCACATCTTAAACTGTACACTTTATATACTACTTCAACACCTTTCATCTTGTCAACTCCACATGTTTCAGCCACTTCCACTAACTGTTGCTCCAAATTCGCTTGAGATCAACGTCACTGAAAGTTGAATTCTGATGCTGTGACCTTCAATATGTGGAACAAACACAAGACTTTATAAGGCGCCAGCAACAACTATGTACGTTGTGACATATAAGTTAGACTATACATGTGATAATACTTTGTATACTTCACCAGACGTTTAACAATATTACTTTAAATTGTTATAATCAGCACGACCACAAATAAAAAATGCCTACATAAAAACAAACAGATTAATTATATGCAACACTGAGGCAGCCCGTGGACTAGGAACTGAACCGCGCTCTGAGCTATTTATAGACAACGTTGCAACATTGTAGCAGTATCGAGAGCGGGTCAGTGACGGACGAGTGCATTATTGCAGTGAAGGGGTCAAAGGTTACTTTTGTTACATAAACATAACATATATAACTCACAAAAGTCAGATTCTGGTGACAACTGTGTGTCGCAGACGTCACACATCACTGGCAGCGACAACAGCTGATACAGCAGGTGCGGTGATAGTCACTGTTGTCCTCCCAGTCATTGTGTTGTTGGTGGAATAACTCACAGCCACAGTCTTCTGACGGCGGCTTCTGGAGGTACAGGCTACAACAGACACGACACACGTGTTACACTCCGTCGTCTACGTGTGTGTGTGTGTGTGTGTGTGTGTGTGTGTGTGTGTGTGTGTGTGTGTGTGTGTGTGTGTGTGTGTGTGTGTGTGTGTGTGTGTGTGTGTGTGTGTGTGTGTGTGTGTGTGTGTGTGTGTGTGTGTGTGTGTGTGTGTGTGTGTGTGTGTGTGTGTGTGTGTGTGTGTGTGTGTGTGTGTGTGTGTGTGTGTGTGTGTGTGTGTGTGTGTGTGTGTGTGTGTGTGTGTGTGTGTGTGTGTGTGTGTGTGTGTGTGTGTGTGTGTGTGTGTGTGTGTGTGTGTGTGTGTGTGTGTGTGTGTGTGTGTGTGTGTGTGTGTGTGTGTGTGTGTGTGTGTGTGTGTGTGTGTGTGTGTGTGTGTGTGTGTGTGTGTGTGTGTGTGTGTGTGTGTGTGTGTGTGTGTGTGTACAAGATATCTACTCACTGTACACGCCACAGTCTCCACCAACAGATCGCCCTCACTCTCCCCCGATAAAAGATCTCCTTCACTCGCCACTGGCCGCGCCGTGAGATGTGATTCCTGCTGAGCCTACAACAAACAGAGACGTCGACGTCACATATTCTCACCCTCGCCTCTCCACCCCACTCACACACCTCACACTAGTGGTCCTGCTACTGGGGTTGATTAAACGGGGTGCACAGAGCCACCCTCCGCCCCCCAACATAATGGTCTCGTCTGTCGTCGACCGTTGATGTGGAAAGTCATTCGTGAAAAATCTGTTCGACGTGTAACAAATGTTAACGATTTATTATTAAAAAGTTATTTGTCGGAAATTAAAGTCCGTATTTAGTCGTTGACAACAACACATTTGGTGACACTAAACAGTCACGTCAATTCTCTGTTTAATGTGTTACGTTAAACGTGAGAGTGTGACAGGTTTTTTTATGAAAAGAGTGTTGTGTTGAATAAAAACAAACTACAAATAAAAAAGACCTAAAGTAATAATTTATCTTACGACACTTGTTGACACGAACTCGGCGGAGACTGTCACCAGAAATTGTCGGTGGGTAGAGCATAACGTGCTCCGTCAGACGGGGTAATTACCCAGTTGATAGAGGAGATTGGCAATGAAATAACACACAACATCAACGACTTACCCGAGGTACCGTAGCCGGGGCGAGTTTGCGGCACCTTCAGCGATGTCGACTGCCATTTCATCGTCAATGTGACAATACCACAACCTACAAATGTCAAGAGTAAAGTGAACACGACACACGTGACACGTGTCATAAATACGTCACTGACAACAGTATTAGCGGAAGACAATTGAGTCGGTTCGTGCGTGTGCACTAAGCAGCGTGTGTATGTGCGTGTGTAACTATGTGACAGTTTCACCGAGTCACCAACAATTGATGTCTCAATATTAAACTAAATCAAGTCAACGTAATTACAAATCTCACCAGAGTGTCTTCAGCTGTCTCAACAGCGACAAACTACGGCCCAGAGCCGCCGCGGCCGCCGAGTCGAAGGTGTTGAAGCTGAGACTGTAAAGTAAAATATATCCGTGAACTGATGCAGCGTAATTAAAACATTCCACTGACCTCAATAAAACAATAATGTATAAACACACAACTTTCAATCAATTCGACTGCAAAAATACAAATGTTTCTGGCCACAAAACTACATTTTTTGGAGAGCCAAAAAACGACGCAGTCACCGTTTGTTTTGAAAAGTGGCGTCTGTGTTACAAGAAATGTTGAACGATCAAAACTGGTGAAATGTTTTATTAGTTCATCGATTTATTTAACAGTTAAACAAACGAATTTAAAGAACGTTAAATGTGCATCACCAGTAACCATTACTACGACTATTTGTGTACACATAGGATGTATATATTAATGTGTTTACATGTCCACATTCCACCTACTCCAGTGTCTTCAGGGCTGTCAAGTGCTGCAACTCTACGGCTAAAGCCGCCAGACCAGCAGCTGGGATGTTACAGCCGCATAACCTGTAACATGAAACAGTGAATATTTAACAGTGTTTTATTGACAGCCGATATCTAAATATGCTCCCAGTGCTTAGATGAAACACACATACATTGATATTTCATCACATTTTGTTCACCGTATTTTTCAATAAAGAAAAACAAAAACGGTCAAACTGATTTTGTAGCACAATGTTGGGGATGGGTCGAGAGCATTAACCATTGATATCTGCAGTTCGTGCATGTGCACTAAACAGCGTGTGTACGTGCGTGTGTAACTATGTGATAGTTTCACCTAGTCACCAACAATTGATGTCTCAATATTAAACTAAATCAAGTCAACGTAATTACAAATCTCACCAGACTCCCTCCAGCTGTCTCAACAGCGACAAACTACGGCCCAGAGCCGCCGCGGCCGCCGTGTCAACGGTGTTGTAGCTGAGACTGTAAAGTAAAATATATCCGTGAACTGATGCAGCGTAATTAAAACATTCCACTGACCTCAATAAAACAATAATGTATAAACACACAACTTTCAATCAATTCGACTGAAAAAATACAAATGTTTCTGGCCACAAACTACATTTTGTGGAGAGCAAAAAAACGACGCAGTCACAGTTTGTTTTGAAAAGTGGCGTCTGTGTTACAAGAAATGTTGAACGATCAAAACTAGTGAAATGTTTTATTAGTTCATCGATTTATTTAACAGTTAAACAAACGAATTTAAAGAACGTCAAATGTGAGTCACGAGTAACCATTACTGGTGCCACATTACTGATTAATTATGTAGTATGTATTTTAATTACCTGGTAATTACAATCAGTTGGATTACGTGTTACAAATAATATATTATGCATTTACACAGACACAACTTCACATACAACTAATGTTTTTGTGGACACATTTAATTATACAAATTTTACGACTATTTGTATACACACAGCATGTATATATTAATGTGTTTACATGTCCACATTCCACCTACTTCAGTGTCTTCAGGGCTGTCAAGTGTTCCAACTCTACGGCTAAAGCCCCCATACCGGCAGCCGGGATGTGACATCTCTGTAACCTGTAACATGAAACAGTGAATATTTAACAGTGTTTTATTGACAGCCGATATTTAAATATGCTCCCAGTGCTTAGATGAAACACACATACATTGATATTTCATCACATTTTGTTCACCGGTTGTTCCATAAAGAAAAACAAAAACGGTCTCACTGATTTTGTTTTACAATGATTGACAGATTGTCAATGTTGGGGACTGTTATTGCCACATTGGTGCCGGTGCCGGTGCCACTGCCGGTGGATCTGTTTTGCGATATGGTTGACACCTTAGTTACCAATCCTAGCCCTAGGCCCATCTACATAGCCACATGTGGAATAATTGTTTTAAAATAATAGCAGTACTTAAAACCTAGTCTAGTTTACCTGTTTGCGATCAGCCAGCAGTATTCCAGTCTTGGCTATTGTAGTAACACATTTGCAAAATAGTAAAAAAACAGGTTACAATGGCAATGCAGCACTATGGTCTATGGCAATGTAATTTACTTAGCAAACGTGAACTTACTAACAATAAAATCAAGTAGAAACCTAGTATATGTAAATACATGTGGCATTAATCTCGTTCATAAAAGTTTATAGTAGGCCTAGTACTAGAAGACAACAATTGTTGTAACGCATTAACGCGCAATGCCGATGGGCTGACATTTCCACGGGCAACTGAATCAACTTGGCCTTGGGCCTTTATAACTAATATATACTAAAGGGTATGCAACATGGAATGACACCACTCACCTTTCAACATCCGTATCTGAGCTTTGCAATGCATAATCCGATTACTACGATCACACACATATGTCCAAATGAATAAACTTTCACTATACCTACTTTTGATTACACATATGTCTGTATTTCTTAACGAAAAGTTACATTTTAACGACTGCGCGCACAAAAGTACATACGACGCCATGTCATCACGTGACAACGCAGAAACACTTTGTTACAGAAATAGTCGACCTAACAAAAAGCCAGCAGCGTCTCTGTCTGACGTCTTCATTGATAGATCAAAAATATAACCGCACGTAGAAGCTGTCAGACAGAGACGCTGCTGGCTTTTTGTTGGGTCGACTATTTCCGTAACATAGTTTGTTGAACCTCACTTTCGTCTGCGTTGTCACGTGATGACATGGCGTGTACTTTTGTGCGCGCAGTCGTTAAAATGTAACTTTTCGTTAAGAAATACAGACATATGTGTAATCAAAAGTAGGTATAGTGAAAGTTTATTCATTTGGACATATGTGTGTGATCGTAGTAATCGGATTATGCATTGCAAAGCTCAGATACGGATGTTGAAAGGTGAGTGGTGTCATTCCATGTTGCATACCCTTTAGTATATATTAGTTATAAAGGCCCAAGGCCAAGTTGATTCAGTTGCCCGTGAGAGCGAGCGGTAGACTAGACGCTGTGTAGCTTTGAAGTTTTAAAGTGTCATGCCACGAATTATGTACCCGTAAAAATATATAATTTTTCGTTTGTGCTGTTCAATGCAACTATGTTAGTTGTTTTAATCGTTCTAGTCACAATATATATATATATATATATATATATATATATATATATATATATATATATATATATTTATTAAATACGAAAATAAGATTAATTTATAAAAAAATAAACATAATATAAACAAGTTAGTTCAATTAAGGTACTTATAATAAGAAACCGTTTATGTTAAGAATTTGTTTTATTTTCTTTACACTATTAATTAGGATTGCTTAATGATTAATATTTAGCAATTTTAATAAAATAAATGTATTGTGAATGTTAAAACGATAGTAAAAATAACACACATCGTGCATAATATATATTTTGGTAATATAAAAAATAAAAATAACAACTGGCACTGTGAACACGTTACCATTCATCCGATGTAGTTTTCTTCATGTAAATTTGGATTGCTTCATGATTAATATGTAACAATCCTAATTCTTAGTACGATAATTACAAGCATAATTTAACCTTTATATTATTTTAGGGCTGGTATATTGTGAAATAAATTCTGAGATTTATGGAATATTATGCTAAGCTAACTATAATTTCATGTGTTTTTTTAATACCAGCCATCAACTGACATTATACAATACAATACAATAAAGGCACCGATGTTGCGCTAAAATTCTCTGGAACCCCAAGCCCAGCAGCGCGCCAAAACAAAAAGGTTAAGCAGTTTCTAGTCGGTTAGCAATTCCAGTCGTGAACAATTGGATCGGTACGCGGAAGAGCTATCGATGAAAAGCCAGTTTAAACATGTGGGGTTATAGGTTATAGGTAACGGCGAAATGTTATTAGACAGTTTAAGCTATAAGGTTTTCGCTCTACTTATCACTAGTTCCGTAACTTGTAGGTGCTGACGTCAGCTGAATTTACTGGTCACAAGTTCTTTAAGTGTTGCGCCGAGATACGGATACGTAAATATTGACAGAATATTAGACAGTTTCAGATATAAGGTTTTCGCTCTACTTATCACTAGTTCCGTAACTTATAGGCGCTGACGTCAGCTGAACTTACTGGTCACATGTTCTTTATAAGTGTTGCGCCCAGATACGGATACGTAAATACTGACCGAGTGGCCTCCAATAGTGAACACGCTACTTATCAGTTTTTAGACGTTATTTCAAAGAAGACATGTTTAATTTCTGCATATGTTGTAATCTAGATGTCTTAGAACATATATAACTTAACAGGAAAGGGAAAACACCAGTATTTTTACTGTCGTTTATACGTTTATAGCTCGCCATGCACATACCGATTCTTCAGTTGCCAACATGTTGTCGACTACTTTTTAGTTGGCAACTCAAATATAGTAGTTATATGTACATTCTCCACCAACAGTTGGCAACACTTTTTGCGGACATCTAAAAAATCGGTCGGCCGATGGGTAGTTGCTTAACTATTTGTCGGCAAACAAACTGTAGGCGACTAAAAGTCGGGCTTACGACCGCGTCGACACATCCGCTGGCGGAAAATCACTCGTGCATGACATGGTGAAGTCGGAGAAATACACTAGAGGGGTGTGTGTCTCAACATCAGTCCCACCTCTTTCTTGGGGGGGGGGCAACCTCCCTCCAACTTTGAGAGTCCACCTCCCACCAATCCCACCTCCCACCTATTTTTGAGACCGACTTCCTACCTCCCACTTCTTGCCACCTCTTCACACCAGCCCTTAATGGGCAAGTTCTACTTAAAACTTATTGCTGACACAGCATTATGGCTACATACGAGGTAAGGTCAACTGATAGGCTATACGTTAACTATTGCGATACATTGGGAGCTATACTATAGCTGAAACTGTGTAATGATCTCCATGAGTTACAACGCTAATTACAAGTTTTAGACGTTATTTAAAAAAAGACATGCTTAAGTTTTACATGCGGTGTGACATTGGTATCAAAGAACGGATATAACAGGGAAAACACCAGTAATTTGATTGTAGTTTATACGTTTAGAAACGAGTCGACACCTCAGCTGGTGGAAAATCACTCAGGCATGTCATGGTGAAGGCCGATAGAGGGGTGTGTGACAGGGATCGCAATATCAACCCAATCTGTTTTTGGGGCCAATGTTTCATCGGGGGCAACATTTTTTTTACGCCAGTCGACATGTGTTCATGGCAGCGAAGTGAGCGAACTTGTCAATCACATGGTCGACGGTTGGGCAAGTGTTTCTATGTAATTTGAATATTGAAATTGGATTAAAAAAAGGGGGGTCTCTGGACCACCGAAAATGTTTTTGTGGAAAAGGGTATGAACTGTGAAGTCCTGTATTGCCGATAAAAGGGGCTGCAATGAAAACCTTCACAGTAGGGAACAAGACGCAGTAAATGAGACGCGGATGTATTTCCGATAAAACGTATGTGTTCTGATCAAATGTGAAGTGGCCGCTTTACAGGGTTTCTTCTGTATTTTATATTTACTAAATAGAACTCGTTCCAGGGAAATTATATCTCTAAACGAGGGTATAATTTCAATGAATAAATCCACCCAAAAGGGGCTTAATTTGGTTAACTTGTGAACTAACTTGGGTACCCACAGATTATCTGAGCGCTCCCCGGGGCGACGAGGCGATGGTTACGTCGTTAGTAAAGGTCAAACCCGTTTCATATCGCATCCAACGTCGTTTCAGAATAGGATTATTTGGACACTTTTTACTTCGTGCGACGTCGCTGAGATGCGCCACACCGACGCACAAGATCAAGCTGCAATGTTATCTGGCACCTACAACGGCATAGGCTCATTGCTGTGACGATATTGGCTCGTGTAAAAAATACTTCCTCATTTGGGGCGAGCGGCTGCCTCCCTCGCCGCCCCCATAAATACGCTTGTTCCTCCCACCAATTTTTAGAGTCTACCTACCACCAATCCCAACTCCCGCCTATTTTTTAGGCCAGCCTCCCATCTCCCACCAATTTTTAGGACCAATCTCCCACTTCGTGCTGCACACCCCACACACTAGCGCTTAATGGGCAAGTTCACTTATAGTTGAAGCTGTATTACGGCTACGTATGAGATAAGTTCATCTGATAGGCTAAGTATTGAGATAAGTTGGGAGTGAAAAACTTACATGTGAAACTGTCTATTATATTTCCTGCCGACTTTACGAGGAAGCATTTAAAACAGCAATGCTGAGCTAATCAAGTAAACAATGTTGAATGTCCTTAGAATGGCGCAACACAAACAAAAAAACATGCGTGGTACTGGTAACAATGTGGAAAAAGGAAACGAGGACGACAAAAAAACATATCAACGACCCTCACAAGCGAGGCACAAACCCAGAAAACTAAGCCGTAAGACCTTGAAAGAATGGCTGAATACAGAGACGGATGGCGTCGACTGGTCTCTGCCTTGTGTGTACATACGAATAAACACATTTAAATTAAAACACTGCTTATATAGTAATTTTTCCACGAACCTCTACTTCCATTTCATCAGTCTGACCAAAACATTTTATTATGTGAACAGAAAGGACTACGGGACTGCCATGTCCGTCTAAGATGTCCTCCAAAATAAATGAAAATGAAAACAGAAGAGGTGTGTCCTGCACGATGGCGATCAATAGAACTCTTTAACATCGACACTGGTGCAAAACAAGGCTGTGGAATTGCACCCATAGGGCTGCGCAGAGGTATGAAACAGGCGAAAACTAACAAAGTGTCCGATAGTGACGCCATTCCTATCGAAGTGTACCAGCATGTAGGAGAAATCATAGCCCGCTACATACATCATCTCATTCAGAAGATTTGGAATGCTGAGGAAATACCTTAAACTGAACGACCATATGATCGTCACTATCCTTAAGCATGATGAAGGGCTGACTGTGGCAATTTCCATGGGATCTGTGTGCTCTCAGTTGCCGGAAAGAACCTAGCCAAAGTCCTGCTCAACCGACGACAACTAATATCTGTGAGCGTTCTATCCGAAACACAATGTGGTTTCCGCCCTACACGTGGCAATGCAAACATGATTTTCGCCGCTCGTCAAGTGCAGGAAAATGTGGGAACAAATGCGTGACCTCTACTTCCCTTTCATCAATCTGACCAAAACATGTTATGATGTGAACAGAGACGCTGTATGAGACTGTCATGTCCATCTAAGATATCCTCCAAAATGAAAGAAAATGAAAACAGAAGAGGTGTGTCCTGTATAAAAGCGATCAATCGGAACTCTTTGGCATCGACACTGGTGCGAAACAAGGCTACGGAATTGCACCTACACGGCTGCGGAACTGCCTTCATGTCGCTAGTAAAAATCGATCTAGCCAAGTCTACATCAAGTGTACCGATGGTGGCCTGTTCAAACCTAGCCGCCTCCGGGTCAATTTGAATGTCAGAACAGTAACCATCGTTGACCTTCAGTATACGAACGACTGCGCTGTTGTTGCTTACTCTGCAATGGATCGGCGTACGTATGGAGTACGTATGATGCCCTTGTAGATGCCTATGAGCTCTTCAGATTCTCAACCAATACCACAAAGAGACCAATTCTACACCAAAAGGCACAACCATCACCCATGCGTGCTGGGTTGGTTAGGTCAAGCGTATATCAGAAAGCAGAGTACTAAAATAACTTCTTTTTTACCGAACTCGCGATCGCCAAATGTGCAACCGGAGGGTATCTGAAACGCTATAAAGATGAAATGTAGACGAATATGAAGAATTGCTTGGGCAGCGAAAGCTAGATTAGGGACAGCACATGCTTCATGGGATTCACCATTTCCACTGTTCCATCCCAGTGACAGCATTGAGCAATCGCTGCAGTATCTATATATCAGCATTCATAGAGTTATATACACTATGTTTGGTAGAAATGGTTGCTGTATACATATCAACAAAGGTATCCGAGCGATACTTCCTCAGTGCGTCTCGAAATCTTACATTTTCCTCAATCAGTCGTTACTTCACGTTGATGAAACAAGCTGCTTTCATCGGTCTTCAGCTTTTAGGAGATCATTGACCACGTCACATGGTGCAGTGTCTTTGGTTGTTAATGATACCAGAGGTATGTCATTACACACTGATTCTTTAACTTCATCTTCCCTTTAGCCAAGGGCGTGTGTGCTCTGAACACATCAGATCTTGTAAGCTGTGTGGCAACCTTTTTCGTGGGATAGAATACTATTAGAGCGGGTGTAAGTGGTCTCTTCCTCGTCATCTCCAGGTTGAAGAGATCTTGTGTCCTGTGATAATCGGGATATTCTGACCATGTTACGCAAAGTGTGTACGTTGCTTGATCGTTCCTTGTAACGCCGATGATGTCATTCTGCATCTTGCGTGTTATGTTCATCCAATCAACTGAACTGGGTTTAAGCACCCTTTGGTTCTCATCACAACAAAGTTCTCATCAATGAACTCTGCATGAACCGCTGGTGCTGTCTTCACGAGGAGTTCCATGTTTGATGAAGTCCAGTAGGATCTCCATTATTTCCACGCATGCCGACACCATCTTGAAGTTTGGATTGTCAGAGTGCTTCTTGCCAAACTCCTCCACGAGACCTTGAACACTTTCGTTCAACAGAACAGATGACAGCGGACCCACTGCTTTGCAAAGTTTTGCTATGTAACCGTCGTCTCTCATTGAACAACTTATTGACATTCTGGGCATGTTCTTGACCATTTTCAGCCAGTACCGATTCAAACATTCGTTATTTGATGGGGCACAGAGTTTCAGTTGGTGTCATCTCACAGAACGGTAGAATGTTTGGCCATCTAAAATGTCCTCTGTGGTTTCGGGTGCATACACACCGGCTTTAGTCGATGGGTCATTCAGCCCAGCACTTTCTATGTGTTGACCAAAAGTTTTCAGTAAGTTGAAGCAGACGCGGAGTCCTCCCATGAGAAATATGACATTATCAAATTTAGGATTCGCCCATGCATATTAGTTTCTTACCTCTGCTGTACAGTGGCTGGTCAGCTGTGGTGATGGGATGCTTCTGGCTTATGTGGTTTGAAATGTCCATTAAGCAATTGATCATTTACTTTGTTCGGACTATGCCTTTAGTTGTTATTGATCACAACATTTTACCTATGTTTTAAGACTGCACACACTTTTTATATTTCTATGGAGGGTACGGATAAACTGCAATAATTTGAACGGTATTCGAAACTGATGTATGCATCCATTTGTAGGCGTCATCATTATCTTTACTATTACATAGAAAACATTACAATTCCACTGTTGCAATTTTCAATAACAGCCCTCTTAGTGGAATATTGACCTCCCAGACCCCCACCCCGGGGGAGTTTCAAAAAACTAAAAATATTTTAACCATCCCTATGGGCACCGAGCATGCTTACACAATGTAATACTGGGTGTGTACGAACCATCCCTATGACTTCTAGGCTCTCGCCGATCACATGATAAATTTACGAAATTTCACTAAGAGTGAAAGTCGTTTTCAGCTTTCCCATTTTTACTTCCCTTAATATTTGACCAAACATTAAGTAATTTAGATTTAATAAGATTTATCAAGATTTGCCATCCAAGCCAAAGGCACAGATGGCAAGTGGACAAGGAAGTTCATGTAGATGTTCAACTACGTGTCACCCACCCTCCTGAGATATGTGTCAACCTTGTCTTTCAACTTATTCACGCTGCTAGCAGTTATACAATCCGTAGACAATTTGTTCCATTCATTTATTGTCCTCTGTGAGAACGAATACTTCCCGATAGCCGATAGCCAATCTACCTAATCTAATTTCACCTCATGTCCTCTAGTACTGATATCTTTCTTAAGTGAGAAAAACATATTTCTATCAATATTTTCATACCCAATTGATATCTTTAAAACTTCAATCTGATCTCTTCATAACCACCTTGTCTCTAGACTTGTTCAATCACATTCTTTCAGGCGTTCTTCATAACTAAGGTCTCTCAGTTCTGGAATAATTTAGTTGCATTCAAGCATATCTATATCCTTCTAACGATATGAACTCCATGCTTGTATACATAATTCTAAATGAGGTTTAACTATTGCTTTATACAGAGGTATAATTAGCTTGTTTTCTTTGTATGTTATGTTTCGCCTAATCAACTCAAGAAATGTATTACCCTTTGAAGCTGCAATACCACACTGTTCTGAAACTTTCATATCAGGGGTTATTGTAACTCCAAAGTCCTTCTCTTTACAGTTGTACCCAGAACAGTATCTCCCATTTTATTCCCATGTCCTATATGTAGGCATTTACATTTCCCTAAATTGAACAACATCTGCCATTTCTCAGACCATTTCACTAATCTGTCTTAAAAGTTTGTCTGAAGATTTCACAAAAACAACAAACAAAAGTTGCACAAACGAGCTAGCATTTTGCAGTGGATACTTTGTTGGTTAAATTCTTTTTTGCAAAATGAATTTGAAACGAGACTAGCAAAAATCGAATTGAGGAGGGACCTTTAATTGTAATAGTATTACAACATATACCCGATATAAATTATGGTAATTAATGTATGAGTACTTACTGTAGTGAGGTGAAATCACTCTTGTGGAATATGAACGTCACGGCTTGGAGTTCTACCGGACTGATGTGTGCATTAGAGAGATCAAGTGTCTTGCCATCTTTCATCACATAGTCCTTCACTGTGGACCAGAGTTCTGGATGCCGGGATTCGAAAATCAGGAGTAGAAGTAGAAGCACGCTCTGTTTGTGGTCCCTTTCTGTTTTCTTACGCTCTCGCTGAACGACAAGCTCGAGTACATGTTCTGCGGTCATCTGTGCTGGACAGCCCAGTGAGTCCAGGAATTTCTGGGTCATGCAGTCACCTGCCAGTCCACAAAGGAACATCAGAAGCAAATCTAGTTGTCCATCATTTGCTGATGTCATCACCAGTGACGCTACTTCTTGTGGACTGGAGACTAGTGCAACTGCACCCAGGAATTCCTGGATGGTCAGATGGTTAAAACTGTATGTGGAGCTGTACGTTCTTAGGACAGGTCCTTTCTCTCTTGAGAATGTTAACAAACCACATTCGGTTGCAGCTTTCTTCAAGTCCAATGCGTCAATTTCTCTCTGTGAAAACGTGACCTTTATTGGCGATTGTCCCATTCCGTCTCTTGCGAGTTTGGCATGTTTGAGAAGGGGTTTTCTGAGCATACCAACAACATTGTCATCGTCTTCAACTTCCCTGCCTTTCAACAGAGGATGGTGATGAATTGCCAAATTTTCAACAGCCTTGATGTACAACTGAGTGATTGTTGCTGGCAACTCTTCCACGCTGTGACTTAGCTCCGTAGCCCTGACAATGCGACAGACAAGGTCGCATTGAACAGGGATATAGCACAGAGATGCTATATTTGTGTTAGCCCCGATGAATCCGTCTATGCGTGTTTTTAAGTCGTTGTCACCTCTGGAGAATTTTGAGGTATATTCAAAAATCTTGTCTTTCGTGAGGCCATAAATTTCTGCAGTGTTGTCAAAGAAGGTGCCATCTTTGATGCCACCTGGCCGCGACGTCACTAGGACAGTCGCGCCCCCAAGTGTGTTTCCTTGGATGATGGATGACAAAAGCTTGTGCATTTCAACAACTTGTTTGTGTTCAAACTGATTGTCACTCCATTCAATACTTCCGTATTCATCAATGCCATCAAAGATCAAGAGACATTCACCAGGATTGGCAGAAATACGCTGGAAAAATGCATATATAGCCTCGTCACTTGGTTTCTGAACTTCCCGATCATGATGCTCAAAGAACAGTTTTGTCAATGAAGATTCATTGATTTGTGACAGTTCCCGTAAGGCAAAGTAGAAGACGTATCGGAACTTGGATGTCAACTGACAGTTGACCCACTTATCAAGTATGTGCATGGTCAACATGGTCTTGCCAATCCCGGCCTTTCCAAACACCAACACACTTCTTGGGGTAGAGGCCCTTTTTCGCTTGGGTAGGAATAAATCTTTTGCTTCAATCTGACGACAACTGTCAATATCTTTCTGCAATTCAAGTACGTCATGGTGGGTCCGAATTTCCATTCTTTTGTAATTATCTGTCTTGTTGTGGATGCGAAGATCAACATACAATTCTTCCAAGTCCTTGACACTGTAGTTTTCTTTTTCAGTAGTTGTCTTACTTAGAAGATAATCTTCAACCCTGTGTTGTTGAACATCTTTCAGACTTTTCTCCAACTTCTTTAATTCATCTGAAAAGAAGAATTGGTATTAAAACTGCCATCTGAGTCTGTTTCGTGTCCCTGGTAAATTGTTCAACGATAATAGTGAGTGACACAAACATTAAACATCATCAATACAAATATATACAATGTTATGCATTGTGTTGGTACACATATTCCATAATACTCATAATAAATAGTATATACTTACTACTTACACAAAGTTAATAACTACTTTGACAAAGAATACAGTATCGTGTAAACATATCATTGCAAACATGAGGGCCTTTAAAAATGTGTAAACAGCTAATGGTTGTTTTCCAACCGTACCTCCATCCTGACATGAAAGGGAAGATGTTTGTTTTTAACTTTAGAAAAGCAAAATGTTCACTAATTTTTACTAAACATCCGTTTTTATGCTCTGACATTTTGTTTAAACTAAATACTAACTTTATGAAATCAAACAATGCACACACAACATAACCTACTGGTCAAACCACAGATACAATAGGAATTTAGTGTTCACGTGTCTGGTTTTCCATGGGGACACTAAATGTTGCAAAGAACAGCTGCAACTACTCCTAGTGTTTCCTTTATCACAAATGTGGAATAGACATATTTTGCACAAACTCGACTGACTGCTTTATGAGCTGCAGTAAGTCAGTTCAAAAACAATGTTTCTGTTTTTGTGAAGTGAGTTAAACTAACTTTTCTTCCATTCATGTACACGCAAATGTATCTAAACATTCCTTTTCCAAATGTTGTGTCAATGATGGTTGTCACTTTACATAGAGGATGCAGTTGATACATTCATATGAACACCTCGTGTCAACGTATGCCAAAAGCAAAATCATATGTTTAATACAAAATATGGTTAATAATGATATAAATATAATATATGTCAAATGGTTGACATTTAAAAAATCTCTTGCCATGTTTGAAATAAAATAAAGTCAATGGAATCTTCCATTGTGGTTGCGCCTACGTGGCTGCAGCGGTACATGCTCTGTGGACATATTGCGGATTTTACAAGTTTTAGCCAGTTAACAATACTCCAGTTTGATACACATGTTTATGAACGCACCAGGAATATACTGGACTATGTGGTTTTAGTAAGTGTTTGTGACTTTTTGGTATTTTTACCGAATTATATTCTACCTTTGTGAGTGGACTTTTGTGACATTAACAAGCTAGTGATCAGTCATGTGTGACAAGGACAAAGAAAACATTGTGTACACGCGAAGCATGACCCGATAATGCCTGCATTAGTTACTGCCCAACATACACATTCGGCTCAACAATGCTGCCTGGAGAGCTGCTTGCGAGGCATGGGTGGCACTCCATCGGCCCACCCATCGTGGCTGCCGTGGGTGGCCACAAACGACGACTTATACGTGTACTTGTGTCAGCACAATCAACACTGTCCGCTAAGCCGATACCTCGAGTCCATCACTACGTAAAGATCATCAACACAAGGACAACAATACCATCGCTGAAACTTGTTTTGATGAACACAAGATCTGCTATATTCACTGACCACTGACCAAATCCAGTGATCGGAAATTGCCCGATCACGAGAACGACGAATCTATGTGCCACGCCTTTGCTGAGCTTTTCGAAGAACGAGTGCATAAAATCATCAATGTCATCGAGAGTAGCAACAGAATCTGTCGCGATGCCACTGGTGCCTGCCACTCCACCAGTATCTCACGCACTAAACGATCTCTGTCCAACTGACAAAGAAGAGCTGCAGACGATCATCCAGTCCAGACCAATCAAGTGCTATTCACTTGATGTGCTAACAACATGACTACTTAAAAATACCTTTCCGGTAAGGCTGCCCACTCTCGTCATCATAGTAAATGCGTCATTGAAAACAGTAGTGTTTCCCAAAACACTGAAAACTGCTGTAGTGACACCATTACTGAAAAAAGCCTCACTCTACCAGAATGAACTGAAGAACTATTGTCCCATCTCCAACCTAGCTCACATTGGAAAAATTATCGAGCAAGTTTATGTTCAACGTATACACGACACCCATTTCTGACATCTGCAAGAAACATCAATTGCTTTACCATCGTTTTGCTGATGACATCCAGCTGTATGTCAGCTATAACCCTGCGGTATCTGATGAGCTGGACAACATTAAACAGCCACTGATCCAGTGCATCGGCGAGATTGGAGCCTGGATGCTGATACATCAACTTGAATTCAAACAACGATAAAACCGAGTCTATACTGCTACAGTCGCCACATAATCTACGTGTCTACGGCAGCCTCAGCTTGGAACTACCTCGACTTACTTTACTTTACAATCAACAGATGCAGCCAGGAATCTGGGCTGCTGCTTCGACCGACACATGCAGTTGACCGCTTCGTCTCCAGTTACTGCTCTTCAGCCTACTACGATCTGCACATGATCGGCAGAGTTCGTCAACTGCTGACGCGAGACGCGTGCCATGTTGCGGTACCAGTTTTGTTCTTAGTCGTTTTGATTTATGCAACGGACTATCGGTGGATTGAACAATGGACAATTCAACCGCCTTCAACGAGTGCAGAACTTGGCCGCACGACTTATCAACCGCGTCAGACAATGAGAACATATTACACCAATTCTGCAATCACTACATTGGCTGCCGATCAGGATGCGAGTAATCTTCAAGATATGCACGTACATATTCAAGATCATGCATGGCTTAGCCCCAGACGATCTCAACTGTGCGGTAGTGTGCTACGCGCCCACATGCGCTTTACGACCAGCATGTGACACCACACTTCTCAAAGTGACAATGTCAAAGAAAACGATTGGACAGAGCAATTTTGCAGTGAAAGGCCCACGAATGTGGAATAACCTGCCGAAATGTGTGCGATCTGCAGGAACATTAATGGCTTTTCGGAAAAAACTTAAGACATACCTGTTTCGCCTGCATTACCTGCACTGATACAAACACTTCTTTTCGCATATAAGTGACATTGCTTTCTATTTTACAGTATTGGTTCTTACTTTCATTGGTTGAAACTGTGTTTTAACACTCTAAATAGCTTATGTTTCAGCTTCATCTATTTATGTTATTGAACATTTTGAGCTTTTAGTCTACAATTCTATATATAAGCGACATTACTTTCTATTTCACAGCAATGCTATTAATTTAATTTTTTTTATTCTGTATTTTAACACTCGAAACATTATATGATTTAGCTTAATTTAAATTAATTTATTTTACAGAATATTTTGAGCATTTAGTCCACACGTAATTTTTATTATGTGAGGCGCTTTGATTGGTAATCATTTGCTTAAAAAACGCTATATAAAGAACCAGCATTATTATTATTATCATTTTGAGGATGATTGATTGGTTGCGCCGTTTGACAGCACTAATTTTTAGCTCTCTATATTTACGCATATTGTGAACGTTTTTTATTGATCGTGTTACTAGTTTTAAACCTGTGACACTGTGAATATGCGTACGTCACAGAGAACTGAACATTTGCATGGATCTTACTTTTATCAGTCCCCAATTTGTGGCTTTCTAAGTGGTCTTCGGATGGACGTTTTGTGTAAACAAAATGCTGTGACAGTGCGTTACTCGGCAATCACGCTATATATACATTGGACATTGCCAACCTATTGAGCTATCTGTAATAGTGCAGAATAAAGTGCTGCACTGTGGACTAAGTAGGCATGGTCACCAGATAACAAAGAGAGGGTGCAGGGCAGGTGCACACAAGAAGCACGTTATCAGGCCAATTATGTCAACCAGGCAAGTAAACGGTGTTTTACCCGAACAAGAGGTGTTGCCTGAACCATTTACGTCAGCAGAACAGGACGCTGACCAATGAATGCACGGTACACAATGTGTTATTCTGCCTGCTGAATGCTGAGTGCAGAAGACTCCTTCTACACTAGCAGAAGACCCCTTCTGCACTATTCGTATCACCCCAGCCGGCTACCAGCGGCGACATGTTGACAGAAAGTACGGCACAGGTGGACAGTGGTGGTGGTGTTGTGTGCAAGCCTGGCTTCATGACACGACCACTGGAGATGCCGCAAACAAGGACATTTGAATCAATGTGTCTGCTTGTTAGCAGTGACGCTCGATATCTTCGACTTCTCATTATCTATCGCCCTCCGCCAAGCAGCAAAACCGGTTTCACAGTCTCGGAGTTCTTTTTCGAGTTTGCTGATTTGATGGACACCATAGTGATAAATACACAAACCTATTGATAGTTGGTGATTTGAAGATGTACATGGAAAATGAGTCGAACTCCGAAACGAAGCACTTGTCCGACATTCTGAAAGCTGCAGATCTCTCAGAGCACGTGACAGAACCAACGGATGCAGCTGGACATACTATCGATCAACTGATAACTCGTTCCACCGATGCATTTTTCGGAAATATAACAGTGGACATTTGACACATGTCTGGCCACTCAGCGATTCACTGCACATTGCAACATGTGAAACCACCACACATTCGATTGAAGACAACGAATCGGAGCTACAAAACATGTCAGTGCTACTGCGAAATGTGAGGACATCCGATCGTTGCGGTTGTCAGAATCTCTTCCGGATGACACGAACTGTGCTGTCGACACAGTAAAAGAATTGGTGCCACTATCGACAAACATGCGCTGATCAAGACACGCACGGTTAATGTCCTACCACACACACGTGGTACACGATCGGGGAATTGTGTAATACGACAGCTCCAATGCAAATGGAGGAAGACCGGACTAAAAAGTGACAAGCTTACTGCCACCAGCCCCAGTTCGTCACATCTTCTATGCATCGTGCAAAACTTGAATACGCCAGTCAAATCGCTGATGCGTCGGGTGACCAGAGGCAACTGTTAAAGATCGTCGTCAGACTGCTATGCATCGATAACGATGCACCGCTCGCGCCATGTGACACATTCAACATACTTGCATGCGGTTTTTTGATTTTTTTGGGAAAAGATCTCAAAAATTCGTACTCATTCAGAATGTCAACAATGCCGATGCCCCCCTCTCTCTCCCCTCTCTCCCTCTCCCTCTCTCCCTCTCCCTCTCCCTCTCCCTCTCCCTCTCCCTCTCCCTCTCCCTCTCTCTCTCTCTCTCTCTCTGAATACTGGCTTGGTGCCAGACAAGCCCAACCACAGTGTTGAGACGGCCCTTGTCTGTGTACAGAATTACAGTTTGCATGCAGTGGACAATCAGGACGTTGTCATCATGGTGTTTCTGGATTTATCTGCAGCACTTGACACCCTCGACCACAACCTGATGTTGCAGAGGCTCTCGCGGTGTAAAGCATAGGCCAGTTTGATTTAATTAGTTTTTATGCGCTAATGTTTAGTAAGTCATTTGGAGGTTTATTCGATGTATTAAGCCTAGATTAGTAACAGAAAAACAGGTCTCTAAAAGTTTATAGTTAAACCACCCAAGTGGATATGGACAAAATCCAAATGGTGCCTAAGATTGATGGTACTGTTTAGACACTTCAGCCTTCCTTTTAATCCTGACATTTGCTAAATTGCTCTGACCCGAGGGTCAACGTAATTGGGTAACCGAGAAGGAGCCCTGGGAACTCTGGATTTGGCCCAGCTCCAAGAGTTCAAAAGTTTAACTTGCAAACTGGGCAAGGAAGACTGGCAGATGTCATTGTCCAGCGGTTGAGAGGGTGGGTGGATTTAACAAGTTGACCAATAGTAAAGCGTATTGGGTATTTAAGCAATCACAGCGCCTCTAGAGACGGCGTCTGATTTTGGAAAACTGGGAGTATAAATACCCCGGAGGAGCGTTTACAAGGGGGCGGCAAGACTATTTTAAATTCACACTTAGGTGTGTAGTCATGCTGAATTTTAGGCATCCAAATTTTCAGTAAGGGTGGTCCTGGCGGGCCATACCTGCTTTAGCATTATAATTCAAAATTTCCGGTCAGAATTTTTCGAACCTGGAGAACAATGCGTTGACTACACTTCTGTAGTACTCTATGTACTCATTGGTTAAGTGAGTACAAATTCAGTTATACATCTCGACCTGGCGAGCGCAAAAACGACGGACAATCAACATAACTTAATTCGTTGTGAGAAATACCACCTGGACCATTGCGTGCGGCCCCGAAGTAGACAAGAAGAGGGAGGCATGTATCTTACAACGGGATGTAGATGTGGTCCAATAGGCACTGGAATGGTTTACGTCAGACCTGGGGCCGATGTATTCGGTACTCGTGTACTCGAGTACATTTTTGAAGTACTCGTACTCATGGAAATTATGGATCATGTACTCGTACTCATACTCATGCTCAATGTACTCTGATTGTATGAGTGCATCTGAGGAGTTTTTTATTATGATGCTGTAATAATTATTTATGAGTTTATTTTAAATACAGTAGTAGTATTTGTATTTTTTAGTTAACAGAATTAAAGTATTTTTTTATTTAAATTCTTTTGTACAGTACCTGACTTTCTTCCGTAAAGTATCTGAAATACCTTACATTATTTTTATACATTATTTCTGATTGATATAAGAAAATTAACTAAAGGCAGCATCTTTTCCCAGTCAGAAACCCATAGTTAGTCTTAAACACACAGTTTTGCCAGTAATCAGTTCAGTCTATAATCCTTGTGTTTGTTTAATTAAACCAGGAAGTCCATAATGAAGGAGTCATTCATCAGTTAGCCTTAAAATGGCTTTGTTATACCTACAAGGGACACTGTTAAGAACTAGCTGAGTCTTTTTCTATGGTGACTCAAGTCACACAGCACATTTTGTCTTTATTCAAATTAGCACACAATCCCTTTGTTCCACTTTGGACAAATCTTCTCACTAGTAGACTCACTACATTGATTACATAGGTAATTCTGGAGCGAAACCTAATGGTTATATTTGTTAATGTAATAAATTATTATTGTTAGATTATGCATCTGATGAACTGTTATATATTATTGCTTAATAAGCCTCACATCGTGTACTATGCAGTGTAAACCTACATTTACATTGTCTGATTTGTGAATCCAGTTGCACAACATTTTCTTGGTAAAAGTATTTTGTAGTGAGCAGAT
Source organism: Lamellibrachia columna (assembly GCA_963662155.1). Taxonomy (NCBI): domain Eukaryota; kingdom Metazoa; phylum Annelida; class Polychaeta; order Sabellida; family Siboglinidae; genus Lamellibrachia; species Lamellibrachia columna. The sequence goes on from OY759261.1 coordinate 50,432,905, forward strand.
CATGGCTCTCTACAGTCTACAATCAGAAGGTGGTCTGACGATAAGTACAATTAACAGTCAGTTGCTAGCAAAACTACATCTAGGGTGTGAGAGAGCAGATATAAGAGACGTGGTTTGGTGCCTCAGACCTTTTGCTAATTGCTTTTATAACTTGCTTAACACTGAGCAGATTTAGCGATACCCACTATTTTGAGATCATTACAGAAATTTTTGAAGTTTATTGGCTTGGTTTTCCTGAGATGGTAGACCTAGGTAATGACTGGTTTAAGTGAGTGTACATATGCCGAGAATGTCGGTAACTCAAAGGGGTGTTAATCATCAGAGTGCCTGTATTTATATCATCCACATGTCCGATGAACTGCCTTTGCATAATAATTTTTTTTTAATATGCTATTACTAATAATTTACTATATCATATAATATGTACTTGTACTCATACTCATGTAAATGTACTCGTACTCAACTTTTAGTAATTTATTCGTCTTCGTAGTCAGCTGTCACCAATATATTCGTACTCATGAAAATGTACCCGAGTGACAGAGTTCAATCCGTCCACCTCCAGGGAGCTACATCACCTACTCGTCCTCTTGCATATGGGGTCCCCCAGGGTTCCGTGCTCGGGCCTCAAGTGTTCTCCATCTATGCAGTACCAGTTGCCAAGATTATACGCAAGAACAACTTGATGTCCCACTTCTACGCAGATGATATCTAAACTTATACCCCCGTGACATCCCTCCGTGCCGACCTCGCTGCGGCTGTCGCGTGTTTCGTTATTTGTGTAGAGGAAATAAAAGCATGGATGAGTTCGAACTTTTGGAAACTTAACGACGAGAAAACAGAACTCACCATCTTTGGTTCTGCCAGCTTAAGAAAATAGAACTACACGCTGTGCGCACTGCCGATTGCTTAGTGGAAAATCTTGAGGTCTGGTTCAATGTCAGGATGAAGATGGAGTCCCATGTGTCAGCGGTGTGCAAGTCTGCTATTTTTCACCTACGATATATTGCAAGGATCGGGTGCTACCTGACCGTGGAACGACGGAACAAATGCGTTTGTCACCAGCAGACTTGACACTAGAAATGCATTGCACCACCGACTGCCTCTCAAGCAAATACAACGGCTGCAGAGAGTACAGATCTGGGCGGCCCATCTCGTGGATGGCTCCAAGAAATTCTGCCACGCAGTTTCTCATCAAGCTGCGTTGGCTGCCGATAGCAGTACGAGTGGAGCACCGAATGGCTGTGCACCGGATGACATCACCAACTGTGTCACGCCTTGTCAGTCAATCCGATCGTTGCGCTCTAGTGAATCCAATCTGCTTCACATACCACGAGCCAGGCAAAATTAGGGTGACCAGTCGTTCGGCATGGCAGCCCCGACACTGTGGAACTCACAGCCACGACACCTGACAATGACACTAACAACATATGTTGTTTTTAAAGCACATCTTGAGATATACCTGATTTCTAGAACATTTTATGCGGCGTCATGAGTTGCCTAAAAAGCACATTTTAGAGTCACCTGTTTTTAAAAACATTATGTAGGTTCCTTCTACTGTTGATTCCTTCTACTGTTGATTCCTTCTACTGTTGATTCCTTCTACAGTTGGTTCTTTCTACTGTTGGTTCTTTCTATAGTTGGTTCTTTCCACTGTTGGTTCTTTCTACAGTTGGTTCTTTCTACAGTTGGTTCTTTCTACAGTTGGTTCTTTCTACTGTTGGTTCTTTCTATAGTTGGTTCTTTCTACTGTTGGTTCTTTCTACAGTTGGTTCTTTCTACAATTGGTTCTTTCTACTGTTGGTTCTTTCTAGAGTTGGTTCTTTCTAATGTTGGTTCTTTCTATAGTTGGTTCTTTCTACTGTTGGTTCTTTCTACTGTTGGTTCTTTCTACAGTTGGTTCTTTCTAATGTTGGTTCTTTCTAATGTAGGTTATTTCTACTGTTGGTTCCGTCTACTGTTGGTTCTTTCTATAATTGGTTCTTTCTACAGTTGGTTCTTTCTACTGTTGGTTCTTTCTAATGTTGGTTCTTTCTACTGTTGGTTCCTTCTACAGTTGGTTCTTTCTACTGTTGGTTCCATCTACATGGTGTATGTGCCTGGGAAAAAAAATTTCCACTCAGGGAAATTAAAATAACTGGACTCATAGACATGATCTACAACAACCCCCACATGCGCTGCATTAGCTGCTGCCTAAACATCTGCTCTCATAATGGAGTAAGTGCTACAAAATGGATCATGGGCAGATACAATCCCTGCGCCGAATATATATACATGACGAAACTGATACATACCTTCCACTTGGGCTTTTCTAGCATCACAGTCTTCTTGTCGTTGGACTGAAATAAATGAATATTTACATACAATATAATGGTCATTATTGTGAACGCAACTGAAGTGTGAAGTCGACACTCACTGTTTAGATCACCTTCGAGATTGGTTCAAAGAGGCCTTAAAGTGGCCGATTATCCCAAATTAAAAGTAAATTGGGGGAGGGGTGTGTGTGTGTGGGGGTGTGTGTGTGGGGGGTGTGTGTGTGGGGGGTGTGTGTGGGGGGGGGGTGGGGGGCTCCACTGGTAGTACTGTTTTCAGTTCTTACTAATGTTCTTTTGCAAAAACATGTACCATTTGTGTTTATTATTGGGATAAATATAATACGTAGTTTCAATTGACAATTTTAACTTTTTTGTGTTGATTTCATGTTACGACTACGATGCTCAGACCGATGTGTAGGTGGCTTGCTTATCTGAATAGTGGACATAGACAAAGTGTTTTCACAGTCATTGTGGATAATGAAACAGACTAATAAAATGCAAACATTAATATTAATCTATTTATTTCGGTAATAGCTAAGTAAAAAATAAGCTATTTCAAGATGGTCAAGTAGCCTCTGTAAATGATTTTAGTCTCCGTAAATGATTTCAATAACTCGGGTGATTCCTAAGAAATCCCACATGGCTTATAGCGGGAACACCTGTAGAAATTGGTATATAAAAGCACATGTAATTAGTTTCAATATATCCATGCAATAAGATATATCCTGATTTCACGATGCTGGAAAACTGCATACAACTAATCATTTTATATATATATATATATATATATATATATATATATATATATATATATATAATTATATATATATACAATTTGCTGATGCATGGTGCAAAGAAACAAAATGCATGCAAAAAAGTAAAATTATATACTAATATGCAAAAATAACTATAACATTCAACATCCCACGATTTATACATAAAACAAAATTACATGACAAGCTGTTGTTGTTCTGACCCGAGGAAAAACACAACTTGTGTATTTGCCTAAGGACATAGCCATGAATCATATTTGGGGTAAATTTCAGTGTAATTGGAATTGAACCCCAATTACTGATTCTGTGTTTTGATTTGAGATAAGAAGAATTGTTTTTGCTAGAAAAATAAATATTACTGATGTTAGATTCACTGATCTGTATTTTATGTTCTGACTTGTTAGTCTATGTCAATCCTGAAGTGGAATGTTGATAAATATGTATGTTAACCTACCTCGCACGTTGTGCATATTCCGTTTCAAACTCTGCACATCCTGGGCAATGTATCTGATTCCTCCTGTAGTAAAGAAGCACAACATTATTATTGAACATGACTTGTTAATACAATAACATTGACATAGTTCTCATTTGCATTAAACTTCTATATCCCAACACAACCTTACATACTATTAGCTTGACACCTGGAGTCCAGTAGACTGTTGCTTTTGATGGCAGTATTGGCTAAAGTGGGCAGTTCGCAGCACTAGTACATTCATGTTGTTTCAAAAGACTGCTACAGCTGAATCTTGGATGTAATGAAACAAATCACGTTGTTGTCAAAATATATATTATTGAAACTATTTATAATCAGTTTAGTGCAATCCTGGAGGACGGGAATTGTACATAATGTACTATATGTTGGCCTAGTGTGGATGATCCCCACCAATCAAACACACAACTAGAACAATAGCAGAAGTCAACATTCCTGTACAATAATAGTGACAATGGTTAAACAAATGAACTTGTTGAGAGACATGCTATTCAAGAAATTTTCCAAGCAAATGTTGCATTCCTTTGGGATAGGAACAACATTCTTAAATCCTCTAAAGTGTCTGCATTACATAACACTTGGGTGATTTCTTTACATCAGAAAGTAATGTGATGTCACACTGTTACTTCTGTCTCCGAAACAAATTACATGCTGAATTGTTGTATTACCCCAAAATGGACAGAAGCTTCCTGCAATATTACAAGTTGTGAACAAACGTATGATCTACATATATTCATTTTATATGTTAGTTACTTACAAACATAATTCCTTCAAGATATATAAAACAAATAATTGAATTTCTTCCGTGGAGTTGTTGACTTACCTTCAGCACCAGTCAATCGGGAATCAAGGCCCTGTACATTCCCTGGAACAAAGATGCATTTTGTATCAGTGTCAATCAAAAGCTGAAAACTTTACTTAGTGAGACAATCAGTCTTTGTAATAAAATATATTTAGTTAAATCCTGGTTGCTGTCAAACTGTTGCAATTATATTAAGGCGATCAGGCGATTTAAGAAGATACTGCAGATAGATGGTTCAAAGAACACAACTCTAACTGTCAAGGATTTAAAATCCTGCGAGTATAAATGGTAGAACAGGGAAATAGTCCCAGACAATTTATACCATTTGTTTGAAGTTTTAGTTCTTAGTAGTACAAAACACATTAAAACTGTATTTAATGAAAATAACTATTGTAGCTGTGTCTTGGTTTTAATAAATCAAGTGACGTTGTCAACATATGTGCTATTAAAGCTATTTCCAATCATGTTAATGCACTCATGTAGGTTACTTAAATGATGTATTACAGATTTGTCTGGCATGGTTAGTTTCACCACCAATTCACGCAGACATCAGTTAGAGAAGTATTATAATTAATACGTCTGTAAAACATCACTAATTCGTAATACAACTCATATGCACAAATAATGTCTAGTAATATGTGTATTACCAGATCATGTACTCCAAAATAAAGCATTTGTTGTATTTCTTGGATATTCCAAAATTAATAGAACTTTGCTGTTTTATACTACGTTGTTTATTTACTTACAGCTAGGATATATTCATTTATATTTTAATTAAGTATGATAGCATAATACCTACACATAACATAAAACCACCAATTCACATAGACATCAACTGTAGAAGTATTATACTGTAACTATTAAGCCTGTAATACTTCACTATTTTGTAATACAATACCTTCAAAATATTACAAAAGTATTGACTGAACTTCTGCAACAGAGTTGTTTACTTACCTTCAGTTCCAGTCAATCGGGAATCAAGGCCCGCAACTTGTCCTGAAAAAAAGATGATTTGTATCATTGTCAATCAAATGTACATGGACATTATTTAATGGATCCATAGGAATCAGTAATAACAGTGTATTTTGCTGCAAACTGGCTGTTAACAAACTGATACAATTACATCACATCATGAAGTTTTATAACAAGGTATTGTTGCCATGGCAGATACAGCCCATAATTATGGTGACAAGAGCAGAAACATAATGCTAGCATTCAACGATTTCAATCATATTACTGATAAAATGTTGAAAGAGGATATTGACACGTCATTTACATTATTTACATTTAGTCGCGTACTCTGAAAAGTATTTGTTGAATTTTTGAATTACTCCAAAATGGGCAGATATTTCCTGTGATTTTACAAGTTGTGAACATACGTAGAATCAACATATACTGTATTCAACCTAATAAGCTTACAGTATGCTGGAGAAATAATTGGGCGATGAAACAATATCAAGGAATCCGTTCTCGTAAGCGTACAATAAAAAGTAGTTTCTCTAGACAATAAGGTAGCTGTTTCACACTAGTAGTGTCATTTGGTGACAAGTGTAGAACTATTAAAAAGTGGTTGCAACTGTTTAACACCAGATGGCGACACTTCTCAGTTGTTCCACACAAGTCAACTTACAATAATTGTGGATCCTGATGATTAAAAAGGGGGTGCATGCTAATTAGGGCATGTACGCTTAATAGGTCGACTCCGGTATTCATGTTCTATGTTAATTACGTAGAAACGTAGTTCCTTCAATATACAGTCGCGCCTCGTTATTACGCGCCCCGTTATTACGCGGATTCGGATATAACGCGGTCGGTCGTGGACCCCGATTTTCTGCCGCCAGGGGAAAATGCCAAATGGGCCTGCTTAAACCTACTTAGAATTGCTTTGACAATTCTCATGAAACATTAGGCGAACAATGTCAATGAACCAGTATCAACTTGTTTGTTTTGCGCTATCGCCGACATCAATCGCTGTCGCTGGCTTCGCTTCGACGGTTTGTAAATTGCAATCTAGATTCACAAATACGCCTTGCGTAAGAATCAGATCAACAGTTTTAAATGCATTTAGTGTGCAATACCAACATAACACTTGGGTGAAATGACGTGCTTCCAGTACATCGTAAATTTAATCGTGTTCGCGACGCGAAACCAACATGCCAAATTCCTAACCCAAGCCTCTACCGGTGCGCGAAAATACGAATTCGTCATCCGTATATGAAACGGTGAATCGATGTTAAGTGGTGCGTAATAAATTTATGCTTCGGTCCTGATCGGTTGAAAGACGAAGTGAAACAATTAGTAATTCTACCTATTGTCGTTTTCTGTGTTTCAACAGCTTACATACAACGTTTGTCAAATCATACACGTTTTCGGCTGCTCAGATCCAGGTTATTATTTTCGATTCGTAGGCGGTATACGTACATGTGTTTTATTCAGTTCAAGAATCAACAGGGTGTGACATTTAAAAATAATACATGTTGATGCTAGTATAAAAAGTTCCATAAACTGCATGTTGGCGTATAAGACAGTGCTGCAAGCACACAGGGCTTCGACAGCGTTCATGGACTTGGTGCAGCGGGCGGCGATCGCTGTTGTTTAGTAGCTCCCTGGTGGCAGATATGGGAACCTCTAACGCGCCTCGCATACAACGCGGTCGTAAGTCGTGGACCCCGACCACCGCGTTATATCGAGGCTCGACTGTAATTAAAACAATTGACTTAATTTCTGCAATGGAGTTGATGACTTACCTACTGCACCAGTCAATCGGGAATCAAGGCCCTGAACGTTTCCTGAAACAAAGATGCATTTTGTATCAGTGTCAATCAAAAGCTGAAAACTTTACTTAGTGAGCCAATCAGTCTATCTAATAAAATATGCTTAGTTAAATCCTGTTTGCTATTAAACCTTTGCAATTATATTGAGGCGATCAGGCGATATAAGAAGAAACTAAAATCCTCAGGGAACAGACTGTATAGTTGGTTCCAAGAACACAAATCTAGCAAGCAATGATTTATATTTCTACAAGTGGTAAATGGTAGAACTGGGTGATAGTCCCAGGCAATTTACACCATTTGTTTGAAGTTTTAGCTCTAGTAGTACCAACACATTAAATGACAACAACTGTTGTAGCTATGTCTTGGGTGTAATTAAACAAATGAACATGTTGTCAAACGATATGTTATTTGAGCTATTTCTAATCATGTTAATGCACTCATGGATTTGTCTGGCGTGGTTAGATTCACCACCAATTGACGCAGACTAGAGAGGTATTATAATTAATAAGCCTGTCATGCTTCAATATTTTGTAAAAACAACTAGCACATACACATAATGCTTAGTCACTACCAGATCACGTACTCCAAATCAAAGTGTTTGATGTATTTCTTAAATATTGCAAAATGGACATAACTTCGCTGTGATCAATCATGTTGTACATGCAATTACAGCTTGGATATATTGATTGACAGCTTAGTTATGTCTGATAGCATAATACCTACAAAAAACATAAAACCATTGACTTAACTTCAGATATCGAGTCATTGACCTACCTTCAGCACCAGTCAATCTGGAATCTAGGCTCAGAACGTTCCCTGAAACAAATACGTTTTATGTATTAGTGTCAGTCAGATACACATGAACATTACATTGGGGTCAATCAATCTCATTAATTAAATATATTTATCGTTGTCAATATGAAACCGATATAATTAAATTGACACGATCAGGCTATAAATGAAGAAAAAGCAACCGGGATGGTAACAGTCCCTATAGTAAATGGTAAAGTAATCAATGGTAAAACTGGGAGATAGTGTCAGACAATTTATAGAATTTGTTTGAAAGTTTAGTTGAAGTAATACCAGCACATTAAAGCTGTTTCTTAAGATAATAACTGTGGCAGCTTTGTATTGGCTGTATTTCTATTCAAGTTATTGCACTGATGCGTGTTTCTTAAATTCAGTATTACAGATTTGTTTGGCGTAGTTTTTTCACCACCAACTGTAGAAGTTTTATTCTGCAACTAATAAGCCTGTAATACTTCACTATTTTGTAATACAATACCTTCAAAATATTACAAAAGTATTGACTGAACTTCTGCAACAGACTTATTGACTTACCTTCAGTTCCAGTCAATCGGGAATCAAGGCCCGCAACTTGTCCTGAAAAAAAGATGATTTGTATCATTGTCAATCAAATGTACATGGACATTATTTAGTGGATCCATAGGAATCAGTAATAACAGTGTATTTTGCTGCAACCTGGCTGTTAACAAACTGATACAATTACATCACATCATGAAGTTTTATAACAAGGTATTGTTGCCATGGCAGATACAGTCCATAATTATGGTGACAAGAACAGAAACATAATGCTAGCATTCAACGATTTCAATCATATTACAGATAAAATGTTGAAAGAGGATGTTGACACGTCATTTACATTATTTACATTTAGTTGCATACTCTGAAAAGTAGTTGTTGAATTTTTGAATTACTCCAAAATGGGCAGATGTTTCCTGTGATTTTACAAGTTGTGAACATATGTAGAATCAACATATACTGTATTCAACCTAATGAGCTTACAGTATGCTGGAGAAATAATTGGGCAATGAAAAAATATCAAGGAATCTGTTCTTACAAGCATACAATAAAAAGTAGTTTCTCTAGACAATAAGGTAGCTGTTTAACACTAGTAGTGTCATTTGGTGACAAGTGTAGAACTATTAAAAAGTGGTTGCAACTGTTTAACACCAGATGGCGACACTTCTCAGTTGTTGCACACTAGTCAACTTACAATAATTGTGGATCCTGATGATTAAAAAGGGGGTGCACGCTAATTAGGGCATGTACGCTTAATAGGTCGACTCCATTATTCATGTTCTATGTTAATTACATAGAAAGGTAGTTCCGTCAATATAATATAAAACAATTGACTTAATTTATGCAATGGAGTTGATGACTTACCTACTGCACCAGTCAATCGGGAATCAAGGCCCTGAACGTTTCCTGAAACAAAGATGCATTTTGTATCAGTGTCAATCAAAAGCTGAAAACTTTACTTAGTGAGCCAATCAGTCTTTCTAATAAAATATGCTTACTTAAATCCTCTTTGCTATGAAACCGTTGCAATTATATTGAGGCGATCAGGCGATATAAGAAGAAACTAAAATCCTCAGGGAACAGACTGTATAGTTGGTTCCAAGAACACAAATCTAGCAAGCAATGATTTATATTTCTACAAGTGGTAAATGGTAGAACTGGGTGATAGTCCCAGGCAATTTATACCATTTGTTTGAAGTTTTAGCTCTAGTAATACCAACACATTAAATGACAACAACTGTTGTAGCTATGTCTTGGGTGTAATTAAACAAATGAACATGTTGTCAAACGATATGTTATTTGAGCTATTTCTAATCATGTTAATGCACTAATGGATTTGTCTGGCGTGGTTAGATTCACCACCAATTGACGCAGACTAGAGAGGTATTATAATTAATAAGCCATTCATGCTTCAATATTTTGTAAAAACAACTAGCACATACACATAATGCTTAGTCACTACCAGATCACGTACTCCAAATCAAAGTGTTTGATGTATTTCTTAAATATTGCAAAATGGACATAACTTTGCTATGATCAATCACGTTGTTCATGCAATTACAGCTTGGATATATTGATTGACAGCTTAGTTATGTCTGATAGCTTAATACCTACAAAAAACATAAAACCATTGACTTAACTTCAGATATGGAGTCATTGACCTACCTTCAGCACCAGTCAATCTGGAATCTAGGCTCAGAACGTTCCCTGAAACAAATACGTTTTTTGTATTAGTGTCAGTCAGATACACATGAACATTACATTGGGGTCAATCAATCTCATTAATTAAATATATTTATCGTTGTCAATATGAAACCGATATAATTAAATTTACACGATCAGGCTATAAATGAAGAAAAAGCAACCGGGATGGTAACAGTCCCTATAGTAAATGGTAAAGTAATCAATGGTAAAACTGGGAGATAGTGTCAGACAATTTATAGAATTTGTTTGAAAGTTTAGTTGAAGTAATACCAGCACATTAAAGCTGTTTCTTAAGATAATAACTGTGGCAGCTTTGTATTGGCTGTATTTCTATTCAAGTTATTGCACTGATGCGTGTTTCTTAAATTCAGTATTACAGATTTATTTGGCGTAGTTTTATCACCACCAACTGTAGAAGTTTAATTCTGCAACTAATAAGCCTGTAATACTTCACTATTTTGTAATACAGTACCTTCAAAATATTACAAAAGTATTGACTGAACTTCTGCAACAGACTTGTTGACTTACCTTCAGTTCCAGTCAATCGTGAATCAAGGCCCGCAACTTGTCCTGAAAAAAAGATCATTTGTATCATTGTCAATCAAATGTACATGGACATTATTTAGTGGATCCATAGGAATCAGTAATAACAGTGTATTTTGCTACAACCTGGCTGTTAACAAACTGATACAATTACATCACATCATGAAGTTTTATAACAAGGTATTGTTGCCATGGCAGATACAGCCCATAATTATGGTGACAAGAACAGAAACATAATGCTAGCATTCAACGATTTCAATCATATTACAGATAAAATGTTGAAACAGGATATTGACACGTCATTTACATTATTTACATTTAGTTGCATACTCTAAAAAGAAGTTGTTGAATTTTTTAATTACTCCAAAATGGGCAGATGTTTCCTGTGATGGCAATTAAAAAATATCAAGGAATCTGTTCTTATAAGCATACAATAAAAAGTAGTTTCTCTAGACAATAAGGTAGCTGTTTAACACTAGTAGTGTCATTTGGTGACAAGTGTAGAACTATTAAAAAGTGGTTGCAACTGTTTAACACCAGATGGCGACACTTCTCAGTTGTTCCACACTAGTCAACTTACAATAATTATGGATCCTGATGATTAAAAAGGGGGTGCATGCTAATTAGGGCATGTACGCTTAATAGGTCGACTCCGGTATTCATGTTCTATGTTAATGACGTAGAAACGTAGTTCCTTCAATATAATTAAAACAATTGACTTAATTTCTGCAATGGAATTGATGACTTACCTACTGCACCAGTCAATCGGGAATCAAGGCCCTGAACGTTTCCTGAAACAAAGATGCATTTTGTATCAGTGTCAATCAAAAGCTGAAAACTTTACTTAGTGAGCCAATCAGTCTATCTAATAAAATATGCTTAGTTAAATCCTGTTTGCTATTAAACCATTGCAATTATATTGAGGCGATCAGGCGATATAAGAAGAAACTAAAATCCTCAGGGAACAGACTGTATAGTTGGTTCCAAGAACACAAATCTAGCAAGCAATGATTTATATTTCTACAAGTGGTAAATGGTAGAACTGGGTGATAGTCCCAGGCAATTTATACCATTTGTTTGAAGTTTTAGCTCTAGTAATACCAACACATTAAATGACAACAACTGTTGTAGCTATGTCTTGGGTGTAATTAAACAAATGAACATGTTGTCAAACGATATGTTATTTGAGCTATTTCTAATCATGTTAATGCACTCATGGATTTGTCTGGCGTGGTTAGATTCACCACCAATTGACGCAGACTAGAGAGGTATTATAATTAATAAGCCATTCATGCTTCAATATTTTGTAAAAACAACTAGCACATACACATAATGCTTAGTCACTACCAGATCACGTACTCCAAATCAAAGTGTTTGATGTATTTCTTAAATATTGCAAAATGGACATAACTTTGCTGTGATCAATCAACTTGTTCATGCAATTACAGCTTGGATATATTGATTGACAGCTTAGTTATGTCTGATAGCATAATACCTACAAAAAACATAAAACCATTGATTTAACTTCAGATATGGAGTCGTTGACCTACCTTCAGCACCAGTCAATCTGGAATCTAGGCTCAGGACGTTCCCTGAAAAAAATACGTTTTTTGTATTAGTGTCTGTCAGATACACATGAACATTACATTGGGGTCAATCAATCTCATTAATTAAATATATTTATCGTTGTCATGGTTGCTATGAAACCGATATAATTAAATTTACACGATCAGGCTATAAATGAAGAAAAAGCAACCGGGATGGTAACAGTCCCTATAGTAAATGGTAAAGTAATCAATGGTAAAACTGGGAGATAGTGTCAGACAATTTATAGAATTTGTTTGAAAGTTTAGTTGAAGTAATACCAGCACATTAAAGCTGTTTCTTAAGATAATAACTGTGGCAGCTTTGTATTGGCTGTATTTCTATTCAAGTTATTGCACTGATGCGTGTTTCTTAAATTCAGTATTACAGATTTGTTTGGCGTAGTTTTTTCACCACCAACTGTAGAAGTTTTATTCTGCAACTAATAAGCCTGTAATACTTCACTATTTTGTAATACAATACCTTCAAAATATTACAAAAGTATTGACTGAACTTCTGCAACAGACTTATTGACTTACCTTCAGTTCCAGTCAATCGGGAATCAAGGCCCGCAACTTGTCCTGAAAAAAAGATGATTTGTATCATTGTCAATCAAATGTACATGGACATTATTTAGTGGATCCATAGGAATCAGTAATAACAGTGTATTTTGCTGCAACCTGGCTGTTAACAAACTGATACAATTACATCACATCATGAAGTTTTATAACAAGGTATTGTTGCCATGGCAGATACAGTCCATAATTATGGTGACAAGAACAGAAACATAATGCTAGCATTCAACGATTTCAATCATATTACAGATAAAATGTTGAAAAAGGATATTGACACTTCATTTACATTATTTACATTTAGTTGCATACTCTGAAAAGTAGTTGTTGAATTTTTTAATTACTCCAAAATGGGCAGATGTTTCCTGTGATTTTACAAGTTGTGAACATATGTAGAATCAACATATACTGTATTCAACCTAATGAGCTTACAGTATGCTGGAGAAATAATTGGGCAATGAAAAAATATCAAGGAATCTGTTCTTACAAGCATACAATAAAAAGTAGTTTCTCTAGACAATAAGGTAGCTGTTTAACACTAGTAGTGTCATTTGGTGACAAGTGTAGAACTATTAAAAAGTGGTTGCAACTGTTTAACACCAGATGGCGACACTTCTCAGTTGTTCCACACTAGTCAACTTACAATAATTGTGGATCCTGATGATTAAAAAGGAGGTGCACGCTAATTAGGGCATGTACGCTTAATAGGTCGACTCCGGTATTCATGTTCTATGTTAGTTATGTAGAAACGTAGTTCCTTCAATATAATTAAAACAATTGACTTAATTTCTGCAATGGAGTTGATGACTTACCTACAGCACCAGTCAATCGGGAATCAAGGCCCTGAACGTTTCCTGAAACAAAGATGCATTTTGTATCAGTGTCAATCAAAAGCTGAAACCTTTACTTAGTGAGCCAATCAGTCTTTCTAATAAAATATGCTTACTTAAATCCTCTTTGCTATGAAACCGTTGCAATTATATTGAGGCGATCAGGCGATATAAGAAGAAACTAAAATCCTCAGGGAACAGACTGTATATGTGGTTCCAAGAACACAAATCTAGCAATCAATGATTTATATTTCTACAAGTGGTAAATGGTAGAACTGGGTGATAGACCCAGGCAATTTATACCATTTGTTTGAAGTTTTAGCTCTAGTAATACCAACACGTTAAATGACAACAACTGTTGTAGCTATGTCTTGGATGTAATTAAACAAATGAACATGTTGTCAAACGATATGTTATTTGATCTTTTTCTATTCATGTTAATGCACTCATGGATTTGTCTGGCGTGGTCAGTTTCACCACCAATTCACGCAGACTAGAGAGGTATTATAATTAATAAGCCTGTCATGTTTCAATATTTTGTAAAAACAACTAGCACACACACATAATGCTTAGTCACTACCAGATCACGTACTCCAAATCAAAGTGTTTGATGTATTTCTTAAATATTGCAAAATGGACATAACTTTGCTGTGATCCATCATGTTGTTCATGCACTTATAGCTTGGATATATTGATTTACAGCTTAGTTATGTCTAATAGCATAATACCTACAAAAAACATAAAACCTTTGACTTAACTTCAGATATGGAGTCGTTGACCTACCTTCAGCACCAGTCAATCTGGAATCTAGGCTCAGAACGTTCCCTGAAACAAATACGTTTTTTGTATTAGGGTCAATCAATCTCATTAATTAAATATATTTATCGTTGTCATGGTTGCTATAAAACCGATATAAATAAATCTACATGATGAGGCTGTAAAAGAAGAAAAAGCAACCGGGATAGTAACAGTCCCTATAGTAAATGGTAAAGTAATCAATGGTAAAACTGGGAGATAGTGTCAGACAATTTATAGAATTTGTTTGAAAGTTTAGTTGAAGTAATACCAGCACATTAAAGCTGTTTCTTAAGATAATAACTGTGACAGCTTTGTATTGGCTGTATTTCTATTCAAGTTATTGCACTGATGTGTGTTTCTGAAATTCAGTATTACAGATTTGTTTAGCGTAGTTTTTTTACCACCAACTGTAGACGTTTTATTCTGCAACTAATAAGCCTGTAATACTTCACTATTTTGTAATACAATACCTTCAAAATGTTACAAAAGTACTGACTGAACTTCTGCAACAGACTTGTTGACTTACCTTCAGTTCCAGTCAATCGGGAATCAAGGCCCGCAACTTGTCCTGAAAAAAAGATGATTTGTATCATTGTCAATCAAATGTACATGGACATTATTTAGTGGATCCATAGAAATCAGTAATAACAGTGTATTTTGCTGCAACCTGGCTGTTAACCATGTTGTCAAAGGAGATACTATTAAAGTTATTTCTAAACAAAAGTTGCAATTCCAGTGGGATGAGACGGCCGTTCTTAAGATCTGTATTACAGATTGGCAAGGTGTGATTAGTTTCACAACCAATTAACACAGACACCAACTAGAAAAGTAGCAACAGTAATGATTCTGAATTACATCACACTTGGACAATTTCTTTACAGCAGAAAGTAATGGGAAGTCATACCAGTGTTAGTCTCGTACTCCGAAAAGTAGTTGCTGAATTTTTGAATTACTCCAAAATGGGCAGAAGTTTCCTGTGATTTTACAAGTTGTGAACATATGTAGAATCAACATATACTGTATTCAACCTAATAAGCTGACGGTGTGCTGGAGAAATAATTGTGCATTGAAAGAATGTCAAGGAATCTGTTCTGATCAGCGTACAATAAAATTTGTTTCTCTAGACAATAAAGTATTTGTATAACACTAATGGTGTCATTTGGTGACATGTTTAGAACAACTGAAAAGTGGTGACATCTGCTTAATACCAGATGGCAACATTTCTCTGTTGTTCCATACTAGTCAAATTACAATAATTATGGAACCTATTGATTAAATAGGGGGTGTACGCTAATTAGGGCATGTACGCTAAATAAGTCGAATATGGTATTCATTTGATGTGTTAGTTACTTAGTTACATAATACACTTAATATAACATAAAACTGTTGACTGAATTTCTGCTATGGAGTTGATGACTTACCTTCGGCACCAATCAATCGGGTGTCCAGGCCCTCAACGTTTCTTTTACAAAATATACATTTTATTTCAGTGTCAATCAAATGCACATGACTATTGTGTACTGGACCAACCAGTCCCAGTAATAAAATGTATTTAGCTATGTTCTAGTTGTTATTAAACCGATACAATTATATAATTTATCAAAGAGGTTACAACCCATATAGATGGTGCCTAGAACAGAGGCATTTAAGGATTAAAATCCTTGAGTGGTAATTTGTAAGACTTTGTGGTGGTGCAAGGCGACTTATTTCAATGTATTTGTATTGGTTACACTGTTGTTCAAGTAATACCAGCACATTAAAGCTGTTTCTGAAGACAACAACTGTTGTTCAAGTAATACCAGCACATTAAAGCTGTTTCTGAAGACAACAACTGTTGTTCAAGTAATACCAGCACATTAAAGCTGTTTCTGAAGACAACAACTGTTGTTCAAGTAATACCAGCACATTAAAGCTGTTTCTGAAGACAACAACTGTTGTTCAAGTAATACCAGCACATTAAAGCTGTTTCTGAAGACAACAACTGTTGTTCAAGTAATACCAGCACATTAAAGCTGTTTCTGAAGACAACAACTGTTGTTCAAGTAATACCAGCACATTAAAGCTGTTTCTGAAGACAACAACTGTTGTTCAAGTAATACCAGCACATTAAAGCTGTTTCTGAAGACAACAACTGTTGTTCAAGTAATACCAGCACATTAAAGCTGTTTCTGAAGACAACAACTGTTGTTCAAGTAATACCAGCACATTAAAGCTGTTTCTGAAGACAACAACTGTTGTTCAAGTAACACCAGCACATTAAAGCTGTTTCTGAAGACAACAACTGTTGTTCAAGTAACACCAGCACATTAAAGCTGTTTCTGAAGACAACAACTGTTGTTCAAGTAACACCAGCACATTAAAGCTGTTTCTGAAGACAACAACTGTTGTTCAAGTAACACCAGCACATTAAAGCTGTTTCTGAAGACAACAACTGTTGTTCAAGTAATACCAGCACATTAAAGCTGTTTCTGAAGACAACAACTGTTGTTCAAGTAATACCAGCACATTAAAGCTGTTTCTGAAGACAACAACTGTTGTTCAAGTAATACCAGCACATTAAAGCTGTTTCTGAAGACAACAACTGTTGTTCAAGTAACACCAGCACATTAAAGCTGTTTCTGAAGACAACAACTGTTGCAGTTGTGTCCTGGCTGTAATGAAACAAATGATTAAGTTGTCAAAAGATATGTAATTACAATTATTTCTAGTCAGGTTAATGCATTCCTGTGGGTCTCTTAAATTCTGTAAATTGGCCTGGCATGGATCAGTTTCACCACCAATTCACACAGACGTGCGTGCATGCATGTGTGCATGCGTAATATATTCCCATTGCGTTTCCTTCAACTCTTCAAATTTCTGACATTTGTATTAAATTTCGAAGGAAGCCTGGTCAAATGTAACTATTTTTTTTCAAATATTCACACCTTAGTATATAATATACTCAACACTTATCTGTGACACTTCTCTTTATATCAAATGTCCTATATTGCATTCATCTATAGCTTGTTTGTCTTTTGTCCTGCAATACTTACCATTTTGTAAATTTTTTATATTCCATAAAATCAGACCTCCCATTTTTTTTATGTTGCTTTGTTCTAATAACCATTTCTTATTTGGCTCTCTCTCTTATGTTAGGTCATTAATGTGTTTTAATCAGTCTCAGTGATATTGTGTCTCTTCTGTAAATATCTGAACTAATCCAAAGCTACTTTCTCATTTATATTAGACAATAAACTCTATAATTTCAAAACACTATGTTAAATACATTTATTTGTTTACTTATTTGTTTATTTTATGTTTAATTGTAAGAGCTGGTGACAATACCTCTAGTTACAATAAATGCTATTTAGTTAGAGGTATGAGTCGTAATCAATTAGTCAGACATACCAAACAACCACCCGTAGAGTTGTTATCAATTATGGTTATGTTATGTGTGCGAAGGTTACACCACTTGTTACTATTATTATAATAAACCCACCTTCTAAGGTTACACCACTTGTTACTATTATTATAATAAACCCACCTTCTAAGGTCACACCACTTGTTACTATTATTATAATAAACCCACCTTCTAAGGTTACACCACTTGTTACTATTATTATAATAAACCCACCTTCTAAGGTTACACCACTTGTTACTATTATTATAATAAACCCACCTTCTAAGGTTACACCACTTGTTACTATTATTATAATAAACCCACCTTCTAAGTTTGCTTCAACTTCTGCAATCTCTGCACGCAGACGCACCTCCAGTGCAACATTAGAAACCATGAGCTTCAGAATATCCTGGAAATTAAACATTGCAACCAGGGATATACAATATAGGTTAACCATGTACAACGTATGCAATGGTATGCTCAATATTTCAATATTAATATCGCCTGTCTCCACCGCCCATCTCCACCACCCATCTCTACCAGCAGTCTCCACACCCCGTCTCCACCGCCCATCTCCACCATCCATCTCTACCAGCAGTCTCCACACCCCGTCTCCACCGCCCATCTCCACCATCCATCTCTACCAGAAGTCTCCACCCTAAACTCGCTCTTATCCTCCACTCCCCTCCCACTCCACCAAATCTCTTCATATTCTCCTTCTACCGTCCACTGTAAGCGCATTCATTTTTTTGGTTAACCATTCCCCTATCATACTAACCAACTCCTCATCAGCTTTCTCCTGAAATTCTCTTTCACACCAACCTTCTACCTCCTCACCTCCATTCTTCTCTTGTCTAATCTTTTCAGTCCCGCAATTTTTCTCACCCAGTTATTTCCACAAACCGGGACATTCTCTTGTCGTTTTCCCATCAACGACATGGTCTCTAGGCTGTATAGGTAGGCTAGTGTTACGCAAGAGAAAGCACCTTTCTATTCAGTTTCCGAGATATATTTCCCATCACTCCTTCCACCTTTCTACACGCATTCGTCACAGCTAGTATTCTCCTGCGAATACGCGTCTCCATGCCGCCGTCCCTGCAAACCACTCCACCCAGGTATACAAAGCTGTCTCGCTGTCTCAGTGTCTTCTCTTCCAGTCATATATTTAGCTCTTTGTTCGGCTGCTCAACCCAAAGCACCTCCATCTTCTCCAGACTTACTCTCAGTCCATGTCTGCCGAAAATATCCTTCCATGCCACCTTCAGTTCTTGACATGCTTCAATGTCCGCTACTAATGCCAGGTTGTCTGCATATAGCAACTTGCAGAGAATGTCCTTCATACTCTTTTTTCTGCCGATCACCTCCGCTACTGCTATGAACAAAAGTGGGCTTTAGGCACTCCCCTGTCTCCGACCGACTTTTAGCCTGAATTCCTACGGTATTCAGTGTCCCCACACTAAATGCATTAGTGTACAACCTAAGCACCTTCAACATATTCCGGCAATTATATGTCGTATTGACTGATTGTATATCTCAATGTAATCAGAACTTGTTCAGTATTTACCTGTCTGTTCGCATGCGACTGACTGGAAATCACTTGTTGCCAAGCCTGGCGTTCTAGTGTGAAAAACGTAGCATCTCTCACATCAAGGGGGGTGTTCATAATCTGGAACAGGACTTCACAAGTTTGTAATTTGTAAATAAACAAGATTTAGTACTATTTAACAATATTTAACACTGCTTACCAATATTTAACAAGATTAAAAAAAAATTTACAACATTTTACAATAAAGATTTAATAATAAAGATTTAATAATAAAGATTTAATAATAAAGATTTAACAATAAAGATTTAAAAACCAATATTTACATACCCTTTCAATCAATGGCATCAAAGTAATGAAACTATACATTTTAAAGGTTGTTTGGAATTCATTAGACCCCCAAAAGCCCAAAAAGGCAAACAAGTTGGGGTCCCATGCACATTTTTTTAATATATGACAGCTACATCAGGACCAAAACAGGAATATTGCAGGAATATTGCAATTTGATATTGCAATTTGACATGTTTGTATTATATATAGCATAATATGTCACATATGCACACAAAAATGTGTATAATTTATTATTTTATGTATTTTATTAAGTCGCGAAATAAACACTTTTTATCTCAATTTCGATAACATTCAATATTTTACCCACAAGGAATAAAGCCACTTCAGTAAAACTTGGCAAAATGTTAATTTATTATTTATCTCTATGTAAAGGCAAAAAACATTGGGAGGTCTCGTGTAAATTTACAAAATATTTGATACAGTAACATTTACGCTGGGAGTAAAATTTGCAAAATACTAATCTCATCGTAATCAGTCATAACACAAGATTAATTTACTTTTCAAATATAAAACCTGTAGAAATATGCAATTTAGATTATATAGATCATAATCTGTCAAACACCCATTAAAAAAATGTATTAATTATTTTATATCATTTATTAAGGTAGGAAAACCACGTTAGCTCAATTTCGACAAATGTTTTTAGTATTTGACACAGTAAGAGCTAAGTGAACAGCAAAATTAGCAAAACTGTAACGAAAACCCTAATTTTACCCACAACTAATTAAAAGGCACAAACATTGGGTTTACTATCTTACAATCACACGAGTTCCGAACTAAATTTTCTGAAACAAATTTACAACATGTATATATACATATATATATATATATATATATATATATATATATATATATATATATATATATATATATATATATATATATATATATATATATATATATATATATATATATAATATGTTATAACGTTATAATGAACCATTAAATATTTCGACAATCAAAATTGAACTACTTTGATAAATATGAATTGTTCAAGTACCTGTCGGATGTCGAGGACAGCCTGTTGAGCAGCTGGGTCACTCAGCAGTTGTTGCTGGGCCTCCAGTAACTTGACCATCAACCGTATGTACGACGTCAGTTCGGCTGCTGTAACTTTCATCGTTGACGTGTGCATTATTCTATTTCGCACAGTCTTCACCTAAAATGACAAGTACGACTGTTGGTTATTACAAGAACATTTAATGAAATCACTGCGTCAAATTTAGAAGACCACGAATCACGTTGAATGAACACATCACAAAGGGCGCTTACATATTTGTACATACATTAAGACTATCAACACCTGTTGGTTTCCGGATATGCCAGAACATTGCATCTAGTACATGTGTATCTTGTCTCAGCATGCGTTGTACTCCAATTCTTGCAAAACACACTGTTTTCTAGTTTCAAACAAATATGAATTGTAAACATGTGATTGGAATGCATGTCATTTTGTTTTAACTCATTAAATACATATGCTTTTTTTGTACAATATATTACTTTTATTGATCTTCAAGTTATCCATTTACACATATGCTATTAACTATTCAATATGGTACCAAATTAATCAATGACATCTGACAGTACATTACTTAAGCATAGCATATGTGATGCATTACTTTACCAATGTCCGTTCTAAACAAATAACATGAAAACAAACCCAACAATGGATACCAATCGTATGTACTACTGTTTTGTTTTTTCATAATGAAACATCCTTTAAATATATATATAATATAAATGTAACTGAGATGCTAACTAGGACGATTCATATTTGTAGTATTACATTAATCCAACTCCAACTGAACCAGTTTCAATGTTCTGTTTTTATCTGCAGTATTATCTTATGTGTATCAGTGCAAATATGTGTTGTTAACAGTTATTTTCATATTGAATGATTATTGGTTTGTTAACAAACTACTACTACTACTACTAATAATAATAATAATAGTTTGTTAACAAACTACTACTAATAATAATACTAGTTTGTTAACAAACTACTGCTACTAATAATAATACTAGTTTGTTAACAAACTACTACTAATAATAATAATACTAGTTTGTTAACAAACTACTACTACTACTAATAATAATAATAGTTTGTTAGCAATATTTACACTGCAATTATTACATTTTCCGAAGGAAAATATACACTTACTGCATCAGCTTTACTTCTCAGGCTCGACCTGAAGTGCTTGCAATTGGTGAGCAGCTGTAATAAGCCTGCAGCATCAGTATCAGTGGAAGATACACTAGTTGGCTGTTGACCATGGGCCATGAAAACTTTGGCCACCTGCCAGGGTTCAATGGGCCATTCATCGATATTGCTGTTATCGAATGTCAATTTGACTCTATTCCAGACTCGCAATGCCACAATTCCAGCCAGCCACTGTGAGCAGACATTGTTGGGACAGGCAATCGACCAGTTGCACCTGCGGTTGTCAAAGACAATATTGGCACTTGGGCACGGCACACTGCATGTTGTGTTTCCAATGGCATTCACCAGGGACTGATGGAGAGTGTTCATTTCACCTTGGCAAAATGGTCGTAGGCCTTGAACCGTGCAGTGAAGAGCCCTGGCAGCCTTCAGCCAGTTGATGTACTTTACATCATTTAACTGGCCGATGACTGGTGCTGGGGCTACTGACATGGCGATGCTTGTGTTGTGTGATCTAAAACAGAAGACACCAACAATAAGAAAAAAAAAAATGTCATAGCTCTTATGTGCATAGTATTATTTTGTTCTGTGTTAACTTAACCACACATTGAATCACTTGACCAACCAATGGCTAGTTGCATATCAATGCTCCAATCTTATTCAAGTTCTCTGATAAATTACACTCTAAGAGGCTACATTCTGCATTGAATCACTACACACAATAACTTCATTAAAATGTGCTTTTCTCAGTTAGTTCCTTAATGTAGCTGCCGTCTTACATCCATTCGCACTTGCAAAGCTATGACAGGACCGGCATGGTACTTCACTTCACTTCACTTTCCCATAACCCGTAAGGATCGTTGGGGCACCATTGATGACTTTCTAATCAGCTCTCTCCACGTTTCCATGTTCTCGACAGCCCTCTGGGAGTCAACAAACTCCATTCCTGTCCACTCTTTGATGTTGTCTTCCCACCTCTTCTTCTGTCTACCTCTTCGTCTCCCCCCCCCCTTTATGGTACCTTGCAAGATAGTCTTTGCAAAGTCTTTGGCACATCTGTAGGTTGCCTTTCTTGGGAAGTGTGATGATCAGTGACTGAGTCCATGGGGTGAGCCATTCTTCTGTCTGCCAGATCTTGTTGCAGATTGTTGTAAGTGTGGTAATCAAAGCTTCTCCCCCAGCTTGAACCAGTTCTGCTGGTATGTTATCAATTCCAGCTGACTTTCCTTTTTTCAGAGACTTTACTGCAGCCTCCACTTCCTCACGAAGAATGGGGTAGTCGTCCTCTTCAGTAGTCTGTGGACAATTTAGTACTACTGGGTCTCCGTTGGTGTTGTGGCTGTACAGTTCTGAGCAGTATTCCGTCCATCGATTGAGGATCTGCTGTTCTTCTGTCAGGCATTTCCCTGATTTGTCTTGGATAGTGGTAGTTATCCCTTTCTTCACTGATGCCAGGTCTTTCACTATTTGATAAGCCTTCTTGCTGTTGTTCTTGCTCAAGCTGTCTTCAATTTCACAGCATTGTTCTGCTATCCAGTTATCTTTTGCTCTTCTCATATCTTGTTTCATCTTCTTGTTGACTTCTCTGTATTTTGCTGCACCTTCAGGATCACATTTTCTCCTTTTCAATTCCCTTCTTTTGTCACAGAGATCTAGGATGTCTGCTGTGACCCATGGTTTCTTTGTCCGACAGTGTTTTCCAAGGATCTCGCTGGCTGTGTTGGTCACTATTTTGTTGAAAGTGTTGGTCAGCAAGTTCACGTCGGTATGTTTGTCATCCAGTATGATAAGTGGTGCAAATTTCCCACCTATCATTGCTTTGAATGCTTCTGCTACATCAGGATCCTTAAGTTTCTCGATGTCAAATTTGATTCTTGTTGGCTTTGGTTTGCTGATCCTCTTCAGGCGAATGTGGAAGGTTGTCATCAGCAAGTCATGATCACTTCCGATATCTGCTCCTGGAAAGCTCCTGTGTGAAAGCGCCATTTCACCAAGATGTAGTCGATCTGATTGTGATGTTTTCCATCTGGGCTGTGCCAGGTCCATCTTCTAGATGTTTTGTGTGGGCCAAATGTGTTAGCCAGCATCAGCTCATTGTACATTGCAAATTCGAGGAGCCTGTGACCTCTCTCATTTGTTTCCGCGTTGCAGATAGGTCCGCAAATGTCTTGCCAGTAGCGCATCCTTTCCCACTTTTGTATTCCATTCTCCTAGTACAATAAGATTGTCTTTCTTTGGCGTTTCCTCTATGACTTCTTGCAGCTGGCCATAGAAATATTCCACCTCACTGTCGTCATAATCAGACGTTGGGGCATAAACTTGTATGACTGTCATGTTGAAAGGAGTTGCCTTCAGGCGGATGATGATGAGCCTGCTGGAGATAGGGCGACAACCCATGACAGTGTTCACGATGTCTTTGTGAACAAGAAACCCAATGCTTAGTTCGTGTTTGTCCTTCTTGCATGGTACAGAAAAGATTTATATGATAATACCCCTTGACATTAGCCCTTGGGCATTACCCCAAGCACAGTAGCCCCTCGGGACAATTAGAGATTCCAGTGATTTCTCAGGTTGACTGAGGGCTGATATGTTAAACAGCGCGACTGATTAACGCATGCGCAGTTCTGTGAAATAGGGGTAACCTAGATTAGTCTCCCCTAACAATTTCAGATGAAAAAGTAATACCACCACCAATTTGAATTTTTTTATTTGTGACTTAAATGGATTTTTCCTTTTATGGATTAAGCATTTTCCAAACAATGTGTTCACATTACTTTTAAATTAAAATAAATTAACAATTATGTACATCAAGAACACATTTTTAAGATAACCATGAGCCTGTTTTAAGAATTTAACCAAGTGTCTGTAGTAATACCAGTATATCTTTGTTATGACAATTACACAAAACTGTGCATTGGCACAACCAAGTGTCTGTAGTAATACCAGTATATCTTTGTTGTGACAATTACATGTAACTGTGCATTCATTTCAAAGTTCCACATGTGTATGAATTAGCAGGATATTAATGAAAAAAATGAAAAAATATTATAATAAGTGCTGTTTTCATTATATTGGTAGGTTGAATTTTTATAATGTAATGCAACCAGGGTCAATATACTATGCCATGGGGAAATGACCCCCTAGGCTAACCTTTATTTGAAAGTGCAGTACTCAATTATTACATTGAATTCTTTACAAATATTGCCTATAGTATTATAGTACAAAAAACATAAATATTAAGAAAACATGAGATTAACTAAACACACTGTTAGTGATTTTAGGTTTGAAGTTGTTAGGTTTAGGAATTAGTTTTAGCGGATACGTTTATTAAATTGATAATTTGTATTAGGGGCTAGGATTTATTATTATTAGGGCTTAAATTAGAGGGTAATGGGATGGTTTCTTCAGGTAGGATTACTTCAGTTTTAGTTTTAAGCATAAACTATTGTAATGAGTTTCAAGGTCCAGTTATGGCATTCAACAGGCAGGATTAATGTCCGGAGGAGAACATATGTATCACTCCTTAGGGCATTACCCGTGGGGGAGTATTGTCCAGGAAGTGTCATCAGGTGTAAATTCTTAAAACCATAGAAAACTGACCACGGGTTAATACTCTACATATAATTCTTACCCTGGGGTCTATAGCAATTGTGCCTATTCAATTGTGACACCCACAATACATAATACATTAATGGAGAAAATGTTGTTATTACAAATCTCAACTAATAAAGTTACTATGCTTACTTAATATAATTTTTAGCAGTTAAACTTGTTTTCTCACATTTAAAGCAGTAAATCATAACAATGTACATATCAAACTAGTCAAATGTGTACTGTGGAATCATTCAAGAATCACGACACTAATCCACGTCCTAGTGACATAATGACTGGATTACAGCAACGCAGTGTAAAGCACCAGCACATAACTTTTGTGTTGATCAAGCTGCACTGGCTTCCCGTTCGCTGGCGGGTCCAGTATAAACTACTGGTCCTCGTATTTACCGCCTTACATGGCGAGATCTTGTAGCACCCTACTCGCCTACCCGCAACCTTCGATCTGCTGAACTGCACCT